>CM053030.1:262828198-263428198 GCA_028564925.1 Lithobates sylvaticus
GCGGTGACATCAATACCCACGGCTGAGGCTCCTAAATGTGGGGAAAGCATACCTGTGAAAGACAAGTATCCTGCCCCCCCCAAATAAAAAGGTGCCAATTGTGGCACCAGAGGGGGAGAGGAGTACAATGAGTGGAAGTTCCACTTTTGGGTGGAACTCCGCTTTAACTTATCTGCTGAAGAATACACTTTTTGTCAATGCATATATTGCAATTCCCCCACTTTTTCTGACCCTACCTTAAAGAAGAATGTCATTAAAACAGTCATGGTCTATTTAGCAACTGGCAATACAACAAACAACAACAAACACTGGACTATGTAGCATACAACGCAGTATACAAAGTGCAGTGGCCAAGATTATGTAACAGTGGGGGAGATCTACTAAAACTGGTGCACAATAAATCTGGTGCATTTGTACAAAGTAACTAATCAGCTTCTAACTTCAGCGTGTTCAATAAAACCTAGAAGCTGATTGGTTACTATGCAGAGCTGCACCAAATTATGTGTGCACCAGTTTTAGTAAATCTCTCCCAGTGCCTCTTATACTGCTGGCAGTAAGAGCAAAAAAATGTTCTATTGTTGGCTTTTTGTTTCTGTATCTTGCACTTTATAGATACGTGCAAGAAAGATTTTCTGTTTACAAACTATACCCCAAAATTATGGACAGTTGGCAACCCTGCAAGAAGCATATGAAATATGAGTACCTATATATGTACCCGCTTTTGTCATGGCCAAAACATATATATTAGCACATGTTGCTGTATTTATTCCATGCACAATGTTGTAATCTGAGCAGGGACTATGAATTTTTTCCTTTCAATGTTTTTTTTTTTTTTACAGTTACATTAATATTATTAGTAACTAGCAAAATGTCAATAAGTCACAAAAACATTGAGAAAATAACTTTTCTTTTAGGCAGCAACCAATTTTCTGCAATACAGTCAGTCGCTGGGCCTATGCTGGTTAGCAAACAATGCCATGTGTAAACTATAACTAATGTATGCATCTCCATCTGCATTGTGAACACTAAGAGCACGATTGGTCATTTGGTCTTGCTTTTTGATACAAAAACAAACACAGATTTTCTTTAGTAAATCAGGCGTAAAGGCTTTAGTGTTGCTTTTGCTTTAATTGGGATTGTTTCTGACCATTTATTGTAGGCTAATCCTTATTTTTTTAAACATTTTTCAACAGAACATTATCAGCTTTATGTTCCTGAATCAGCTCAAGTGGGCTCAGCAGTTGGCAAAATCAAGGCAAACGATGCAGACATTGGACTAAATGCTGACATCAGATACTCAATCGTCAATGGAGATGGTGTTTTCTCCATATCCACTGATAAAGAAACAAGGGAAGGAATCCTTTTGCTCAAAAAGGTAAACTATTTTCTTTGAATACGACTTTAGTATATATGTGACACTATTTGGGTTCAAGATCATCAAAATATTTTAACTAAATGATGGTTCTGGACTATGCATGAAAACTTGAATACATTGAAATTAAGGGCATTCAATGTGGATTCTTTAAGAGATCAAAGGATTGGCCCTTTAGATCTAAGGTATTGGCCATTGGTATACAAATAGTTAAAAAACACCCCTGCTTGGAGTTTGTTCAGATCTGCTGTCATAATCCTGTTCAACAACTTCAATCAGGTTGTCAGTCAGGCTGTTTGCTTGTTTACTTTCTTTTTTCTCATTTTTATTCAAAAATAATCTTTTTTATTTTTTTTAACCGGTTCCCGACCAACTCGCATGTATTTAAGGGGGCAGCATGGCTCCCCTGCATGAAGAGCCACCAGATGGCGCGCACGCCACATGTACGAGCGCCAGCATGGGGATTTGTGTGTGTGTAAACACACAAATCCCTGTGCTGTCAGAGGAGAGGAGACATGTTGTTTGTACCTAGTAAGTAGGAACAGTGATGTGTCTCCTCTCCTACTCAGTCCTATCCCCATACAGAGAGAACACACATTTAACCCCTTGATCGCCCCCTAGTGTTAACCCCTTTCCTACCAGTTTCATTTACACAGTAAATACTGCATTTTTATAGCACTTTTTGCTGAATAAATGTCAATGGTCCCAAAAATGTGTCAAAAGTGTCTGATCTGTCTGTCGCAATGTTGCAATACCACAAAAAAAATCACAGATCACCGCCATTACTAGTAAAAAAAAAATGCCATAAATCTTTACCATAGTTTGTAGACACTATAACCTTTGCACAATCCAGTCAATATACGCTTATTGCAATTTTTTTTTTACCAAAAATATGTAGAAGAATTTGTATTTGCCTAAACTGATGAAGAAATTTATTTTTTTAAAAACATTTTTGGGGATATTTATTATAGCAAAAAGTAAAAAAATATTGTTTTTTTTTTCAAAATTTACGCTCTTTTTTTGTGTAAAAAAAAAATTAAAAACCGCAGGGATGATTAAATAGCACCAAAAGAAAGATCTATTTGTGGGGGAAAAGGACATAAATTTTGTTTGTTTACAGCATTGCATGAATGTGCAATTACCAGTTAAAACAAACAAGCGCCAAATTGTAAAAAGTGCTCTGGTCAGGAAGGGGGTAAAACCTTCCAGGGCTGAAGTGGTTAAAGTAATGTTTTTGGTCCATTTGTTGTAAATATATATATAGATATCTATATAGATATCTATAGATATATATCTATCTATATCTATCTATAGATAAAGATAGATATATCTATCTATATCTAGATATATATCTATATATTGTATACTTTATATGTGTATAAACTGATGTTTTTTTTTTTTTTTTTTTTTTATAATGTGACACACAGTTTCATTATGAATTCAGTTATGGCCTTACAACTACTACTGGTGGACACAGCCTCTGTTTATTATTATCTTTGAGCTGAAAAATGGTGTAATATATCTGAAAATGATTCTCTTCCTCAGTTCCATGGCTTTCATTAAACATTTTTGGCAGACAAACTAGCAAACTTAATATTTGAACTCTTCCAGCCTTTCAATAAAAGAAAAAGAAATAAATAAACCAGAAATTTCATAGATTTAACAGCAGAGAACCATGTGAATAAATCAAAGCAATGCATACAATGTAATTTCCACCTCTGCATATTTTGAGCTGGCAAAATACTGAATGTTGGTTGAATATGAAATTTCTAATATTTTAGAAGCTTTATTAAAATCAGTCAGTGCAAAATTGGGTAAAAGGAAAATGATGACAAACTATCCATTACTTGCATATGTGATTTTTGTTTTTATTGCCCCAGAAACATATCTTGTCAAACCACAATCTGTTGATTATTTAAAAAATGTACAGTGTTACCTAAACACACCTTACCAAAAAAGAGGGATCTTTCTACTTAGTAGTCATCCATCCCATGTGAAAACAATTAGTTCTCATAAAATTTGGGATCCTCCATTTTCCCAGGATGCCACGGGAAGTCTGAGCAACATCATCAACACCTAAACAAGCAGGTCAAAAGCCAGGGCCTGAGATAAGTATCTTTTTTGTTAAGATTTTTTTTTATTGGTAATGTATTTTTTTTATTTTTACCTATGCATTTTTAGAGTTACAAATTTACATAGTTACATAGTTAGCTAGGCTGAAAAAAGACACAAGTCCATCCAGTTCAACCCTAAAAAAAAAGAAATAATAAAAAAAATTAAAAATATCGTACAATCCAATATACCCAATTCTATACCCACAGTTGAACCAGAGGAAGCCAAAAAACACCCCAGGAGAGCATGCTCAAATCTGCTACAGCAGGGGAAAAAATCCCTTCCTGATCCCCCAAGAGGCAATCAGATTTTCCCTGGATCAACTTTACCTATAAATGTTAGTACAGCGTTATATTATGTACATTTAGGAAAGTATCCAGGCCTTTCTTAAAGCAATCTACCTAGTTAGCCAGAACCACCTCTGGAGGGAGTCTATTTCACATTTTCACAGCTCTTACTGTGAAGAAACCTTTCCATATTTGGAGATGAAATCAGACGTAAAGAGTGCCCCCTTGTCCTCTGTGTTGACCGTAAAGTCAATAACTCAACACCAAGTTCACTATATGGACCCCTTATATATTTGAACATGTTGATCATATGCCCCCTTATTCTCCTCTTCTCAAAGGTGAATCAATTCAGTTCCTCTAATCTTTCTTCATAGCTGAGTTCCTCCATGCCTCTTATCAGTTTGGTCGCCCTTCTCTGCTCTCCAGTTCCCCGATATCCTTTTTTAGAACTGGTGCCCGAAACTGAACTGCATATTCCAGATGAGGTCTTACTAATGATTTGAACAGGGGCAAAATTATATCTCTTTCTCCGGAGTCCATACCTCTCTTAATACAAGAAAGGACTTTGCTCGCTTTGGAAACTGCAGCTTGGCATTGCATGCTATTATTGAGCTTATGATCTACCAAATCCCCCAGATCCTTCTCCACTACGGATTCCCCCAGTTGTACTCCCCCTAGCATGTATGATGCATGCATATTCTTAGCCCCCAAGTGCATAACTTTACATTTATCAACATTAAACCTCATCTGCCACATAGTCGCCCAATTAGACCTGCATTGATGTCGGCTTGTAAATTGGAGACCTCCTGTAAGGACGTTATTCCATTGCATATTATGGTGTCATCTGCAAAGACAGAAATGTTACTTTTGATCCCAGACCCAATATAATTTATAAAGATATTAAAAAGTAAGGGTCCCAGCACTGAACCGTGTGGTACACCACTGATAACCTTAGACCATTCAGAGTAAGAATCATTAACCACGACTCTCTGAATTCTGTCATTTAGCCAGTTATCTATCCATTTACAAACTGATATTTCCAAGCCTGTAGACCTTACCTTACACATGAGGCGTGTGTGGGGAACTGTATCAAACGATTTTGCAAAATCCAAGTATACCACGTCCACCGCCACCCCTCTGTCCAAGGTTTTACTTACCTCTTCATAAAAAGAAATCAGGTTTGTCTGACAACTTCTGTATTTGATGAATCCATGCTGTCTGTTGCTTAAAATGTTTTTTTCCAGCAAGAACTCGTTCGTCTATGTGGTCTTTTATTAAACGCTCCAGTATCTTCCTGACTATAGAAGTTAAACTAACAGGTCTATAGTTACTTGGTAAAGACTTTGTTCCCTTTTTAAATATAGGCACCACGTTCGCCCTGCGCCAATCCAGTGGTACTATTCCCGTCATTAATGAGTCCCTAAAAATTAAATACAATGGCTTTGTAATTACAGAGCTCAATTCTTTTAGGATCCGTGGGTGAATGCCATCAGGTCCAGGTGCTTTATCTACCTTTATTCTGTCTAAATATTTCTGGACCATATCACTTTTGAGCCATTGTGGATCATTCGGGGCTGTGTCAATACCACCCCCATTATGGACATGAGCTCCCCCATGCTCTTTTGTAGAGGTGGTAGAGGGCAGAATAAATATAAAGAGATACAGAAAGCCAGCTGAAAAGAAATAAAGACTACAAAAGACAGCTTTCATTTTTTCTCTTAGGACAGGTTTCCTTTATATTATGCACACGTGACTAGGTCTAGGACTTGTCATCTTATAATATATATTTAATATTCCTAAATATGAAAACAATCGGTGCACATGATTTTTTTTAGGACTTTTACTTTTGTTTTTTTACGTTAAATCAAAAAGATGGGTTGTTCAGCATTTTTTAACATGTGGCAAAAAAGTTCTTGCACTTTAGCTCTCACAATTGTATACATCTTATGGACCAGAGGCTAAAACAGGTGCACACGCAATCTGATGCAGCTGTGCATAGTAACCAATCAGCTTCTAACTTCAGCTTGTTCAATTAAGGCCGGGTTCACACTGGTACGACAAGTGCTCCAACATTGGGAGCTCATGTAGCATGATGTGTGGAAATCTATTTTTTTTTCTTTCCCTATGGGAGCTGTCTTAACTGGTCCGACACAAGTCGATCCAACTTTGAAAATGCTCCCTGCACTACTTTGGTCTGACTTTGATCCTACTTCAGCCCATTGAATATCACTGAAGTCGGATCAAAGTTGGATCAAAGTCCTAACTGATCCGACTTTGGCATGCAACTTGTGCTCTGATGATCTTGAAGGGGAACTCCACGCCAAATTTAAAAAAAAAATGGCATAGGTTCCCCCTCCAAGAGCATACCATTCCCTTTCTGTACAGTACAGTCCCTGAGTTTCATAAGCTATGATTCATAGTAACATAGCATTTGCACAAGTATTATTTTGTGTGTGATTTATCCTTGTTTGGGAGACATGTGGACTAGAACAACGTGTATCACTGCATGGAGCTTTAAAGTGGTCTATGCAAAAATGCAAAATCCACTTATCTTAGAGTCCCTCCCCTTCTCCTAAATTAAACATAAAACACTAATGAAAAGATAAAACAAGCAGCTTCCCATGTGGGCATTGGACAGAGGAGGAGGCAGGAGCATCAGTGGTGGACCTGAGTTTCAGGGCCTCTTTGTGCAATCCCATTGCACAGAGCAAAAAAGTATAGAGATATTTTGTTATTTTTTTTTTAAATCCTTTACAATCATTTAAATGTATTTAAATGTTCAGTATCTATCAGACATATTTTTACATATAAAAAATGTGAACACTCTTATTGATTAAACATTCAGTGAATAGATCACAGGTATAAAAAGTATGCTCATAATTGCTTTGTATTCCTTGCAGATGGGACATGAGGATTACTAATTAAAAAGGTCCATCAAACATTTAATGCACTTTAATAAATGCATTTTCGATAGATATTTTCTTACAATAATGCCCTGATTTTGCCATGATTAACTACTTCAATATTGGACACTTTAACCCCCTTCCTGCCCAGGCCAATTTTCAGCTCCCAGCACTGTCACACTTTGAATGCCAATTACTCAGTCATGCAACACTATACCCAAATGTAATTTTTATCATTTTTTTTTTTTTTATCAAAGCCAGAGCTTTCTTTTGGTTGCATTTAATCACTACTGGGTTTTTATTTTTGCTATATACACAAAAAAATACAAAACATTTTTTATAAATATTTTCAAATAAATGATCTTTCTTCATAAATGTAGGCCAAAATGTATTCTGCTACATTTCTTTAGTATTAATAACCTATATAAAGGTGTATTAGACAGTCTGTGCAAAAGTTATATAGTCTACAATCTATGGTTTATACATTCTTATGGCCCTAAAATGCCAGGACAGTACAAATAACCCCCCCCCCCCCCTCCCAATAACCCCTTTTTTGGAAAGTAGATAAAAAATGTTTTTAGTAAGAGGCGTGGTGACAGTATGTACAAAAATATATATATATATATATATAAAATATATATATATATACTGTACTGCACTGTGGATGTGATCAGGATTTTTTTTTTACATTGCTTATTACAGTGATGATCATTTTATAAGCAGTAATTTTTACTTTGCAAATGGCATCTATTCATGTGTCATTGTGCACTATTGTGATAGCTGTGATTGGCCACCGCTATCACAAGGTACAAGTCTGCTGTGATTTTCCCTGTACCATGTGATAATTGTGATCAATCAAGATCATGCCACTGGGCATGCATGAAGCAAGTGCCTGGAAGGATGTCATATAATGTCCACACGGGATAACAGTTCTCCCACCCAGCTGTATTTTTATAATAGGCTAGGTGGGAGATGGTTAAACAATTCTTGCTCAGTGGGCTTGATTTACTAAAGGATAAAAGTATGTTAAAAAAAATGAATACCATACAGCTGCGTTTACTTCTGTTAGCTAAACAAAACATTATCCTTTTTTATTTTGGAATTTCTCTGCACATACCTGACTATTTAAAGTGAACACAGCTTTAGTGAACGCTAGCACCTTGCCTAATTGTACCAAAATCAGGGCATTGTTTAAGAAAAAAATTTCCAGGATGTTAAACTGTTACCTTTTAAAAAAAAATCTAATGAACTTGGTAAATCACAAATGTTGGAAATGATTTTACATTATTTTTTTTGTATGCCTGCAGTAATTATTTTCCTCAGTGTAAGTAAAGTATCTAAATAGTCCTTAAATTTATTTTTAGCAAACCTAGTTTAGTGCTAAAGCATTTACTCTGTCATGCTGAGTCTGTGCGTTGCTTTGATGATTGTTCTTTTATTCGAAAAGCTTAGTATTTAAAAAGATATTCCCAAACTACTATTTATTTTAGTGTATTTTCATTACAGGGAAGGAAAAGTTGTGGGGGCTTTGTTTTCTTCTTCCAAAAGTTCTAGATAAAAAGCTATGGCATTTTGGTGTATACAATATCTGTTTTGTCTGCAACTTCATGAAAGCATTGCAAAGTCCTTTTAAGTAATCCATTTTTGATATATTACAGTCATTTATCATTTTATTGACATTTTTTCAAGAAAATAGGCACCCATCTGTTTCTATCTGCTTCAATCCATATCTGCTAAACATCCTGTATAAATGTACATTTTCTTACACAGACACAATTATGCTTTAATCTTTCATCACATCTTTTGCATTGTGCTGTGGCTATACTAGGAATGTGAATTTGCTTTTACTGAATTCAAATTACTCATTAGCTCAACCTTTGGCATCCTAATAATCTTCCAGCAGTATTCATGTGCCTTACATCAAAATTAGCCAAATGTGCATAGCTAAGGAAATTTCAATTTTCAGTATCTATCAGACATTATTTTACATATAAAAAATATGAACACTCTTATTGATTAAACATTCAGTGAATAGATCACAGGTATAAAAAGTATGCTGATAATTGCTTTGTATTCCTTGCATTATTTACTATTATACATATAAACAGTGCATCGCTAAAACATGAAAATACAAAACCATTGATGATAGGGAATCATAAAATAAAGAAAAGAGTGAAAAAAATCTATTACACAATAAGAGAACTCTTATATAGTTCATATAGGTGAGTCCATAAACGTTGTGATTCCAAGTAATGTTGATCAATCACCCAAAAAACAAAAAAAAGAGTCACCGCTGTGAAAGACTTCTGCCACCAAATGTGATATAAGGAGGCTTACAGGAACGTATGGACCCTTTTCAGCTTATTCTAAATGGGTCAGACAGAAAGTGATGTTTCAACACCTAGGTATAGATTGTTTGCTGAAATCTTCTCCAATAGATTTTATGATATTCTCAACAGCCAACAGAAACCAGTATAAGGCACTTCAGAGTCAAAACTGGAATCTTCTCATCAGTACTCCATTAGGACATAGATCCAAGGAAAGCAATAACTGATATGGTTGGGGATACAATTAACGATTATTCTACATTTGCAGACTCATTTTATGTTTTCATGCATAGTCACCACTAATAGCTCCACTGCAGATAGAACACACACATGCGTCAGAAATTATTCACATTCCCTTTACATGTCAACATAAAGAGAAGACACACGTGCTGTTTCAGTTGTAACGTTGTACCTAAGTTGCACATGGAAACCAAAGAGTGGTATATTTACTTTAATCTCATGGGATGAGTACTTTAGATTAGTTTTTTTTTTTCCCTCTGATTACTCAACCCTAATGAGGCACTATCTGTGTATATAATTGTCAGTTTCTTTATAACATCCCAGTAGATTTGAACAATTTATTTCCCAATTATTTTTTGACATATGGGGTTGATTTACTAAAACTGGAGAGTGCAAAATCTGATGCAGCGCTGCACAGAATCAGCTTACAGTTTTTTTTTTTTTTTTTTTTTGTCAAAGCTTACTTGAACTCGATGAAGTTAGAAGCTGATTGGCTTCCATGCAAGGCTGCACCAGATTTTACACTCTTTGGTTTTAGTAAACCAACCCCATATTGTTTTCTTTTATTGAAAATATTAATCTTGAAGCATGTCTTTTAATCTTAGTCTTTTAATCTTGCAGTTACTTACCTCCTTGACATTATCATCCTGCAGGTTGTTTGAGTCTCCTACAGCAAGGCTCAACTCCTCATAGCAAAGTACTCCACAGTAGTCACTCATCGGAGGCTTGGTACTTAAGTACAATCATAAAACATTAAACAGTAATGCTAAATGCAATTTACATGCATACATTGGAGTTTATTTAAAATTTCCTTTAAAATTAGTGCATGATTGTTCCTCATCCCGTTATTAAGAATAGCACAAGGACTGTATTTAATGAAATGCACACCTATTACTTAAGGACATTGTTAATGGACATTAGCTGAAATTTGATCTATATTATATTATAGAAAGCATTGCACTCAAGTATAAACTTAATACCATCAAGCAATGGTTAGTGTGTGAATAATGTGGGTCACCCCTAAAAGGTTGTAACTTTTTTTTTTTTATAAATGTATTAATTCCACCCTTTGTATTATATTTTAATCGTTCTAGAATACTATACATTCTCCATAATCTCAGACAAGCTTGTCTATTTTATTGAGAAGTTATTTATAAAATTCACATTCTTACTTTGGGCTAAAATTCCTTTATTGGCCTGCTAGTCAGCTTAAATTAACTAATTCCTGAATAAGTACACATTTGCTAATTGTGAAATCAGTTTCATTATAACGATTATGAACATAAGAATTTCATTTCTTATGCCTGCCTTCATACTTTCAGCATACAGTCACCTAGTACCCAGCTTTACTGTTTCTTTGTTTCCTTTTAGACAGTATTTTTATATAATCACCTATGCCTGCGAAAGCTAACCCATGCAAATGTATTTCACTGTCTAATTGCCTGTTTTGAAAATAAAAAGAGAAGACTCCATAATTAGCTCTACCTTGACTGCTTATTATTTGTTCTGACTCCACATTACAATAGTAGAATAAATGATGGTGTCCTATTTATGTCTTCAACTTTCTAAATAAGTAGTTAGTGTCACTGAAAAGGAAATGGATAGGTTGCAGACTTGATTAGAAACAGCAAAACTTACCGCTCTAATCACAGTGATAATGATGAGTAAGTCAAGGGGCTTGAAAACAAATAAAACAAACATCCGCACAGCCATTCACACTTCTATTTCCCTTTAAGCAGAAGAAAGCCAAGACAAATAATTCTCAATCCCAGAGACAATGAGATTATGCTTTGTTTTGGGACATGATCATCAGTCCCTTTTTCTGGTTCTATTTTGTCTTAAATTGGTTCCATTGGTATGTCCCTAAATGTCTTCTACATTATTGCTTATCTTTGGCTACTGGTTGGTTACACCTACTCTTAGGCTCGGTTCACATGAGCCGCATCCATCGCACAGCAGGGTCTGGTGTGTGCTAGTTGACCGTTTCAGCTTTCAGCTCAAATTTTGGGCTGAATTTGGACCTGAAACGGATCAAAAAAGACAGATGTTTTTCCTGCAAAACACACCAGACCTGCTGCGGAGATATGTGAACCAGCTCCATAGAGAGCCAGTCACATTCTCCTGATATGCGAATTGGATGCAGGGGAACCCACATCCAATTCACATAGGTGTGAACCCAGCCTAAGATTCTTCCAGTGCAGTTTAGTTAAATTCTTTATTTTAGTCAAGAGGAAGGACGAATGGTACAATATTATATTTCACATTTGTTATATAGATATCCAACATAGTTTCCAAGTATGTGTATATACAGTAGTTAGATACATATAAAACCACATCATTCTCTGTCATTGCTTCCAATGCCAATTTGAGTAGCACCCTTTTCTTCTTCTAAATTATAAAGCTTTTCAAATTGAAACTAAAGAATCAAAAATGAGTGGGTTTTCCAATCTGTAATGGGAGAGGGGGCAGCTTAAAATCCAGTCTGGATCCTGGAAGAAAGGATATTTTAAGGGTCCTAGGAAGGTAAGAAGAGAAAAATAAAAGGAAGAGCTAGGTCATAAATGGAGAATAAGGTAGAAAAGGGGTTATGGGAAGTGGGGGAAGGGGTCACTTGTTATTCTCCATCTCACAACAATCTTTACCCAAACTCACACAGGTGTCTTTACAAAGCACAAACATTACCATTGCTGATTAGACGTGTGCATTTGTTTTCGTCCGAATGCATTTTTGTCTGAATTTCAGGTATTTTCGTTATCGTTTTAACAAACGATAACGAAAGTGCAGAATCCGAAAAACTAAAGATCCAACATAAACAAATACTTTATTTTCATTTTCGTTGTGACAACAGTTTGATATAGATAGGAGATTCAACGCTGACAATAACAATCTGTGTCCATCGAACCTGTGGTCGAATGTGCCTAACCTTAACTCTATTAGTCCAAGGTTATTCTACATAGAGAGAAAAGATTTGACGTATAGAGAAAAGATTTGACGTAGAGAGAAGATTCGACGTAGAGAGAAAAGATTTGAAGTAGAGAGAAAAGATTGCTGCTGGAATTGGGTGGGGAAAGAAAAATAAAAATAATGATGATGATGAATGTTATTGGCTGATTGTACCAAAGAGGAGGAGCGGTAAAATAGCTAGAACTAAGAACACACGTACAGCCAACTTACTTTCACTTACAATTGCTAGCAGAGAGAGACACACACACTGAATCATTTCAGAAGACAGTCAATCTTAGCAGCTGGTCCGTTTTTCAGAGAACCTGAATTATTTAGCAATTAAGCATAAGCACAGCAGCAGAACAATAGTGAAGCAAGCTACAGTTCAACCTAACTTTTTCATAATAATCTGCTGCTATTGTGTTAGTGTTGTGAACTTGATAGTCATACTAATGTTGCTAGTGTTGTGATAGCCTCAGAGGCTGCCCGTGTTGTGGGGGGGGGGGATTTATTATTATAGACTCTATATTTAAATTGAGATTCTATATAGATTCTATATACCCTGTCTTGTTACCTGTCTGATCAGTGATCACTATCACCAGTCCATTTTCTGTTTGAACTATATACATTCAACATGAATGACAAAGATTCGACAAAGCATCGAAAAACATACAAACGTTGAATCTGTGGCTTATAGTGTCTGTTGAAAGTTCTAAGAAGTTTCAACGGAGCAGCCAAACTATACAGAGTCATACAGTTTAGCTGCTCCGTAGAATCTTTTTTGAACATTTGACAGACACCATAAGCCTTCAATGGCAGATTCGACCTTAATTCATTTGGATTTTCAGACGAATGCAATTTTTAATGAAAAACAAAAAAAATAAAAACTAATTTCGGGAGTAACTAAATAAATTTATTTTTCGGATGAAAACGAAATTCTGAAACAAAATATCTCAGTGTACACATGTCTATTGCTGATGCAAATTTAAAATGAGTCACAATTTTTTGTCCTTTTTTAGTTTTTCCAAATAATCATAATTTGAGCCCAAAAAATGTGATATGTGTACCAACATCAGAAATCAAAATGTAATTTCCCCAAATTTTAGGGTAATATCACTATTCTACACTCCTCAAAATAAATCAAGAAGAATAAGCCCCCGTACACACGGTCGGAAGTTCCGACCACAAAATCCGTCTGATTTTTTCAGATGGATTTTGTCTGACACTGGTGTTGCATACACACGGTTGGACAAAGTTGTCGGAAAATCCGATCATTCTGAACTTGGTGACGTTCGTTGCGTACGACGGAACTGCGTAGAGGCTAGTAGCCAATAGCTTTGGTCTCGTAATTTGATCTGAGCATGCGTGGCACTTTGTCCGTCGGAATTCCCTACACACGATCGGAAAAAGTCTGATCGGATTTGGTTGTCGGAAAATTTGAGAGCAGAATCTTAAATTTTTTCCGTCGGAAGTTCCGACGGAAAAAGTCAGATGGAGCCCCCACACGGGTGGATTTTCCGACAACATGCTCCGATCGGACATTTTCCGTTGGAATTTCTGACCGTGTGTACAGGGCATAACTCTTGAGTAATATAATTCCATCACCTGTCCAAAGAAATGCAGTATTTATGTGTATTTATGTGTAGGAGGGTCTAACATGTGGCAGCTCTGTGGCTTAGAGGTCGGAACTTCTGCTGAGCATCCCTGAGCATCTGGGTTCGATTCCCAAACATGCTGCTTCATGTATAGAAATTATTCTCATTTCCCAGGTCCTAAAACTATGTCTAAATTTAGTATTTATGTGTAGGAGGGTTCCACCACCATTGTACATTTTGCCAGATACACTATCTAATCAAAAGTATTGGTACACACACATGAACTTTAATGGCTCCAGTCTTAGTCCGTAGGGTTAAAACTTGATTTAGCCCACCCTTTGCAGCTAGAACAGCTTCTGGAAAGACTGTCCATAAGGTTTAAGCCCTGTACAAATGATCAGACTTTCCGACGGGAAATGTTGGATGTTAGGCTGTTGGCGTAAAATCCGACTGTGTGTATGCTCCATCGGACAATTGTTGTCGGCCTAGTATGGTTCCGTGGGGGCGGCGCTCACTCGTCAACCCATTTCCTGCATACTCGGATAATGGTCCGGTATGGATTTTGCAGGGCACCCTTTGGCACTTTTTTAAATTTTGGGGATTTCTTTCAAACTTCATACCAGACCTAAGGGTCTGGAATGGCATTTAGGGGGGGACCCCAAGCCATTTAAATAAAAAAATTTGTGTTAGGTTCCCCTTAAAATCCATACCAGACCCAAAGGGGCTAGTATGGATTGTTGTCAACAGGGAAGCCCGTTGACAGCTTTCAGGTGCATTGTTTCAGCCAATCAGGGCTTAGAATGCACTTTAAAGGTGTGCAGTGCATTGTGGGGTCGATGGCCGAGTAAACATCCTGCCGAGCGCCCTGCAAATTCAGCTGAAAACATAAACAGATGATGTTCGGGCTGAACTTATGCTCGGTCTAAACTGCTTGCCCAATACTAGTAACAAATACCAGCAATACAATAACTATGAGGTGCTCATCTCAGGAGTAATGTTATGCAAGCCAATATACCAATAAGGAGTAAAAGATTGTTCTATTCTAGTAATAAAGACAGATATGGGTAGGGGTGTAGATAAAAAAGGAGGAGAAAAAAAAATAATGAATACAAATCTTAGAATCAGGAAAAAGAGTTGGGTAGTGATTAGGGTAAGGGAAATAAGGGAATATATGCATTTTATCTGGTGCTTGGATAGTAGTTGATCAGTCGGCCACCTGGGAGGTTCATGTGGTAGGGAGAGAGATGGATCTGTTTATTATGTTATGAAGTAAGGAGAATAAGGATTCTTTGCTTGGTTTAAAGGTTGTTTTAATTGTTCTATGTTTGTAATGTGTGCTATACTTTCATTAGTGTATTTTTAGGCTGTAGAGTGTTTATATAGATACAAGTGAGTATTTGTATTTCCAAAGGGAGTATGTAGAGATGTGTAACAAACAGCATGCTGGTGTGAGGTTTATTTTTGTGATGTGAATGATCAAGTCAGTGCAATTAAAAGACATTTCCACCAAATATGGAACATTTTCTAGCATGTGCTTATTGAACACTGGTTTCCCACAGTTTCTTAAATGTAACTGTTGTAGTGTTTACTTTTTGTTGTAACCAGGTGTATGCTATTGAAGTGTTTTTGTTTTTTTTCACTCTGCGCTATTGAGAAATACTGTCTCAAAAGTTGTGAGGGGTCTAATAAAGTCCTTTTTTGTTTATGACAAGAGGTGCATTAAGATAAAAAGCCTTCTGTGTTCAGCAGCCCCCCTCAGACCACCTAATACTTACCTGAGCCCCATTTATATCCAGTGATGTCCACGAGTGCTTTGGCAGTCACAGCAGTGACAGTGAGTCACAGCAGTGGTGCCATTGATTCCAGAATGTCTAGGTCCTGTACCCCACCCCCATATATTTGTCAACTCCTCTGGAAAGGTTTCAGCACTGGAGTACTGATGTTCTCACATTGTATGTGTAGGAAATAGTCTCCAGCAATGTACCTTTCAAAACCTTCCAACCTGCCTTGTCTAAGTGCCCATTCATGTCATCTGATGGGAGATGCCTGGTCAAAATTGTCTCTATACAAAATCTATTGGGTTGTTTCTGAAGTTTAGACAACTTTTCATGTTTATAACATGCTTTGTTGATGGAATCTCTTTAAGACTAATACTTGGCTCTTTCTTGAGCATCTGCTACTTTTAGTAGCCTTTGGTTAAAACTCAGACTACTTTTTGTTTGTGCTTTCTGTTTTCCATCTATGTTAACATTGTGTTTTTTGGTTCCATTTTGTTCCCCTAACCACCCCCCCCCCCCCCCCTCAACAAGTAAAAACATGAATTCTTCAAAAAAAACTTTTTTTTAATCTGTGTCATATATTCCTCAACAAAGTAGGTTTTGAGTCTGATTTATTAGGTTTGGGGCAGAGACAAATTATCTTTTTTTTCCTCTCATTAAAACTGCATAGATAAAAGTTACTGCAATAGAGAGACTGTTGTATTGAATCAAGTCACATTTGACCCATTAGAAAGGAGAGCATTGAAGCATAGTAAATGTGCAGTACAATGTAGCAGGAAGCAACACTTCCATCTGCATAGTTAGTGATGAAATATGACTGTCCAATATACATATACTGTATATTTTCAATTACTCGCAAAACATTTTTTTTTAAAACATTAGCAATTGACTTTTAGCATTTGATCATTAGCATTGATAATATTTTTTTATCTTCTGATTATCACATTCATGTATCTAACATATTTGGAAAAAAATAAAATAAAAAGACTATAAAATTTCCCTGTAATGAAGATTTACTTTTACTGTATATTCTGTCTGTATGTTTTCATTGTATCTCTATTTTCTGCCTAGTAATTTTAATTCAGTAGTGCCCTTCTTTTATGTTAAATATTTCAAAACACTGGACTGGACTTGGTATGTCTGATTTCCATGGTAATCTTCCTAAGGTAACATCTTACTGATGCTTACTGAAAGCCATCCAAAACAAAGTGGCATGCCTCCAGAACTTGGCAGCCAGGTTCCCATGTAAATTAAACAAATTAATTTGTTGGAAAGCTTTTCAATTCCTTCAAGGTGATTACTAAGAATACAGTGTTCAGGACATGACTTTAAGACTTGCTAGATTTACTAGATGACCTGATAGATCAATGTACTGACATGGATTTAAAAAAAGAGATGCTGTAGGCTTCATCCCTTGATTGAGTATGGTGCTAGCATAACATCAAGGTGTGTTTTCATACTGTTTTTCATGCAGAACAATAAGTATAATGACCTGTGTCAACAGGTTTTGGGCAGCTGTTAACCACATGCCGACCGCCATACAACGATTTTTGTCGGCAGAATGGCATGGGCAGGCAAAGGGGCATACCCGTACGTCCCTTTGAAGTTCCTGCCTAGCAGGAGCATGCCCGCGGGGCCCGCAAACTCTATGTTCACCTGCGGCCCGCGATTGTAAACAAGACATTACCCTGTTCTGCCTAGCAACCTGACAGGGATCTACTGTCATCGGGAGCAGTGATCTCTGTCATGTTGTAGTGAGCCTATCCCCCTACAGTTAGAACACATCCAGGAAACATACTTAACCCCTTGATCGCCCCCTAGTGTTTAACCCCTCCCCTGCCAGTGACTTTTATAAAGTAATCAGTGGCTATTTTTAGCCCTGATCACTGTATAAATGTTAATGGTCGCAAAATAGTGTCAATAGTGTCAGATCTGTCCGCCGTAATGTTGCAGTCACGATAAAATTTGCATATCACTGCCATTACTAGTAAAAAATAATAATAATAATAAAAAATGCCATAAATCTATCCCCTATTTTGTAGATGCTATAACTTTTGCGCAACCCAATCAATATATGCTTATTTATATTAAATTGTTTTATCAAAAATATATAAAATAATAAATATACATATACATATTTTGTTTGACCGTGCAATTGACAGCTAAAGTGACGCAGTGCCGAATCACAAAAAATGCTCTGGTAAGGAAGGGGGTAAATCCTTCCTGGGCTGAAGTGGGTAATGACGTCAGTTTAACATCAGTTTGAGATGCTTTTGAGATCATTCAGAATTCACTGACAGGTGCATGTGACTTAAAGTTGACCCCCTTTAGAACTGCATTTGACCTGCTTTTTTTAAGTTTTGCATTCTCACAGACTTACATGGAAGTGCAAAAACCTGCTTAAAGCGAACAAAAGCCCATTGACACAGGAACTGGGAGGTCTTGGCATGTCATTACTGCAACAGTTAACATAGAAATTCATCCAACACCTAATTAACTCATGCAGCCACATTCTAAAACAAATCTATCTAACCCTGTAAAGAAGAATTCTCTATACATACCTGTTCTGAAGCCGATCCAGTCCAGTCTCCAGCAGCGTATGCTGTGTGCAGGAGAGAACCGACAACGGCTGTAAAATTCCTGGGAAGTGACGTCAACCATAGAGTTACTCTGGGGCTTCTGCTGTTGGCTGCCTCTCCTGCACATGAGTTCAGCCTGGGACCGGACTATGTATACCATGTTTGTATAGAAAATGTCATCTTTACAGGCTAGATAGATTTTTTTAGAATGTGGCAGCAAGTAGATTTAGAATTAGGTTTTGGGTGAACTTCTACTTCAAAGCTTACTTCCAGCTTAGGTAAAAAAACATCTACAGCCTCTGCCGCTTCACTCACTTAGTGACCCCTAGCCTGGACTCAAATAGGAATTCTGCAGAGAGCCACACTATTATATTATGGTACTCTCTTAAGCATTCAGGACCTGCCCACTGCCAAGAAATGAAAGGACCTGTGATGTTGCACAACCACCCTCGAGGCACCTGGAAAATAAAGTTACGTATACAGATTTTTTTGTGTGAAAGATCCAGTGCTCAGAGATGGTCTTTAAGGCCTCATTCACACCTAAAGGTATCAGGAATATGCATTCCTGCTCACAAGTTTTTCATGTCCACATAGCCTATTCACTTGAATGAGCTTTTCTACACTTGACAAACACCCCAAAGAAGCTTCAGAACCGTTTTGGTCACAGAGTGTCTGGCTTATTTTAGTGCACATTTTGGTGCATTTGTAAGGCTTTATGTACACAGGACGTTTGAAAAGCTCTTCTGAATGATGGAACTTGACAGCTACTAACCGATGGTTAAAAACGTCCATTATGCCCCTTTTACATGCCGCATTTATGAGCATTTGCTTTTAGAAGCGTTTTTTACAGATAAAATCAGTAAACCCTCCCGAATGCCCACAATGCAGGAAAAAACAAATATTAATAACTATTTCAGCCATTCTGTGAGATCTCTCTCTCTGTCTCTCTCTCTTTCCCCATTGAAAATGCCTTTAAATTATTATAAACGCGGGTTACCGAATTTGCACACTGTTATAAGCATTTGGCATTTCAAATGCCAGTAAACTATTGTCCTAAACGCACTTTATATGCTTTAAAAAAATTCTTCTAACTTCAACTGCTTTTAAACTACTATAAATTACTGGGTGTACATGTACCCATAAGATAACATTGAGGAGAGTTCAGGGGCTGTTGAAAAAAATGTCAAACTGATCCTAAATGTCCATTTACCAGCTGCAGTGTACATGAGGGCTAACACTTTTTGTTGCGTGACAAATGCTACCTGCACTTGGGGTGCCATTAACAATAATGACACTGCAAGTGTGATCTGTGATTGTAGTGCATTTCTAAAATGTCTGGCAAAATAGCAATTTTTGTGTGTTTTGTCACACATTTAGGAAACATGCAGGTGTGAATGCAGCCTAACAGCTATTGTAGAGGTATGAGATAATTGTTAGCTTTCTTTGGGGGTTGAAAGGAAGAATTACAGCATATCCACTTAGATCTGAGATATTTAAATATGCACGCATCTAAATTTTCTGTAATGTAATCATGGTACTATTACATTTTTAACCCTTTTTAGGAGCAAGCCACCTTACATAGATTTCATTATGTAAGTACATTATAAACATTCTAATGTTCATATTCTGGTACTTAAATAAAATCCACATTTACATTATAAAAGTCTATGCCCAGGTCCACCAAAGTAATGAAAACCGTATGGCAATTTGCATAGCAAATGATAGCCATATTGCTTATTTAAGATGGAACTCCAGGACATAAATTAAATATACAGTTGAAGTACATACTGTATATGTGAACTGTTTTACCTGCCAAATGGTTTAAAATTTGATTATATTGTTTCTTAGTCCAGTGGGGAATTAGGCAACAGGTGGCACAGAAAGTTGCATGCTGAAATAGGTAACAGTGTCATCTAAGTGGTTGTGCATTGTAAAAACTGTGTATAACTCACTCAACTGTTTGCCAGAATTACAAATTTTGTGTGTTAATATATATTGCACAGTAGTTTGCAAATGTATTCACCCAGATTGATGTAATTCACATTGCACACCTGGTCAGGTACATCCTGGAATAAAAAAATGGATGTAATGGAAATGTTATGACACTGGTCTATACACAATATTCAACAGAGTTAAAGTTTTTAAAATCATCTACACCAAATCTAAATAAACTGAAAATGAGTTTAATAGAGTGTAAAAATTAGCTGTGATTGTCAGATTCTATAATCACACAGAATTGGAAAATACAAAGGTCCTAGTAAAAAAGCACACACAGGTGAGCTATGGACCCCATGACCCCAAAGAAGGCTGCAAAGTTGGAGTACTCAAAAATACTTACATTGTCATATATAGGTAGCAAATTTATTGGAAGCCAGTGGCTGCAGCTGCTACGGATCGTCCCTCCATTCACTTCACACAGTGACAGCAAGTTTATTGCTTTATTGGCTTAGAACGATGAGACTGGTTCACATTAAGAGAGTAAAATCACAAGCTTCCTGTCTCCTTATCTTATCTGTGCCTCTGTTGGACTAATTATCCTGTACAGGGGCGGACTGACAACTGATGGGGCCCCCGGGCAAAAGAAGATCATGGGGCCCTCCCATCCATCATGGACGGGAGGGAAGGAGGGGCCAGTGGGGAGCAGTGCGCTTCAAGGGGCCTCTCGTTGGGCCGGGTACGGGCCCCTAATGGCTCTGGGCCCTCAGGCAGCGACCAAATCACTGATCGATCAGTCTGCCCCTGATCCTGTACACTACTGCAACGGCCCCAAGAGTGTGGACAGTTGCTTGGCTCTTAGCCTTCCTATTGTCATCCTCTGACATTTCCATTTTTGAAAGAACTACACTTTTTTAGGGGATCCCATGATTGCTTATTGGCATGCTGAAGATTTGTGCTTTTTTGATATTTTTTTAAATAAACACAAGTTTTTTACCTTCCAATTAGTCTAATTTCTGTCTAATTAACCGATTGACTGCTCATGTTGGGAACCTTATCCCCTTCAGGTGCAGTTCTTCTTTACCCTTTGTTCTCTCATATATAGGTAGCAAGCTGGCTGGTGCAATATACTTCAGCATTCTGGGTGCCTCGTCAAGATTCAGGCAAAAAAAAATACAAGGATAGTTCCATACCCACAAGATGTAACACACCAAAAGGAAAGTACTGTTTTAAATGTCTAACATTTGGTACTTCATCCGTGTAGGAATCGTTTCATTCGGGAAACATATAATAAAAACTAGAGTTAGGCAAACAGTTCAAACGGAGCAAAAGTTCAGCTCGAACATCGCCCGTTCGGCAAACACCTGAATTTGCAGGCCGCTCGTTGGGATGTTAGCCTGCTGAGTGCCCTGAGCACTGCACAGTGCATTCTAGGGCGCTAATTGGATGAAGCAAGGCTTTGCTCCATGAGGGCACAGAGCACAGTCAGAGCCATGATTGGACAAAGTCGTGATGACTTCGCCCAATCATGGCTCAGTGTTCACTATAAAAGTTTCCTTCCCACAGGAACCTTTTGCAGTGTGTTGTTGACTTTCACCAAGCATTCACTAGGGGTGAATCAGTTCCTGATATTTAAAGTGGGAGTAAACTCCCATGCATGAATATTACCTATAGGTAATCCTTGTTTAGGAGATGTTTGCTGTAGATGCAGCCAGTGACATCACCGGCACATGTGCTCTGGAAGGAATGGCCACCCAGGCCTTCAGAGTCCTGTGCCATATGCGGCAGCTCCCGCGCACATGCATGGGAGTGGCGTCATCGCAGCTCTGGCCACTCACAAAGCCAGAACCCGCAAAGGAAGCCGACTTTGCAAACCTGGAAGGAAGACCAGGTGAAGATGGGAGCATCTTCAGCGGTGACAGCGTGCTGCTGGAAGTCTTAGTTTTCAGGTAAGTTTACATAATGTGCTAGTATGTGATGCATACTAGCACATTATGACATTGCTTTTCAGGTTTTTAAAAGAAAAAAAAAACACCCAGCGCTTTAAAACACATTCACCAGTAAGATTAATGCTAACTATTCATTGCGTTAAAAATATGCCTCTTATGCCACGTACACACAATTTCTGAGAACAATGTTCGATATGAGCTTGTTGTCGTACATTCCGACCGTGTGTAGGCTCCATCGGACATTTCCAGTCGGATTTTACGAAAAACAAAATTTGAGAGCTGGTTCTCAAATTTTCAGACAACAAAATCCGTTGTCGTAAATTCCGATCATGTGTACACAATTCCGACGTACAAAATTCCACGCATGCTCGGAATCAAGCAGAAGAGCCGCACTGGCTATTAAACTTAATTTTTCTCGGCTCGACGTACTTGTTGTACGTCACTGCGTTCTTGAAGTTCGGCATTTCTGACAACATTTGTGCGACCGTGTGTATGCAAGACAAGTTTTAGCAAACATCCGTTCTAAATAAATCCAGGATTTTGTTGTTGGAATGTCCGATCGTCTGTACTCGGTATTAGTGTTTTGCAATGCTGTAAGGAAAAATAACTTTAATTTGAAAGCTGCTGGAATTAATCACATGAAAAATCCAACAGGCTGATTTACCTGGGTACAATCAGTCTGCCCATACATGTTTCAAATCTCAGTCGGTCCCTGCTGAACCAGACAAGATTTTAACCGTCTATGGCTGGCTTTAGGCTGTATCCAACCTAAAGTGATACTGTATATATGAATATGTGTAATCTTATAGTGCTAATTGCTTTTTCTAGCCATTGTTGAGCATATTGCAGTAGTCTGTGTCAAAGGGGTTAACAAAGGGGTTATGAATACTTATTAGCCCAGGCATGCACTGAGCAAGATAACCCAGTGGTGTGAACACTAGAGTGATAAATATTTCGAACCAAAATCCTCGAAAAATAATTTTTCATTGACCTTTTTCCCAAAGAGATTTTGTGCTACAGCAATTCCCCTTTAGGCTTGATTCACACCTATGCATTTTTAGTCCTTTTTGCATTTTGCAGATTTGCACTACAGTCCATTTACCATGGTTTCCTATGGAACATGTTCTGTAGTTCAAATCAGCAAAATGCAAAAAGCACTAAAAATGCATAGGTGTGAATCCAGCCTTAGAGACATCTTTCATGAAGCCTTTTTCTATCTTGACGTGGGAAACCTAGTTGACTAAAATACAGTTGTCCACCACTTAGCAGAGCTTAAAGGAGAAGTTTATACAATAACTTTTTAGCTGACCTAGGAGCAGTTCAGCTGCTTGATTGTTCCTACAGGCGGTGGGAGGGGATGCCCCCCCCATACCGCCGACCTCCAGTGCTTCTACCGGCTCACCTGTTTGATCGGCAAGCCAGGGAAGCAATCCACTAGAGCCGGAAGTTGATCATAGTGATTTCCAGGGGAACAGATGGTCATCTCTATGACTCTATGGCCCGGGCGTGACATTTACAGTTGTAAATACTGCCATATACTCTGCTGGAAAGCCGAGATTGTCCTGTTTTGTTTTTTTTTATTTCAGAATTTCCAGCTTGTAGGAGAGATATGACCCCAGATCTCTCCATAAAGAGGACCTGTCATGCACTATTCCTATTAAAAAGGATGTTTACATTCCTTGTAATAGGAATTAAAGTGATCCAAAAAAAATAAATAACACAATTTAAAGGGAAAGTTTAAAAAAAACAAAAAATGTAATAAAATAAACAATAAAAAAATACAATAATTTAAAGTGCCCCCATACCCGCACTCGCACCCATATACGAGCTTGCACGTAGAAGCGAATGCATATGTACGTTGTGCCCACATATGTTAATGGCATTCAATCCACACATGTGAGCTATTGCCGCAAACGTTACAGCGAGAGCAACAATTATATCCCAAGACCTCCTCTGTAAACTCTAAAGAGGTAACCTGTAAAATAGCGTTCCCTTTGGAGATTTTTGAGTACCAAAGTTTGGCGCCATTCAACATGTGTTCAGAATTTTCAAGCATGACATGTTAGGTTGTGTAAATAAAGGTGAAAAACCTCTAAGCCGCGCATCCTGAAAACCACAATTATAAATATAACCAAATATAGAGCAGCTCGAAGTATAACCGTGCGGTATGAATTAATTTTCCTTTTATGACATGTTAGGTATCTATTTACTCGGTGTAACATCATCTTTCACATTATAGAAAAAATTGGGCTAACTTTAGTGTTTTGTTTTTATTAATTCATGAAACTGCCCCCCCCCCCAAAAAAAATGCGTTTGAAAAAATGCTGCACAAATACCATGTGACATAAAAAGTTGCAATGACCTCTATTTTATTCCCTAGGGTCTCTGATAAAAAAATATATAATGTTTGGGGGATCTGAGTAATTTTCTACCAAAAAGAAATATGATTTTTACATGTAGGAGTGAAGTGCCAGAATTGGCCCAGATGGGAAGTGGTTAAATATTTTGAATAAGCTGCCGCCACATGGCGAAGGACAAAAGAAAAAACACACCTGGAACATTTTTTTTAACATGCTGCAGCACAATGTATGGCATGGGCATTGTGTGGCTCATGGGTTTGAAACATATTTCATCAGTGTTTCTTGACTATAAATTCCAGTTATTTGATAAGGAATAGGACACCATCAGGATCCATGCACGTAGAACTAAAGTTTTTGGACTTAGTCTTCAATGCTTTCTTGTACTTGCTCTTCTCTTCTTTGCTAATTAGATAGATCTCCCTGCTATAGACACATAGTTAGTCACAGGGCTAAGTAAGAGACAAACACACTAAGAAATGCAGTAAGCCAATCACATGCACAGCAAATTACATTTCAGGGGTAAACTTATAGACAATGTACAGATTATCATCCCCATTGTTGTCATGGTGCTCTTTGATACAAGGAAGCAATCTGAAATTTTAGAAAATTGAGTTGGGAGAGCAGATTAAAATGCAATGGTAACTTTAATAACATCTCATTAAAAATCTGCACAAAGGCAAACAGTTTTTTTTTTTCACTTTGAATACAGAGTTGCACTCTTCTAAGAAAATTGCTACAGAGCTTGGTGAATATGGTGAAGTTTCACTTTGCAAAGAATAACCAATCATGTGCAAGGGAAAAAAAAGTTCATTGCACAAGATTGGATGATGGAAGTCAGCTTTTGCTCTGGAGAAAATGTCCTTGAAAAGTGAAACTTCCGTTGCAAAGTGAATAGCCTATTTGCTTTAAGGAAATCAACCTCTGTGTATGTATGCTTAACTAAATGAATACATTTACATTTAGTACATGATCATAAATGTAATGATAACATTTTTTATCAGGGATGTAAAAATAAAATTGTATTTTATTTTACAATTTGTACCAATATTTGATTATTACTAAACATTAATTGGCCTAGGCTTCACTAGTAAGTCACCACGATGGGTTCTTCCAACATTTTGATTGTTCTCTTTGCTGTTATTTGATGCAGATTTGATTAATTAAAAAAAGAAATTTAATATTTTTACAGAAGACATTTCAGTTACTGCCTGCTCTTGGTTTTACAAATATCATATGTGAAGAATGTGAAGAGAGTAATACTTTATTCTGCTAGAATTTCAGTCTTTCAATTGTAACAGAAGCTATTTGCGTGAAAATGAACACCTTTATTTATGTACAAAAGCCAACTATAGTGTCACTGGTGTTACAGTTCCTTTAATATAAATATTGATTTGGTCAGCAGGATGCATGCAGCTAGATGACTTTACTCTGTCTCCTTTTCTGTTTAGTGTAATATATACCATGAGTATGAATATACGTATAGCCTTCTTTAATTTCTTTGCTGCATTAGTAATCTCCATCATTAGTCTTCTCTGTATAATTACATTACAGGACTTTTTGTGATGATATGCAGTGAAAAAGACGATGCATAAATTATAATAATCACATTAAAAAAACATGTTAAAATACTTACCTGTCCCTGCCCTCTCTGCCATCTATGCACTTCCAGAAAACTGTACATAAATTATAAAAATAAGTTTATTCATATTTTTTTAATCTTAGTTATATGAAGCAATAATTTTCTAAGCATTATCTTAATATCACGTAAAGTGATAAGAACAAATGTGCATGGCTACCATTAAAATACACTGCAAAAAAAAACTGAATGTATAACTAAAGACAAAACTTTTTTCTAGCTATGGCTATAGTGGGGAGGAGTTAAAATCAATATCAGATTTGTATCGCTGTCTGTGTCTCCAGGGGGCTTTCCCTCCCATTAGAAAAATATCCTCTCACCTGTCTAGGGTACAGGACAGGAAGTGAAAGAAGATCTCTAATGAGACACAGCAGTTTACCAAAATTGTCCTTAACCTTCCTGGCGGTATTCCTGAGTGAGGCTCGGGGTGAATATTTAGTACCAAAAGCAGTACAGGCATACCCCACTTTTAAGTACACAATGGGGTTTATTTACTAAAGCTGAAAAGTGCAAAATCAGGCTCACTTCTGCATAGAAACCAATGAGCTTCCAACCCCAGCTTGTTCAATTAAGCTTTGGTAATAAAACCTGGAAGCTTATTGGTTTCTATGCAGAAGTGAGCCTGATTTTGCACTTTTCAGCTTTAGTAAATAAACTCCATTGTGTACTTAAAAGTGGGGTATGCCTGTACTGAAGTGCTGTGTGTGCGGGCTGTCTCCTCTGCTCGATCTATCACTGTGTCGGCTCCGATCACTGCCAGCATCACGACACACAGGGACGGAGCACGGTGCCAAACTAAAAAAGTGAAAAACACACAATGCATACAGTACACTGTAATCTTACAGATTACATTACTGTATCAAATTATTTCACATCCCTTTTGTTCCTAATGCTTTGTCCAGTGCCCTGCATGCAGTTATATATTATATATACTGTTATTTCTGCCTGGAAGCTTAAGATTGTCCATAGCAACCCAAAAGTGTCCCTTTACATCAAAAGCGGTTTCAGACCAGCTAGAAAACAGCGATAATAAATTGCAATCACTTGCAGAATTGAGCGATTTGTGGGGAAATTCATCATCAAACATTGAAAGTAACGACAGCGACAATTCTGCAACTAAGCTAATTTTTTGATTTGATTACATTATTGAATACATTTTATTATTATTATTATATTATTATTTGTTATAATTATTTATAGTTATTTATTATGTTATAATTTATGATTTTGTGTTTCAAACTTTATCATACCCGGAATGTCTACTAGACTCTTGTTTGGACAGATTTAAGTGTGTTATTCCTAAGAATTACAGGCCTACAATATAAAATGCCAAATTTCCATGCAAAACACTGTACTGCTTTGAGCATCATAAATCTGACATAATTATACCGCCAGGGAGGTCTATCCAGAAAAAAAAATCTTTAGCTATACTTTAATCTTTAAGAAGCATCAGTAAACAATGTTGTGCGGAGGGGGCATTGCACATATTTGGCCATTTTATTTTGCATTTGCAGAAGTTTAAGAACTATTCAGAGTACCAGGTTGCATCCCCTTCTTTGAATTTAATTTCAATAGTAAATACTTACACAGTCTGTTTTTTTTTTTATTTCTTTTTTATTACATATCAAGATTTAGGTGTACGTTTATCAAACATAATTAGATAATTTATCTAATTTCAGTTCTCAGTGGAAAAATCTTCTCCTCTGGCACTCTTTTTATGAAGCAGAGAACATTTGTTTTCATAAGGAGAAGAGAAGAAAAGTTTTTCCTCTGAGAACACCTGAGATCTGTGTAGCAGGAGGAGGGCTGCCTGTGATCTCCTGAGATACCTGTGTGATTACAAAGAAGCTCAGTTTTAAAAGTGAAAAAAAAAGTTAAAAAAGATCATGTAATTACATGAAAATAATAAGCACTGACTACTGGCTACTTTCACACTGAGGCACATTTCAGGCATTTTAGCATCTGTAAAGCACCTGAAAAGTGCCTCTCAACCCACCCCAGTGTGAAAGCCCGAGTGGTTTCACACTGGGGTGGTACGCTTGAAGGGCTGAAAAAAAAGTCCTGCAAGCAGCATCTTTTGGGCGCTATGGGAGCGGTGTATACCTAAACCGTCCCTGCCATTGAAATCAATGAGTAGCGCTGCCAAAGCACCTGCAATGAGCTTCAGCAGCGATGCTTTGCAGGCAGTTTTAACCTCTTCTTTGGGGTTAAAAAATTATTTTGATTAGCTTTTTATGCGTATTTTGGCAAACGGCACATTTGCTAGCCACTTTTGGGGTGCCATTACCAATTAATGGCACTGCAAGCATATCATGCATTTTGCATGTTTCCGGAATGCACACAAAAACGCAGGTAAAAAATTTGCCAAAAAAATGTTAGAAAAGTACCAAAATGCACATTAAAGTGTGCAAAAATACGTTTTAAAAGACAAGCCAAAATGTGTGTTAAAAAAGCAGCAAAAAGTGCATAAAAAACTGTACTAAAATGCGCACAAAAAAGTCCCAAAAAGCCAAATTGAATTTTTTTTGGGCATTTTTTCAATGCGCCTTTTGGCACGTTGGTAGTATATTTGTCAAATGACAAAATTTGTGGCAAAATGCATGTCTGCTAACTGCATTTGGGGTGCCATTAACAATGAATGGCATCCAAAAGCGCATTGCATATTTTGACAGAATTGCGTAATTCTGCCAACAATTCTGCATTGCTCAGATGTGAATGGGTCCTAAAAGAAAATACAATATAACTATACTATGTATGTGTTTGTACTGTGTGTGTATACACTGGGAGGTGTCTACACTCATGACCATGTCCCAGGTACACTTTTTGATACCTATTCATACCTCTGCATCTATAGTGTTTACAGACTCCAAATGTCCATATTATTGTTCAGAGTGAGATTTCCTTCAAAACAAATATAAACATGCCATGTCTCTACTGTCTAGTTTATGTAGGAGGAATAAGAGGTACCAGTGGTTTCCCATATGACCTGACATAGGGGTGTCTGGACTTGAAATGTTACAAATTATCTGAGGAAACGAAATATGGCAATTTTATGGCTGTGCTATTATTACTTTGGAAGTTATGAAACATGCTGAAATTTCATACTTATTTCACTGTTTAAGCTTTATGTGCATTCAGGTATTTACCACCGGTATCTGCTGGTTCTCTGAATTGAGAGGGTGACAGTTTTATGACAGGCCTGAACATTCTGCCAGGCCGACACGAGCTGATTTTTACAGACCTAGCCTGGTTCTTTCTCTGTTGAGATAACCGTTCCTAAAACGTCTAGTCTAAAACTATGAATTCCTTAACACAGGGGAGGAGGGAGTGTGTTCCGATTTTTCTGTAATATTAAGGTTAGCCAAGCTGTCATGGCTGCCCTAAGGTTCTCAAACAACATGGCCACTAGCTACAGCTTTTCATTTCCAGTACGTGATATCGTTACAAAACACAGAAATCTATGCATTGAGCAAGAATCAGCTAGATAGGTCACAATCATATGAATTCATAAGGTAAACGACTTGAGGTCTTGACATAAGCTTATTAAAAATTATTTTACAAAATGGCAGTGGACATATTTGTAAAGCTATTTCACTGGTTTATTCATAGGATTAAAGTATATGTATGCGATTACAATATATATTTTTTGCTATTGTATTTAATAGATATTTAAAACAAAGCAATTAAGCAGAAGTCTTTAAAATGTTTTTGTCCAAAATAGTCTTGTATTTTCACATCCTCCCCTCTGTCATTGTAATTGCATATCATCTGCACAAGCCCTTTTTATCTCAACAAATTATAGCTCCTCTTTCTAAAGTTCTGACATGCTGGTAATGGCTCAGAATACAAAAATGCAGAGTGATTGCTATAACATTTATTATATTTTGTTGCTGTTCACATATAGAGGCAAGCAGATATTTGTTGGAGATTATAAATGCTTGCTAAAGTAAACTTTGCAGAAAAACTGGAAAGTTGAAATGAGCATAAAAAATATGAATGTATATGCAGTTGTTACTTTAAATGTAAATAAAAACCTCATGTCAAAATGATCAATAGATACAGAGATACAGGCTGCTGACTTTACATGCAAACCTTTGCTTTTCTAATGAAAGTTACGTTTGTACAGACCCGATCCTACCTCACAATCGTACCTCACAAGGCCTGCCTATTGATCTTTTAACCATTCGGACGAAGAAACAAACACCATTAAAGTCTATGGGACACGAACATGAAAAAGCAAAAGTGTTCTTTTTTAAAGGCTTGTATGCAAGCTATTGTCATGAAAAGTGTTTTTGGACCCAGGTCCTGCCCCAGGGGACATGTACCAATGCAAAAAAAAAGTTAAAAAAATTCCTGTTTTTTTGGGAGCAGTGATTTTATTAATGCTTAAAGTGAAACAATAAATATCAAATATTCCTTTAAATATTGTGCCTGGGGGGTGTCTATAGTATGCCTGTAAAGTGGCACAGTTTTCCCATGTTTAGAATAGTACCACAGCAAAATTAAATTTCTAAAGGAAAAAAGTTATTTAAAACTGATCGCGGCTGTAATGAATTGTCGGGTCTCGGCAATATAGATAAAACTGTTTGAAAAAAATGGCATAGGGGTCCCCCCAAAATCCATACCAGACCCTTCAGGTCTTTTATAGCTGATGCTATATAAGAGCTTCTTCTGATGTCATGAGGCATCATTACGTAACCAAAAACATGGGGACAAGGTGCTTTGGGGGGCTACTCCAAAACACCCTCCCCATTTTGAGGGCATGTGGCCTGGTACGGTTCAGGGGGGGTGCGCTCTCATCCCCCCTCTTTTCCTGTGGCCTGCCAGGTTGCATGCTTGGACAAGGGTCTGGTATGGATTTTGGGGGGCCCCTGTGGCATTTTTTTATTTATTTGGTGCATGGTTCCCCTTAATTTCCCCTTTAATTTTTTTTAATTTTGGCGCAGGTTTCCCCTGAAGGGTCTGGTATGGATTTTGGGGGGGACGCCTGCACCATTTTTTTTATTTGGCACAGGGTTCCCCTTAATTTCCATACCAGACCTGAAGGGCCTGGCATGGATTTTGGGGAGACCCCCACGCAATTTTTTAAAAATAATGTTTGGTTACGCTGTTATGCTGTTTTTTTCAATGAGTTTTATCTATATTGCCGAGACCCGGCAGAGAAAATGTCATTTTGCTGTAGTAAACACGGGAAAACTGTGCCACTTTACAGGCATACTTTAGACACCCCCAGGCACAATATTTAAAGGAATATTTCATTTTTATTGTTTCACTTTAAGCATTATTAAAATCACTGCTCCTGAAAAAACAGGTGTTTTTAAACTTTTTTTGCATTGATACATGTCCCCTGGGGCAGGACCCCGGTCCCCAAACACTTTTTTTGACAATAACTTGCATATAAGCCTAATGAGCACTTTAACGGTGTTCCGCCGCTTTCATATTTTCCCCGAACACCGCATATTGTTCGGTGTTTGCCGAACATCTGAACAACCAAAGTTCGGCCCGAACCTATGCTCGGGCCGAACCGTTCACCCATCCCTAGTTACCAGGCCTAAGTGAGATAGTTACTTGGTCATGCAAAACTGTACACACATGAATTTTTTTACCAATATTAACACAGACAGATATTTCTTTTAGAAGTATTTAAAAAGCACTGTTTTTATATATAAAGGGAAAAAAAGACCAAACAATATGAAAAAAAAATGTCTTCTTACTCTCTGTTATAAAACATAGCACAAAAATAAAGAAAAAAAATCCCAGGACAGTACATGAAACCCAAATTATGTTTTTTTGTAAAGAACTTACTCCAGAGTGATGGTCTTATGGTCATATGAACGCCATGATTGGCTGTCACAGTGGTCACATGATCGTAAAGATTTCCCTAAGCCGCCGGCAATTGTTCTTTTGGCACAGCTCTATTTTCACTAATGCACACAAACATGCGGCCGCTCAGTGGCAAGGCCGATCTGCTGAGAGGCTGCATGTTTACGCGCGCTCGGCGCCAAGAGGTTAACATTTTATTTATTTTTTCAGTTACATTGAGCTATCAATTTGCACAGTGTTTTACAGTCTAAGGTCCCTAACCCACATTCATACATACACATACTAGGGCCAATTTAGATAGGATCCAATAACCTACATGCATGTCTTTTGAGTGTGGGAGGAAATCAGAGTACCCAAAGGTAACCCACACAGGCACATAGAGAACATGCAAACTCCAGGAAGGTAGTGTCCTGCTTGGGATTTGAACAAACCACCCTAGTGCCGCTAGGTGCAAGTGCTTACCACTTAGCCACTGTGATGCTCATTGAATTTAATACATATTCTGGTGTTGAGGGGGTTAAAACACAAAGCTTGGTAATGCTTCACTAGATACATTTAATGTAGAGGTTTTATGTGGGGGGGGGCAGTGAAGGGGTTAAAGTACAGGTCACATACAGTGGGAGGATGGAGATTAGAGAGGTTAATGTACAAATGTAAGAGGATAATATATAGGGGGTTACTATTCAGATTGCATTGAAACAGCATAGGGATTAGATGTACAGGAGGGGGTAAAAGGATAAAAAATAAACCCACGAATGATAATGCTGCTGCTGATCTGAAAATTCTGCTGCTGATCTGATTTTTTCATTCATTAGTACTTCATTCCTCTTTTCTTCAGGAACTGACTGATCTTCGACCCTGTGTGTACAGCTGTCGGTTTTGCAGAAGCTGGTCTTATGACCGATTCTGTCGAGCGGGCATGTTAAAAACCAGCATCTGATGGGCATCCAATCAGCACCAGCAGCCAATAGTTGCGAGTGTTGATCAGTGTGTTCTGGTGAGGGTCAATCCCCTTTGCAGAACACAATAGTACAGCAGGGGAGATTGCCACACTAAGATCGCTTGTGTTCATTACTGCAATCTGTCAGGTTTTTTTATTGGGTTGAACAAACTAAAACTTATGCTGTGTACACACAACCTGTTTCCCGTCAGAATAAACTCTGAAGGTTTTTTTCCGACGGAATTCCGCTGAAACTGTCTTGCGTACACACGATCACACCAAAGTCCGACTGTCAAGAACGTGGACTAGAAAAAGGAAGTTCAATAGCCAGTAGCCAATAGCTTCCGTCTCGTACTTGCTTCAGAGCATGCGTCATTTTTGGAATGTCGGAACAGCATACAGACGAGCGGTTTTCCTGATAGGAATTGGTTCCATCAGAAAAATTTAGAACATGTTCTCTTTCTAGGTCCGTCAGAATTTTCAACGTAAAAAGTTAGATGGGGCATACACACGATCGGAATATACGATGAAAAGCTCCCGTCTGACTTTTTCTGTCGGACATTCCACTCGTGTATACACGACATTGGAGTGTGTACCAAGCGTTAGGCTTACTATACTGTTTACAGTTGTGATCGCTGTAATTGATGCAGAGCCACTCAGTTTACAGTCATTAACAACAGTTATTTTTATTAACCACTTTAATACAGGGCACTTTACCCCTTCCTGCCCAGGCAAATTTTAAGCTTTCAGCGCTATATTTTTAATTGCACGATCATGCAACACTGTAACCAAACAAAATTTTTATGATCTTGTTTTACACAACTAGAGCTTTCTTTTGGTGGTATTTAATCACCACTGGGTTTTTTATTCTTTGCTAAATAAACGAAAAATACTGAACATTTTGAAAAAATGTTTTTCTTTGTTTCTTCAGATTTACAAATAAATAATTGTTCTTCATAAATTTAGCCCAAAATGTATTCTGCTATATTTCTTTGGTAAAAATAAACCAAATCAGTGTATATTATTTTGAGTGTGTGAAAGTCCACAAACTATAGCATACAGTATAGCTGAAAATTAATCAATCCTGATGTACTGATTGATGGCCTATCTCATTTCTTGAGGCCCTAAAATGCCAGGACAGTACAAATCCCCCCCCCCCCCCCCAAATCTTTCAAAAATGAAGAAATAAAAAAATTACAATTCCTTTTTATTTTTCCTTCCTGCTGTCACCAGTGCAGTACAGCATCATATAACTGGTGTGGTGTATATATATATATATTTTTTTTTTTTACATTTTTTATATGTTTTATTCAATATTTTTTTTTTTTAACACACTGTGTTAAACTGTGACTAGACTTTAACACTTTAATTTTTTTTAGACATTATGTTTGCTTATATCAGTGAATTACATTCAGTTAGTTTTGTTGTGATTAGCTGTGATTAGTCAAAGCTAATCCCACAATACAGATGGGCTGTAATTGACCCTGCCTGTACCATGTGATCACATTGGCCAATCACAGTTAGCATCACAATTGTATACACTAGATAGCATTAAAGAAAGCCATTCATTGTGTACAGCTGTCATGTGACCTGCTGTGATTGGTCACAGTGAACACCTGTCACTGGCAGTGAACCGGTACACTGAAGATAATCTTATGATGTCCACTAGGAACGAAAAAAGTCACCTCTGAAGGACATCATTCTGCGCGACATCATTCTGCATTATACTGTAGTTGCTGACTTTTCAAAATCAGGTGCTTGACAATACCTGGGGTCCAGTTCTTCTTACTGCTGCAGGTCCCTGACACCGCCATCTTGAATATGGGGGACTGACTGTGACTTCCTGAAAAATCACAGCTGGCCCCACATTGTTGCGAGTGTGAGCTCATGCAGCACTTTGTGTCCTGCTTTGTGTCCTGCGGACATCTAGGTCAGGTGACATGTCCTAGAAGGCTATAGGAGGGGAAAGATGTCATCCTTGCCTAGGACTGGGTACTGATGAAAATCAATACTCACTACTCCCCTCAGAAATACAGTAAGGCCGGCCATACACGGAGCACATTTCTTTCCTGCAATCACAGGTTGCAGAAAAGACATTCACTCAATTCCTTATCAACACAGACATTGTTGATGAAGGAATCCCTCCATTGTTCTCCCTTGGCTGGGGGGCGGGGGAGGGCAGGGGAAGACATCCCTGCCGGGAGAAGACAGTGATTGTCGCTATAGCAGCCACTATCAATAATCGTAAGAGAATCCGGCAGGCTGGTTGTACCTAAGTTGATCAATTCAGACTATTCACTAAGGGTGTGAATCTTGGCCGGCTAAGATTTGAGCCGTGTATGGCCGGCCTAGCTCAGTTACAGTATGGGAAGAAAGAGAGAACCAGCAGAGCTTCACTTTTTCAGTGAAGTTCCACTTTACCTAGTATAAATTATTAACTAGTATTAACTTAACTGATTAAGTCAAACAGTAATTCTGTTTGACTTAATCAGTCTCATATAGCTGCTTGTCAGAATTTGTGGGCCAAGTGGAAAAAGACAGAAGGCTGTGTTAACAGTGGCTGGAAAAGGAGAAAAAGTGAAGGGGAGAAGAAATTTCCTCCATCATATTTTCTTATCTAGATGCTATGTGGATCATGCGCACATCACTGTGGAGGGAGAGAAAGAAATCACAACCATTAGCAGCATCATTTTACAGCAGTGGCCCCCAGAGTTATTTCTATAGTGCTGTTTAGAATTGGCATTGCAAAAGTAAGCATACGCCAGCTCACCATTTAAAGACATATGGGGGTAGATCAGTGTTTGACTGACCTCTTGCATTTTTTGTACCTTCCTGTCTTGGTGATGCCCGCAACACCCTTTCTGTATGGATGTAACAAAGGCAGGAGGTAAAAAAATAAAATCTTCAAATAAGGTTAAAAACAAAGATTGTATCCCCCCCCTCCCCCTGAAGATCGTATACAGTATGTGAATATCCACAGGTACTACATTTAGGGCTATACATATATACCGGTAATTAAAAAAGCTTATTATTCTATTATTACCACAGACAGGGTAAATTGCAAATCTTTTCTTTTACTGTTGCACAAATATTTCATTTGAAATCTGTGCTTTGATGGTCTCTCCCTATTTTTCTGTGCATAACTTGCTATGTCATGATCTGGGGAATACATTGCATTTTACCATTCAGAGCCTGAGCTGCACAGATATAGCAGGTATAATCTGAAAGACAACATAAACAAAACACGCTGCTTTCCAGGAAATGTACTCCACAGAATTTTTATATCTGCTTAAGCGGTGACAGCTATATGTAAGTAGGTAAACATAGAATAACTATGCTGTATGGAAGTAACACACAAACATAGATTTAACAGATGCTACTATAATAAAGGGTTCACCACTAAAAGGAGGCAGCTCTATTTTTTTTTTTACTTTTTAGTTATACTATATATGTTGTTCAGAAAAACTTGCTCTTTCAATTGGTGCAAAAAGAAAGCAGCTTGGATGGTTCTCATGTTCCTCAACAGATGGAGCTGCCACCTAGAATGTTGCATGGAAGACCAAGGCAGCAACAAAATATAAAAATTATTTTATAATTAGTAAAATATTTTTGTATGCTAATAGCACGGAATCATGTGTTAATACATTGGCAAGAAATAGGTAAAACACTTGAAGTCAAGTTGGAAATTTTTTTTTAGGTGGGTTTCAATACCTCCCTCCTGAACCTACAATACATAAGGTATTAGAGCCTTTGGCACCTTATCAGGTTACAAAATACTCTGCTAAGATGGAAGCACTCCTAATTCACATCCTACCCTCTCAACTTTTGCAATTGCAAACTAACTATCCTTACTATCCTTACAGAGCCCCCCCCACCCCAAAGCATCCACTCCCCCCATGTTGAGGACATGTGGCCTGGTATGGTTCAGGCCTACCAGGCTGTGTGCACAGATAAGGGTTTGGTATGGATCACTGGGGGGACCCCACACCTTTATTTCTATTTTTTTCTAAATAGCCAGGCCGGCAATCGCAACCATGAGTCAATTTAAATGTCATTTGACTTTTTCTTTAGAAATGTAATTTTTGCTGCAGCATGTTCTATACATGCTACAGATATGCCATTTTACAGGCAGGCTAAGGGGACCCCCGTGCACAATATTTAAAGACATTTTTCATTTTTATTGTTTCACTTTGAGTGGGAAAATTAACTAATAAAAGTAAGCAGCTAAAAACACTTTAGCTGCTGACTTTTAAAAGAACACTGTCTTCACCAGGGCTGGTCCTTTACCGATTTTAAGGTCCCGGCCTTTCTAACTGCGGGAATATTTTATTGTTTTGTAATGGGCAATTAAAACATTTAAGTGGGGTATTTACCTTTAGATTGCTATATCGAAGACATATAAAGCAGGAAGGAAATTGACAATCTGACCAGAGAAATAACAGAGCATGGGTTACACTATACTGTATAGTTGTCATGCCATGATTAGATGGATAGATAGATAGATAGATAGATAGATAGATAGATAGATAGATAGATAGATAGATAGATAGATAGATAGATAGATAGATAGATAGATAGATAGATAGATTTGATTATAGATTATGAAACAGTACCACCTTTTCCACAGATAATATACATATACAGTGGTGTGAAAAAGTGTTTGCCCCCTTCCTCATTTCCTGTTCCTTTGCATGTTTGTCACACTTAAGTGTTTCGGAACATCAAACCAATTTAAACAATAGTCAAGGACAACACAAGTAAACACAAAATGCAATTTGTAAATGAAGGTGTTTATTATTAAAGGTGAAAAAAAATCCAAACCATCATGGCCCTGTGTGAAAAAGTGATTGCCCCCCTTGTTAAAACATACTATAACTGTGGTTGTCCACACCTGAGTTCAATTTCTCTAGCCACACCCAGGCCTGATTATTGCCACACCTGTTCACAATCAAGGCATCACTTAAATAGGAGCTGCTTGACACAGTAAGGTCCACCAGAAGATCCTTAAAAGCTACACATCATGCCGAGACCCAAAGAAATTCAGGAACAATTGAGAAAGAAAGTAATTGAGATCTATCAGTCTGGAAAGGGTTATAAAGCCATTTCCAAAGCTTTGGGAATCCAGCGAACCACAGTGAGAGCCATTATCCACAAATGGCGAAGACATGGAACAGTGGTGAACCTTCCCAGGAGTGGCCGGCCGCCCAAAATTACCCCAAGAGCGCAGCGACGACTCATCCAAGAGGTCACAAAAGACCCCACAACAACGTCCAAGGAACTGCAGGCCTCACTTGCCTCAGTTAAGGTCAGCGTTCATGCCTCCACCATCAGGAAAAGACTGGGCAAAAATGGCCTGCATGGCAGAGTTCCAAGGAGAAAACCACTGCTGAGCAAAAAGAACATCAAAGCTCGTCTCAATTTCTCCATAACACATCTTGATGATCCCCAAGACTTTTGGGACAACATTCTGTGGACCGATGAGACAAAAGTGGAACTCTTTGGAAGGTGTGTGTCCAAGTATATCTGGCGTAGAAGGAACACTGCATTTCAGAAAAAGAACATTATACCAACAGTAAAATATGGTGGTGGTAGTGTGATGGTCTGGGGCTGTTTTGCTGCTTCAGGACCTGGAAGACTTGCCGTGATAAAAGGAACTATGAATTCTGCTGTCTACCAAGAGATCCTGAAGGAGAATGTCCGACCATCTGTTCGTGTACTCAAGCTGAAACGAACTTGGGTTCTGCAGCAGGACAATGATCCTAAACACACCAGCAAGTCCACCACCGAATGGCTGAAGAAAAACAAAATGAAGACTTTGGAGTGGCCTAGCCAAAGTCCTGACCTAAATCCTATTGAGGTGTTGTGGTATGACCTTAAAAAGGTCGTTCATGCTCGAAAACCCTCTAATGTAACTGAATTAGGACAATTCTGCAAAGATGAGTGGGCCAAAATTCCTCCAGGACGCTGTAAAAGCCTCATTGCACGTTATCGCAAACGCTTGGTTGCAGTTGTTGCTGCTAAGGGTGGCCCAACCAGTTATTAGGTTTAGGGGGCAATCACTTTTTCACACAGGGCCATGATGGTTTGGATTTTTTTTCACCTTTAATAATAAACACCTTCATTTACAAATTGCATTTTGTGTTTACTTGTGTTGTCCTTGACTATTGTTTAAATTGGTTTGATGTTCCGAAACACTTAAGTGTGACAAACATGCAAAGGAACAGGAAATGAGGAAGGGGGCAAACACTTTTTCACACCACTGTACAAAAAGCACAGAGGTAACCTAGAAAAAAAAAAATTAATGACAGATAATTTATCTCTGCTTTACAAGCCCAATGATGGGTTCATTAACCTGTCAGTTTTCAAAACAATTATCATTAACCACACATAAATTATGACAAATTTTAGAATACCACAACAACACAACATAGAGGAAATAGCACCTCAAAGGCTATCAAACACATACAGTAAAACAATTTATTGGACATGTATGATCAGAAAATTAACAGCACGGAGGCCAAGCCCCCCAAAAAAATAACTCTCTCTCTCCATCCCCCTATCCAAACAGCCAACCCCCCACACCCCAGTTCCCACCCCACTCCCCATTCCTGAATACCCCTTCTCCCCCCTCCCAAATCAACCTCTGCTTCCCAATCGCTTGATATAACAGTCAGGTACTGGAAGGATTCCTATGTGTATAGCTCAGCAGCCTCAGTATGCCTATAATGGCAATATATAAATTTGATGACTCATACAGTTTGGTCTCCTTTTATAGCCCCTACTATGTCCACTGGGTCCAGCCTGCTATGCTTGCAGCTAAAAGCAGCTGATAGGCCTCAATAAAGATAGCGGTGCATTTAAAAATGATCATTAGCTAGTATATCATGACCATAATGGACCACCTCATAATACAAAAATGATAATATGTGTAGTAACCCATGCGTTAGCCATGTAAGGACAAAGTCCACCTGATAGTATTTACTGGTACTCCATAGGGGCCTCAACATACATAATGAGTCTGCACATAGAATCTGTTTTGCAATCCAGCTCATAACAAGCCTGCTGTGTCCAGCCTGCCATGCAATATAGCTAATACCATCACAGTAGTTAGCATCTGATTGACCTTCAGCCAGACTGTGGTGCTCATATGAATTAGCAATCTCTGTGTATGGGAATGTCGGTCGTATACCTATTGAATGTTCTAAGTGTCCCACACCAAAGTCTTATTGGCAATAGTATAAAAATCCAGCTCCACAAGATGATAGTCTGTGAAAGGGGCAGATGTAATGCTGTAATCAGCCATTGATCCTAGTCATATGTAAGGCAGACTTGTTTGCAATGCTGCATGGATGTCCATGGATGATAGTACTGCAGCTGCCCACAATCACAGACTTTCTTCGCTGGTAAGACATATGCAGGTGCTAATGGTAATTGTAGCTACAGTAATAACATGTCATAATAGTATGGAAGCCACATTCTGCCAATCTGTAATCCATCAGGTGTGTTGTATAAATGCTCTGCTCCAGCCATGTTCCAAGCTATGTATAGGGCACGTGCACATACAATGCCTCAATAGATAACAGCTTCCTGGTCTACACAGCAATGTCCACTAGTGTGAAAGTCAGTGCTCCTTGGCTGGGTAGAAGGCTATGAAATAGCAAGCAGTGGTGTTGTGCATAAGTGTAATACTGCTAGAGTTCATCTCGCTCCTTACAATCCAGAAAAGGTAAGGTAACCAATATGATCGGCCATGAAAAAGCATCCGTGCTGAATGTTCTAGCAGGCTGAGGGCTGCTAATTCACACAATTCTCTGCATCCTCATAGCAAAGGCATGATGGAAGCCTTGGTAAAAACTCACTCTAGCATGCACACCAGTGTGCCGACAGAACCCTAGACCACAAGGGGGACATGTCGGTTGCTTCCTCCGCATTTTTGTCTCCGGGTTTATCTATTTAAATTCCCTTGTGTCCCAGAGAATTTCAGCAATGTCTCAGTTCTGAACTTTATAGCTTTTAGCATTTGTAGTCTATCCTGACATAACATTTTGAATAGAATTTTGAATACATTTATTTTTAATTCCTTGATTCTTGTTCAGAATAAATAGTACAAAATTTGAAAAAAAATGCAATTTCCTGTGATTTTATTCTAAAGCAACTTTACATCATGTGCACAACCCCATATATTTACACTACATTTGTAAAAATGTACCCTAAAAATGTTATCAAAAAATTCTGCTGATTAAAATGATATCACATTAGTGTGACCTTTATGTAACATAAGGCAATGGTAACACTCTAAGCAAAGCTGTTTATTACCCTTCCAATGCTACATTGAAACACACACCGGAGGGGGCAATGGGTAGAATAACATTAATATAACATTAAGTCAGGTTGATAAGGGCACAAATTAGCACCACAGGTTTGTAATTTCTAAAAATTAGAATGGCATTACGTTGGCTTACCGGAGTACTTGATGTTTCCACAGTGAATGCAAATTTCAGACAGATCACGCATTTTCATTGTTATGAGCTCGGTGTTAATATAGGGAGGTAATATTTTTTATTTCACATTTTTTTTAAATGGGAATCCAGATCAAGACCACCTCTGCAACTTTTAATAGTGATATATTTCTGGCTGCACTAGATCACTACAGCAGCACTTATGTGACATTGTTATGCTTGTGCAGTGGACGCAAATGTCATTCAGATCATTCAGCTTCATTATTGAGAATATATGTTATGCTATACAGCATATGTGTTTGTGTTGTGTTGTATATAATTTATATATTTTTAAATTATGTTTACCCATTTTTAATGAACTGAAATGAATGCAATGATCTTTTGATGCAGGTAGGTGCTTAACAGAGCTGTAACAGCTCTGTCCTGCCCTCTGTTCTCAGAAAAAGTGCTGTGATAAAACTCCTTATGATATCACTGCACCTCTAAGGTAAACACAACAGGAAAGGGTTCTGTTTATATTTAATATTACAGAACACTCTGATTCAGTGGGTTGTGGAAACATTGGAAGCCCAGGAGATGATCTTTACAGCTCTTGGACTTAGCATTGGGTGTCACACAAAGGGGGGGGGGGGTCCCAGCACTATTGCCAACAGGGGCCTACATAAGCCAATAAGCCTGATTGCCATTTTAAAATGGTGCTGGGCAGGGCCGTTTTTAAGGCAGGGCAAAAGGGGCAGCTGCCCTGGGCCCTGTCATTGTTGTGGGGCCCAAAGCAGCTGCCTCATACTTGCCAACTATCCTGTTTTAAATTCCCTCATCCCTTGAGGTTTTAGTCATGTGCTGTGTCCCAATATCTCAGTGCTACTAATGCTGCCCAGCTCTGCCCTTTTGTTGTGTACAGATGACTCAACTGCAGACACTGTGTTTACATGTAAATTACCGGCATTCATATGTAAATATCGGCGGCCCGCGGCATTGATATGTATATCATGCCCCCTGAGGTCCTATCCACAGTAATCTCTAGCAGCCAATCAACCAGTAGAAATCATGTGTAACCTCTAGCAACTAATCAGTGAGCCGTAATGTGTGCTGTAACCTCTAGCAACCAGTCAGTGAGCGGTAATGATACACTGTAACCTCTGGCAACCAATCACAATAGCTGCCTGATCTGATTCAGTAAACTGATTTTGAGTCTAGCTGCAATTTATTGTTTGTCTCAGAGCAGGTGGAGAGCAAAACTGCATGGGGGGGTGGGGGCCCAAGAAAAGTTTTGCCCAGGGTCCAATCAATATTAAAGATGGCCCTGGTGCTGGGGATTCAAGTGGTTAAAGGTTATGCCATGGGTATGATGCAAACCAAAATGTTGCTTCATAATTGCATTATTTGAAATACTAATGTAAATTTTTTTTAGACAAACTAGACAAATATTTTTAACCATAGTTATCTTAATCAGATCTCATAACTGTGTGTAGCAAAATACTGACAACATATCAGCTCTGGAGTTCTGATGGACAGGGTTAGAAAGCAGTTATAACACTGCTATTGGTAAATCCAAGTAAGACAGCATTGATTTGGGAACTGAAGCCAGCTCTTAGGAACAAGACAATAATGTAGAGGTTCTCCTAGGCTCAAATACTTACCATTTTATAAACTGTGCAGCTGTGGTATGAACATAGTTAGTAGAAGTTTCCTCTGCCTAAAGTTGGTCATACATTGGTTTTCCATGAAAATAAGGCTTTAAAATATGTTCCATAATTTTATTAAATTATTGTGATTGTTAAGGTTTTCACTAGACATGTGCAATTCGTTTCGTTTTTTTTCGTTTTTCGTTTTTGTTCGTTATTTTCGTTCGTTCGTTTTCGTACGAATGAACGAATCATTCGAATCGTACGAATCCGAATAACGAATCGTAACGAATCGTTCGAATCGTACGAATCCGATTAACGAATCATTCGAATCGAACGAATCCGAAAAACAACGAAAATCCAAAAAAAAAAATTAGAAATAACGAATGTTCTAATGAAGAAAATCCGAAAAACGAAAACGAACGAAAAAATTCGTACATTCGTAACTTTTTTTTTTTGTTGATTTGGTAATTTTCCGTGTCCCTTACAATGGTGCTGCTAAACGTGCTTCGAATGGATTGAACAAAAAAATTCGTACATTCGTAACTTTTTTTTCGATTCGTAACTTATTTTTCGATTCGTAACTTTTTCTTTTTCGATTCGTAACTTTTTTTTTTTTTTTTTTCCATTTGTAATTTTCCGTGTCTCTATTGAACCAAAAAATTCGTACAGTCGTAACTTTTTTTTTCGATTCGTAACTTTTTTTTTTCGATTCGTAACTTTTTTTTTTCGATTCGTAACTTTTTTTTTCAATTCGTAACTTTTTTTTTTTTTTTTTCGATTTGTAATTTTCCGTGTCTCTATTGAACAAAAAAAAATCGTACATTCGTAACATTTTTTTTCGATTCGTAACTTTTTTTTTTCGATTCGTAACTTTTTTTTTTCGATTCGGAAATTATTAAAATGTAATAATAGCATACACATTACATCAAATTATGAATTATGCTCCGATTACGAATCTACGAATGTTACGAATGTTACGAATGTACGAATAAATACGAATGCGTCCGAAAATTAAACTAACGAAAAAACGAATCAACGAAAAAATAACTCTTAGGAATGTACGAATCATTACGAATACGAACACCGATGACTTACGAATGTACGAATCGTTACGAATCCGAACAACGACGACTTACGAATGTACGAATCGTTACGATTCGACGGAAACTAAAAAAACAAAACGAAAAAAAAATAATTTTTTTCGGAAACGAAAAAAAGTAAACGAAAATAAAGAAATTTTTTTTGTTGTGCACATGTCTAGTTTTCACGTGTCATTATGACAACTGAAATAAAAAAAAAATGTAACTTTCATTTTTAAAGGCCACAACCTCATTTGCTATTATTTGTAAGCATCTCAACTTTTGACTGTCTTTAACTGCTTCAATACCGAGCACTTTTACCCCCTTCCTGACCAGGTCAATTTTTAGCTTTTAGTGCTGTTGCACTTTAAATGATAAGTACGGGGTCATACAAAACTGTACCCAAACAATTTTTTTTGAATTTTGTTCACACAACTAGAGCTTTCCTTTGGTGGTATATAATTACCACTGGGTTATTTAAATTTTTGCTAAATAAAAGAAAAAAGACTGAATAACTTGAAAAAAAAATGTTTTTCTTTGTTTCTGTTATGTTATTCAGGCTTAAAATAAAAAATAGTGCAGCACTAAAACAATAAAACAATATTTCTAAAAATTCATGTAGATAATATCTGACAGTTCTGTAATATATGGACAGTCTCAGTTCATATAGTATAAAAGTCAAGGGTAAGGTAGAAAAAGGCACCAAAACACAGAAACAAGTCCTCAGTAGTGATCAGGGTGCTCAGATATAATCGTAGTTACTGTGCATCCTTATCTGTGCTTCCACCACAGTTAGTACAGGCCGCTCACCTTACTCTGTGGCCCTCTGAATTAACAGAAAGGTCATTCAAGCATTCCCCACAGGGGCAATTAGAGGATGAGGTCCTGCCTCTATATTATTCCAACGAGCGAAATCTAGCCTCAGATATATGGCAACAATAACACCCTCACGTATGCAGTAGATATCATTGTGGTTCATGCAAAATCAATAGAACATATATAGTGCTCTCTGCTTGTGCTTAAAAACTGTTTATTCTGATAAATAGTTACTTACAAGTAAAGCACTGAAACCCCAGTACTTGAACTGAAACTTGTACCACGACACAGCGTCTCATAGTAAATCTGAAAGGAGGCTGTAATGCCCTCAGAGCCTTCCCGTCTGCACGCGCATCGTTCCTGTGGGCGGGACTTCCTCACCGTATCACAGGGGCTCTAGACGTCTCTATATATATAATCCTTCTATCCTGATTGTTAATTAAATGCCTGCCCCCTGCAGCGTCCACTGCCATAATGACAAGGACGCTCGGGTGGTGTAACAAAGATCTCAAGTCCACCCTCCGTAGCACACACCGTTGCGTCACACAGGACGCTCGAGATGCGTAATAACATCCGCCGCCCCCAGCCTACATTGCCATAGTGTTACATGTTATTAGCGCTTTCATTTGATAGCTTTTGTTAGTGGCAGGCACAACAAAATCTTTGCATTTTATCATATTACGCCTAGTCTGCTTGCACGCAGGATATTGGCCACATGCATAAAAGCCTGTAAGGAAATCAAAGATCCTATTTTCAAAATGCACTGATGGGTCAATGACACCTGGAGCCAATGTATCTCTTAGTGATAGGGCTTTCCTGTATATAAATTGCGGACGTTCAGGTAATACTTGACCTAAAACCTTATCTTGCTTTAAAGTGGAAGTAAACCCCCCTATGGTTTTCAGCCAAGGAAGCTGCCATCTTTGCCTCTGTTTAATCTTCAACTGCCACAGTGCTGCACATGTGATCCGTTATGACACCAGCCATTGGATGGTTTGACTGTTTGGTTGAGAGCACAGCCAATGTGTAGTTAGCATTCCCGGCATGCCTTTTTTTTTTAAACTGTTTAATCGATGGGTTTACTTTCGCTTTAAAATTGGCCTTTTTTTAAAAAAAATTCAGATTTCCTATATTTCCTATAAATCTAAAATCATTCTTGTGTTTGTAGACAGATTATGATTAGGTTTAGGGACATTAGACACCAAAACTCTTCTAGCCACTGTTTACTGTTTACCAGTTACCTCTTTGTGGCTTGTCGGTGACTGTCTAGGGGTTCCCAGGGTTAGTACCCAAAAACTTCAGATGCTGGCACATAAAAGTCCTTTTCAAGGTTTTTATTTTGCAGTGGTAACATCCAACATAACACAGTCTCTGATGGGAATAGAGGGCACGGGTGACAAAACTCAGGCACCTATTAACTGCTGACATCTACTGAATGTCTCTAATCAACCCATAGAGTAGCCACTCGCAGCTGGGTGCTTCACTGCCGGATAAACCTCTAGCCAGAGATCTAGCAGCAAACACGTGATACGGAAACTTTGCAAAAGTCTCTGCCACAGACTAAATTGTAACTGAAGATGAATAGGAACATTTCTCACAGTACCTGGATCTCTCTCAGTCTCCTTGGCGATACTGTGGAAGTGTGGATTCTTTAGTGTCCATACAACTCAGCTCCCAGGCTCTAACTGAGCAGCCAGCTTGTTGGCCCTCCTCCGAAGAGTCCTCCCCTGGTCACCTGTACGAGTTGCCGTGTCCCTCCAATACCAAGAGCACACCGGGACACCTTTGAATCCTCCTTCAGTAACTGGGCCTCGGACTAGCCAGTTCCGAGACTCGGGAACAGATGGATCCCTTCCCCAGACCATGAGGGCCTCTGGGGCTGGTTGGATTGGCCATGCTTGCGGGACGGCAAACGCTCCTAGGCCCGGGACCCCTTGCGGGGCTACACCGGACCAGAACCAGGAACCAAAAGCTACAGCCGAACCCTGAACACGTGACTTCAGCACCTTAAATACCCCTTCCCAGACTACGCAGCAGGGCCAGATGCACCCACTGATTGGCTCCAGGAAAGATTGGTACCCAAGACGTCCAACCAGGCCTGGTTCTCGGCCTGTCATGGGTGTCTCACTGCACCTATGACCGGGCGGAACCTTAGTACAGCCCAGCCAGACTGATGCCAAAGTAAACCTGTACAATTAATCCCCAGAACTCCATCACAGTTCTGAGGAAAAAAACGAATTTTCACTGATAGCGCACACTTAGTAAAAGTGTGACCGCTACACTGGTCTCGCAAGTCTGACAGTGCAGGGGGCAGATATCATTACGCCTCTCAAGTGTCCTGGGTGACGCAGCAGTGTGTACTGTGGAGGACGGACTTCACACTCTGAGCATCCTTGTCACTATGGCAATGTACTCTTGGGGGCGGATTTTATTACGATGTTATTATGTGTTTTGAGCATCCTGTGTGACGCAGCGGTGTGTGCTACGGAGGGCAGGCTTGAGATCTTTGCCACGCCCCCCAAGCGTCCTTGTCGTTATGGCAGTGTACGCTGTGGGATGCGGGCATTTATTAACAATCATGATAGGAGGTTTATATATATAGACGTCTCGAGCCCCCATGATACGCTGAAGAAGTCCCACCCACAGGGATGATACACGTGCGGACAGGAAAGCTCTGATGTCATTACAGCCACCTTTCAGATTTACTATGAGACGCTGTGTTGTGGTACAAGTTTCAATTCCTAGCACTGGTGTTTCAGTGCTTTATTTGTAAGCAACTTTTTATCTAAATAAACAGTTTTAAAGCATCAGCAGTGAGCACTATATATGTTCTATTGATTTTGCATGAACCACGATAATATCTACTGCATACGTGAGGGCGTTATTGTTGCCATATATCTGAGGCTGGATTTTAATTGTTGGAATAATATAGAGGCAGGATCTCATCCTTCAAATGCCCCTGTGGGGAATTCTTGAATGACCTTTTTGTTAATTCAGAGGTCCACAGAGTAAGGTGAGCGGCCTGTACTAACAGTGGTGGAAGCACAGATAAGGATGCACAGTAACTACGATTATATTTGAGCACCCTGATCACTACTGAGGACTTGTTCTTGCATGTTGGTGCCTTTTTCTACGTTACTGGCTTTTAAACTATATGAACTGGGACTGTCCACATATCACAAAACTGTCAGATATTATGTACATATCGTTTTTTTTTTTTTTTATTGTCTTAGCGCTGCACTATTTCTTTTTTATTTCTATTTATTATTTTTTTATGTCTGTTCAAGGAGTGAAATATATTGACCTTGAGTGTTCAGCATCTTATGATAGGGGTAATAGATTTGTGTTTGCGCTGACTGAACTCATCTGTTTAATATTATTCAGGCTGTAGGAAAGTTTTAGTCTACAAACTATGATATATATCTAAAAAGCAATTGTGATGTACTAATGGTCTATCTCATTATTTGAGGCCCAAAAATTTCAGGACAGTACAGATATCACCCAAATTACCCCTTTTTGGAAAGTAGACAGTCCAAGGTATTTATTAAGAGGCATGGTGAGTTATTTGAAGTTGTCATTTTTTGTCATAATTTGTTTGAAAACTAACATACATACACATATACATACTGTCACCAGTCACCAGTGTCATCATATAACTGGTGTGGCTGTGATAAGGGGCACTGACTGGTGACAGTACAAAAATAATATTGAATTTCAATTGTTTTATTTTTTACAATTTTTTTTAAGTCACTGTGACCAGAGCAATATAATGTTACCATAGTAGCATTGTACTACTCTAGGGAAGTGATCAGGGTTTATTTTTATTTATTATAATTGCTTATAGCAGGGACTTTCATTGCTATAAGCAAGCATTTTACTGAATGAAATGAATTCATTCAGTTTGTTTTGTTGTGATTAGCTGTCATTGGCCACAACTAATCACATGCTACAGATGGGCTGTGATGGGCCCTGTCTGTACCATGTGATCACTGTGACCAGCAAGCAACACAATTGTACACGATGGATGGCATGAAAGGAAGCAATCCATTGTTTACAATTGTCATGTGATCTGCTATAAATGGTCACAGCGATCACATGATACCGGTAGTGAGCCGGAACATTGATCAGTCATCAGCTGTGTCTGATGGACACAGCCAGTGACAGATAGTGCCAAAGTGCGGCCCCGAGGTTGGTTGTGAGGTGCGATCTGGAAGGACATCACATGACATCCACCCAGATTGACTAAAGTTTCCCCCCGGCCGTCATTTTGCTATAGGCTGGGCGGGAGCTGGTAAAAGTAGAACTAAAAGCATAATTTTTTGTTAATTTTGGATATAGTAAAGGAGGGTTATAACCTCTATCAGTTTTTTTTTTTGCCATCTGTGTTTCATTGGAAAGTTTTCCCTTCTTGTCCCATAGCCAAAACAGGAAATTAATGGAAACCCCTTCAAAGTGAAGGAATCCCTGGTTGTTACAAGGGTCACCGGAATTTGTGTCGTCATTGGAAGATTTTCCCTATATTACTGTTCTGGGAACAACACAAAATGTGGAATTTTCTTTTACTTTCACTTTCATTGATAACAGAATACATGGAAAATACCAGCCCAGGTTCAGAGATGTAGACTGATTTACTAAAGGTGTTGAGAATCTCCATATAACAAATTGTGTTAATATTTACTTCTTTATTAAGTCAAAATTCAGTTTATTTATTTTATTTGCACATGATTGTATAAGTAAAATAAATATTCATATAGTTTACTGTGAAGATTTTCAACTCCTTTTGTAAAGCAGGCCAGTAGCACCAGCACCAGTATTGAAAATTGTTGCTCAAATTAAAATGAATGCAGCTGGTAAGGAGCGATGGCAATTCTTAGCAGACAATCATTTAAAAAAAAGTTTATGGTTAGCCAATATTGCTTTTTGAAAATAATAAAAATGAAAAGAAAATGTATTTCATATTGAACGTTGGATTAGAAATCAGCTTCACATTATTTATAGATTTTATTTGAAGTGATATTTAATCATTATTGAGTAAATTATATACATATCATAACTTCAAAGTTTGCCTGGTTATGGCGTTTTTAAATACAACGGGATCTGAGAGGGTTACAATGTTACAATTTGTATTAGAGTTTAACAAATGGCTTTACATATACTTTATTCTGGCAGGTCATATATTTATGCATGGTCACATATTATTGTGAATATACTGCTTGTATTAGATCTTAATAAATAAGGCAATTGATAGATTCTAGGGATTATAACTGTTGCCATATTTATAGTGGCTGTTTTCAATTAGCAATGATTTTATATTTTATAAATATAACTTAATGATCATAATCAGTTTATGTTATGTTGTTTCAGTCACTGTGAACATCTGAGTGTATCATGAAAACAAATGCTAAATAAAAGTATTTTTAAGGATTGCCAGTGTGTTGCCATTAAGAGCCAATCAGCACAGATGCAGACTGTATTTATTTACTAGCCTTAGGGCAAGTAGTTCAGAAGCAAAGCTTGAATCATAATCATCCAGCAATAAATGATTGGAATGGCTTTGCAATGGTTTTGAGCTGCTTTTAAGTCACATTTAACAAATGTTGCAGATTCAAATGTTGTCCAGACCACAATATTGGTAAGGTTTTACTTTAGCTATAAATAAAAAGTAAAACATAACCATTAACAGTGGTATAATGACTGTGGTTGCAAGAGGTGTGTTAATTTCAAGGCTTAAAAGACTTGGGGGCATAGGTTCCATGTTGTTTGTGTTGTAGTAGGTAATCTAGAGGCACACCCACAATATTGCTGTGTTAAGAGAGATTTCCTTTAAGTGTATAGAGAACAATGATGGGGGCAATTGAACCAATTTTGGCAAACCTTCACAGCTTCTGTAATTTTTTTTAAGTTTTTTTAGAAGATCACCTTGAAAAATAACCGATTCAGTTGAAAATAGAAATGAAAGGCAGAATAATTTGGTATAGATATAAAAATACATTTAAAAAAATCCTTTTTGACCCTTTTTTATAAGTGATCACATTCCCTCTACTCTCAGCTGCATAAGAGCTGGACGGAGGAGAAGCAGAAACACACTGAACTTCCCTGGGAATGGCTGTGCAGCAGGGGTGTGTCAGGACAAGTCTGATCATTGGAGGAGAGCACACTGAGTTCCCAGCATAGCTAGAGAACTGAACATGGTGTATTATCCTGCTTAGTGTGGTCAGTTTTTAATAGAAATGACAGAACACAGAAGGCATTTCACATAAAGGAAGCATACAAAAAGAACAGGATACTTTCTTATACAAGTACACGGTACAGCAGGCACATATCAGGAATATAAAGTGTTGGGAGAATAAACAATTTAAGCCAGTATTGATCCTGTGCTCATTAATTTCGCTCCTCTAATTTTGCAAGAAAATAAATGATTCTAAAATGTATGTTTATAGTGGTCATGTGACTGTTATCACTGTACAAGGGCATAGAACTCAAAGAGCTGTGGAGAGCTATCTATCTATCTATCTATCTATCTATCTATCTATCTATCTATCTATCTATCTATCTATCAAAACATTTATTGGACAGACCTAGTCACTTATATGGTGAGCCCCTGTATACAGAGATCACATGTAGCAGACCTGTCTTACTGGTATTTATAATGAGGTGCAGGACCATATTTTGGGTACTCTGTTTAAATTTGCTTTTTTCAAACTGAGGATAAGAGGCACAGTGGAGTAGAGGAGTATTCCTGAGTTTTAGTACATAAATGTACAGCTTTTCTTTAACTGTGTTACTATTGATAAGTATATGTAAACCAAAACTTATTTTTTAACCACTTGAGTCCCAGTTGCCATTTTAAAATGGTACTGGGACAGCGAATATTTTTCCCATAACCATTTTAAGATAGCACTGGGGATCAGCAGTTCTGGAGGACCATTAGGATGGAACTTCTGGCTTTCAGTGACGCCAGCATCTAGCACTACGCCCTGAAGCTGAAATTATAAACTCTTGCAGCAGATCACTGTAATCACTTCTGCATTGTGTTTAAATCAGAATTGTAGTCGTGTAGATTGTCATCATCTAAAAATGTTGAACCTGACTGAAATTTTCTATCATGTTCATATCTGTTGTCTGTGCTAGATTACTCTTAGGGTATACACTAGCTACACATTTTTCCAGTAAATATTTAAAATTCCAGTTCTATGTTCATTTATTCATTAAAGTGGATGTAAACCCAAATTTACATATCATGAACTAGCCTGAGGCAGGCACATCCTGTGTAAAAAGTTCACAATTCACATCCCCCTCCCCTCCCCTCCAGCTCTCCCAGCTTTACTGTGTTTTGACTGGATGTTTCTCATCATGGGATGCAGTGAGCAGTCAGCAGACTATAGACAGACAAGTGATTTAGAGAACATGTATGTAGTCAGAGCTGGGCACAGTAGAACATCCAGTGATCTGATGATAACCTGTCTCAGGCTAGTGCATGATAATTGTAAATCACCTGTCACTCACAGCAAGGGGGCATTTTTGACAAAGTTTGCAAGACTTTGTCAAGATTTCTCTAACTGAACAATAAAAGAGGATTGCTCAGGCCTCGAGTAAATCTGTGTGGCAAGACTGGGCTCAAATGAAAGGAAATCATATTCTCGACATTATGACATCAAAAAAAAAAAAAATGTGTTTACATCCACTTTAAGCTAAAAATACATTAATATAGTGAAGTGGAAAAGAGTAGTATTTTTTTTTGCATAGGTAAGTAAAATAAAGAAATGTTTGTGATGATAACAAAACAGTGGCAAACAGTGGCATAACAATAGCCATTGCAGTCCACTTGGCTGCTTTGAGGCCTGGGGTGGAAGAGGTTCTATTAATGGGCTGTTGAAGCATAGAAAATCTGTGAGCTTGTAAAGATAAAACATATCCATCACTGTTTTATTTAGAATTGTGGAGATTGCTGTTGAAACTGATCCTGTACCCCTGTGACATTTCCAATACAGTAAAGCCAACATCAGATGTACTGAGGGAATCATTATCACTAGTCAGAGATCCACTTTGCAGGCTGTACAGAAAGGAAAATTTGTTTAGCTGTTATAGTTATGGAGATACATTTTCCTCAGAACTTCTGGTCATCTTGGCCAGCACTGAAATTAACTTTGTATGCTTAATAAAATCATCCCAATTCATTATCCTCATTTATGACAAGTATCTGTAGTTACAGAGTTACATAGTTAGGTTGAAAAAAAGACTCAGGTCCATCTAGTTCAACCAATTAAAGGAAAAAAAAAAAAAACATACAATCCTTTATACACAATTCTATACCCACAGTGGATCCAGCAGAGGGAAAAAATCCTTCCTGTTCCACTGAGAGGCAATTGGATATTCCCCTGATCAATTTTACCTATAAATGTTTGCATCCAGTTATATTATGTACATTTAGGAAAGAATACAGGCCTCCAGAATCCATACTTTTTTAAAGCAATCTCCTGAGTGGCCAGAAACAGCTCTTGAGGGAGTCTATTCCACATTTTTACAGCTCTTACTGTGAAGAAACCTTTCAGTATTTGAGATTAAATCTCTATTTCTCTAAATGTAAAGAGTGCCCCCTTGTCCTCTGTGATTACATTAAAGTGAATAACTCAACACCAAGTTCACTATATAGACCACCTATGTATTTATACATGTTGCTCATATCCCCCCTTAATCTCTTCTCAAGAGAGAATCAATTCAGTTCCTCTAATCTATTCTCATAGCTGAGTTCCTCCATGCCTCTTATCAGTTTGGTTGCAATCCTTTGCACGTTTTTCATGTCTTCTTTTTGCTGGGTTAATTTTAAAAATAGCATATTTCTCCCATAAGTGCTGCAATTTTATTTCATAACACCTTAGAAGAAAAAGTTAATGAAGCTAATGTAAAGAATGAAAAATGGAACACCTAATTTAATTAGTACTATCCGTAAGCTATGCTATACTGTATCTGAGTAATTGCACAGTAAATCAAATCTGCCATATGCCCATATTCTTATATATTAATTAACACATAAACACATGGCAATATGAAGCATTGCAAGCATAATACACTGCTCTGAATTCACCCTTCATTCCAGGTCTTTAGTTTAAAAGTTGAACATAAGGTTATGGCATTTGTAAGTCCAGTGTGACCTTTTATCTTGGCAGGATTATCATAAAATTCATCATGAATTCAGCTGTTGAAAGGACACAGATGCTCCTATGTGCATGCATGCACCAAGCTCTATGTGTATTTCTATATTTTGATTGCAAACAAAGAATTTACATATGTTACTTTTGTGGTGTTTGTTTTCTCTAGTTTCCTCCTCATTCCAAAAAACATATTGGCAATTGGCAGGTCACCTTGTGACTGCTAAGTGTCTTTGTTTGCTATGTTGAAAGCCCTTCCATGTGCATCTTATTTGAAAATATAGTTATGCATTGGGGGATTCCCTTTTTGGTTTATGCCACCAAACTAACCCAACCTGTGTATATGCTGGTGTAAGCTTTGGCAGAGACTTTGGTCTTTAAAGGCTCTATGTAAAGTATGTTACAAGTTCCATATAGTTTATATAACATTGCATAATATATTGGTGCTATATTCTGCAGTAGGTGCTTGTGTGTGTGTGTGTATGTGTATATATATATATATATATATATATATATATATATATATATATATTCTACTGCAATTCCTACTTCCTGCTGTCAGTGGCTGTTGAGTCCTTAAAGCAGAGTTCCCCCCTAAAGTGGAACTTCCGCTTATCGGATTCCTCCCCCCCTCCGGTGCCACAATTGGCACCTTTCAGGGGGGAGGGGGGTGCAGATACCTGTATAATACAGGTATCTGCACCCACTTCCGGGACGAGATAGCCGGAGCTGTCCCGCCCATATCCGAAGATGCCCCGTTGTGTCTTGGGAAACACAGTTCCCAGGACACAACGGGGACCAATAGAGACACGCAGCGCGACTCGCGCATGCACAGTAGGGAACCGGGCAGTGAAGCCGTTGCATCTTCACTTACTGATTCCCTGACAGAGGATGGCGGCAGGGCAGCCGAGAGATGAGCGATCGCTCGCCATCTTCTGCCGACACTGCTGGAACCTGGAACAGGGAAGTGTCCGTTTATTAAAAGTCAGCAGCTGCAGTATTTGTAGCTGCTGACTTTTAATATTTTTGGTGCGGGTGGACCACCTCTTTAACAACCAGTGATGCCAATGGCCCCATTCATTTACATAGCCTGGGAATTCTCAGCCAGGGAAAGTTAAAAAAATCAAAGAAAAAGGGCTTGGGGTTCACCCATATTTCTTCCCAGACCCTCCAAATCTGTAGTGAATGCATAATTCAGGAAAGATAACTAGAAGGAGAAGTGTAGTGTAGTTTATATCCAGAGATATTCTTCCTGGGTTTAGCAAGCAACATTCCTGGTACTTGTGATTTTTTTAATTGCAGTCTTTATTCAACTTTTAACAGCACATTTCAAAGGGTTAACTTTGCAACAATTATACAACATGCTGCCTCATTGTTCGATCCACTATATAGTGTTCTTCTGCTATAACATATACCATATCTGTTTCCAAGTTTCCTCAGATTTTATAATGTAGGGTTCATGCTTGTTTGTTTGTTATCATATTGGACTTTTCTCAATAAAGTGTGATGCCAGGGGACACAACTTCTAGTGGGTCCCTATTTCCCAGGCATGCTTTTTTAAATGTCCAACAACAACCTCAAAAGAGTTTCAAAATACATTTACAAATTTAATTTTTTTTTTAATATAATTTGTACATTTCTTTATTCTCTCATCTCGCCATCTTCTTCCTCCTCTTCTACTCCTTGTGTATACAATACATTATTACACCTTATTAGAACTTCTCCAAGATGTCCAGATAATGCCCCATCAATATACTCTTCTGTATTGGTGAGCTACATGTTCATGTAGCCATCCACAGAGACCAGGTGTCCCTTGTATTCCATACCCCACTTCAGTTTCACCATTACTGGCTTACCAGTAAGGCCATTATGGAATGGTTTTGCGTTTAGTGGCAAACTCATTCTGCTGCTGAAGCCGCCACTGATCTACATACCAGTGAAAAGAAGAGAACATTTCCCCACAGAATGCTCCAAGAACACACCACTGGAGAGAACAGGAAATGTCTAGACGTTATGGGCAGTGATGTAAGTAACTGAGTTAAAATAAACTGAGTTACCTAACGCAGTTACTTTAGAGGGTAATGAGTAATCTAACTGATTACTTTTCCCCTCATGGTAACTCAGTTCCCATTACTTTGGCTTAGTTACCCCAATTACATTTACCGCCACTAGATGGCAGTAGTGTAATTCCGGTGTCCTGACGAAAAAGTTCCCCCGCCGGATAAGGACCCCCTATACTGCGCAGGCGCAGGGCTTGCGCAGTACGAAGGACTACGGAGCTTCCGAAAGTTGCCGAACCTAAACATCTCTGAGTGAACTCTACACCGCGCAGGTGCAGTTAACATGTAATTGTACGAGGTGATGCCCCACGCTCCTGATGCTCATGCTACTCTGCAAGGGGCATCTATCGTGTAACTAAGGGGCGGGTCTAGTATTACTGTAACCAAGGGGCGCATTTATTATTATTGTTATATATCGAGCTCTACCCATTAATTTAACATTCGCCCTCTTCTGTAGCCATCCGCCCCTTACACGATATAATAATAATAATAGACCCGCCACTTGTTTACACGCTATAACAGATCTGCCCCTTGGTTAGAGTAATAATAGAGCAGCCCCTTGGTTACACGATATATAACAATAATAATAAATGCACCCTTGGTTACAGTAATACTAGACCCGCCCCTTAGTTACACATATAGAATATTTTAAAAAAAGTCAGTTACTTTGCTGCGTAACTAATTACTTTTCCAATGTGGTAACTGAGTTACTAACGCAATTACTTTTTGGGAGAAGTAATTTGTAACTTAACTAATTACTTTTTTAAAGTAAGATGACCAACACTGGTTATGGGTTCATTAATATGCCTGTTTTTCACTTCCATATGGTAAGTGTTTTTAAATGGCTTGTAAACCCTCGTATTTTTTTACATTAATGTATCTTATGTATTAAGGTGAAAAAAAACCTGTTTTACTTACCTGAGCCCTGGAATTTCACATGCTGGAGACGTGCTCTTCCTTTGCCTGAGGTTCTCGGCTCTTGATTGGATAGATTGATAGCAGCGCAGCCATTGGCTCCCGCTGCCGTCAATCAAATCCAATGACGCGGGCACGGGGGCGGGGCCGAGTCAGGCATTCGTGTCTATGGATGCAAATGCTGGACTGACTGCTGCACATTACACTATACTCACACTATAGTCAGACTACACTAACATTACACTGACACTTTACACACAGTGTAACACACTAACTCGCTCTTAGCAAACAGAGCCCTGCTCTATCTCCACTCCAACAACACACTGCAAAAAGTTCCTGTGGGAAGGACCCTTTAATAGTGTTGGGTGGGACTTTGAGCACTGAGCCATGATTGCGCAAAGTCCTAATGCCTTTGACCAATCATGGCTCTGACTATGCTCTGTGCCCTGATTGGGTAAAGCCTTGCACCCGACCAGTGCTCAGGTGCATTGCTTCATCCAATTGGGGTCCTAAAATGTACTGTGCAGGGCACAGTGCATTATTGGATGCTTGGCGAGCGAACAATCCCACAAGCGCCCTGCAAATTTGGGTGTTCGCTGAATGGGCGAACAGGCGATGTTCGGCTTTTGCTCGGATCAAACTGTTTGCCCAACTCTACATACACTGTTGCAAGATTAGTCATCTTGGGCAATGCATGGTCACAGAGCATGATGAGCTTACATAATCTTAACTGTAAATTTCAAAGGACTGCCTAACAGCTCATTTTAGAGGGTTTGAAGTGCTTTTTCGAAAAATTAGTGCATGCAATACTTTTGGTGCAGTGAAGTGTGGTTTCAGCCCATTCAAAATGAATAGGCTGAAAACGCACCGCACAGAACTGCATGTGAATCTTGTTCCTGTGTGATTCCTATTGTGAACCAGCCCTTAAAGGACTTGATCATTTTTTGTTTGATGCATATTATAAACTTAACTTTAATATATCCATTATGCAACTTCTTTATTTTGTTTTGTGTGTAGCTTTTGCAATAATTGGAATGATACATAAGAATATAATTTATCCTATTTTATTTTTTCTCTAATTTCCAAACTCTGCTCTTTATTCAACCACTTCAGCTCTGGAAGAATTGGCCCCTCAATGCCCAGAGCACTTTTTACAATTTGGTACTGCCCTGCTTTAACTAGTAATTGTGTGGTCATGCAATGCTGTACCCAAACAAAATCTATTTCCTTTTTTTCCCACAAATAGAGCTTTCTTTTGATGGTATTTTATTGCCTCTGTGATTTTTATTTTTTGCGATATAAACAGAAAAAGACCGAAAATTTCGAAAAAACATTCAATTTTCAAATTTTTGTTATAAAAAAAATCCAATAAACTCAATTTTAGTTATTTGTTTAGGCCAAAATATATTCAAATACATGTCTTTGGTAAAAAAAAAAATGTCAATAAGCGTATATTTATTGGTTTGTGCAAAAGTTATAGAATCTACAAACTAGGGTGCATTTTCTGGAATTAACGCAGCTTTTAGTTTGACTGCCTATCTCATTTCTTGAGGTGCTAAAATGGCAGGGCAGTACAACTCCCCCCCCCAAATGTCCCCATTTTGGAAAGTATCCCCAAGGAAATTGCTGGGCGGCATGTTGAGCCCATTGAATATTACATTTTTTGTGATTGAAAAATGACAAACATCATCACTAAATGATATATTGCTCACACATGCCATGGTTATATGTGGAATTACACCCCAAAATACATTCTGCTGCTTCCTCTGAGTTTGGGGATACCACATGTGTTACACTTTTTGGGAGCCTAGCCACTTACAGGACCCAGAAATCCAAGCACCGCCTTCAGGATTTCTAAGGGCGTAATTTTTTTATTTTACTCCTCACTATCTATCACAGTTTCGAAGGCCATACAATGCCAAGATAGCACAACCCCCCCCCCCCCAAAATACCCCATTTTGGAAAGTAGACACCCCAAGCTATTTTCTGAGAGGCATTTTGAGTCCACGGAATATTTAATATTATGCCACAAGTTGTGGTAGTCGTAGAAGTTTTTGAAAATTGTGGAATTAAAATGAAAACACATTTTTTTTGCACAAAGGTGTCCATTTATAAGATATTTCCAACACATAACATGAACATAGAAAAAAATCACACCCCAAAATACATTCTGCTTCTCCTCCTGAATATGGAAATATCACATATGTGAGACTTTAACACAGTCTGGCCACAGAGAGGCCCAACATGCAAGGAGCAACGTCAGGCTTTCTAGGAGCGTTCTAGGAGCATAAATTACATCTAATTTCCTGTCAACCTATTTCATATTTGAAGACCAGAGAGCACCAGGATAGTGGAAATGCCCAAAAGATGACCAATTTTTGGAAACCAAACACCCCAATGTATATTCTATGAGGTATATTGAGTCTATTGAACGTGTTGCTTTTTTCCAAAAGTTTTTGGAATATGTGGAAAGAAAATAAAAACGCTTTTTTAACACATTTGTACTGCACTGACAGGCACTGAGGAGGATCTACTGATGGGCAGTGATGTGAAATATTGGGCACTGAGGGCACTGTAGTGGCACTGATGAGCACTGTAGTGGCACCGATGAGCACTAATAGGGCACTGTAGAGGCACTGATGATCACTGTAGTGGCACTGATGAGCACTGATAATCTCTCACTGATGGCACTGATGTGCACTCTAGGGCACTGATGGCACTGATAAGCACTCACTGATGTTCACTGTAGGACACTGATGTGCACTGATAAGTACTCACTGTTGGGAACTTTAGGGCACTGATGTGCACTGTAGGAAAATGATGGCACTGATGTGCACTATAGTGGCACCGTAGGGCACTGATGAGCACTATAGTGGCACCATAGGCACTGATAAGCAGTGTAATGACACTGATGAGAAGTGTAGTGGCACCATAGGGCACTGATGGCCACTGTAGTGGCACTATTGGGCACTGTAGTGGCACCGGATAGCATTGTAGTGGCGCTGTAGGACATGGATGAGCACTTTAGTTGCACCATAGGCACTAATGAGCACTGTAGTGGTACTGATGGGCAGATTAGTGGCACTATGGGGCACTGATGGGCCCTCTAGTGGCACTGATGAGCATGGATGAGCATTGTGATGGCACTGATGAGCACTGTAGTGACACTGATGAGTACTGTTGGCATTGATGTGGCACTGATGAGCCATGTTGGCACTGTAGGGGCACTAATGTGGCACTGATGAGCACTGTTGGCAGCAATGAGCACGGTTGGCATTGTAGGGGCACTAGTTATCCAGAAGGATAAGCCCCTGGTTTCAGTTACCCTTTCATGGGCTGAGTCGACTGTGGGGCTGCAGGCCTGTTCATTGATGCTACCTTTGTATTGAAACACTCAATTCCACTGCAGCTGCATGACACTTCACTTGCCATTGAGGCTCTTGACAGGAGACCTCTACAGCCTGCCCATGTGACTCATGAGACTGTTCCGTTGTCTATGGCCATAGAGGCTCTTCACCATGAGATAATCCAGTTCCAAATTATTTCCTCACCTAAGTTTCCGCTGGTTATTGGTTAGCCTTGGTTACAGAGGCACAACCCCTATTTTGATTGGCTCCATGCTGAGGTTCTCTCCTGGTCACCACAATGCAGTAAGACATGCTTCCAAAAGGTAGCCAAGGTCCTGTGCACTTCTTTTCTCTCCTCCCTGCCGGAGGAGTACTGCAATTGCAGTTATGTGTAATGGTTTATTTCAACGATATCTTCATATTTTACAAGTCCTTGGAGAGCCACCACACAGATGTTTGTCATGTGCTTCAGAAACTAAGAGAGAACAATCTCTATTGTAAATTGGAGAAGTGCGAATTCCATTGTGAACAGGTTAAATTCCTGGGTTATGTCATTTCCACTTCTGGTATTTCAATGGACCCAGAGAAACTTTTAGCAATCCTACAATGGCCCCCACCCATGGGTTTATGTCCTCTGCATCATTTACTTGCCTTCACCAACTATTATCGGAAGTTTATTCCTAACTTCTCATCTTTGGCCAAGCCCCTGACTGATATGACCAGAAAGGACGGTAACCCACAGTGTTGGTCTCCGGAGTCCATTAGGCCTTTGCGAGGCTCAAGGCTGCCTTTGTTTCTGCTCCTGTGTTGGGACATCCTGATCCTATGTTACCTTTTATCTTTGAGGTTGATGCTTCTGAGACTGGAGTTGGCGCCCTTTTGTCTCATTGTCCTACCTCTGAGAGCACTATGCATCCTTGTGGCTACTTTTCCAAGATTGGTGACAGAGAGCTGTTAGCGATCATTTTAGCTCTGAAAGAATGGTGACATCTCCTCGAAGGTACCACTGTGCCGGTTATTATTCTTACTGACTATAGGAATCTCACATTCTTGTCTGAGGCTATATGCCTCTCTCCCAGAAGAGCGGGATGGGCTCTTTTCTTGTCTAGTTTCAATTACATTGTCTCATTCTTACCCGGTACTAAGAATGTAAGGGCTGACGCTTTGTCACAACAATTTTCCTCCACTTCCAAGATGGAGTCGGTTCCGGTTCCTGTGATTCCTCCTGATCGTATTCTGGCTATGGTTTGCACCAGTCTCACTTCTATTTTGGGCAACAAAATTCTTGCTGCTCAGGTTCATGCTCCTCCTGAGAAACCTTGTGACCACTGCTTTGACCCAGAGAGTCTCTGAACTGCCTTTCTCCAGACTTACCATTCTCTCAAGGCTGCTTGCCACCCTGGGAAGAATCAACTCTTTTGTGCCTTTTCTCAACAATTGTGGCTTAGTCTACGTGCTGATGTAACTGCCTTCGTAGCTGCCTGTTCCGTGTGTGCTCAGAGTAAGACTCCACAACACTTTCCAGTGGGCCTCCTACAACCCATACCCAATGGAGAGAGGCCCTGGACCCACCTGTCTATGAATTTCGTTGTGGAGTTACCCAATTTCCAGGGCAACACAGTTATTCTTATGGTGGTTGACCGGTTCTCGAAAATATCTCATTGTATTCCACTTAACCACTTGAGGTCCGGGCCATAGCCGAATGATGGCTACAGCGCGGACCTCAATTTTTGGGAGGCCTCATAGGCCGTCCTCCCCTGTGCATGCTGACAGCGTGTGCAGAAAAAAAATCCAATCGCCGGCTTATGTTAAAGGGACATCGGTTCCAAAGAGGAAGTAACATAGACACCTCATGTGTCACAATCAGTACCCCCTGCCAGTGCCACCTGTTATTGCCACCTGCCAGTGCCCACAGTGCCCACAAGTGTCACCTATCAATGCCCACATGTGCCACATATCAATGCCCACAAGTGCCACCTATCAATGCTCACGAGTGCCACCTATCAATGCTCACAAGTGCCACCTATCAATGCTCACCAGTGGTGCCAATCGGTGCCACCTATAAGTGTAAGCAATCAGTGCCCATTATTGCCACCAATCAGTGCCCATCACTGCCACTCATCAGTGCTCATCACTGCCACCTATCGGTGCCCATCACTGACGCCTCATCAGCGTACATCAATGAAGGAGAAAAATTACCTGTTTGCAAAATTTTATGACACAATATTTTTTTTTTTTATTCAGTATTTTTCAATTTTTTTTTTTTACAAAAAATAAAAACTGCAGAGGTGAGAAAATACCACCAAAAGAAAGCTCTATTTGTGGGAAAAAAATTATAAAAATGTCATTTGGGTACAGTGTTGTATTTCAATTGTCATTTAAAGTGCATCAGTGCTGAAATCTGAAAATTGGTCTGGACAGGAGGGGGGTTTAAGTGCCCAGTAAGCAAGTGGTTAAGAAGTTGCCCACTTCTAAGGAACTGGCTTCCATTTTTGCTCGGGAGATCTTTTGCTTACATGGGCTACCCAAGGTGATTGTCTTGGACAGGGGTAGTCAGTTTGTGTCCCGATTCTGGTGAGCCTGTTGTGCACAGTTGAGAACTCAGCTTTCTTTCTCCTCTGCGTATCACCCCCAGCCTAATGGGGTGACAGAACGAGCCAATCAGTCCTTGGAGCAATTCCTACATTGCGATATTTCTGACCATCATAACAACTGGTCAGACCTCTTACCTTAGGCGGAGTTTGCTCACAATAGTGCCTTAAATTCTGCTTCCTGATTGTCCCCATTTATGGCAAACTATTATTTTTAACCTTCCATGTTGCCTGACTCATTTATTTTGCAGAGTATTCCTGCGTTAGAGGAGCATCTCTGTGGTCTTCGTCTTGGGCACAAGTCCAGGCGACTTTGCGATATGCTAATGATAGGTACAAACTCCATGCTGTCTGCAGACACCTGCCTGCACCTTCCTACCAGGTTGGGGACAGGGTCTGGCTGTCATCCCGCAACCTCCGATTTTGTGTTCCCTCTCTGAAGTTCGCACCTCGGTTTATTGGGCCTTTCCGTATTCTTCACAGGATTAATCCAGTGGCTTACGCATTAGACCTTCCTTCTAATATGCGTATCTCAAATGTATTTCATGTCTCCTTATTAAAACCTTTGGTCTGCAACCGCTTTACCAACTTGGTGCCTCGTCCTCACCCTGTACAGGTTCATAACCATGAGGAGTATGCAGTACAGTCCATTGTTGACTCCCTAGGTTCCGTGGGCGCATACAGTACCTTGTGCATTGGAAAGGGTACGGTCTGGAGGAATGCTCTTGGGTCTCATCCTCGGACGTACATGCCCCTATCCTCCTCTGTGATTTCCATAGACGTTTTCCCCTCAAGCCCGATGGTCCTCCGAGGGGGAGGGGTCATTAAGGAGGGGGTACTGTCAGGGCTGGGCTCAGCCGTTCATTTTCTGAGCTGGCCGCTCAGCTGTCGGCTAATTGCCAGCTCCTATCATTCCACAGTGACTCACTGGTTGATGATATCCTGCTTGTCAGTCCTGCCTACTAAAGCCGTCCAGCCCAGATGATCTCTGCCTTCGCCTTGGTCACATCTCTAGAGGGGCTCTCCTGTGTTCCTGTTAAAGACTTGCTTGGCTGACATTCCTTCTGGCTCAAGATCATGCTTGCTGTTCTACTACACTCATCTCTGGCTCCCTGATGTTTTGGCTTGTCTGACTATCCGTTCCGGTTCCTGAACTCTGGCTATGTTTTGACTGTGTTTACTCTGCTTACCTTTTTTTGATTATTATTAAACAAGTGAGATTTAACTGTACTTTGGTCTCAGTCTGATTTATGGTTTCTGACAGTCATGAATGGGGCTGTTTCAAATGGTTGAGGATCATAGACCTTCAGTGCAGCCTACTTGCTGGATGGCAGTGTGTTTAAGGAGTGCACCTTTGCAGGCTACAGGTGACCTAGTACAAGGAAGCTTAAAAGGTGAGGATCTAAGAAAAAATGAAATATCGGACTCACAGGAATGGAAGGAGTATAGTGCAGCACTGGGATGTTGGCCCTACAGGCAGGCAGGAGTACTAGTTTGAGAAGCTAACTAACTAGGGCTCACAGGGAGACAGGATTAAAGATGTATCTTACAGCAGTAGAATGCTAGACTTACAGGAGCACAAGGGCACACTATGTACAAGGAACAAGGAGGTGCACATGGATGCAAGAGAATTCAGGGACACGGAATACAGTTGGGATGCACAAGGAGTCTAGAACAGGAAATGATACCTATTTGTACTGACAGAGGATGGAGGATGGGGGAGAATACAGCATGCCCAGACACACCACTGAGGTAAGGGCCCTTGGTAGGGAAAGGCGCAGTGTACAAGGAACCACCTTGTTATCTCCAGGGCTCATGAAGGTGGAGTTGTTTTGTAGATGATTCCAAAGCTGCAGACCTCTGACTTACCTAATTATGCAGCTACTGGGAACTAGGTGTTGATAAGAAAGAATGAGTCTCCTGCAGCAGCAGAAATTCTGGGATCACAGGTCAATAGGTAGCTCAGGCTAAGCTGGCAGATGTGCACAGAAACACAGAAATGTAAGAGACCAAATCACACACAGAAAATGTAGACGCTGACACAGAAATAAGAAACACAAATTCAGAAGTGGGAATAACAGACACAACAAAGGAGGACACAGAAAAGGGACTATCACATAAATAAAGCACTGTTTTCAACCCAAAAGATACAAGTCCATAGTCAGAGGGCTTTGTCTCAACACACAAACACAGAGGAAGCTGGCCCATGGTATTGGGCCTCAGGAAAAAACCTAGTGTGCAGGACCTCAGAGGCTAACGCAGGGTAAACAGTGCAGGTAATAGCAGAACCTTGCAGAACTTGTACCAGTATGCCTGCTGGTCTTTAGTGACAGATCAGCAGCAAAAGAGGGCCCCCCAACAAGAGGTGTGGGTATATATATATATATATATATATATATATATATATATATATATATATATATATATAATATAAAATCATAAATTGACCATAATAAATCATATCAGAAAGAATGATCATACATTTACAATTTTATTCTAACACAATGAACAGGTGAAGAAGATCAAACTATGAAGGTTGAATATGCTTTTGACCATGATAAGAGAAAAGAAACAGCTATCCATGGGTGCTTAACTGCTCCACTTTGGCCAAATTGTCAAAAATCTAGTGGGTTAAAAATCCCAATACATCATTACTACAGATATATTTGAGTATTCTGAATACCATGTGTGACTGCTCATTGAAAAGTTATATGATATTATAAACTAAATGAAAGTTTAATTTAGGATGGTGAATGTTTTCTTTAACATCTGGCAGAAAACCAGTGTCTTAGTATTCCCTGAAGTTCAAACTTTTTTATAAATGTGCAGGATTTCAGAATTTTCTCTTTTTTTGGCCTCTTTATTACATGCATCAGATTTTAGAATGCTATATTTTTTGACTTATGATATCATAACTGTAATTTTAAGGCATCATTAAAACAGGAACAGCAAGTCCTACAAAACCACTCTAAATATTTTTTACATCTAAGAATGTGTTATAGTTCTGAACCCACTGAACAAATGTTCACACTATTGACTGAGCCATAATATTCTCTATTTAAAGTGACAGTCTAAACTCATATTTTTACACACAATGGCTTTTCTGAACAGTTGTTTCCTGTAACAGGAGAATGTATTATGCAAATGTGTACATTGGGCAAATATTTTAACTGTGCACTTAGTAGCAGAACCATGATCAATAAGTCACCTAGGATAATGGATTACAGTATACTAGCAAATGCAAATACTTTAGGAGTTTATACACCAACATACTCAGCATGCTTAATATTTTGCAGGCTATGAGGAGGGAATGTACGAAAATGGAAGGATTGTCCTTGTCCTTCTACTCTAAGTATGCTAGAGTAGAACTATGTCATTTTAAATTCAGAATATTTTTCTTGCCAAACAGCCTGATGTACTGTATACACTACCAAAACCTCAGTCAACTACTCAGAGCATTATCCCTGTCTTGTAGTGGTTGCCGGAAATACAAAAATGACAGCTGATGTCTCATCCATTGTTAGGGATGCGGCGGCTGGCTTCCCGGTAGCTCCTTAACAACCAGCTATTCACTGTGCCCTGATTAGGTTAAGCGTTGCACCTGACCTGGTCAGGTGCATTGATTCAGCCAATCAGGGCTTAGAATGCACTGTGCAGTGCATAGTGCATTGTGGGGCGCTTGGCGGGTGAACATCCTGCTGAGTGCCCCGCAAATTTGGGTGTTTGGTGAACACCAGAACAGGCACTGTTTAGGGCCAAACTGATGCCAAACTGTTCCCCATCACTATTATGTAGGGCAGGGATATGCAATTAGCAGACCTCCAGCTGTTGCAGAACTACAAGTCTCATGAGGCATAGCAAGACTCTGACAGCCACAAACATGACACCAAGAGGCAGAGGCATGATGGGACTTGTAGTTTTGCAACAGCTGGAAGTCCGCTAGTTGCATATTACTGATGTAGGGTGTAAGAGAGGTCTTCCATGTATAAGATCTCATTTAATTTGGTGTACCACAGGGAATTTGTGGGAGATAAAGGCTGTTTCCATAAGAAGGGTATACAGGCTTTAGCCACATTCAACATATAGATGGTAAAAGAGGTTTTGTATTAGTTAGGTCTCTCCTTAGGATGGAGGAGGAATGCAGCTGGATTTTGGCTTAAGTCAATCTGGGTGTCTAATCGTAGATATCATGTCATCCCACAAAGGTTGGATTTTTTATCATGACCAGAACACATGCATCATAGTACCTTTCTTAATTGCACAATGCTAACAGGTGTCCAGAATCTGAGAATTCACTTTGTAGAGTATGTATAGGACCTTTTACCATCCTGATATGATCTTTTATCCCATCTCTTGGAATTGATTAGCAAATGAGGATTTCTAATGCCCTGTACACATGATCGGACTATCCGGCAGGTTTGTCTGCCGGACAATCCGACCGTGTGTGGGCTCCGGCGGACTTTTTCTTCCCAAAAGTCCAGCAGACTTAGAAAGAAGTTTTGACTCAAAATTATCCACCGGACTCGGCAGTCCGGCGGACAATCTTGCCGTCTGTGTGCTAGTCCGTGGGACTTTTGAAATGAACGGACTAGCCGACACACGGAGTAAAGTCTGTTCATTTATAACGTGACTCCAGGTAGACGGGACTAGCAAAGGAAGTCAATGCCGCCGCCTCCCACGGCGAGATTGACACCTTGCTAGCCCCGTCGCCTGGTATGGAAAAAAAAGAAAAAAAAGGCGTGGGGGCCCCCCCCCCATATCCACATCAAACCCTTATCCGAGCACTCAGCCCGGCCGGTCAGGAAAGGGGGTGGGGACGAGCGAGCCCTCAACATGGGGGGTGCCTTGGGGAAAGAGGGGCCCTGCGGCCCCCCCCACCCCAAAGCACCTTGTCCCCATGTTGATGAGGACAAGGGCCTCTTCCCGACAACCCTGGCCGTTGGTTGTCGGGGTCTGTGGGCAGGGGGCTTATCGGAATCTGGGAGCCCCCTTCAATAAGGGGGCCCCCATATCCTGGCCCCTCACTCTATGTGAATGAGTATGGGGTACGATGTACCCCTACCCATTCACCTGGTGAAAAAAGTGTAAATACAAAACACAACACAAGTTTTTAAAATACTTTATTACACAGCTCTTGGGGGGTCTTCTCGCCGGACTCCTCTGCTATCTTCTGCTAGCTCTTTTACTAGTGGAGGAGCCCGGCTTTCTCCTTCGTCGCCGTAGGGATTCCCCTTTAAATCCATTAAATTCCCCTCGGCTTAGGGATTCCTCTTTAAATCCATACCAGGCGACGGGGCTAGTGAGGTGTTAATCTCTCATTGACTTCCTTCACTAGTCCTGTCTACCTAGAGTCACGTTCTAAATGAACGGACTTTACTCCGTGTAAAAGTCCGGCGGACCTCCGCCAAAACTCCAGCGGATTGTCTGCCCGATCTAGTCCGCCAGAAAAATCCAGCGCGTGTGGGCAAGTCCGCACGTTCGGAAAGTCCGGCGGACTAAGTCCGCTGGATAGTCCGGCCGAAAAGTCAGATTGTGTGTATGTGGCATAGGAAAAGTGCAGTATCTTCTCCCTTTGCTGAGATGTTAGGAAAGAGCTAAAACAAAGAGCTAAAACAAAAACAAAGAGCTAAAACAAAAAGGGGATATTTAGGCTGGCTAAATTCTAGTGGCGTCCAGGAACACAAAATCAAACACAGGGAACTACTGCTTAACCACTTGCCAACCGTGCACGCCGATGTATGTCGGCAGAATGGCACGAGTGCGCAAAGGGGCGTACCCATACGTCTCTCGCTCCCACGGGCAGGTGGTGCGCATGGGTGGCCCACCCCCGTGCCTGCGGTGGTCAGATTTGTTACAGAACCGATCAGTCTTCAGGTCCAGGCCAATGATTTCTGGCCTGGACCTGCTGATCGATTCTGGCAAATGAAATTCCTCCCTTGCCTGTGTATTGTAAACACAGGCAGGGGAAGTGATGTCATCTGCCCTCGTGGAACTCTTTTTGGTTCCAGAGAGAGGAAGTCTAACAGTGAGTTACACAACACTACACTAACACCAGTACACATAGGCACACTGGTCACCCCAGGATCACCCCCCAATTGCCCCCAGTTAACCCCTGAAAATGCAGTTTTCACTGATCCCTGTACTGGTGTCGTTTATGACTCTAATAAGTGTTAGGGCAGTTAGTAGTAGGCCCAGGTAGCTTTAGGGTACCCCCTAAACCCCAATAATAAAGGTTTAACCCCTTGAACACCCCCAGTTAACTCTTTCACCCCCTGTCACAGTGTCACTAGTATATCTTTTTTCTGATTGCCATATTAGTATCACGGGTGATGCTAGTTAGCCAGTTAGTTGCTTAGTTTCACCAGCAGGTTTTAATAGCATCAGGGTAACCCAATATATAACCTAATAAAGGTTTTAACCCCCTGATTGCCCCCTAGTTAACCCTTTCACCCCCTGTCACCATTGATCACCGTATTAGTGTTACGGGTGACGCTGGTTAGTTAGTTTGTTCTTTATAGCGTCAGGGCACCCGCAATATATTACCCAATAAAGGTTTAACCCCCTGATTGCCCAGCAGGTTTTAGCATTAGTAAAACCCCATACACACTATCAGATTTTCTGCTGATTTTTGTCTTCAGATTTACCAAAACCATATAATATGAGGTCAAACCTTAGGAGTTTCAATTTGTATGCAATCAGGCAGGCCCTTGCACTACATGGTTTTGATAAATCTGAAGACAAAAATCAGAAGAAAATCGGATAGTGTGTATGGGGCTTTAGGGTCAGCGTCAGCCCCAGGAAGCGCCAGATTAATGCCAGTAGCGCTAACACCCACACACACACACCATACACCTCCTTTAGTAGTATAGTGTCTGAACGGATCAATATATTTGATCTGATCAGATCTATAATAGCATCCCCAGTAGTTTAGGGTTCCCAAAAACACAACGTTAGCGGGATCAGCCCAGATACCTGCTAGCACCTGCATTTAGCCCCTCTGCCCAGCCCAGCCCACCCAAGTGCAGTGTCAATCGATCACTTTCACTTACAAAACACATAACTGCAGCATTCCCAGAGTCAGGCCTTATCCCTGCGAACTCTATAGCCCCATACACACGGTCGGACTTTTTCATCAATTTGGTCCGATCGGACAAGGTTGTTGAAAAATCAGACCGTGTGTATGCACCATCGGACAGTGTTCGTCGGTTTGTCCGTCGGACAAAGTCTTATCTCCTGCTGGAAAGATTTCCCGTCAACCCGGTCCGATCACACCAAATCCGAGCGTGTGTACGCTTGTCCGACGGACAAAGTGCTACGCATGCTCAGAAGAAATTCTGTGACGGAAGCGCTCGGTCAGGTAAAACTACCTTTCCTAATCGACACAGCACATTCGTCACGCTGCAATGTTAAAATGTCTTTAATGCAGCGCATTCTCTTTTTCTTTAAAATGCAACAAGAATGACATCTTTTAGCTGCTCCTATTCACCCGCACTTCTCACAAACTTACTTCTTTATTACTTTGCAGCATTTATACACTACATGTTTATTTTTACTCAGATCGTAATACAATCTTTCTTATTTTTTTAACCAGATTTTTTTTTTTTGGGGGAATACATATTTGAAGGAGGTTTTTTTTTTTTTTTGGAGGGGGTTTGTATGTCTCAACTTAGCAAAACCACATTATTAACATTTGTATTTCTTGCTTACATTTACTAGGAGTTTGTTGGTTGTTGGTGCCCCTTGTTAATTCTAGGATTAGTGAAATGTACCTGCCTACTCAAAGAAAAACTGTCATTGTAGAAAAGTAAAACACAATAGTCAATGATTATTTCAAATCAAAAAAAACCTTTATTTAGGTCTCAGCAACAGACCAAAGAGGAACGCAGCCATGGTGAAACTTGGGGAATTTGCAAAGCCTTGGACACCCATGGCAACCATCATTTTACAGACTTAAACAATTGGGGGCATGAAGACTACCTATCTAAATAATAAGGGAGCGCAATCTGGTCCTGAAGTCCAAAACATCCGGAACTGCAGCAGATGCCATCTAGGTCCCCAGGCTCTGGTACTACGAGAGGCTCCATCTTCTCTCAGACCAGACTGAGTCCAGGTTGTCACTCTCTTGTCTTCCTTGTACGCTTCCTTCCACGCCGTGGTGCTGGTGCTGGTGGGGTGGCAGAAGGAGGAGGAGGAGGCGGAGCAAGGTCACTCTCGCAAACATGTGTGAGGGGAGTCATCTCCCCAGCCATGCCCTCATTTAGGATTTTGAGGATGACCTCCTCACACATGCTGCGTTGCCCCGCCTCCATACCCGTAAATTTACTTGTAACCAAGGAGGCAAAGGCCTCCTCGTAGGTGGGTGTGGCATAGAGGGAGGCTGAGGCATCTTTTATCAGCTGGAGCGCTGACTCTCCCACCTCCCCCATGTTTTTCGCCCTTCTGTAGGGAAGGCGGAGGGGAGAGACTTGGGAGACAGTCAGGCTCCTACGCCTACCCCCCTCTTGGCTGCCACTACCCCCTGCCTCCTCCTGACTGCCACCTTCCACAGCCACCTCCTGGCTGAGGTCTTCCTGTGTCTGAAAAAGGGACATAGTTTCAGTTATTTGTTCATCAAACACACACAATTCTCATCTAGTGACTGTTGCAAAATGTTTTCAAATACAAAACCATACAATTCTCAGCCCTGCAGTTTAGATTCTTCCCAAAAATGTCTCCCACACCACTGTCTGTTGATATGTCAATCACGTTAGGAAATAAGCAATTGGGGATCCTGAATTAACTGAACATCATTCATTATTCAACAAACTGGTTCCAAAACTACTATACCTGGAACAAGCTGGGCACCTGCACATATTCCTGACTGGAAGGCCCAGGTTGGTCCTCGGAAGCCTCATCAGGGGTGGCGTGCGTGGAAGGACGCGTGCAAGGAAGAGTCGAGAGTGACTTCCTGACAGTAGCCTGGTCTTTGAGAAAGTGGAGCCTGTCATAGTACCAGAGCGTGGGGACATGGACATCAGCTGCTGCAGCTCCAGATGCTTGTGACTTCAGGACCTTATTGCGCTCCCGGAAATAGGTAGTCTTCATGTTGTTTATCTTCACTTTTAAGTTTGCGACGGTTGCCATGGGCAGGGTAGGCTTTACAAATGCCACCAGTTTCAGCAGGGCTGCGTACCTCTTTGGTCTGTTGCTATAATCCCTGTGTTTTGCCTGCCATAAGAGGGGGAATTGCCGGTATTTATCAATGAAGTGTGGGAGAAAGCTCACGTTGTAGAACGCCTCCATCACCTCTGCAAGACACAACGCCACACAAAACAATATAAATAATGTCAGCCTAAACACTCCTAATCTTCTCCATAAAGAAGCCTCAAGTTCTAATCAGTCTAGGCTAGTTATGTACCAACGTCAAATTGTACCTTCGTTTGTAGCGATCGTCTCGTGCGTGAGCTTTCTCTCCCCTCGTCTCCCAGATCGTGGCTACGACACAGGCGTGTGACGTTTTATATACAGTGCGCATGCGTCAAACTCCGCCCGCCCCTGACGATCTTTCTCGTCTATTCCCCACCCCTTCTCTTTACGGCGCAGTGGGGAGAGCACATGGCGGGGACACAGCAGGTGCGCCCCAAATATCCCCCCAACGAGGAGGAGGACGAGGAAAGGCCGGAGGCAGAAACGTCCCGATCCCGGAGCCTGAAATTCAAGGCCTCCAATATGTCATTTGGAGAAATGTTGGAGATGGTGGACATATTAAAGAGGAGCGACTATGATGGGAAGTATGGGCCTTACCTCAACCCCAATGTCCGCAAGGCCAAGATCATGTCTAAAGTTGTGAGGAGGCTGTACAATCATTTTGGGGTACAACGATCCAAGGAGCAACTGAGGAAACGCTGGTCAGACCTGAAACTGAGGGAGGCCGATCAGTACAGAAAGATCAAGAGAATTCTTCTAAAAAGTAAGTAGTTGTGTTTTGTGTTTGATTTCTTGCTTGCATACTGCTCCATGTGGTTTGATTTTTACAAAGTTGTACATTCCAAAATGGCCACTTTCATGTTCGTCTGTGCATTCGATCGTACTCAGCCTCGATCTTTCTGCCACTGTCATGGTCGTGTGTGTGTCCATTCGATCGTACGCAACCTCGATCGTGCGGCCACTTATAATACGATGTTTGGTGTTTTTTTGGGGAAAGGAAGTTTGTTCTCCCTAGAAATGTCATCCAGAATGTAAAGGCAATTTATTCAATGTAAAGGAGAGGTCACCCAGTAGGTGTTTACCCATCTGGACTCGAGAGCACTAGTGCTGGGACACCCAAACCCCCTTTTTATTAGCCTTTTCCACACATGTGCTCCAGTGGATACTAGAGGGGGGTCTCCATCACACAAACTTCTACCAAAAAGCTAGTCAGTTTAGCACCTTTACAAAGTGACTACATTCATGTAGTTGACATTTGTAACTGGCCAAACTAAAATAGTGTCCGTCACTTTCAAGCAATGTTTGTCATTTCCTATTTCTGCCCTCAATAGTTTGTGTTGCTAAATCTTCCTTTTGGACATTCTCATAGGGGAGCGAAAACTTGGGCCGTCTGAGGAAACCCCCAAACCAACACCTCCCAAAAAAGGGGAAAGAGGAGAAGCAGAGGAGGAGGAGGAGGAAGGAGAGATCATCGAACTTGGAGAAATTGTCACCACAACAGGTGAGTGTGGGAGAACACAGCTACTGGTAAGCTAATCCATGTATGGCTGCCTCATTTCCAACACCCCATTTTTTTTGTTTGTGGTTTTTAGGTGACGTGGATGTTGTGGAAGAAAAATCGCACTTTACCACAGAGAGTGCCCACGTACTCATCGGAGAGATAATGGTCTGCAATCGAGATCTAGATTACATAAAGCAAAACATCAATGATGTTCAACAAAAATTGAAGAACATCATTGATGTTTTAGGAAAAATATGAAAAAGCACCAAGTAATTTACACACATTTGTGCCAGCTTCTGAACACATTTGCAACTTAAAAACTGTGTGAAATTTGGAACATGCACACATTGTGTCCACATGTGCTAGCTCCCATCATGGTGGATGAATGGCAATGTTTTTTTGGGGGTGCAAACACTTTACGAACTACGAAAGTGGTTGTGGTGAAGGGGTTGCACCCCCAAAAAACGTCCATTCATCCCCATGATGGAAAATGGCACTTTTGAAGCTTCTAGGCATGTGTTTTACCATCTAATGACCATTTTCAGAACCAAATTGTGTGCATGTTCCAAATTTCCACTTTTCGGGGGTGCCCCCCCCATGTGATGAAGGCAAGATCAAACACACTTTGAACATATAGTCATGTCTGATCTTGTCTTCACTTTACAAAGTTGAACTTTCCTACTTCATAGGTTCTGCTTAGCTCCATGCCTGGTTTTACAAATTGCGTAATCTTTGTAAATAATGTTGTAAATAACCAAGATGTTGTCAGTTTTGGCGTGAAGATTGTAAACGCACTTGTGAATGTTTTCCAAGTAAACTTTTTTACTTTTCAAAATGTGTGGCTTCCTTATTTAACTAAAACAATGCATTATGTATGTAAAATGTAAAGGATATGGGGGGCAATGGGTGTTATTTACTAAAGGCAAATCCACTTTGCACTGCAATTTCCTTTCCCAGGGAACTTTTTCAATGCACTTGTAGAGCATAGCGGATTTGACTTATGTAAATGACACCCACAGTGCTTTGTACGAAAACACGGAGCACAGCATTTTGGAGAATACACACATGTCACACCTGGTGCTGAAAAGGAGTATTTTGGGTGTCAGTTATGCAGGACAAACCTTCTCTAGACCAAAGATTAGGTAGCAAACACACATGAGAATAATCTTTTTGGGAAGAAGAGACTGTTACCTCCTTTTGCCCAGAAAGTGCATTACCACTGTCGAAGGCAAAGGGAAAAAATGTCAAAGTAAAATAAGCTAAAAAGAAGACTGAAATGACAAGAAATCAGAGGTTGGTTAAAATATCAGATTTATTAAAAAATGCCTCTCACACATCGTCAGGCAGAGCAATGGCCCCCCTACCCACAAAGTATTCCATATATTGGTCCCGGACCACGCGGGCATTGAGAGGGGGCAAGCCTGGACGTGCCACTCGAAGGGCTGTGAGGTCCGCATTTGGAGGGCCCTCCACATCTGGGCCAACGGGCACCACATAGTTCCTGTTATGTCTTTTGAGGAAGTTGTGCAATATGCAACAGGCAAGAACTATGTGGTTCAGTTTGTATTCCGCCAAGTTAAATGCCGTCAGGAACAGGCGGAAGCGGCTGGCCAGGATGCCAAAAGCGTTCTCCACCACTCTTCTGGCTCTGGACAGCCTGTAGTTGAAGACCCTCTGGTCCGGGGTGAGGGTCCTCATCGGGAACGGCCTCATCACATGGGGAGTCAGCGCAAACGCTTCATCTGCGACAAAGACGAAGGGGAGTCCTTCGGCATTCTCCTCTGGAGGTGGCAAGCACAGACTGCCACTTTGGAGACGCCAGTAGAACTCCGTGTGCGTAATGGCCCCACCATCCGATATCCGGCCGTTCATCCCCACGTCCACATACATAAACTCGTATGTTGCCGACACCACCGCCAACATCACTACACTATTAAACCCTTTATAATTATAATAGTAGGACCCCGAGTTGGGCGGTGGGACGATGCGGACGTGTTTCCCATCAATTGCCCCTCCGCAGTTAGGAAAGTCCCAACGGCTGGCAAAGTGGGAGGCCACAGTCTGCCATTCCTGTGGCGTGGAAGGGAACTGTGGAGTGAAACAAGAAAAAAAAATTAGTCACTTTGCACCTAAACATTGCAAGCAGATTAGACAATCAACATCTTGGAACAAGAGCATTGTATAAAATTGGAGGCTGGAAAGTATTTACACAGAAAAGTAGAGGCTCCCCTTCACAGATTACTCACCCCCCCATCAATCCCCCCACTTCTGATGGGACATTGGCAATAACTATGGTTTTGGGGGGGGGGGGTGGTGGACAGGTAACCCTCTGCACTTCATTGATTGGCAAATGGCTCAATAATGTGGCCTAGTTTGGCCAGACCCTCTGTACTTAACACTATTGGCAGGCCACAGGAAAGATCAAATAACATTTCCCCCCCCCCCCAAAAAAGGCAGGCACAGTGTGACATTATTAAATTACCAAGCAAGCTAATAGGAGGGAAAGAAGACAAAAAAATAGGAAATGGAATGTATGGAGGCAGTCCCTTGCACTACATGCTTTGCTGAATTCATCCCTAAAGATGCGCACTATAAAGAGGTAGGTATATAGTGTGTATGGACCTTGGGAAAGCCAGCAGATAAAGGATTGGTACCATCTGACAGAGCAGTTGGGGGAGGGGGTTCCTAATGAGTTTGCCCCCCCCCCCCACCAAAAGAACAAAAAAAGGGGGCTCTACATGAAGTAAACCACACAGCAAACATTTGTGCATATTTTAGGGGGTGTTTGGGGGCAAACAATACTATGCAGCAGACAAAAGACATTGCTTAAGTGAGTACGCCATAGGTGTCTATTGGGGCAGAAGAGCATGCTGGTGAGGTAAGTGAAGGGAAAAATGCATGAAGGAGAAAAGGGGCACAGCATATTAGAACATATTGCAATCATGGTAATTAGGGAAGGAGGTCAAAAATACAAGTCATTAGCAAACAGAGCATACATAGAAGGGAATAGTAAAGTAGAAATGTTACCTTAATATAGTCCTCCTGCAGGACCTGAATGATGGCAGAACAGGTCTCTGGAATAATGAGTCCCAGGGCCTGGGGAGAGATACCTGAAGAGAACTTCAAATCCTGAAGACTTCTCCCTGTCGCCAAGTACCTCAACGTGGCAACAAGCCTCTGCTCCGGAGTAATGGCTTGTCTCATGCAGGTATCCTGCCGGCTGATAAAGGGGGTCAGCAAAGCCAAAAGACGGTGAAAATCGGGGTCCGTCATCCTGAGAAAGTTCCTGAAATCATCAGGATTATTCTCCCGGATCTCACGAAGCAAAGGCATGTGCGAGAACTGGTCACGCTGAAGCAACCAATTCTTGGTCCACATACTCCTCATCACTCTGTTCATGGACGGGTCTTGGGTCAAAGCTAAAAGCCCGACACCAATTCCGCGTACAGCACGAACTCGGCGACGAGTACGCACGGGAAACATCGCTCAGAAGGTCACAAAAGGTCGGCTGGTCAGAACGGACAAACAGAAAGCACCGATAAACAGCAAGGCCTGAAAGAACGAAGTGAATACCAGCAACGAGCAGACAATAAGCAGTGCAAATCAAAGCGTCCTATATCAAGATATAGGCCGCAATGACCAACAAATGCGAACTGACTACACGCACTAATAAACAGATACGCACGACAAGCACAAACTGAAGAGCAGTAACGATCTGAGTCAGAAAACTGAGAAGCGCGAATCTTAAGTCACCAAACTTCCACTAACTCTCGATAAACACGGGATCAGCAGAAGGAGCCCAACGGGTGCCTGACGTGGTGCTGAACTTCCCTTTTGTAATCTCGTGGACGACGACTTACGTCACGACGTTCTTCCGGACCGGATATTCCGACAACGTAGTCCGACCGTGTGTACGCAACGCCAACATCGGACAAAGTACGTCGGACAAAGTCCGACCGACCTGGTCCGCGGATTGTCCGAGCGTGTGTATGGGGCTTAACAGTTTTTTTGGTAGTGGTTGAAGCAGGCTCTGACAGTCAAGTGCTCTTTTTGCCTGTGGGTCGCACTAGTTGTACCAGTAAATTTAGAAGCCAAAATGTCCAATCAGAGGTACACTAGTGAAGAGCCCTACACGTTTCTGAGCAGAGAATGAGATTAGAGTGAAGAGTGAAAAGGAAGTCCCCCATCTGTCAGAGTCAGGCTCAGAATATAAACAGGTAGACAGCAGCGGCACCCTGACAAATAGCTCTGACAACAGAGTAGTGGTCCCTGCTAAGGTCAGGCATACCCAACATCGTTCTTCTTCTGTTGTTGAGGTTCAAGAACCGCAGGGCTCTCGTATGGAGCAGAGATCCAGTACTAGTGCCGCTCATCCTTCTGGTGAACTGGCAAGCACCAGTGGCCTAGTACACCCTGGTTGTAGTCAAACCAGCACTGCAGTAACACGTGGTGACATGGCGAGTCCCATACGTGCAGTTCAAGCTGGTGTGGTGGCTAGCACAAGTAGTGCCTCGCAGTCACCAAGAAGACAAACAGAGGCCCGTTGAGCTCATAGTGCCCTTCCTGCTGCATTTGCCAATCCAAATTCGGAGCCCACCACTTCTACAGCACCCGTACTTCCCCAATTCACTGGCCAACCGGGGAATTCGGGTGAAAACAGTTGATTTTACGTCACTTGATTTTTATTCACTGTATTTCGCGGAAGTTCTCTTAAGATCTATTATGGACCAAAGCAGTTTGTATGATGGTTAATTTGTGGCCGCTAATCCCCATTTGACTCTTGCCAAAGATTGGAAACCTATTATGGTTTCTGAATTTAAGACCTTCTGGGCCTATTCTTCCTCATGGGCATAACTAAAAAAGTGAGTTGCGGCCATATTGGTCCACTGACCCAATTCATCATATGCCTGTGTTCTCTGCATCTATGGCCAGGGCTAGATACGAGCAGATCTTGGGGTTCATGCATTTTAATGACAATGAACTCTGTTGTGACCCTGAATACGATCGGCTCCCCAAAATTCGGCCCCTCGTAAACCACTTCAACACAGTTTGCAGCCTTGTTTACACCCGATCAAGTTATCTGCGTTGATGAGTCCCCGATTAAGTTTTCTGGCCACTTGTCTTTCAAACAGTAGCTTCCCAGCAAGCGTGCCAGATACGGGGTCAAGATGTATAAGCTCTGTGACAGGGCAACAGGCTATACACATAGTTTTATGGTTTACGAGGGAAAATATAGTTACGTGGAGCCCGATAACTACCCAGACTACATAGGGAGTGCTGGCAAGATTGTTTGGGACTTGGTTTCACCCCTATTCGTAAAGGGGTACCACTTGTACGTGGACAATTTTTTAGTCACTTGTTTGATCATGGAATTGGCGCATGTGGCACCTTGCAATCTAATTGCGGGTGTCACAGATCGGCTGCGGTTCTGATCTGTGTCTTATCTGTTACTGCTGTTGGTCGGCTGGTTCATGTTGTTCCACAGCTTGTGTTCAGCTCTTCCTGCACTCAGCAGTTATGGGTGTCGCCGGCTTCACCTGTTGTCTTTTATATACTTCCTTCCTGCTACTTCCTGTCCAGTCACCCATGTGCTTCTCTATTTAAATTCCACTCAGACCAGTTTCTGGTTGCTTGAGCAACACTTGTTTCTGAGCTCCCTTCGTGTAACCTGCTTTAACCTGACCTCTCGTGAACTGATCTCTTGTGTACCGACTCGGCTAGTTCTCCTGATTACGTTATCTGCTGCCCGCCCTGACCTTGGCTTGCTATCCAGATCCAGATAGAGTCTAATAGACCCCAATTTAAAAAAAATGAGTACTTGTCACTACCTATTGCTGTCATAGGGGATATTTTCAATCCCTGTGATAACAATAAAATGATAAAAAAAAAAATAATAATAAAAAAAGCACCCCTGCCCCTCCCCCCGTGCTTGTGCACAAAGGTGAGCGCAAGCGTCGGTCTCGTTCCATTGGTAAACAGCAATTGCACCATGCATGTGAGGTATCACCATGAATCTTTTATATTTTACCAAAGATTTGGGCAATATAGTGTGTTTTAGTGCATTAACATTCAAAAAAGGTTTTTTTCTTTTTCAAAAAAAAAAATCAATGCACAAATACTGTGTGAAAAAAAATTGCAACACCAACCATTTTAATCTGTAGGGCTTTAAAAAATGATATATAATGTTTGGGGGTTCGAAGTAATTTTCAAGCAAATATTATAATATTTTGCCAGTTTTGTTTTGTTTTTGTTTTCCACAAAGTTGTCAGTAAATGATATATTGCTCAAACATGGCATGGGTATATGTTAAATTACACCCCAAAATACATTTTGCTGCTTCTCCTTAGTAGAGGGATACCACATGTTTGGGACTTTTTTGTCAGTCTAGACGCGTACAGGACCCCCCGAAAACCAAGCACCGCCTTCAGGCTTTCTAAGGGCGCAAAATGGTGATTTCACTCCTCACTACATACCACAGTTTCGGAGGCCCTGGAATGTCAAGATAACACAACCCCCCCCCCCCCGCATGACCCCATTTTGGAAAGTAGAAACCCCAAGGTATTTGCTAAGATGCATGGTGAGTATTTTGCAGCTCTCATTTGTTTTGAAAAATTAAGAAAATATATTTATTTTTATTTTTCAATTTTAAAAAACTTTGTGACAAAATGTGAGATCTGCAAAATATTCAATATGCCTCTTAGCAAATAGCTTTTTGGGGGGGGGGGGGGCATTGTACTGCCCTGCCATTTTAGCACTTCAAGAAATTAGATAGGCAGTCATAAACTAAAAGCTGTGTAAATTCCAGAAAATGTTTTGTGCTATCTGGGCATTTCATGGCCTCCAAAACTGTGATAGGTAGTGAGGAGTGAAATCAAGAATTTACACCATTAGAAAGCCTGAAGGCAGTGATTGGTTTTTGGGGTCTGTACGCAGCTAGACCTGCAAAAAGTCCCACACATGTGGTATCTCTGTACTAAGGAGAAGCAGCAGAATGTATTTTGGGGTGTAATTCCACATATGCCCATGGCATGTTTGAGCAATATATGATTTAGTGACAACTTTGTGAAAAAATCTAATAAAAATAAAATTATTGTCATAATCCTAAAACTTGTGGCAAAACATAAAATATTAAATATAAAACACCTGTGAGGTAGATGGATTATCTCGGCAAAGGAGTAGTGCTCACTAACACAGATTTGGACAGATTTGTGAATAATATTTGAGAGAAATAAGCCTTTTGTGCACATTGAAAAAGCTGTAGATCTTTAACCGATTCCGAACCACGTTGGCTCCCCTGCGCAAAACCACATACACGTCCCTGTTCTGTTCTGACAGGAGTGACAGATTGTGTGTTCCTATTGGCTAGGAACCGCAATCCATCACTTCCTCTAGTTAGTCCCCTCCCCCTTCAGTTAGAATCACCTCCCAGGGAACCCCGTTAACCCCTTCACCGCCCCCTAGTGTTAACCTCTTTACTGCAAGTGATATTTTTACAGTAATCAATGCATTTTTAATCGCACTGATCGCTGTATTAATGCCAATGGTTCCAAAAATGTGTCAAAATTGTCCGATGTGTCCGCCATAATGTCAGCAGCTCGCCGCCATTACTATTAAAAATAAATAATAATAAAAATTCTATAAATCTATCCCCTATATTGTATACGCTATAACTTTTGCGCAAACCAATCAATATACACTTATTGCAATTTTTTTTACCAAAAATATGTAGAAGAATATATATCGGCCTAAACTAAGAAAAATGTATCTTTTTTTAAAAAAATGGGGATATTTATTATAGGAAAAATTACAAAATAATGTATTTTTTTTTCAAAATTGTCAGTGGGTAGGAGCAGTTTAGGAACAGTGAATACACCGCTCCTTCACCACTCCAAAGATGCTGCTAGCAGGACTTTTTTTTACCATCCTGCTAGCGCACCGCTCCAGTGTAAAAGCCCTTCGGCTTTCACACTGGAGTGAAAGGGGCCGTTTTTTTTTCAGGCGCTATACTGGCGCTATTTTTAGTGATGTGTGAAAATGCCCCAGTGTGAAAGGGGCCTTAGTAAAGGAACACTTGCCCCTCCCTCCCCTATCTTGCATGGTGCCATATGTATATTCACACAGAGGCAGAGCAAACACGAGCAGACATTGTTCAATTTTTTATTAGAATCTGGAATACAAAAATGAGAACACTACGTATTATTGCCTATTTGTAAAATAAAGATTTTATGTAAGTATAATATATTTTCTCTTACAGCAGCCTACTGTTAAGATCACAGTGTCACTTAAAGACTATGTAAACATGAACAATGAATTATTTTATTTGCTACATTTTGGTCTTTTAAATATCCAATTAAAAGGTTTTTGCATATCTGCATATATCTGTTCAATAAGTTCAAAAGTTTCCTGTTTATCATGCTAGAAATTAAGAGCTGCCCTGTATCCAGTGCTCATGGGGTCTAATTATCTCTACTATTTGTTATCTTGGGGCTATAGAATGATTTGTCTCTGTAGTGTGAATAGTAGAACAGGGGTTTGTTTGAGTACTTTTCCAGAATAAAACTGAGCAGAGCTGACACTTGTCAGTTCAAAAACATGCTGTGTGTTGTCAGTACACAACAGATCCTAAGAGCTGAGTGCATTCATGGTAGGTTAACAGCTATTTTTATGCATTTGCAAGTTAAAATGTGTGTAAATATGCATGTATTGCAGAAATGTATTGCATGCATTTTTTTTTCTATATTTATTTTGCCCTATCATACACTAGAGAGAATGGCAATATAAGCAATTCATTTTTCATTAGTAATATACTTACAGTTGTTTTTTTTTTGTATAGCTTTATCAAATCCTTTATGGCAGCCACACATTCCACCATATCTACAGGGTAAATTTTTAGGTTCATTTTTACTGCTTGTAAAATGTGATAATATATAAAGTCCATCAATTGTTTTCATTTCAGCTTGGCAACAGCTGCTTCCTTCCCCAATTGAAAAAGGTTTTTCCATGTTTCCCATACATACAAAACCAATCATACAAATACAATATCCAACAATACAATTTTACCACTTTACCCAACAAATTCTTACTTTTACTCATAAATATACGTATATAGAACATATTTTTTTCTATACCACCTAGATTATCAAAAGAAAATAGATAACAAAATCTTACACTATATATCTTCCTTCCTAATTTATGATCCACTAACTATATTATACTTTGGGGGAAGCCCTGTAGTGTCCTTTCATGGGCTCCATATTCTCTCAAACTTTTTTACACATCCCCTTTTCTTATCGTATCTATCACACACATGTTTCTTTTCTTATCGTATCATTCACCGCCTTTACCCATTCCCTGTATGTGGTGGTGTAGGTGCCAACCACCTCTGTTCAATCAACTTATGAGCCTGAAATAAACATCTAATTACTGCAATTTGTACAGTTAATGGTACAGTATCCCCAGTATTCATATGGCCTAGTATACATAGCATTGGGTCTAATCCAAATGCTACCCCAAATACAGAATTTACAGTACTAATCATTTCCTCCCAATAACTATATAATTTGGGGCACCTCCAGACCATATTGATGAGGGTACTGCTCACATCATGCACATTTAGCATTTGGAAGCTGTCCATACTTAATCAACTTCTGAGGAGTACTCAACCAATCCAAGAGTGTAGTAGGAGAGGAGCTATCTACAGTATATACTTTTTTCTATTAACATGACTTCATTCATCACCATTATATCCCAGTATTTAGTATTTCTCTTACTTCTCTATATTTGTTGTAGCAACAATCCTCTTAGATAGGCTTTAAGCACATTCCAAGTTATCCCTGGGATGTAGTATTCAACTCAATAAATTCCTTCAGGAATATCAATACCACTTCTGGTGTCTTAATCAACTCCAACCAAACAGGGCCTATTCTCCACTCTACTGGATGACGGACCCTAGCGACATCATTGATGGTGAATGATCTGAGAGTAAATGTCTTTGATTTCCTAGCTTCATTGTCCCACCACATAAGTCAGATAAAACTAGGCAATACATTGATGTATAAAGTAAATTAATAATTTAAAAGCAATGTACACTGTCTAAGAAAATAAGTGAATAATTTAAAAAATAATTACCGAATTTATCGGCGTATAACATGCACCGACGTATAACACGCACCCTGATTTTAAGAGGGAAGTTTCAGAAAAAAAACTTTCCACAGCCCCCTGACCCCCTGCACAGCACACTGACCCCCTGCACAGCACACTGACCCCCTGCACAGCACACAGACCCCCTGCACAGACAGCACACTGACCCCCCTGCACAGACAGCACACTGACCCCCCTGCACAGCATCCATGCACAGTACAAGCCTCCTGGGACAGCGCTGCCAGCATACCTTTAGGGGTTGAGAAGCTCCTCCTGTGTCACGGTCATTGTAGATGGGGGCTTCTGTGTGCCTCAATTAAAGCCGCTCTCTCGTGAACCCGGTCATGTGACTCTCCTCTGCTGTTTCATTGAGGGTCACATGCCCGCTCTACTCCTCCAATCAAAAGCTACAATCGAGGAGGCGGAGCAGGAGAAGACCGGTCATGTGACCATCAATGAGCAGAGAGTCACATGACCGGGTACACAAGAGATCTCGATTGAGAAGCTGCCTCCTACAATTGAGGAGGAGGCGGAGCGGGAGGAGGAGAGCAGCATGCTTCTGCTTACAGGTACCAGCATCAGCATCTGAATCAGGTCCAGGAAGGGCGGGGCGGCCGGCCCGACACCCTCCCAATGAGGCGGACCACCGATCCCCGCCCCCCCCCCCGATCGGTAAAAAATAAATAAAAGTGTATATCGGCGTATAACACGCAGGCACGATTTACCCTCTGTTTTCAGGGGGGAAAAGTGTGTGTTATACGCTGATAAATATGGTACCAGCTTAATAATGATTCTTAATAATGATTCCCATTACCTCTGCAAACATTATAAAGGAACCCTGGGGTTTAATGCAGGCATCAAAGCAATATCTTCTCCAGTGCCCCAAGAATTCTGCCTCCTAGGTTTTCCTGTAGTTGCCTGTCCTCTCCCCCATCTCTAGTACTTTACTATTAGTCCATAACTATGATAGAAGGCCTAACTTGCCAATAGAAATGCTCAGGAAGTGGGAGGGGCCAATTCAGCATTTAACACCTCTGGAGCCTTACTTTGCTGATTTCCGATTTTTTAATCTGGAGTATAAATAAATACCTCACATTCATAGATTCCGTGCTCTGTTTCCACCATGCCATAGTTCATAATTGTTTTTTCATTGTTCTAGAAAACTGTTTGTTTTGTAAGAAGTGACTGCTTCATACCAGTATATTTCAGGTAATCTAGAGTCTGTTAGCAGACACTTGAACAGTTCTGTGAGGGTTTTGTTTTTCCTCTCAGTGATTCTTTTTTACTCTGTCATAAATTGAACCATATTTTGATATATTTTGCACATTATAGTAAAGGGTATGTATAGCTGCCCAATGTTTTCTTTGATGCACATGTAGAAGAGATCAGTATGTTGTATAAAGTTGAACAAATGGATATAGATGGCACTAGAAATCTCTTTTCCATGTATTGTTTGTATTTATAAAAGCACGTAGGTGCAGCCATGGTTGCTTATTTCATATCATTGTTATGCTTCCTGCATTGTGTGTGGAAGTGACCCTTTGGTGACAGAGTCACTTCAACAGCGCTTTATGGCTTCTTCTTAAAGGTCTATGAGTTGTAAACCATGCAACTGCTACAGAGAAATACAAGATATATTCATAATTCAACAAATGTGTGCTTTCTCTAGATAAATACAAAGCTGAAATAATATAATACAAATAACTGTATAGTTTATAAAGACATATAAAACACCTAAGACCCTTTAAGAGCAATATGTATCCCACCAAAAACCTGAGATGGTATAAGTAGAAAGGTATATCCCTCCCCTTGCCAACAGAGTTTCCAGCAGCCTACATGCAACATGTACATACATAAGATTGAACAAATTCTATTACTGAAACTTAATCCTGAGTCCTTATAACAACATAGTTGTCTGCTGGATTTAATATTGCTGAACAATTATTTACTCACGGCTGTGTTTGTAATCCATATATTGTACAGTGCTGTATTTCTATCACACTGGTTGCAGCAATACTGTTTTCTTCAACATTGATGTTGTATTTACAATACAGAAATTGCAAAAGTTGAAAAAGGATGTTTATATAAATGCTAGCTATTTTCAGGTAGTCATTGACGTGTGAAGATCAGATAAATCATTAGTGCTGATTCAATGTGTTCATAAACATCTGAATCATCTGGTCTACTGTTAATTTGTATCTGAATGACCTCCAAACTGACTTTCTATGTAGTGCATACACACCACAGTATAAACCGGTGTTCTTATCATTGACAGCATGGCTTGTTTCCATATGCAGATTAGAAGACCTTTACAGATTCCAAATTTGCATAGTCCCATATGGCAACTACTCCCCTTTTCCTTAAAAGACAATCTGGTAATTATATGGTACAAATAGACAATATGTCAAGTTTTAAGATTTGCCTGTAAGTATCATGTATTGCAACAAACATGCACTAATAGTTATAGAAATTCACAGTCCCTGCAAATGCATTGTATTATGAGCAAATAATTATTTTTCAGTTATACATTGTGCAGTTCTAAACCGCAACTTATAGAACAATAGGAAGCCTACTACAAATCATAATCAATACTAAGTATACAATACCTTCTCTGGCTTTGCAAAAATGTCACAATAGCCACAATATCAATCAAATGGCATATAGAAAACTGCAGTCCAAGTCACTTTGCAAAGATGCTCAAAGTTCTTATATTCCTGAAACGTTCACAGTACTTGTCTATTCAGGTTGAGGGTGGGCAGCATCCCAGCCTGCACTTGACCTGTTTTTCTGTTCCCAGTAGCTAATGATATCTAATTACACTCTAAATAGAGGTGTGTTTCTCAATGTCAGGGCACGTCCTGGGCAAGCTGATATCACAAGACCCACAACAAAGCATGGTGTCCTGAGACCACCTGTCACATTCCTCCAGAGATCCAGAAAATTTTAATTATACTGCCTGTGTGCACAAGGAGGAACTCTAGATTACATAATTATAAATACATTGCATCAAACACAGGACAGCCTCACCAATAAGGCCAAATGAGGTGCCTACATCAGGCCTTTCTTCTAAAGGCACAGTGGGGTGTTGCAATGAGGCTGGAGTGTCTATACCTGTCTAGCCACTGCCCCTGTCACACAAACAAGTGTTCTGAGTGTACTAAGGACAGCCTTACATCTGAGACTTTTCACAGAGGGGCTGGAATATTGTTAAAAACAATGTTTCCTGTCGCATCATGGCAGCATACACTCTGGGTTGTGACTCCACCTCCACAACCTGATAGGACCACATAACTATAAGATGAAGACACGGCCCCCGCCCCAGCATTCTCTTATTTTTCCTCACCTGTTGGGACGCACTGAACATCACCCCCTTACCGCTTCGCCCCAGCCAGGTTCTAGCCTCTCCTGGTTTGGAAGTCCTTGCCGGTACAGCCTCTAAAGGAAGCTAAATGGAAGGAACCCCACTCTGGTGATCTCAGGGGTATCGTATCTTTCTCAGTTATTATTACCTACTGCCTTTGTGTGGAACCTTAAACAGGTTTAAAGCACCATGATGACTGCCGCTGTGTAAAACCTTAAACAGGTTTAAAGCACCATGATGACTGCCGCTGTGTAAAACCTTAAACAGGTTTAAAGCACCGTGATGACCGCCGCTGTGTAAAACCTTAAACAGGTTTAAAGCACCATGATGACCACCGCTGTGTAAAACCTTAAATAGGTTTAAAGCACTATGATGATTGCCCCTGTGTAGAACCTTAAACAGGTTCAAAGCACCACCATACTCCTGACCTCGGTGGAAAGCCTTAAACAGGCTTAAAACACCATTTCATTACACAGTGTGACAGGGCAAACACACATCTTCAAGGTACATTTAAGCCTTAAATAGGCTTACCGTTATGCAGTGGTCTCCCCCTCCTGTTTTCTTCTGTATAGCTGTGTATTCACAGCACTGCTGGGTCCTGTAGTCCCTCTCCACCGCTCCCCCTCTGCGCCGAGCGTCCTAGGCTGTTCCTTGTATCTTGAACCAGAGATCGCTGAATTGCTGCAGTTTGTTTGCCTGTCTTACAACAAAGCTCCTATTTCATCCTACTGAGGTAAAAGCCTGTTTTTTTTCTCTGCATCTACTTCCTGCATAAGCTGCTGTGTTTTACCTCACCTGTGCTTCCTATGTCAATTAGTATGTGTCAATTAGTATCTCCTTAGGCTTGCCTTATTCCTTGCTATGGAGACCACTGCCCTAGCAGATCACCACCAGCTATTAGGTAAGGGGGGAGGATTTTTGGTAAGTATTGAAGATTGAAAAAAAGAGAGCAATCCTAACGCTGCCTAAATGGTTAGCCCTACCAGGTCCGCAAAATCTTCTGATTCAAGGCACAGAGAGACTTCACGCAGGAGAAGCCATTCTGGCCACAGACGGAGCCGCTCCAGTCGCAGGAGAAGTCGCTCAGGCCACAGAGGGAGTCGCAGGAGAAGTCGCTCAGGCCACAGAGGGAGTCGCAGGCCACAGAGGGAGTCGCAGGAGAAGTCGCTCAGGCCACAGAGGGAGTCGCAGGAGAAGTCGCTCCAGTTCTTACTCCAGACACAGCCGCTCCTATCATAGAGGATCTTCTGTCCATAGACAGTGATCACCAGTGCGACCCTCTGGAAACGCATGTTGGATATGCGGGGCCGCAGCCCTTCCCGATAATTAGCCTGCCGTAGATGCTTTGAGGAGGCTACTAGGGAAAAAGAATCACAGTTTAGAGAGCCTGTAGCTCCACAGATTCTTACTCCGGAGACAGAGTTATCAACGCGAAGTGCCTCACCTGCTCATCCCAGCACAGGATTCCCCGTCTGACAATGAGGGGTTGGAAGCAACTGCAGGGTTTGATTTTTGCTAATTGAACCGTGTGTCAAATCGGTCAAGGAAGCGATCGGATGGAAGGAACCCCAGGAAGTCCAACCAAAGCGGAAAAAATACTTCCCAAACCTTAAATGGGACTCAGAGGCCTTTCCGTTCATTGAGGAATTGGATGATTTAAGTAAAGAGGAATGGCAAGGACCCGAGAAGAGATCGAGTCTGAATAACAGGCTTTCCAAATTACATCCCTTGAAGGAACCTAAAGTGAATCCTCTTGTCTCTCCTCCCATTGTAGACGCATCTCTCATGCGGTTAGTCAGGCATGTGACATTGCCAATCGAAGATGCAATGACATATCTTGGATAGGAGGATCGACACTGATATGAAGAGGGCCTACCTTGCAGCAGACTGGCTGTGGCACTTGCAGCTGTAGGCAGGGATATTTCCAGCTTGTCATCAAACACTGAGAGGTTGGTCTCAGTAGGCGTGGACCAGGAGAGCATAATAAAAGCTCTACAGGAGTTAAGTCTCGCGGGGACTTTTGTGGCAGAGGCTTCGGTGGATGCGATTAAATCATCATCAAGGGCCATGTTGGCCTCCGTAATGGCCAGGCGGGCACTGTGGCTGAAACCCTGGTCAGCGGATCCTGTCTCCAAATCAAATTGGTGCCGCATTCCATATGACGGCGAGAACCTTTTCGGTGCAAAGCTGGACTCAGCAATTTCAAAGGTGACCGGTGGGAAGTCGGGACTGATTCCATCGGACAGAAAACCGAAACAGCAGAGGCCTCCTCCCTTCAGACATAATCTGCCAGACAGATACAGGGATGCTAAATCCTATAGGCCAGGAAAATAATACAGGAGGGGCTGGAAGAACCCCCAGACATCCTTTATGAAGTTTCAGAAGCCCAAGACTCCCGCTTCCAGTGACCAAAAGCCCAGTCAGCATTAGTGGGGGCAAGGCTTTCTAAATTCAAGCTGGTTTGGGCGGAAGCAATAAAGGACCCTTGGACAGTGGCTACTGTCCATTTCGGGCACAGATGGCCCTTCAAGAGACGTCCCCCAGGGGATCATTTTTGTCCCACCAGACTTCCACCTTCAGGGGATAAACGGTTACTGTTGACCAGTTACATCCAAGAGCTTCTCCAGAAGAGGGCGATAATAGAGGTGCCTGCATCACAGAGGGGTCAGGGATTCTACTCCCCATTATTTCTGGTCAAGAAAAAATCTGGGGACCTTCAGCCAGTCTTGGTTCTAAAAGAACCTCAATCGCTCCATTCGAGTGGAGTCGTTCAAGATGGAGAGTTTACAATCAATCCTCCAGGCCATAAATCTGGGAGACTGGATGCTCTCCATAGACCTCCAGGACGCATATCTTCACGTCCCGATCCATGTTGCTTTCCTGAAGTTCCTTCGGTTCTCGGTGAATCAGGGCCACTTCCAGTTTCAGGGTCTCCCATTCGGGATCTCTACTGCCCCCAGAAATTTCACCAAGGTACTACTACCAGTAATCGCATCCTTAAGGGAGAAAGGGTTGAGAGTCCATCACTACCTGGACGACATCCTCCTCCTTTCAAGCAACCAGGAGTCCCTTGTCCAACATCGGGAGGTCCTAGTTTCCACACTACAAAGACTGGGCTGGTTGATAAACTGGAAAAAAAGCAATGCTCATCCCACCCAGAGGCTGATCTTCCTGGGTGCGGAACTGGATACCCGGACAAACACGGTGGAACTACCGGCAGAAAAGATTTCCCCACTGATTCAGAGGGTGAGAAGAGCAATCTCAGCAACATCCCTTCCAGCCAGAGCATGTCTCAGTCTCCTAGGCTCTCTGTCTGCGACCATTCCTATGGTCCAGTGGGCCCAATGGAACGCAAGACCCCTTCAAACGTCCCTTTTCTGCGCCAATGGGACAGCTTATCCATGACCCAACCGATCTACATCTCGGAGGAGGTCAAGCGATCCTTGCAGTGGTGGACTCGTCCCTGCAATCTGAGGAGATGCAAGCACATAGTTCCCCCCTCCTCAGGAAACGGTAACCTCAGATGCCAGTTTGGAGGGATGGGGGGCACACTACCTGCACTACGCGGCCCAAGGGCGCTGGCCATTCAGGATCCAGGACGCAGTCTCCAATGTGCTGGAGATGAAAGCAGCCTTTCAGGCACTCCTGGCCTTCAGTACTTACCTGAGGGGGAAGCAAGTCCTCCTGAAGATGGACAACAGGGTGGCCGTTGCCTACATCAACAGGCAGGGAGGCACCAGAAGCTCCTCCCTGATGTAGGAAGTTCGCCCCGTGATGGAGTGGGCACAATCGAACCTATTGGACCTGAGAGCGACCTATATCCCAGGGGTCGAGAATCTCCTAGCATTTGCGATAATAATTCAGACCTGGGGCTCACCAGACATAGACCTGGCGGCCACACCAGCCAATGCAAAGGTTCCTATCAAGAATCCCCTTTCCGTCAGCGGAGGGAGTAGATTGTCTACAACATCCCTGGAGCTTCAACCTCCGGTACATTTTCCCTCCGACTCCCCTCATAGCGAGGTTCCTTCTGAGGCTCAAGAGGTCGACGGCACTAGTAGTGGCGGTGATCCCTTTCTGGCCGAGGAGGCCTTGGTTCACTACTCTCCTTCAGTTGAAGGCTCAAGAGGTCGACGGCACTAGTAGTGGCGGTGATCCCTTTCTGGCCGAGGAGGCCTTGGTTCACTACTCTCCTTCAGTTGAACGCAACGGATCCTCTCCCTCTTCCGCTGTCAGCAGATATGCTCTCTCAGGACCAACATCCGAACCTGGAGAGGCTACATCTGATGGCCTGGAGGCTGAGAGGTCTAGGTACCTAGAACAGGGCTGTTCTCAGAGGGTAGTGGAAACATTACTCCAGGCTAGGAAGCAAGACTACCAACAACACCTACAGAAGGATCTGGGAGAAGTTTACCGCCTTCTCTCAACAACAAGGTTGGGACATATCTTCTCTGACAGCTCCTCAAATCCTTGAATATCTGCAGTCAGGCCTAGAGAAGGGTCTTCGATCGGGGTCAAATGGGCACATGATCCTCTGGTTATCCAATTTCAGAGGGCCTGTCTTAAACTAAGGCCACCTAGGAAACCATCATTCCCAGCATGGGACCTCTCAGTCGTCCTGGAAATACTGTCCAATGATCCATTCTCTCCACTCGACAACATTTCCCTTTGGAACCTGACGCTTAAAATCTCATTTCTGATTGCTATCACTTCAGAAAAGAGGGTCTCAGAGATGCAAGCCTTGATGGCCAAAGAACCGTATCTAGTCGTCTACCCGGACAGGATAGTATTAAACCTTCAGATCGTTTCGTACCTAAGGTATCCTCATTTCACTTTAATCAGGAGATCAACCTTCCAGCCCTTATCACAGATCAAGGTGATCCTTATCCTCTGGATGTCAGGGGCAACATCCTGAAGTACCTCTCAGCAACAGAATTGATCAGGAGATCGGAGAACCTCTTAGTCATCCCATACGGCCATAGAAAAGGTCAGGCGGCCTCGGCTCACACCATCGCTTCATGGCTGGTGAAGACTATCAAAAAGGCATACTCACTGAGTGAGAAACAGATTCCGGGGGGCTTAGAGGCACATTTCACCAGGGCGGTGGCAACTTCTTGGGCAACCTATTGTAGGGTCTCGGCAGAGACTATTTGTAAGGCGGCTACCTGGTCTTCCAGAAACCCCTTTATGTCACATTATAGGGTGGATTCTGCACAACTTTCAACAGTAGATTTGGGAAGGGCCATAATTCAGGCCAACTCCTGTTTCTTGTTAATAAATTTATTTTTCTTGCATTCCCACCCAGTCTGCGAGTTACTCCCCAGAGTGTATGCTGCCATGATGCGACAGGAAAACGGAAAATTGTATACTTACCTTTCCGTAATTTTCCTTTCCTGTCGCATCTTCATGGCAGCATACAATAAACCCACCCATAGAAGGTGATTAATATATATATGGAGAATGCTGGGGGGGGGGGCCGTGTCTTCATCTTATAGTTATGTGGTCCTATCAGGTTGTGGAGGTGGAGTCACAACCCAGAGTGTATGCTGCCATGAAGATGCGACAGGAAAGGAAAATTACGGAAAGGTAAGTATACAATTTTCCGTTGTGTTGGGGTTGCTCCTACAAACATTTTTTTCAGGGGTAACCCTATGCAAAAAACAAGATAAAAAATGCATGGGTTCATCCCACAATCCAGATCCTAATCTGAACTTGCAGCCTGGTAATCCAGTTTAGGGGGTGAGTGTTTAGTCCCCCTTCTGAACCATACCAGGCCACAAGCCCTCAGCATAGGGGAGGTACCTTGCCTGGGCCAGTCTAAAAGAGAAAGGAAAACGGGGGCCACTTCTATAAGTAGCCATACCATCAGATGATGCAAGTAGATATATTCCCCTCACCTGATGTACAAGTATAGTGCACCATTATGTTGAGATGTTACTTTGTTTCCAGTCAAAAAATACACTAAAATCATTATTAGCAGATATAACCACAGCACATTTTACAAAATTCCTGCTAAATCCCTACTAAATATAAAAGCTTAACCTGTGTGGAGTTAATAAATAACAAAAAGTTTTAATTTTGACATTGTACCTTTTTGCAAAATGGTGAAAATCGAACGTACGCAAAAATGTAAATATCCAAATTTCTCAAAAAATCTGAAGGCTTTTATTTTTCCCTTACAGCTTTCAGAATTTGAAAAGACCCTTCAAAATAGACCTTTTCTAAAAGCACATGACCTGTAGGATAAAAAAAAGTGCTACTGATTTTTTTGGGCAAATGTTCATCATACACTAAAATCATTAATATTGCACATAAACACAACATAACTTACAAAATTCCTGCTAAATGAGTACTAAAAGATTGTTCACATGTGGCATACTAAAGTGTACGCCCATGGAGGGACATGTTTACACGCACAGGTGTTCCATGCTTCCCCGTACAGGCAGTCCCATTTATGTCAATTGGGATGCAATGACTGCACAGGCATAGCTGCTCTTCCCAATCTGACATCCGTGTGGGTGTGAGTACATGACCCCAAATACAGGCAGTGTGAGCTCAGGGACATGCATGCAGACCATGGATATAAAATTGGGAGCAACGGCTCTGTTCATGCAGGTGCTACATCCCAAATGACATCAATGGGACTGCCTGCACAGAGATGCATGGAACACCTGTGCATCCCTGTAAAGGTACGCTGTGTATGCCCTGTGTGCACAAGGCCTTAGGCCCCTTTCACACAAGCACACCGATTGGATCTGCCTGTCCATTTTTCAGGTGGCCCCAATCGGACCATTTATTGTTCTCTATGGAGAGGCTGATATAAACAGAAATGCGTCCGTTTACACCTGCCTGCATCCGATCCAGTCCGCTAAAAACAGAGGGATGGGGATTTCATTCCCCATCCATCTAGCAGATCGGATCAGATGGCATCCAATGGAAATGAACAGGCGGTCTGTTTCCATCCAAATGTCCCATAGAGAATAGCGAGCTATGTCCGTGTCTGCTCTGCATCAGCGGAGTGGACACGGACCTGTCATCTGCCTGCTCAGCAGGGATCAGCAGACAGATCCCCCGCTGAGAAAGTGGATCTGCTTGACAGAGTCTGCTTCATGTGAAAGGGGTCTTACCAGGAGTGGCCGGTCCATTAGGGGCACTGGAGCTCCACCCCCCCTGCAGGGCGCCGAATCATACATTTTGTATGAGTTTTTTTTTTCAAGCCACATGATTAGAGCCTGAGACTCTAATTGGCTTTAAAAAGGTTGGGCTCGGGGAGCAGAGCATTGCACCCTGAACCCACTCACTTGTGACAATAGCAAATTAATATTAGCTATAGTCTTTTGGCTTCTCCTTCTGGCCAATCAGGATGGATCGGGTTGGTCGGGAGGAGAAGCTGAGGTATTCGGGTGGACCTTGGGGGTCTTACTATGTTTGTGTTTTCTTTTTTTTCTTTTTTTTTTTACTTTTTTACATTTATTTTTACGCACATTTTTTTTGGGGGGGGGGCTTTGATGAGATATCAGAGGTCTAAGCAGACCCCCATATCTCTTTTACAGAGAAAGGGACTGAAGATAGTCCCTTTCTCTGTAGCACTTTACATGAATGCATGGGATCTGTATAGAGATTCCATCCATTCATAAAATGACAGTCTGATACATTGTAACACTCATGGTCACAATATATCAGCTGTCAGAGTCAATGGGCACATAGCAGCGATCAGTAGGGATCGCTGCATGTGCCCTCTCTTCTACTGGGGGGATCTTAGTAAACACATTTACTAAGCCCCCAAGCCCCAACTTCACCCCCAGCGCTCCCCCCTGCCTCTCTCTCCAAGCTGACAGATCATACAGATCTGTGCATGGGGAAGCTGCAGGCAGCAGGAGGGAAAGCAGAGATGCCACTCGGAACGACCATGGTTTGGGGGTGCGGAGGCAGTTAGGAGGGGCGATCTAACTGGTGAATGGACACATCTGGACCCCCAAACCCCATGCAGCACCTGAAGCCGGCGGGAGAGGAAGAGGAGGGATGCCGGCTAATGATAGTGGCTGCGGGAAGCGGGTTTGCAGGGGGGGGGTCGGATCGTGTGGAGGGGGTGAAGGGGATAGGAGAGGAGTGTGGGGGGGGGACAGTTTCAGATGGAAGAGTGCCGGCGGGGGTGGAGAGGAAGGGGACAGGGAAGAGGCAGCATGGGTGGGGGGGCGGTCATATTAGAGGTTAATAGCTCTGATCCTCGAGTTGTAATCCGCTGATCAGAGTTATAGAACTGTTCAGCAGAGTCTGCTGAACAATTCTGATATGGTCATTGAAAGAATCATGAGCTTATAGGAGAGGGAGAAAGGAGGTCCGTACGCTGTACTGACTTGGCCACCTGCGAGCACTTCTGTAGGTCCATAAGGAAATAGTTTTGGTACTTTTTTGCTACCAGTGGATTATCATTACAGAACTTTATATCTGGATTACAAACACAGTCCTTACTTCATAGTTGTTTATCAGCACAACTATACCCAGAGGACAACTATATTTATTATAGGTATTTACTATATATAGCAATGATAATTTATACAGTGCTTCATATATATTGTACATTCACATCATTCACTGCCCTCAATGAGCTTAAAATCTAATATCCCTACTTCACATGCATAAATATACTTGGGCCAATTTAGACAATAGCCAACTAACCTACCTTTGGAGTGTGGGAGAAAACTACAGTACCCAGAGGGAATCAACAAAAGCAGAGGGAGAACATGCAAACTCCATGCAGGTTTTACTAAAATAAAGAAATGATGGAAGAACATAAAAATCAGTGTGTTTTTCTACATGCAATGCACATTTAAATTCTTAGTAGCTGTAAGAATGACCAAAAACATTAAATAAAATCACATTTTTACTGCCATTGCTTAGCTGGTGTACCATAGATGTTGGAGTGTAAACGATATGTCAAAACAGATACTGTTGTGTGTGCACATGTCCAAGCATATGATCTTTGAGTCCTCCCAAAATGAATGTGCCAGTGCAGTGTATAGGGATAAGTGTTAATTAAATTAAGCCCAAGGTGTTTAATTTCACCCGGTTTGGGTTTCCATAGACACCACTCTGTATGAAATTATGTGTTTGTGAGACTTTGGGGTTTATTTATTAAAGGTAAATATACATTTTACTTTACAAAGGAATTTTCCCCAGATCTTAGTCTATTCTGAAGTTTCACTTTGCAAAGTATACCCCATCAAATGCGAGAAAAATAAATAAAACAGAATTTTTGCTTGCACATGATTGGATGAGAGAAGTCAGCAGGGCTTTCCCTATGTTCTGGGGCAAATACTGTATCCTTGCAAAGTGCAGCCTCCTTTGCAAAGTGAAAAGCCTATTTACCTTTAGTGAATTAACCCCTTGTATTCTACCTTGCTTAAGGTACTTAGCTTTATACAGTAAATACATCTCAGAGCTGTCATCAAGCAGCTATTACAAGTTTCCTAGTTGGCCTTTTTCTTTTTTTTTGTTCCTGTATATTTCTAGATGTCTGTGATCTAGGCCTCTATGCCACTTGTGAAGACAGTTGTCATGTCAATGCACATAGAGTCTCCTGTTCTTTTGCTGAGTCAAGATAAAATAGAAAAATTTGCTCTGTTTATCACCCTTTCTCATTCCTGATTAGTGTGCTTTTCCTGTTAGTACTACATACTAAAAGGTAGTAACAGTTTTTGCTACAGTACTAACTAATTTTTATTTACTATACAGTAGTCCCTTCATGATAAAATGTAACTGTTGCTGTGTTATTTTGATAGTATAGGGAGTTTGTTGTATTACACATGCTAGGAACATGCTGTTCCAAACATATGCTCTCACTAGTATATGATGACCTATTATTGATAGTGACATTATCCAAATAAATTACTCTTGGAGTATCACTTAGTATACTGCCTCCATCCTCCAAATAAATGTGATGGCATTCGCCCAATTATAACAGTGGAATGTGCCTCATCATATAAGCAAGGCAGTAGTGATGTAGTAATTATATACTGTATATACAGTATAAATATATCTATAGATATCTATATCTATAGATAACTATAGATATATCTATAGATATCTATATATGAGATCCTATTAGTGGAAATATTTATTAAATAAGATTATTAACAAAACAAAAGACTGATAAACAAATCAAGAAGGGTCATTAATGGATCAAAACAATAAGGAAGTTACTGGTTTTGTAAAACATTTTCGATGTATGTTATTTACTAATGCTGGGCCTACATCTGTTTGGGATAGCACAAAATGTTATATAGCTTTATATATCTTTTATGTAATTATTGCTGATTGGCTGCCATTCATTTATGTTATGTTATGTTTTGTTATTTTATGCTATGTACAATATTTATGGGTACTGCCAAGGCACTGTCTGTATCCTATTTGATTAAAACAAATAAAATACACAGATAAAATAGTGGTCTGTGAAAATATGGCAATTAACAAGTTACAGATCCTTATTACGCCTAAAAAAAAAGCTTTTTTTGGCACATTATTGTGTTAGGTCAGTTGGTTCAATGGATTATGCTTCATATATTCCATTACTTCAATTATCAATGTAAAGTAGATTTAGTGTATTTGTTTTCATCGTTTAGCTTCAGGCAGTATCCTAAAGTAAAAGTCAAAGTAAAATGTAATCATTGATTATTTGACTTTTAAGTTAATCAAATCAAGCAAAATGATGTCCTATTTTTCTTTTCATTAATCAGTTTGCAGCATCAAACCATGTTTTGTTGTTATACAAGATCAGACATGTTACTTTCACTACATACTATGCATACAAATTAGTGTATACTTAGAAAAAAGGCTTTGTGATTGGAATGCTTTTATTTGGGTAACCTTAATTAAATGTGTCTCTCATCAGATTAAAAGCAATTACAGTGTAAATTACACATTGGTGATTACAAGTGATTACAATACATGATCAGCACTGATTTTTTATTTATTTTTTTGCTTCAAGGAACAAATACAACTTATAAATAAATATCAGATAGAGAGATAGATTTTTTGTAAATGATGCAATTGAAAAAGCAACAAGAAAAGCAAATCAAACTTTTCCATTGCACTTATCCTACGGCCATTAGAGTTCAACATGTTTGGGTGAAATATGGATAATTGCAATGATATAACTAGCTAATGCATGAACCTTCGAAACACTACTCAAAACAATGGCTAGACTGAAATGTTAAATATTATTCAGTATTTGGTGCTGGGTTTTATGCTTACATTTTGATTTGTTGAGCTGTATCTAAACCCAGGAATGGACATTCCTCATTTGTTCCTTTTGGTCTATGAAATATGCCATTGAAATTATTTTGTTATATCTGTTCAATTAATAAAAAAATATCTATTGACGAACCTGCCAGAAATGCAGCTAGCTTGAAAATGCCTGCGCACTTAACACTGTTATTTAAAACAGTGTTATCAGCCCTGCCCAGTTCATCTCTGTGACATATAGTCTACCCCATATGGTGTAAAAAATGAGGAAGGGAGTGGGGGGTCTTCGGACCTAAAATGCTACCCGTCCTAGGGTCGAAATGCTGCTCCTCTAGGATATGGAAAATTGAGTGAGCATTTTTACCTTAGATCACCTGGTAAAAATAAATTTAAAACGTGAAAAAGAAACATAATGCAGCCACTACACCTAAGGAATGATACGTTGCAATCTTTAACATTTTTGTTCTTAGTTTTAGATACACTGTAAGAGAATTTGACATATGCTTTTGTCTCCTCACTGTTAAAGAAGAATTCCAGTTATAGGTATTTTTACATAGTAACATTGGTCCAGCTTGGACCAATGTAAGTATGAATATATCATACCTGTGGGATCCCTCTAGAACAGGGGTAGGCAAACTTTCGTTGAGATCTACCTGGACAACATAGAGGAAATCCATGTCACTGCCCCCCCCCTCTTTTTATTTAAATAAAGCCTCCAATAAAAAGACGGCATGAAGAACATATGTCACAGTAGTGTTTTCTGCCCTGAATCAAATCTCTCCCCCCCACAGTAGTATATTCTGCCCCCCCCCCTCCACCACAGTAGTTTTCTCTGCTTTTCATCTCATTCCCACCAGTAATGTACCCTACCCCCCCCCCCCCCACTGTGGTGTTCTCTGCCCCTCTGCTTCCCCCACACAGTAGTGTCCTCTGCCCCCAGACGATAGTGTCCTCTGCCCCCCCCCCCACAAACACACACACAGTAGTGTCCTCTGCCTTCCCACATGGTAATGTCTTACCCCCACAGTAGTGTGCTGTGCCCCACCCAACACAGTTACCTCTGCCACCTCCCCCCACTGTAGTGCCCTCTGCCCCCCCAGTAGTGTCCCCTGCCTCCCTGTATAGCATTGTCCTTTGCATCCCCTCCTTCCACAGTCATGCCCTCACCCTCCCCCCACAGTAGTGTCCTCTTCCCAACTCATAGCACTGTTCTCTGCATCCCCCGCACAGTAGTGTCATCTGCCCCTCTATAGCTGTTTCCTCTGCCCCCCAAGACATGTTCTCTGTTCCCCACAATTAGTGACATTTGCACCCTTCACAACACACAGCCATGTGTAGGTACAGTAGCTATCTCCTACTTTACAACAACTGTACATCAGAGCAGAGTGAGAGACAGCACAGTGCTGGATGGAGGATGGGAGCTGCCAGAGTTTCATGAAAAAGAGCTGATGATTTGTTGCTAGGGCCGCCTAAAGTTGTAAAGTTAACTCAGGCAGGTGCTGTGCCCCCACTTTCTTACTCCACTTTGATATTAAGCTTCCTAGTGGTATTCCGAATGTGGTTTAGGGTTAAGTTTCAGTTCATTTCCCTGAGCCATACCTGGGATTGCATTGCAGGACCCCGGGAAAGTTACTTATCTTATCCCCATGATACTGCGATGTCCCCCTGCTGTGTGTGCGAACAAATCCCCATGATACTGCGATGTCCCCCTGCTGTGTGTGCGGGCCGTGTCCTCCGCCCGATGCTCTGTGTTCCGGCTCCGTTTGTTGTGTGCGTCCTGACGCATGGGGACAGAGGTGGCAGGAATTTTAAAAAGTAAAAAACACAGAACACATACAGTACACAGTAATCTTACAGATTACATTACTGTATCAAATAATTTCACCTCCCCTTTGTCCTTAGTGCTTTATCCAGTGCCCTGCATGCACTTTTATATTATATATACTGTTCTTTCTGCCTGGAAACTTGAGAATGTCCACGGCAACCCAACAGTGTCCCTTTAGGTTAAAAGTGGTTTTAGACCAGCTAGAAAACAGAGATAGTAAATTAGAACACTTGCAGAATTGAGCAATAGTGATTTGTGGTGAAATTTGTCATCAGACACTGAAAGTGACGTCAGTGACAATTCTGCACCTGAGAAAATTTCTGTGTTTTTGATTTGATTACATTATTGAATACATTTTATTATTATGATATTATTATTTGTTATAATAATTTATAGTTATTTATTATATTGTGATTTAGTGTTTCAAACTTTATCATACCCGGGATGTCTACTAGACGCTTGTTTGGACAGATTTAAGTGTGTTATTCCTAAGAATTACAGACCTACAATATAAAATGCCAAATTTCCATGCGGAAAAATGTACCGCTTTGAGCATCAAAAATCTGACATAATCATACCACCTGATTGTGATCTACCTGTCGGCTTCCAGCGATTGACAGGTAGATAGCGATTAATGGGTTGCCGACCCCGGTTTTAGAATTTGGAAATCACTGTAGTAGACACCTCTACTACAGTGATCTCCAGATCTCCACAAGCTTCTGGTTTCTTACTAAGTGGCTGACCTGCTGCATTGTGAACACAGGAGATTGCCTGCTCTGCACATGCACCATTCAGGGAATGCTTTGGATTTTCTCAATGAATGCAAAGTACTCTCTGATTGGAGGGTGGAGAGCATGATGTCACCACCAAGCCTTTTTATCTCATCCAATCAGATAACTCTTTGCCTTCATTGAAAAAATGCAAAGCGATCTCTGAATGGCACCCATACGAGTGGATCCCCACCTGTATTCTGTGCTGGACCAATGTAAATATGTAAACATTTCCATACCTGAAATCTTTCTTTAATGATGGTTGGATCACTAGTAATTCCAACAGTGCTGTTCATAATTACCTCCTTGAAAATGTTTATGCGTGAACTAAGATAGCACCTGTAGCAAAGGGTACTGTAACTGCTGTTAATTTCATTCTACATCATCAGCAAATGGCAAGGCAGTGTCACGTTCCTATCACCCTACAGGTGACCTTGCTGTCACCTAGCTTTGTCACCTTGGATTTACACATCATTATAATATGTATGGTGCTTGACACACGATGCTTTCATTCATGCTCAGATCTTTTTAATGCAAGTCAAAAAGGACTGGTGTAATTTCAATCTGTCATGTCAGCTAACATGATTGCACTTTTACATATATTTGTTCTCCTGAGTGCTGTGAAGCTGGAATGTGCTGACAGTAGAAATAGAAATAGCTGCATTCACAATAAAAATGTATTTCCCACATTGTCAAAGTGTTGTGCAGTCAATTACCTATATAATTGCCCACAGCCAACGGTAACAAGATACGGAACAAGAACACTTGCATTGCTCATGTTTTGTTTGACAGAATACCTGTATTGTTACTAACTGTGCTATAACAAAACAATTACTCCAAAGATATGTTAATAGCTATACTGGTTTCAAATACAATTGTGAATGTTAACATAACATCTGCTTCATGTGAACGTTCATCCTAAGTCTAGTGTTATGCTAAACAATGAAGGTCATACTGTCGTGCATTGCTTAAAGTTACAAGATTGCAGATTTGTAAAATATGAGCCAGTAAGGTACCTAATGAAACTTCTAAGGATGAGAGAAATTCATCAGTCCATGAATGCATATTTTACTTTGTGCTGAACAGACATTAATAGACTAGAGCACCAAAATAACCCAGGTTTAACCTATTAAATCTGCCATGGTTGTTTGTTCATCCTGTTTCTTTGTGCTACAACACAATGAAACACATATCTGTTATGAGTCTGAAAACGCTTGGGAAATTTCAATAGGGCCAGCAACTACACTCTTGGGAAGCATTTTTCTTCACTGTACCTGTATATGAATTTTATTACATCTATGTACTCAACCATAATCTATTGTTATATCTGGATTATCTAAATAAAGCATGAATTCCTTTTCTCATCAGACCTGAATAATGTTTTATTCTTTTGCAATGTTTTTTGATATTAATGTTTTTAGTTATTTTTACAGAAACTGTATTTAGTTAGTCACCAAGTTCTTTTGTGGCATAAAGTTTGTTTTAGGCTTTTTTTAACCATTATTTTTACTTTGAAATTTGAAAAGTATATATGTTATGTAGAGCTACCCCCACAGGAGCCGCTGGTAAATGTTGGTTATCTCCACCCTGCTTAGCCAGGCACATGGATTTCTCAATCACTTCTGAGACATAAAGCAGTCCTTGCTGCTTTGTTTGTTTTTTTTTTGTTTGTTTTTTAGGGGAATTAAACTTGGATGGGGAAGGGTTATTATGGGATGCCCACTTGATCAGCAGAAACTCTTCAGTGACAAAAAAACTATATTCATCCAGCATATACACACTCCTTTTCTTCTACCTCCAGCACAGACTTGAAAAACAAACAACCACCACTCCAAGACTCTCCTTACAAGCGAATGCTCCTGCTCCTGTGTGGGAGCCCCAGGTGCTGGCTAATAGCACAATGATTAGAAATCAAAAGGAAGAACTCCGGACAGCCGCACACCGGGAAAATAAAATCCAAAGGGTTTATTTAAAAGCAAAAAGACACTACAATCCAAACACGGCAAAAAGGGGGGTACAGAGCTGACGCGTTTCGCACTGTATTTCAGTGCTTACTCATAAGCTACTGAGTAAGCACTGAAATACAGTGCGAAACGCGTCAGCTCTGTACCCCCCTTTTTGCCGTGTTTGGATTGTAGTGTCTTTTTGCTTTTAAATAAACCCTTTGGATTTTATTTTCCCGGTGTGCGGCTGTCCGGAGTTCTTCCTTTTGATTTCTAATCATCCAGCACAGACTTGCTTGTCACTACAACTCCCAGGACCAGCTAGCACTGATGAAATGATCTGACATTGACTGGTGTAGCAAATATAGAGGTCATTGGTGCTAGCTGTCCCATTCCTGTGGCTACTGCTCCCAGTATCACCTCTTCAGGCACTGCCAGCCCACCTGGCTGCAGCTGCATATTTCACTAGCCCTCCTGGCTACTTCTCCACAGTCCTCCCAGACTGACTCTGCATCCATCCCAACTGCTTGCACCCAGTCCCTTGAAGCATGCCTCTCAGTCCTCTGATTGCAACACTCACCAGCCAACATGGCTGTCTTTCTCCCTGGAGATGTGCCTGGCAGTGTTCTCCTGCTGTCCTCTTCTTGCTCCTGTGCCTTCTGGTCAGGATCCCTCCATGTGTCATGAAGAGGTGTCCTTTCCACACCCAAGCCCAAGCCTGAGTTCACCCCCTCCAGAGTGGGCAGCTACTTTCAAAGGCCCTGACAGCTTAACACTACTTCTCTATCTTCCACCCCAACTCCACACTCCCCTGCTGGGCTGAGCCTGAGTATTTGAGGGGGCCTGCCCCCTGCCAACTCTTCTGTTGGGGATTGGTCGGCTAGCTCCTCCTAGACTCCTCCTAACTGCTTCTGGAACCTTCTCCAAGTTTCCAGCAGGCAGGGATGAACTGCCAGAGAAGCTGTTGCTGAGTCATCCAGCCTACCTGATTCACTAACCTGACCCAGAAAAACGCACAGGCTTGGTTGCCAGTTAAGCCTGAAAATTGACCTACACTAACAAATAAACATCCTACTCTAGCACTCCAGCAACGCTAGGGGGTGCTACAGTTATACTGTATATGGAAAGATTATGTATATTGTTCCTTGTTTTCCTGAAAATGTATTGGAAGATCTGTGTTTTGTCAAAAATATATGAAAAATGGCAACCACCCAAACCTATAACTAGTCTTTACAGCAAGGTACACATGGGAGGGTAATGCACATCGCAAACAAACAAAAGATTTCCAAGCACACCTACCAGCCAGCCTACACAACAACCAAATGGACCCTATCTAACAGTTTACATAAAAAGTAGAGGGTTTGTTTGCACACATGTGCAAATATATGCATACACTGCAGTGCCCATGACAAGGGACATCTGTATATACTGCAGTCCTAACATTTCCAGAGTCTCCATAGTAGGAGCACATATAACGATGGATAAATTAGGGGGAGGTGTGCCTGGAGGGAGCCCACCCCTCCTTATAGGCACAGGGACACACGTAACTCCCAGCAAAAGCAAAATGGCAGCAAAGTGGCCCTGTGCTTCCTTGCACCCAATTCAACCAATTGTACAAAAAAGCCAACCATCCTATAACTAGCCTTTACAGCAAGGTGCACATGGAAGGGCAAAGCACATTGCAAACAAACAAAATTATATTGGCAAAAATATATTTCATTTACCAATGCAGTACACAATATCAGTGCTGTGTAAACAGAAAGAAAGCATTGCATAATCTCTGTGAGTTTTCTTGCTATTAGCCATTAAAGAGAATTGTTTATTTTTAATAAGATGAAAACCAATATGTTACCGTAAACTATAAAAAAAATGGGGAGCGCATGCGCGGCGTGCGGGATGGCGGACGTGTAAAGGAAGAGCTCCGGTCCCCGTCTCCCGATCCGCGGCTCCTACGCAGCTACACGAGCAGCCCTTAACATAGGAGCAACACCGCTGACTGCCGGAACCCCCCAGGCAACGTATGGGGAAGGTTGGCTTCCAAAAGCACGTCTACAGAGGCTTTATTCCACCGCCGCCATCGCGGCCTACCTCAGGTATGGAGCGTTTTCTATACAGGCCGCAATCCCCGGCCTCGAGTGATTCACTGGGCCCGGCGCACGCTTCCAGGCCATCCACAGAGCCACGCAACACGGCCACGGAGGACAACAACTCCCAGCCTTCCCAACAATCCCCTCGATCCCACTCCCCACACACATCTGAAACTCCAACAGATGTGGTGACAATTGCAGTACTGGACACGAGGCTCAATTTACTTTTACATGACCTAACCCACAGCATTGCCAAAGAAGTGGGTAAAATTGCACACGAGCTGAGGGGGGAAATTGATCAACTAGGAGAACGTACTGACACCCTCGAAAATAAATTCGATGAACTAACCCAATATATGCATGCCCTTGAAGAAGATAACGCCAGCATGAAGCACACTGTCTCTCAACTTCAAATGCAGCAAGAAGAATTGGAGAACCGCGAAAGACGCCAGAACCTAAGAATCAGAGGGATCTCTGAAACGGTTAGTGACAAAGACCTCCGCCCCTACCTCCTAGGCCTCTTCGTTACCCTGGCACCACATATACCAGACATAGATTGGCGCCTGGACAGGGCACACAGATCATTAGCCCCGAAGCCACCACCTAATGCAAACCCAAGAGACGTCATCGTCCGTTTCCACTTTTATGAAAGCAAAGAAGCACTGACAAATGCTACTCGCAACAAATCCCGTATTGAATTCAAACAATCTAGAATTCAAATCTTCAGTGATCTATCACCAATCACCTTAGCAAAAAGACGCAGCTTTCGCCCGATCACCACACACCTACAAAACCATCAGATCCCATACCGTTGGGGTTTCCCCTTTCGCTTGTCAGTGACCAAAGATGGCGTCCAACACTCCCTGAGAGACCTCTACGAAGGGGAATCCTTCATTCGCAACCTTGGGCTCCCACCGCTACCCGAAGAAGAAACTCAGGCTCCAATCCCAAATATGAAACCCCTCACCACTCCAGCCAAGATCTGGACCCCGACCCAGAGACGTTCACAGAAAAACTTCTCCACACCTCAGAGGCCTAACCCCCACAGATTCCCGACCTGAGGAGACCCTCCCTTCTATCAAGAACCGGCTTTGGTTTCTTTCTCCTTTTTACACTCTGGAACATCCCCAGAGAATATGCTCTTAGGCCTAGAACACGGCCCCATTGAAAGACAGTCCTCTTTCCCCTAAAAAGGACTGGGAACTACGTTCTTTCACCGTTGAGATGAACTACATCACATATTATCTGCTGGATAAATCATCTCCTCTTTGATCCATTTTGGCTCCACTGCCTCGACTTTTCTTTGGTTTTGTTTTCATCTCATTTCCTTTTTTACATGCACCTACCCACGTTGACACTACTTTATGTTTTTCTTCCTCAGCCCCGAATCCGAGCAGTCCTCTTAAGCAGAGATGGGGACTCACGTCCCTTCACTTGGTGACTCCCGCAAGTCGTCATGCATTCCACTGAGACCCATGGCTTTGGCCTGGGTAGCCTGAATTTTTTTTACCTTCAGGCTCATCGACAGATTTTTTTTGTTCTTTTTATTTTCCTTTCTGTTTTTTTTCTATTTGTTTTTTGTATCCCCCCATCCCATGTTTTTTTCCCTTATTTTTCCCACATGTTTTATTTTCATTTTTGTGCAACTGATTTTGCCTCTGATACACATGCGTTCTGTTTAAAAATGCAATTTATAGGTCACCTTTTTTTTGACCAACTTCAGGTAACCACTGTTCAATGTTGTTTTCTTGCTCAACTTCGGTATATTCCTATACCCAAATATTACTATATATGGTTGTTCATATACTTTAAATATTGTGCAGAATGTTTTCCATGGCGCTATCTAAACCTATTAGATTATGGCTCTTAAGATATATTCATGTAATGTAAAGGGTCTGAACTCCATCAAGAAACGATGGCAAGCTCTGAAGGAGTTCAGGGCCTCCAATGCAGAGGTGATCATGATTCAGGAGACACACTTTAAATCTGAAGGAACTTTCAAATTCGCTTCCAAACATTTTCCGACGGCTTATATAGCCTCCGATCCCTCCGGTAAAGCAGGGGTAGCGATTCTAATTAAACGTTCCTGCCCTATACGGGTCCTTTCGTCCTACCTAGACCCTCACGGTCGCTTCATTCTCCTGAATTGTGATCACCTGAACACACATTTTTCTTTGGCAAACATTTACGCCCCCAATGTGGGACAAATTAAATTTTTGAACTCAGTCTTTGAAAAACTGCAACCCTTTTTCCAACCCTTTACGATATTAGGAGGCGACTTTAATGTGTGCATGTCACCGACCAGAGATAGACAAAACCTTTTCAACAATTCTCAGCAACCCACCTCCCAGAAATTATCAGCATCTTTTCGCCAGCTGACAAGGTCGCATAACCTTTTTGACACATGGAGGATAAAACACCCCACTCAAAGAACCTATTCCTTTTACTCCCATGCACACAAAGTATATTCCAGGCTAGACCACTTTCTGGTCACTGCCCCCCTCCTCCCTTACGTTATATCATCCGAGATAAATCCCATCACCTGGTCGGACCATGCACCCATTGAACTCGATATACTATTATCATCTACTACCCCAAAATCCTGTCACTGGCGCCTTAACGAATCCATGCTAAAAAACCCACTATCCCATTCCCACCTAGAACAAAAACTAACAGAATTTTTCCAATTAAATGAGGGTTCAGTTTCTGAAGTGTCCACCCTGTGGGAAGCCCACAGGGCTTTTTTTAGAGGTGAATGTATATCTACAGGCTCACGCTTAAAGCGAGATTCTGCAAAGATAAAAACCGACCTCACGGCCCAACTTCACTCTGCAGAAAAGAAACTTCTGGCTTCCCCCACGGTGGAAAAGTTGAGAACTGTTACCTCACTCCGAAATAGGATCAAAACACTTGATATGAATAAAATCTCCAAATCCATGTTATGGGCCAGACAAAAATTTTACGAATATGCTAATAAACCCCATACTATGTTAGTTAACAGGCTAAAACCAAGACCATACCTATCAATACCAGACCACTTGATACAGCCAGACGGCACTCCCACGTACTGTCCCAGGACAATGACCAAAACGTTCGGAAATTTCTATAACCAATTATATAACTGTTTAAGCTCAAATCCGAACACCCAATTCTCTCAAGCTAAATTTGAAAGCTTCATGACCTCCCTTAGACTACCTACCCTCTCCTCCACACAGCTTTCCTCACTCAACTCCCCAATAGACTCCACAGAAATAACTGAAGTGATTAAAAATCTCCCGTCTCACAAATCCCCAGGTCCAGACGGTCTGCCATATTCCTACTATAAGACTTTTCTGCCGATCCTTAGCCCTCATCTCCAAAACCTATACACCTCCCTCCTCAAAGGTACCGTTCCACACCCACAATTCATGCACGCCAATCTAACAGTCATCCCCAAACCAGGTAAAGACCCAGCCATCCCTGATAACTACCGCCCTATAGCTTTACTAAATTCAGACTATAAAATTTTCACTAAAATACTAGCTAACAGATTATCCCCCATGTTAAAAACCCTAATACATAAAGATCAGGTAGGATTCGTCCCAACAAGACACGCAGGTGATAATACGAGGAGGACCATTGACCTAATAGACTTGGTGAATAAGACCAAACAACCCACCATAGTGCTGAGCCTAGATGCCCAAAAAGCATTCGACCGTTTAAGCTGGCCTTTCATGTTTGCGGTCCTACAAAAGTTTGGATTTTCTGGTCCCTTTATACAAGCCCTACAAGCTTTATACTCATTCCCCACATCCCAAGTCCAACTATCCTCCTGTACATCACAGAGGTTCACTCTTAGTAATGGAACGAGACAGGGATGCCCCCTGTCTCCCCTATTATTTATATTAAGTCTCGAACCATTGGCGGTCGCTATCAGAGACCACCCTGCAGTACGGGGGATCCCACTGCGAGGACTTGACTATAAACTATCGCTCTTTGCTGATGACATCTTACTAACTCTCACTCGCCCAGAATCCACCTTGCCTATACTACACGATATATTATCCTCCTTCAGCTCCATTTCGGGATTTAAAATCAATCAGTCGAAAACAGAAGCCCTTCCCATAAACATACCACCAGATATACTCTCTTCCCTACAATCTACATATAAATACAGATGGTGCATATCCTCACTGAAATATCTGGGCATACACTTAACTCCTTCATACTCCTCCCTCTATCAGGCCAACTTTTCCCCCATGTTCTCGGAAATAACAAGACTTCTTAATCTCTGGTCCTCCATCCCTATATCTCTCCTTGGCAGGATCAATGTCCTCAAAATGACAATTCTTCCCAAACTGCTTTATCTGTTTGAAACCCTCCCAATCACAGTTCCAATGTCACAGCTGAAAAATCTCCAGAGGAAATTCCTACAATTTATTTGGAATAATGCGTCCCATAGAATCGCTAAATCGGTGGTCTTTGCCCTCAGGTCCAAAGGTGGACTAGCTGCTCCAGACATCATTAAATATTACTACGCCTCACACCTTAGGGCAATGGCCACCTGGACCTCTAGAAAAGCTCCCAGCAGATGGGCCGAAATAGAAATGAGTATCACTGCCCCAGTACACCTGTGCTACTTACTATGGCCAGCTTCCAACAAATTTATGCCCCAACTGAGGTCCCTATGTCTAGCCCCGATGCTTTTTTCCCTATCCATCTGGAAGAAGTGCGCTGAACGGTTTGCCTTATCCTCATTATGCTCCCCTCTGCAGAATGTTTTATTCAACCCGGACATTCCAGATGGAATGTCTTATACACGCACCCTTGCATGGACGCAAGCAGGAGTCTTTCAGTTGCGACACTTGGTACACCCCGCATCCCGTAAACTCTACACCTTCAAAGAACTACAAAAGAAACACGACCTCCCCACTTCCCTAGAATACTCTTACCTACAATTCAAACACTATTTCCTCTCCGGCTCTCCCTCCCTCACTTTAGAAAAACCCACAGCTTTTGAAATGTTATGTGCTGACGGTCCATATGAAGCTAAACTAATATCTTCTATATACAAGATGCTGCACGAAACCCCTCCTTTAACAGATTTAACGCATAACTATATGAAGAAATGGTCTCGAGCATTAAACCACCCAATCTCACTAATAGACTGGGGTAAAATATGGGAATCCACCTCAAAAATATCACGATGCGTAACCCATAAAGAAACTGCCATCAAAATATTATTTTTCTGGTATAGAACCCCAGACATACTCCATGCTCAAAACTCATCTGTCCCCAATTTATGCTGGAGATGTAGACAGGCAGTAGGTACCCATATTCATATCTTTTGGGAATGCCCTATTCTTGACCCTTATTGGACTGAAGTTCACAAGATGTTACAATCGCTCCTTTCCAGCACGATACAGAGAACCCCTATACACTTTCTGCTAGGCCTTCCTTTCCCGGGAATCCCCAGACCATTACAAAAACTCAGATCTTTTATACTACTGGCAGCAAAGAGAGCCATTCCTAGACAATGGTTATCTCCCTCCCCACCCACTCTCCACCACCTCCTTACAATAACCGCAGAAATACGCAGAATGGAACATATGACTGCAATGATCGATGATAAACTACCCTTGTTTGATAAGATCTGGAAGAATTGGGATGACTCAATATACTCCCTTGACTCGGACACCCCCCCCCCCCTAATACCTACTAGCGCCAAATGCTGAACAGCCTGTTCCTCATAATTACATTATTTGCACTCTATTCAACCACTTTAATTTACGCGATAATAGGTTAATGTAATGGACATCCTACTTAAATGATCCACTTTTGGAAGCAGTGAACATTAAACCTTACATTTGCCGTTAAGGACTCTTAGATATACTTTTATGCCACCTGTTTTGTTTCTGTTTCTCTTTGTGGCCTTGTTCTATTCCTTATATCCTCTTATTGTACCATCCGAAGTTAAAACGCCATATCTTATGTAAAATGTGATATACTACTCTGTAACTGTTGTATTATTATAAATAAACAATTTAAAAAAAAAAAAATGATCACCTTTCTAAGAAATTATTTTGATTTTTTTTAACTTGGACTTAGTTTAGCCATTACCAGACAATAATATTTTATGTGTATTTCATATTTCTGAAAATAAGCAAATCTTGGCTATAAAAGAAGATAAAAAAAACCTTAACTGGACAATATCTGGTTCACTAAATTCATTTTTTTTCATAAAAGCTATCACATTTTTCCATAAAATACTGTTTTCACCTTCTTTTTTCATCCTATATTTGCATCTCATTTCTTTTGATCTGTTGTAGGCTATTCCTGTCTATTTGCACTTTCTCCAGAGTAGCCTGCACATCATTGCTTTAGAACAGTTTCTCTGCAAGTGCAGCTGCTTCAGAGCTTAGTAAATGAGCAGAAGCTCTGCTGACTTCCATCATCCAATCACGTGCAAGCAAAAATGCTGTTTTCTTTATTTTCCTTGCATGTAATTGGGCACTCTTGTTGTAGCCTCTTCCTGTCTACTTGCACTTTCTCCAGAGTAGCCTGCACATCATTGTCTTATAACAGTTTCTTGATAGTGTTAGTGGTGCACTGTGTCGCACAATGGGGTTGATTTAGGCTTTGGACTTTGCAAACTGCAATTGCGCTCTGCAAGTGCATCTGCTTCAAAGCTTAGTAAATGAGCAGAAGCTCTGCTGACTTCCATCATCCAATCATGTGCAAGCAAAAATGCTGTTTTCTTTCATTTTCCTTGCACGTGATTGGGCACTCTTTGCAAAGTGAAGCTTAACCTCAATTGCTAAGCTTGGGCGCAACTGTGTAAAGTGCACAGCCTATTTGCCTTCAGTAAATCAACCCCCGATATGTCTTAGTGTGGCCGCTTGTAACATTTATCAGGGATGCATGTGACAGAGTATAGGAGCACAGCTGGCAAACAATTGTTACCCTATAAAAGAAAGTGCCTAAACAAGGACCTTGCTGGCAGGATCTGCAGGTATTAGATACATTAGGTTAGATTGAGTAAACTACATTTCAAAGGATTAAAAACAAATTTTGAAATTACAATTACTATGGTAACACTTATAGGAGATCAGGTGGCTGAGTTTCAAACTACTTTAAATAGAGGAGCTGGCAATCCAGTAACCATCCATAATAAAAGTTGGTATGGTAGGAAGACAATTTTCCAGAACACAGCTGACAATTTTTGCAATAGCAATAGTCTCAAAGAATAATAGCTCACCTTGCAGCTTTAGTGCATAAAGACATGGGTACTTAATGAATGTTATCAATAGCTATACTACCCAAAGTATCTTTCTCATTTTAACTCCTTGTTGGTGCTGTAGTATGAGATTACTGCTTTTGGGGAAGGTGATACAGGCATACCCCACTTTTAAGTACACAGTGGGGTTTATTAACTAAAGCTAGAAAGTGCAAAATCAGGCTCACTTCTGCATAGAAATCAATGAGCTTCTAACCCCAGCTTGTTCAATTAAGCTTTGGTAATAAAACCTGGAAGCTCATTGGTTTCTGCACAGAAGTGAGCCTGATTTTGCACTTTACAGCTTTAGTAAATAAACCCCAATGTGTACTTAAAAGTGGGGTATGCCTGTACTAATCAATTCCATGCATAGGTATTTGAATTTTTAAAGCAACCCTGTCAGGCTAAAAAATGATCGACCTGAAGGGTCCCAGCAATAAAAGGTCCTTTTTACTCACCTCTCTGGTGGTCTGTGTCTACTATGCCCCCTCTGTTTTACCACTTCAGCCTCTGTCCCTTCCCTTTCTTTTCCTTCCCTTCTCTTACAGTACCTTCCCTCTCCTTCTTTTTTCTTCCCTATCTTCTCTCCAGTCAGCACTTCAGGAGTCTAACTTTGGTGTGTGGTTTAAATGAATCAAAAACCATAAAACCCTGCGCTTAGTGCATAAAAAGTAGAAAAATCACAGCTGCACACAATATATGAATACAAGATGTAAATAGTATAAATCCCAAAAAGGTGCGCTATCTCTTTAAAAATAACAAATATCAAACAGTCCACAAATAGGCGATGAAAGAAAGTATTCAATAACGTTCACCAAGGTGAAAGAAAGTCTCTGCATGTAATAATCAAATATCTTATAATCAATCACAATCCAGTGTAAATCCCAAAAAGAGCCAGTGTTATTAAATATAAGATATTTGATTGTTACACGCAGATACTTTCTTTCACCTACTTTATTGTATACTTTCTTTAATCACCTATTTGTGGACTGTTTGATATTTATTATTTTTAAAGAGATAGCATGCTTTTTTTGGAGCGTTACAGTATTAGGTAAAAAATTATTGTTAAAAAATGTTTACATATCTCTGATGATCATTTTTCATTCTGTTTGTTTTATGTATTTAAATAATTTAAATGCAATGTTGATGCACTTACTATGTGTATATGTTTTTTCAGCCTTTAAACTATGAAAAAAAGAAGCTGTATTCACTAAACATAGAAGGAGTAAATACTCACTTGGACTCAAGATTTTCTCACTTGGGACCATTTAAAGACACAACGATGTTAAAAGTCATTGTTGGTGATGTCGACGAAGCACCTTTGTTTACAAAACCTTTCTATGAGATGGATGTTTATGAGAACTCAGACATTGGAACCATAGTAGGAATGGTAACAGCATATGATCCAGATAGTACAAGTAGCTCAGTAAGGTAAGATAATGTATCATGCTACTCATCTATTTTACAAATAAAAATATAAATATTCCAGTAATTTAATAAAATAGTGTAATCTAACTAGAAAATATAAAAATGGCAGCTTTCATAAGTTGGCGTGTGGTCATAAAATATCAAGGGGGGGGGGGGGGGGCACGTATATAATTTTCTATTGTTCAAAAGTAGGTGCCCAGGAGCATTCACAAGCAATGGGGGCACAGCCCCTATAACATATAAACAAATGAACACACTTGAGATTGTTATATCTAAGTTATGTATAGGTTTTGGGCAACAGAGGAATTACATTAATGTGCCCAAATTTTTTTTTCTAGTTCTATAGATACTCAGGGTGCTCTAGTTGGGATAGAAAACAAACACTACACTTATAACCATAGTCTTGAGCTGTAGAATTGTATAGGAGGAATGCTCTGAGCAAAATAGGCATTACTGTGTGGGCAAATAAAAGGGACAACCAACTTGTTACAGGGAGTCACAACAGTGGGATATTTATATAGTTTTCATTATGCAGAACTGACTATATTGTACATGATAATGTACACATCTCTATTTATTGCATATTAATATTACACTTCTCTTATTCACTGCTTTGCAATATCCAGACATGTTTACCTTTATTGGCTATTACAAAGGCCATCCTAGACCAATTGTATAATAAGATATGAAATATACAGTATTCAATATATGATATTTACACAAGAGTAACATTTCTACTGTATCTACCTTGAAAAGCATGATTATTATGAGCATTGAATTGTATTCTGATACTGTTTCAACACTTGTCTTCATCAGAAGGATGGTTATTGTGAGAGCAAAGTTGAAAATTAAAGATTTAATGATCTTTAAAAAAAAAAGAAGCCAAAGGATATCAATTAGTTCCTGTCTTACCAAGCTAAATCATTGTTTCAATATTAACTACACAAAATATTTCAAACTGCTCATGTGTTTCAGATGAACCTCTTGTTGGGAATTACTTCATTAACAACATTTAGAAAGTACCTGGTCATGCTGTCAAAAGGTTTTAAACTGTTATCTGTTGTTAAGTTAGACTGGAAGCTCTTGTGACAGGTCTCTAGAAAGAACAGAAAACTATTGGGAGATAGAGACATCATGTTGTCATCCTATAATAGGAAGATCCTGAACAAAGACTTTATTTAAACAAAATAATCAGAGTTGACATGATTAAAAACAATTTATAAACAGTAACGTTATTAACATTTTATTTGAGGTTTTAATGATTGGGTTTAGACTTACTTTAATTTAGATCACAATTAGGGAATGAAGTTGGAAATTGTCTTACTGTGTCTAAATTTAGTGACTGTTTCTTTTGCAAAAGCTGTTTAAAGAGATGTTTCTTGGCTTCTTATAGTATTCTGGACAGGTGGAATGAAAAGGTAATCAGTGCAGCAAGATTTTGAAATGTCTCTTCAATTGTTCTTGATTAAATATCAGTACTGAGGCATGTTAACTATTCTCTTCTTTGAAGTGAAGGCTCTAACACTTCTCAGTAATCAGTGATTGCACATATTCTTTCACCAGTACTCTTATGCCCACAAGAAAAAAAAATGATGTTACATATGCACACTAATGCAGGATTTTGTCAGTTAATTACCATTTGTATTAAGATGTGTTTTTTTGCCACAGAGAAATTGCTTTATAGTAATTTATTTTCACATTCACATACCATGGATGCATGTCCTATAGTAGTACAAGGTGTGTTTTTATTACTGTGAGTAATTTTTTCATAAATACCTGTTGATCTTGTCAGTTCCTGTTCTTATTTCTGAGGCATTTTAAATAGGGCAACCACCAGCTTCCAGTTACTTAGGATGGCGGTCTCCCTGTACTTTTATATATCCTACTGCAGCAAATGTCCCCTGCAGGTTTTTTGATTGTCAGCTGCTCTTAGTTTTTAGCAGCCGAGACAGGGATTCCTGTAATCCTGTATTCTGCTCCTGGATAGTTTGGCCTTTTGCAGTTAGTGAAAAAAAAATATATAGGCAGGATCAACAGGTAATAAAACTTTTGCACAAAACAATCAAACAGCACTCAGAGGACTTCTACACAACCCAAAATAATGTGGGCAGTGAGAGTCAGTAGGAATTCTTCAACTGGGATGGTCAGTTGGTGCACCTCTTCTCAGATGAGGAAATATGATAGACAATCGTAGGAGAAAACAAATAGGAGGGCGCCAACAAATAGTTTTATTGCCAAAAGATACATAAACACATAAATAAACAGTTAAGCCAAATGCATACTCACAAACAAGGAAAAATGTAAGCATTGTATCACACCGGTGAAAAATCCAGTGATGGTGAAGTATCACCCAATCCAATGCTTCAGGGGGACACACCCCTTTCTCAGAGCTAACCCCAACACAGACCCACATGCTCATATATAGACACACTAATGTTCCACGCCAGAACAAAAAAGGGGCATCATCATAGCAACAGACAGGGTCAAAGGTTATGTACATTGAAATAAATAAACATTACAAACAAATATTGAAATAAATAATATAAATAACAGGTGTAAAAAATATAAAAAGTGTGGCGCTAAACAAATATAATATCATACAATATGGAAAAATCTCGATTACAGGAATAAATGCTTAGATTTAATATGAAAAATAGTGCGGACGTTAATCCATCCAGAGTGATATATATAATTTTACCAAAAAAATTAATAAAAAAAATGAATCAAAAACTTGTGGTATACACCTGTGAAACAGTAGTGATACTGGTGACGAGCCAGTCTCAACAGGTAAGATATATATAATTTTATATAAATAAAGTTGTAGCTGGGTAAATGTCTTATCTTCTGCCATAAACAGCGTGACTATAAAGCGCGAGTCTAACCACCTGATTAGGCTAGCTTGAGTCCCAGTGCCTATAAGACTCATGCATACAGCCTCATGCTTACATTTTCCCTCTTTTGTGAGTATGCATTTGATTTATCTGATTATGTATTAATACATATTTTATTAATGCACGAGGCGTGTACACCCTCCTGTTTGTTTTCTTCTACAGGTGATAAAACTATATTATAAGGGAAACACCACTTTTTTATTTCACCCATAGGTACACTTTAAGTTACTTGTCCTCTTTCATTTGGACTCATTCATGAACTATGCGATAAAATAAAAGTTATAAATGACCTATACAAATCTGCTTATACCTGGAACCGCGCTGGATCACGGTACACAGGATGGGACTGAGATGGCGTGTCAGCCTCTGCTCACCGAACTCCAGGACATCAACAAGTTATAACCTATACTTATTAGTAGTAGGATTTTAGTGGGATGGTATACAAATCTAAAATGTCTTTAGTACATTATTTTTTTTCCAGTTTTACAGAAAAAAAACACTCCATAAATGCTCCACAGGTCTTCCTTTGTGGTCCAGTTCTGGTTCTCAACCAGACAGGGCATCAACTAATGAAAAGCAGCTTATACAATGTCCTATTGAAGCCCTGATTGTGCTCTTGCTAGAAGTAGGGATTGTATTTTTCTATAACATACCTAAACCACTGTAAACTGGACCCAAGAGGTTGATTTACTAAACCTGGAGATTTCAAAATCTGATGCAGCTGTGCATAGGAGCCAATCAGCTTCTAACTTTAGCTTGTTCAATTAAGCTTTGACCAAAAAATCTGAAATTGATTTGTTTTTATGCAGAGCTGCAGCAGATGTTTCACTCTCTAGTTTTAGTAAATCAACCCAATATAAACTGAAATAAAATATGTATTTGCCCAATTTGATTTAATGGATCATCTTTAGAGTGCTATTTTAACTAAGTAACCACAAAAATAAGTGTTTATTATAAAAACAAATCCTCTTTTTGGATCCGTTTTTTGCTTTCTCTAGTTGTGATGTACAACCTCCAAGTTGTCTTGGTTGTCTTGTTGTCTTGTATTTGGTTTCTGTAGTTACTTTGTTGTAAAATCCAGTATGAATTGTGCTAACTTCCTTTGTCATGGTTTTGATTTACTTGTACACAAGATACAGTGATATAAATGTATTAATCTTAAAAAACAGATACATCCATCATTAACTACATACAGTATTGCTGCTATAGAGTAGATCAATGCTGTAAGTATATGTAATAGATTTTAATGTGTCCAAAAGAATTATAAACAAGGACAAAATAGATAAAGGCAAATCATTCCTAATCAGCACATAATACATTGTGCTTAATGCCTACATTAGGCATAATGTGATGATATTGCAAAGTAGCTAATTTAGTAGGGAGCCATACATGCTACAAGAAAGTAATGTCAGCAATATTGTAAAATCTGAATTCCACAAGGGAAAAAGTAGCTAAGCACTGGAGAGTAAAACATCTATAATAACTTCCAGTAGAAGAGATTGGCAATAAACTGAAGTGCATACTTGAGAATACCACAAAGTTGCTGGATAAAGTGTACAGCTTAAATGTTAGCCAAAGGAAGTTACAGAGCAGTTCATTTGTTCATATTACTTTGGTTTGATTGATTTACAACTTTCTATAAAAATGCATATTACAGTATTCTAATTCAGAAATTCTGTTGGTATATATTTTTTTTCGTAAATGATCATGCACACCTATTTAATATGAAATTGCACCACTGAATATAACATTTCATTTTTTTTTTTCTATATTTTTTTTACTTTTCTTTAAGCCAAACTCCAGTCATTTGTAGTTTTGGATTGTTGGATAGGTTTGAAACCTCTCTTTGTATTACTATGTCTCCCTAGATTTCACCTCACTTCCTGACACCCTCTTACTTGAACAGGAAGTAAAGGGAGATATTTCTAAATGACACAGTCTGGAACAGTCAGCATAAGGAAAGGTTATACATTTCCCATTGTGTAAATTTCCCAATTTTAGACCACCAGTTGCATTTTTACAACCCTATTTTAATTTATAATCATATTTAGTCAGTGTTCATTTGAAACCACCTTGGACCTTTTTGTATTGTGCTGTAGAGCACTGCAGCACAGGTTCATTGCCCTAGTGTGTTGGGGTGACAAAATAAATGTCACTGCCTTCATTAAAATTATATTTGGTTATCCTGTCATGAATGTCCTTTTCCCGCCCCTTCCTGTTCTAGGGTCACTCACTTATGTACCTGGCCCATATCTTTCTTACTAATTTATTTGCCACCCAGTCATATGTACAGTGGTGTGAAAAAGTGTTTGCCCCCTTCCTCATTCCTGTTCCTTTGCATGTTTGTCACACTTAAGTGTTTCGGAACATCAAACCAATTTAAACAATAGTCAAGGACAACACAAGTAAACACAAAATGCAATTTGTAAATGAAGGTGTTTATTATTAAAGGTGAAGAAAAATCCAAACCATCATGGCCCTGTGTGAAAAAGTGATTGCCCCCCTTGTTAAAACATACTATAACTGTGGTTGTCCACACCTGAGTTCAATTTCTCTAGCCACACCCAGGCCTGATTATTGACACACCTGTTCACAATCAAGGCATCACTTAAATAGAGCTGCTTGACACAGTAAGGTCCAACAGAAGATCCTTAAAAGCTACACATCATGCCGAGACTCAAAGAAATTCAGGAACAATTGAGAAAGAAAGTAATTGAGATCTATCAGTCTGGAAAGGGTTATAAAGCCATTTCCAAAGCTTTGAGAATCCAGCGAACCACAGTGAGAGCCATTATCCACAAATGGCGAAGACATGGAACAGTGGTGAACCTTCCCAGGAGTGGCCGGCCGCCCAAAATTACCCCAAGAGCGCAGCGACGACTCATCCAAGAGGTCACAAAAGACCCCACAACAACGTCCAAGGAACTGCAGGCCTCACTTGCCTCAGTTAAGGTCAGCGTTCATGCCTCCACCATCAGGAAAAGACTGGGCAAAAAATGGCCTGCATGGCAGAGTTCCAAGGAGAAAACCACTGCTGAGCAAAAAGAACATCAAAGCTCGTCTCAATTTCTCCACAACACATCTTGATGATCCCCAAGACTTTTGGGACAACATTCTGTGGACCGATGAGACAAAAGTGGAACCCTTTGGAAGGTGTGTGTCCAAGTATATCTGACGTAGAAGGAACACTGCATTTCAGAAAAAGAACATTATACCAACAGTAAAATATGGGGTGGTAGTGTGATGGTCTGTTTTGCTGCTTCAGGACCTGGAAGACTTGCTGTGATAAAAGGAACTATGAATTCTGCTGTCTACCAAGAGATCCTGAAGGAGAATGTCCGACCATCTGTTCGTGTACTCAAGCTGAAACGAACTTGGGTTCTGCAGCAGGACAATGATCCTAAACACACCAGCAAGTCCACCACCGAATGGCTGAAGAAAAACAAAATGAAGACTTTGGAGTGGCCTAGCCAAAGTCCTGACCTGAATCCTATTGAGATGTTGTGGTATGACCTTAAAAAGGCCGTTCATGCTCAAAAACCCTCTAATGTAACTGAATTAGGACAATTCTGCAAAGATGAGTGGGCCAAAATTCCTCCAGGACGCTGTAAAAGCCTCATTGCACGTTATCGCAAACGCTTGGTTGCAGTTGTTGCTGCTAAGGGTGGCCCAACCAGTTATTAGGTTTAGGGGCAATCACTTTTTCACACAGGGCCATGATGGTTTGGATTTTTTTTCACCTTTAATAATAAACACCTTCATTTACAAATTGCATTTTGTGTTTACTTGTGTTGTCCTTGACTATTGTATAAATTGGTTTGATGTTCCGAAACACTTAAGTGTGACAAACATGCAAAGGAACAGGAAATGAGGAAGGGGGCAAACACTTTTTCACACCACTGTATACTTGAAAGGGCCATTTCAACATAGATTGTGCAGGCATTGGTCACTGTTGTCAAGGCCGCTGATAGAAATCATGGGGCCCCGTACAGCCTACCTGACGGGGCCCCCTTCAGTCCCACCCCTGATCCCTCCTTCAGCCCCACCCCTGGCCCATCCCCAGACCCTGCCTCAAAACTGTCTCTGCAGCACATTATGGCATTGGCATGGGTGGCACTGTCTCTGCAAGCAGCACATGCGTTATGGGCCATAACGCATGTGCTACCTGCAGACACTTCCACCCATGCTGCTAATGCCGCAATGTGCTGCAGACAGTGCCACCCATGACGCTAATGCCATAACGCATGTGCTACCTGCAGACAGTGCCACCCATGCCGCCAATGCTGTAATGTGCTGCAGACAGTGCCATCCATGACGCTAATGCCACAATGCATGTGCTGCCTGCGAACAGTGCCACTAATGCCGCCAATGCCATATTGTGCTGCAGACAGTGCCACCCATGCTGCCAATGGCATAATGCCATTGGCAGCATGGGTGGTACTGTATCTGCAGGCAGCACATGTGTTATGGCATTGGCGGCATGTGTGGCACTGTCTACAGCACATTACGACATTGGCGGCATGGGTGGCACTGTCTGCAGGTAGCACATGCGTTATGGCATTGGCGGAATGGGTGGCACTGTCTGCAGCACATTACGGCATGGGTGGCACTGTCTGCAGCACATTATGGCATGGGTGGCACTGTCTGCAGCACATTACAGCATGGGTGGCACTGTCTGCAGGCAGCACATGCGTTATGGCCCATAACGCATTTGCTACATTCAGACAGTGCCACCCATGCCATAATGTATAGATGCTGTTGCAGTAGATCTTGAATCCCCCCCAAGCAAGCACCCACCTGTTATCAGGGCCCCAGCTGTCACTTCCTCCCTGATCCTGCAGTGCTCCTGCCTGGACTCACTGTAGTGTCAGATGCCAGCTGCTTCTTTGTTTTCTTCAGCCAAAGCCACCGCTCATCTCACCTGCTTCTTCTCTCAGCCGAGTGAAGAACAGAGCAGAGCGCCAAGAGCGGAGAGAGAGGAATCACTCTGCGGCACCAGGGAAGGACACCCTGACTTGAGCCAGCATGAGGAGCAGGCGCGGAAGAGAAGAGACATTCTTCTGTGCCCGAAATACAAGAATAGTCCCTCCCTGCTGCCACCTACACGAACACTGCAGGTATTGAGCTATCAAAACATTTTTTAAAAAAGTAATGGGGGAGGGGCTGTTTTTTTGCTGGTGGCGATGATGTTCGGTCAGGGCTGTGGAAGTTTTTTTTTCCAACACCAAACAGTTCTCTTTACAGGTTGCCCAGGCCCCCCTGCTGACCGGGCCCAGGACGTCAGGGCAAGTTGTGTTGTCACCATCTGGTAAGCTGCCTTCAAAAATGTCTTGTACCCATTGCTGGAGTCTATATATATATATATATATATATATATATATATATATATATATATAGGGAGTAGCTGCAGGAGATCAGCAGCACTTACATGTAACAAATTTGGAAACAAAGGTAAAATAATTGACCATAGTTTGTAATGCAATAGTGCTTTTAAAAATGTAACCTCATTCAGTTGTGGTTTATAAGTGCTGCTGAGTCACTGTGCAAAAACAGGTTAGAGGGATAACCTATGGGAAGCTAAATTAATGCTGTAGCATCAAGACAACAAACCACAAACTATCTTTGGGTTTTGGGTTGTTATTTATTAATAAAATGAGCATCGGATACATACCGAGTCAAGTGACTGAGGTGACCTCATGATCAAAGTCCAGAAAATCTATGTGAATTAGTCACAAAATGTGGAAGTGAATACAGCTTAGGTAGGCAGAGGTAAATAGTGAAGTAGTATGATCAAACAAAGCAGATAACTAAAACTGTGGGTATCAATACCTTATATATAACTGCCTAGGGGAAAAGAAGTATAAAGGAATTGGAAGACTGAACTTTATTTTTAATAACATATTAGATGATTATGTTTTAATCATTGAAAGGAAGACATGATTCTTGGCAATAAGAGTGGCTTTATATAGTCTGCTCACCCTGCAAAACTGTTTCATGCTTTGAGGCATGTTACGCCTGTGAGGTCGCAAAAAATAAATGCCAAAACTGCCCGTAGGTAGCACTTTAAAAGACCTTATAGGTTGTCAGTTTAGAGTTAATAATAAATTAGAGCCTTTAAATGTTGTTCCCACTCCAGCGTTCACAGTGTTACCTCATATGTGTGCTATGTAATAGAATTGCAGAGGTGACAGATCCTCTTTATGGTGATATTGAGGAGGGGTTTATTAGACCCCTGATATGTCCCCCTGTCCTTTATTGCAGCCAATCAAGCATAAATTGCACTTGATTAGCTGAATCCATAATGACAGGTGTTTACCTGGTAGTGACTTAATACATGTCCAGGTTCATTTGCTGCAGGGTGGATTGAACAGAAAAGATGTTCTCCGGTCACCTCCTGATCTTATTGTGGGAAGTGTCCAGGGATTCTTGGGGGCACACCTTCAGAGTCCCATAAAAGTGATCAGGCGACTCTTGGATCACTTTTATCTGAAAGCCTTTTGCCAGCTCTAAGAAAGCAATAAATAGCAAGCTCGTGGCTGTGCCATTTAGAAAAGTACATTGGTAGATAAGTATTTTCTATTTTTTACAAAAATTGTATGCACTTTTATATCTGCCAGTTTTGTTTGTGCTCTGTGCCTACAGTGCCTTTTTAATAAAAAAAGAACTGAGGGCTGATTGTCCTGTTTAAATCATATCTATATGTTGGCCTGTCACAACATTTTGGTTGCAACATTGCTCTGTCAATTGTAAATGAGGTTAATTTACTAAAATTGGAACTTGCAACATCTGGTGCAGCTGCGCATGGTATTCAATCAACTTCTAATGTCAGCTTGTTTAAATAAGCTTTGGCAAAAAGCTGATTGGTTTCTGTCAGATTTTGCACTCTCCAGTTTTAGCAAATCAACCCCTGTATGTGTCAAGGCAAGGCATAGTGAACACCCCCCCCCCCCCCCCACTGTGGACAAAAGCAGAATTAAAAAGCCTTCAGTGTCTAGCCTTCCCTTTTCTATCCCAAACTAAAGAAAACATTTAGCCTTTTAGTCCTTTTACTGCCACCACCCACATATTTGCATTATTCAGTGCCAACTGTGTAACAGAGTACAGCTGCGCAGTTACTTCTACAGACCTTTTAAATGTCTGGTCCCTCTTCACGACACCTCCCTTCATCACCAGGCTCAGCTGCTTCTAACAAAAGTCCTGAACTGCAATATCCAGGAACATCCAATTCTCAATTTCCCCTGTTTGCAGTAAACCTGGAAGCCCTAAGCTCTGAGCACCTCTGATATCACAGAAGTCATACCCAGCTAGCTGTGGAGAGGTAAAAAGCACATCCAGGACTCAGATCTGCCTAAAGTATATCTAAACATTCAAACAAAATTCAATTTATTGCAGCTTACCAGATGTGGTGACTGCATTCATTTTCTTTGTTTTAAGCAAAGCACATTTTCTGCAAGTACAGAAAATGGCAGTTGTTTCACTCAGAAATCAGAGTCATTTAACTTCCTGTGGACTGAACTGAAATTAAAAAAAAAATGTTATTGGCTTTCTGAGCTATCTTCTGTGAACTTTAGAGAAACACTCTGAAAGGAGATGAGGAAAAAGGGAGGTGTTAGTAATAAAAAAATAGGAGAACAGCCTAATGTGAGTGCCGACAATGCTGCTTCTCCATAGTAACACAGTACAATACGAGTTGCATTCAAGGACAAGGTTAAAATAAAGGAAAAAAGCCTGGAAAAAAAATAATTACAGCCATCCCATCAAAGGACTAGAAAGCTACAATATATTAGCTTTTTTTGAGTGGGTGTGGTTAGATTTACTTTAGGTTCAGTGCCCATATGTCCCTATAAGGAGGACCTGTAACTAACAGCTTACTATCACATAGGGTGCTTGCCAGTGTATTTGGTGTAAAAACTGACATCTGTCTCATACATGGCATTTACCGCTGGTACCTCTACCTTTTTAGCAATGCTTCACATGATAACTGTAAAAGAAAGTCTTGACCAGCAAGAGTTTAATGATTATTCTTATTTACAACACATTTGAGCCTATTTTGTAAGAGACAATGACTTTTGTACACCTAAACCAACATTTTGACATTTAAATTTCATGGTACAAGGTGATAAATAAGGTGCTAAATAATACAACTTGGAATGGGTACACATCAATTGGTCTCTTTGTTTGTATACCAATAAAATATCAAACAGAAGTGTCTATTCCATTTCAAGTGATTGAACACTATAAATGAAAATGAATTGAAAAGACATAAAATACTTTTACACTTTCACTTTTACACAAGATCAAAATCAACAGCAACATAAACACCATCCATAAACTGTGCTAATTACATTCCCAGTTTGACCTCCATCCAAATTAAATATAATGTAGTGTATTTGCATGTGATTTTTGTAAAGCCATGCAGCGAAGTAATACAACCATTGTGTTTCTTTTAGCTCTATGTATTAGGTTTATAATTACACTTTCAAGGTAACATAAATGAATTGTGTATCCTAGCAAGTAACTGTGTTGTGTAGTTATCTTTTATATTTTGCTTTTATGGTGCAATTTCTACTGTTATTCTACATTTTCTCAAGGTTTCATAATTCTTTTCCAAGTATCAAGGGCAGTTTCTCGAAGCCATTTTCTCCTGTCATCAGTTCAATGGCAAAGACTTAAATCATGTGTTTTGGTACCAAAACTGTTTTATTAACCCAAGCAAAAATTGTACTAAATTACCAAGAAAAAGATACTAAGCTCACATCCCATGGTTTATGGATGGCAAGTGGTTAATTAGCAAATTTTGTGTTTTTAGCTTTGTTTTTAGGGGTGTATTTTAGAAAGACAAAGGTGCCAAGTTATGCTAACTAAATCAAAGACAGGTAATGGTTTTGCCCATAACAGCCAAAAAGATGCGTCATTACACTTTTCTGTTGCATAAGGACAACTTGATTGACCAAATGGCCATTGGTTTTTGACTGTTTTATTTTCTCTAGTTTATTATTTTTAATATTCAGATTTGTATAAAGTATCCTGAAAAGAAGTTGGGCGTGCTGGGTGCTGCAGTCATTTTTTTTTCTTAGAAGTGTTATTGTGAGTTACCCATAAGCTATATGTGTAATTTGAAATTCACAAGAAATGCATGCTTCAAAAAATGTATCATGCTCATCCAATGTGTCTGCCATCTGGCTCAGAAACATTTGCTGTAGTTGTACTACTATTCAAGACTGACATACACTGCATAGTTCTATATGCTTAGCAATAGTGAATTTTTTATACATTTTATAAAAAAAAATTATATTACAAGTTTTGTATTTTAGTTTCATGTTTAGTTTTCAGAGATACTTTGTTAGTTTCTGACATATTGGAGACATTGATGATACTAGCATATAAAAAACCAAGTTAATGCATTTTGCGTATTTGTGTATGTTTTCTCCAAGAAGTGCATTTTATTTTCCCTGAAGTGTGTAATATTTATCCTAGAGAATTTTGTGCTTCGAAGAGTGTGTTTTTTACTGAACTTTACATTATTTATTCTACTGGACTGTTTTTTACATTATTTTAATGTAACTACCACAAAAATGTGAAAGGGTGACTAAGTGTGTAATTGAAGTTGGGAAGATTTTACAAATAATAACTTATTTGCATTCTTATTAAAAAGATGGTATAGGTATATGATACAAAGTTTAAAAAGGATTTAAAACTATGGCGTGTGGATGCAACATTCCCAAAATGTTTCACTGTATCTTTCTGGTGCATGTGTCTTAAATTACATTGACTGATTTATTTGCAGTGAATGTTTGGTAAATGTCCTATTCACTGCTTTATAAGTATACCTTAATACGTATGAATGGTAACCTTAAATAACATGCAAGTATTTAAAATAAATGAGAAAGAAAGATGCCTATTGAAATAATGTGATAACTATAAAATAAAGTAATTATCTTGACAACAACACTAGTGTAGCATGAGATTGCACAGACACAACACTATTCATCAAATACTGTATGTCCTATATTTGACCTTACAATTGATCTAACTCTCAGGTTAACCTTTGAAACATTCCTTAACACCTAGACATAACTTTCAATTTTATTTCACTTTATCTGTTTATTAACTGGACATTTTTAGTGTTCTGCATGTTGGGTGACCCATGCAACACTATACCCCCCAAAAAGTGTTTTATTTCCTTTCTGTTATGAAACATAGTAGTGCACAATATGAAAACCCCCCTAAATTACCAATTTTTGGAAAGTAGACACGCTCCTTCTGCAGTTTGTCTCACCCTCCTGATGCTGATGTCATCTCTGCTCATCCAGGGTTCCTGGACGATCTAGGATCCCTCGCTGAGGGTTTCATCCAGCTTCACACTGCAGAAGAAGCGTGTATTGACCGGCCAGCCACAGTGGTGTCTCTACATCTTATTGATGAGTGCTTTTTTATCTATATCTTAATTATACACTTTGCTGTTTCCCAGTAAAGTGCTTTTAATGCTACACTCAGAAGGCACTGCTTTCTTCCTTGTTTTTTGCTATATATTAATTTATTATTTTTAAAATTTCCATATGTGCATGATCTATTTATTTTCTCTCTCGTAACAGATACTCAATTGATAACAACTCACAAGAAGAGAGAATTTTTGAAATTGATAAAAACAATGGAGTGATTAGGACAACAAAACAGTTGGATCGAGAGGAAATGCCTTGGCACAATATTACAGTGACAGCTTCTGAAACAGGTACCTTTTCAAATGAGTGAAATAGGATTTTTTTATTGTTTGTACAAGCTGGTTAATAATTACATTGGGTATAGGTACACTAAAGTTACCTATAGTTACCTATAGTACACTAACGTTTATAAGCTAGCTGTGGTTTCTCCAAACAATTAATATCACTAACGTGTTTTTTTCCTAACATTATATATTAAACTAAATCACTAAAATCTCATATAAGCTTTAACATGTTAATTTAACTTCAATAGTAATTAGCAATACTTTACTAATTATCAAAATGAATAGTAATTTTTAATAATTTTAAACCTGCAGCTTTCATTAAAATAATACCTGGTGATCCTTACTGCCCTTGCTTAAAGTATAACTAAAGGCACAACTTTTTTTTTAGTTTTGGATAGAGTGGGGAAGTATTATAATGCTTGTCAGTTTGTATTGCTGTCTGTGTCCTAGTTAATAAGATTCACCCTCTCTATGTGTCCTGTTCACCATTATCATTGAAAGTGAAAGTAAAAGAAAATCCCAAATTTTGGGTTGTCCCCAGAAAAGTAATAGAGAGAAAATCTTCCAAAGGAGCAACTAGGTCTAGTGACCTGAGGGTCCCCAAGAAATTCCCTCAATTTGCAGAGATTTCCTCTCACTTTCTGTTTTGGTAATGGAACAGGAAGATAAGGGAGATCTCCACAATGGGACACAGATGGTGACAAAAAATCTGACATGGGTTATTACCCTTCCTTAGACTTATTTGTTGTCCCCTGTGCTACCAGGTGGTGAACTATATATTGATATCCTTCAAACTAATATGTCAAACAATAGCAAAGTGAATAAAGCAAAAGTATTCCTGCAATACCTAATGTGTTCACAATTACATGTGTAATAAATGAAAAGATATAAGTGGTGTTGTGCAATTCCTCTAATGTGAAATCAACATAAACCTTCATAATATATATTCAGTCATTGAAAAGTGATAAATTTTATAAATCAACATAAACCATAAATCGAATAATGAACCAAAGCAAATAAGTTCAATAAACTAGTGAGTGTCCAAGTGATCTATTCAAATATAGTGTTTGCTCCTTCTTTGTTGTAATCCAAAAAATGCTGTGCTTTCACCAATCACCTCAGTGCCCACAGAACTCTCACCTTAGGGGCTCTGCCTCTTCATACACACTCAGGGAGGAGAGAAGGCGGAAGGCTATACAGTACATACACACTCAGGAAACGTCTCGTAGTGTGAACACAGCCTTGTGCTGTGTGTGCATGTGCTGTAAATCCTTCTGCTTTCTCTCCTCCCTGACTGTTTATGAAGAGGTGGAGCCACTGCAGGAACAACGCTTGGAGGAGGAATCCAAGTCTATAAGGGAGACTGACAGAAACTGCAGCAGACTTGCAGGAGTGAGCGAGGGATATCCAGTTCCTTTGCCATCAAAGATAAATATAATTATGAAACAACCAATCTGGCTCCCCTAAGGAAGACATGTGATGTGATGTAATGCGAAGGCCATGGCTGGAGTGGATGGCGGGCCGGAAGTGACGCGAGAGGCAGAAACGCCAATGTTTTTAGCTCTAATGCAATTTTAACTGTTTTAATTTAAGCATCCAATTGTCTTTTAATAAATGGCTATGTTTGAATAATTTCACACTAAGGGTGACATATTGTTAATTTCCTTTCTCTATGTGGATTGGAGCTATTAGCGATACTTCATGAGCCTGGATCTAGGAACCAACATAGAGGAGATAAGGAGAGGGATATCCCGAGGAAGGATTACCAGTCCCATACTAAAACCTAATCCTAAGGCTTTTTATATGTGGCTATGAGGTGAGAGTTCTGTGAGCACTGAGGTGTTTGGTGAAAGCACAGCAGTTTTTGGATTTCAACAAAGAAGGACCAAACACTATATTTGAATAGATCACTTGGACACTCACTAGTTTATTGAACTTATTTGCTTTGGTTCATTATTTGATTTATGGTTTATGTTGATTTATATTATATCACTTTTCAATGATTGAATATCTGTTATGAGGTTTACGGTATGTTGATTTCACAATGATGCAATAGAGGAATTGTGCAACACCACTTATATCTTTTAATTTATAACCCTTCCTTGCTTTATCCAAAATTTTAAAAAAAAGTTTTGCCTATAGTTCTACTTTAAGCATTTCCTGTTATAAGGTGACAAAGTTTGGCCCCTTTCTCCCACATCTGTGTTGTCTCCCTGTCACATAGGCTTATGATGGAGACTACAGGTGACTATTTCAATGTTGTCACCATCAGGAAACCTGAGCTGAATTGCATGAATGTAGAAAGGGAGTTGCTGGCAGAGGCTGCAGGAGATTAGAAGCAACAAAATGCAAAAAGGATGAAAAAAAGTTAAACACAAATATTTTATTAAAATGTGATTTATGATGCACAGTACTTCTGCTAAATAAATGCCATTCAGTTTGGATTTACATCAAGTTTAACGTGTATGTATATATACATCCTGTCCTATCCTGGAAATAAAACAAGAAATTTGTCTTTCTCTTTTCCCTCTCTCTGTCTTTCTGTTTTCTGTATTCTAAAGCTCTAAAATTGAAGGACATAATCCAAGTTTAATTTAACAATCTGTGTATAGCCCTTAAGGAAAACTCTACTTTTGCAAATTATATGCCATATATTACTGCTTCATAATTAATTTAATGTTGTTAAATCTATTCATTTTACTCAGCAGTCAGACATTATTTCTTATAATCAAGATATTCAAGGTTCCTATTCTTTTGTAGAAAAGGTTTTCATGTTTTGTTGAAATACTTTAAAACCATTCTGCATACTGTATAAAGAGTGTGTATAGCTGCAGTATTTCTTATGACTGGGAATAGCCTTGTAGCCCTTCTTTTTGTGCTGGGGAAAAGATATGTTTGATCTTCTCCACTAGCAGTTGGCACAGCAGTGACACTGAACCAAATGGAGTTTAAGACTGAGCACTTCCAGTTTCTTTTACACTATGAAGAATATTGGTGAACATGAAACTCATGTTCACTAATTCTTCCATTACAGATAGTGTCAGAGTTTACCAACTCCCTCCTTCCCCACATATTTTGTTTGATAAGTTGTCTTTCCCACCAGTAGGACAGTGTGAATGTTTGCAGAATGTGCGCAAGCTGCATCAGCACTGGAAAGCTGCTTGGGATTTGCCTAATAAAAATGGCTTGACATTTGGGCACAGCATCAGCAATTAAAGCTGTTGCAGTTATAAGCAGCCCTCCAACCTCACTTTCATTAAAGCTTGGAGTCCCTATAAGTGTATGTATGTATGTATGTTGACTATATATCAGGAAACAACTAGAGAATACTGATCCACCCTAATTTGCATTGCTCAGCACTAAATTTAGTTTGTGCAATTCAATATGTTATATAAGCCAACATAAGGAACACTTTGTTCCCATGAAAAATGAAATATTGTCACTAAAAGAGTTGTTGTGTGGGTATTTTTTTAAGCAGTACTTCTCGTTTGCAAGAATTTTTGCTCATTAGGACTGCAGTGATAGGAAAATGTCATGATGATTCCAGATATTTGTTCAAGTTTCTGGTGAAAGCTAACCTCAGAATTATAGTAATATAGTAATAACAAATATTAATTCAAATCTAAAGGAGACGACCTGAGTATTGTTGCAAGCCAATTGGAGATCAGTTTTTTAATGCAGGGTGAACAGATATGAAAATAGAGGGTAAGAAAGGGATGGTATGTACATGGATGGGACTGGAGGTTATAGTTATAAACCAGAAAAAGGGGGTGGGTGAGGGATGTTTTGAATAACAAAGGGAAAATTAAACTTGAAAGACATGGCAGATTATATAATAGTATGGACTTCCAGTCCCTCATTAAGGCCATTCTGTGTAAGGCTGCCTACTTTGAATATCCAGTAGGAATCTTAGGGCACATCATTTTTTTAACCTCTCACCCTCATATAGACCTGCTGATAGATTGAATTGCTGTGACTCTGAGTTTGGAGGAGTCACTGTTATGGTACTGTATGAAATGTCTGGATACGCTGGATTCTGGAGCTTAATTTTCTACAATCCTCCTATGGTGACAGATGATGAGATGTATCACAAAGTTAGAGGAACATGTTAGAAATTATGGCATAATACCAGCCATTCCTATTGGTGATTTGTTTTTTGTCCATATTGAACGTGTGCGCACGTCATGCATTTCTTCTTGCGTGAGTGAAAGGAAAATGGGGATGGTGATCAGAGAGTGAGGACCTTTATCCTTCATTTTACTGGGGGCTATCCAAGTCTTGATGTTTCCTCAAATGTTTTTCTTTGAATTGCATGACAAAGAAGGTACCTTTTCTGGTTAGCGGAGCTGGTTTGGATGTAGGATCAGAAAATTGGTATAAGGTCTGGTATTTGAGGATTGCATGATCAATAGCCTCTACATTATGACCTTTCGCAAGAAACTTTTTCTTGAGGATGAAACTTTGAGCATGATAGTCTAAAAAGGGTGCTGCAAATGCGCCTGAGATGACATTACTGACTGTATGGGACATTAGAAATCCACTATGTCTGTAAAGATATGAGTTGCCTGATGTAGGCTCAAAATGTGTACGAGATTTAATTGTGAACTGATTGTGATATAATTCTAAATCCAAAAAGTTGAGTGTGGTGGGATCTGTTACAATGGTGAATTTATTTCCAAAGGGGTTGTCATTGCAATAACCAAAGAATTCAATTTTTTGCCTCTGTTCTCAGATGATTTTACAGTTTCAGAGTGCATATGGTTGACACGACTAGGCTAAGGTTATCTTTAAGGAATTTACATCTTTTGGTGGCTCTGAGGCTCCTGGGGTAGTGACTTTGAGTTCATAATACCTTTTAGAAAATTAAATACCCCACCACTGCATTGTATCATATTTCAACAGATATTGTAATTTGAAAAATTGTTTCTTAAAGTGGATGTAAGCCCTCACATATACCCAGTGAAGTGAACTGCCTCAGATGATACACAGGGATGAAACAAATCTTCCTACATACTTGCATATCTGCTATCTTCAGCTTGCTACATTCTTTAGAATTTTTACATCTTGTTAGAATTCTCACTTCCTCATTCAGCAGTAGGAGTATAGTCTTGGCTTACACTGGGAAACTGATTGGAGGAAAGGCACACACATCCTCTCCACATAGGCAGAAGAATAAAGATACTTTTAGAGCTGTGCTTTGACAAGACAAGCTCTCTGCTAATCTTTTTATAGCAGACACATGTTCAGCTGCTTTTATCTAACATCTCGGAGAACTTGTCAGAAGTTACCATGCTGATAACAGAGGAACGAAACAGCAGAAACACGCGGAACTCAGAGCTTTGGAGAGAGATAAGTAAACACTACAGATATATGTGCAAATATCAAATTTCATGAATCAGGTTTACATCCACTTTAAGCGTCTTGAGATCAATCTGTTTGGGTGCTTCACTGTTTGTTGTTCCAGTATCATCTTGGTGTGATGTCAAGTGAGTTTGGGTACAGGACATGGCCATTGCTATTGAGGCTTCTAGGTTGGCTACTTTTTGTTCACTGGTTAGATTACGCAGGGAAGTGGATGACATAGCCTGCATAATGTTTACTGAGACCACTGGATAACCTGTAAACTGCTAAAGGATATAATTTTATTGAATAAAGAAAAGGAAATTAACAAAAACATTTGTATGTACTTATACACCTACAGCTCTCCAACTTCTGGTACGCTCGGTCACTCACAAGTCTGTTATGAGGAACTGTGTTAAATGCTTTTGCAAAACTGCAAAACCTTTTAGTTAGATGTGACCTGTCATTCATTAATCCACATTGATTTTCTGTTATTAGACAATTTTCTCAATTTAAACTGTCAGTGCCCTGGTTGTTAGCAGACATATCCTGCTCCAACACTATTATTTCTGACCTGAATTTCAAAATATCAACAAAACGGGCACTTTTCTTTGGGCATGCCAGTTCATAAATTAGCCTTCTTGACAAGGTAGGAGTGAAGTGATTTCAGCAAAATCGATTTTACTGTAAATTTTCCTATTTTCAGGGGGATTATTTCAGGAATCTTTTTTTCAGGAAGGGGTTTTTTAATTTAGTGTTTTTCTTCTTTTTGTCATATTTAGTCATTATTTTATACTCTTGCCATAATTCCAAAAAGCACACAAGATACCCCCACACCATTTTTTTGTTTTTTTTTCATTTTGCCACGGGGGTCCCCTTAACCACCCTGGCGGTATGATTATTTCTGGTTTTAGGTGCTGAAAGCGGTACAATTATTTTGCATGGAAATTTGGCGTTTTATATTGTAGACTTGCAATTCTTAGGAATAACTCACTTAAATCTGTCCAAACCAGAGTCTAGTAGACATCCCGGGTATGATAAACACAAAATCATAAATTATAATATAATAAATAACTATAAAAATGATTCAATAATGTAATCAAATCAAAAACACAGAAATTTGCTCAGTTGCAGAATTGTCGCTGTCATTAGATTTAGTGTTTGATGACGAATTTCCCCAAAATTCGCTATCGCTCAATTCTGCAAGTGATTCTATTTTATTATCGCTGTTTTCTAGCTGGTCTAAAATCGCTTTTGACATAAAGGGACACTTTTTGGTTGCTATGGACAATCTCCAAATTCCAGGCAGAAAAAAATTATTTATAATATAAAACTACATGCAGGGCACTGGACAGACTACTAGGGACAAAGGGGATGTGTCATTTTTTTTATACAGTACTGTAATCTGTAAGATTACAGTACTGTATGTGTATTGTGTGTTTTTACTTTTTTAAATTTGGCGCCGATCTCCGCTCCCGTGCGTCGTAACGTCACAGGGAACGGAGCTCAGCGGCACTCAGGTACTGTGTGAATCGAGCGAGGAGACAGCTCGCACACACAGCGGGGTGACATTGCAGGATCCAGGGGACAAGGTAAGTAAGTCTTCCTGTATCCTGCAATGCAATCCCGAGTCTGGCTCTGGGTTACTGCTTATGGTACTGAAGTTCCACCCCGAGCCTGACTCGGGAATACCGCCAGGGGGGTTAATATCCATACCAGACCTGAAGGGCCTGGTATGGAATTTGGGGGGACCCCCACGCAATTTCTTTTTATTTTGGTTCAGGGTTCCCTTTAATATTCATACCAGACCCAAAGGGCCTGGTAATGGACTGTGGGGGAATCCCATGCCGTTTTTTTAATAACTTTTATGTGTATTGCTGGGACCGACAATTCATTATAGCCGCGAGTACTTTTAAATTACTTTTTTCCTTTAGAAATATCATTTTGTGCAGGGACTGTTGTAAACACAGGAAACATGCCCACTTTACAGGCATACTATAGACACCCCCCAGGTACGAAATTTAAAGGAATATTTCTCTTTTATTGTTTCACTTTATGCATTATTAAAATCACTGCTCCCGAAAAAACTTTTTTTTTTTTTTTTTTTGCATTGATACATGTCCCCTGGGGCTGGACCCAGGTCCTCAACTACTTTTTTACGACAATACCATGCATATAAGCCTTTAAAATTAGCACTTTTGATTTCTTCCATAGACTTTTAAAGGGTTTTCCGCGGCTTTCGAATTTGCCGCGAACACCCCAAATTGTTTGCTATTCGGCGAACAGGCAAACACCTGATGTTCGAGTCGAACTTACGTTCGATTCGAACATCGAGCTCATCCCTAACAGGTACAATCAACCTACCTATAGATGGATAGAATCTTGGATGGTCCCTTCTGAACCAGCCGAGATTCAAACCATCTATGGCCAGCTTTAGTTTTGACTGTCTCTGTTCCTGCAGCTCTTCCAACATCCTTTCTTGTGACTCAACTATTACATCTGGATCCTGTGTTTACTCCTCTACCTACCTCATCTCTGGCCTAATCAGTGACTGAACAGTGAGCAACATGCTCCTCTTAAAGTAGTTCATGCTTTTCAAATTGATATTGAAGTAGAGGAGTAGGCTGAAAATAGTTGAGCTATCATTCCAAAAAGAATGTACAAATACAAAAGGGAAACTCCTATGGGACTTTTAATGCCAAATCTGAGCAAAATAACAATGTTTGTGAATTTTTGTTGTATAAAAAGATCAATACAAAACGATATTAAAACAATAAACAGAATTAAAGAGTTTCAGCTGGTGTGATCATTTGACATAAGAAACGCCGCCTTTGAAAACGTCCTATGACGAAATGCGTAAGGCGCAATTACGTCACTTCCGGTACGGTAAAGGAGGCTTGGAACGCAGTTGGAGCGCACACTGTGGACCGGCTTCCTTGTTTTTACTAGCATACTCTAACCAGGTTTTACCCATTGTAGGGAAAATCTGTGTGTGTTTTTTTGCTTTTATTCGGCTTATTTTAAATAAAAACACCCATTTTTTTACTTACTACACTATGAGATTCCTTCATATCTCTATCCTGCGAGGATTTATATGTCCTGAATGCTGAAACCCAGATGAAGTGCCAGTGTTGACCACAAGGAACACGGACCACCAGGGCACCGAGTGTGATACCCCGCACAGGATCCAGGAGCTGTAAAGGACCTAGGAGCTGAGTGGACACTAAGAGGAGCCTGGAGTGCACCATCTGACGGACCACCTACGGGTCTCTATACATGCTGGTTACCCCTGCAGGGGTAGTAAAGTCTGGTGAGTGGGGGACCTCAAGGGGCAGCACCAAGTCACCTGATTGCAAGAGCACTAAAGTCACCGTTCACTGAACTTTTTTCTCTTTTTTTCTGTTTTTTTCCATCACATTTTTTTGCATACAACTACCTGGAGTAGTTATTGGACTTTTTATTATCATTTATAATAGTGTATGAATTGAGCTACATAACACATGGGACTGATCACTCAATAATCAATTTTTTATTATCATTTTATAGAATGTTATTATTAGTACACTGATTCACATGTAGTTTTTCAGTGTGTCTGCTTCAATTTTTCTGGCATTATATGTAGTTGGCATATTATACTTATGCACATTTTTTGGTGTCTTTACACTGGTATTTTGTTTACAGGATTGCACTATTCACTTGAAGGTGGTGCCAAGTGCACACCCTTTGTACTGAAGTGTGAGGTCAATACCTGCTTATTTCATACTTTATACACTGTGTATTATTAGGCTGATAGGTGGATCTCATTCATCAACTAAGAGACAACAAGTTATTTTTATTTATTTATTTACATATTTCGTATTAATAGGGAGCGCCATTATCCCCATGTATCATTTTAATTCATAAGAAAGGCACTGTCTTCGACAGTATCTGTAGACTGTAAGCAAGGCAGTTGCTGAGGCTGACCAGACAATTGTTCCCAACCCTAATGTTTTAGTGGATTATCTCGGTACTGATAGAAGACAATGTGTTTCTTAAATAAAAAAATATTGTTTAATACATATAAAATGACATACAGAATTCATTTTAAAAGCAAAATTGAAATAATCAATATAATACTCAGGGTTCCCCCAAGAGATAAAATAGAAAAAAGCTGCGCTGTATATTTGATATAATTCAAAAAATCTAATAATGTGATACTGTGACAGTAATGTATAATAAAGTCCATACAGAAAATCCACAAAAGAAAATAAGTGATTGGTGAGAATCGATAACGTGAAATCCAAAGCAGTTTCAGTGACTGTGAAATAATACACCGAAAATGTGATCCACCACCGCTCAAATAATATGCTTACCACAAGGCAAGCTTAAACAAGTCTGTAAATCGGTAATATCCTGATGTGATTTGGGCAATTAGACCTCCACACCGATTCCAAACATCCACAGATTTAAATGACCAGTAAACGGACCATATGTGTATAATATCGCCTTTCCTCAGCCTTATTATGGGGACTTTCCAAAGATCATGGAGCCTGGAATCACCAATCAACCTCAGTGAGAATCATATGAAAACAAGGGATGCTCCCATAGTGTAAAACCATAATAAAATGTATTCAGCAGAAATTAAAAGTTATACTTACAAGAAACGAAGTATAAACATGCAAAATAAAGGACAAACAAATTTGCCGGCTGGCTAGCAGACACCCGCTCTCTCTCCAGGACGTGATTGGCCGGAGTAGCAAAGACGTCGCTCCGCGCATGTGTACGCGGGAGACGCCAAATCCGGCAAGGCCGGATTTGTGAATGGAGATTGACCCTGTGAATGCACCGTTGTCTACGGCAAATGTCTCCTAAACCGTGCAGATTTAGGAGATATTTCTTGTACCTACAGGTAAGCCTTAATCTAGGCTTACCTGTAGGTGCAAGTTGTAATGGAGGGTTTACAACCACTTTAAACAATGATGCTTAAATAAACAGTAAACAAAATATATGAGCATGACATAAAATCAACGTTCTATTGGAAACCAAAGAAAACCCCTAAATTACACTTTTCCTTTTAATTCATACTCTGTTGGGGCGTGCAGCAACCCTTATCTCACCATTTGCATCACTTCCCTTTTTGAGAAACCACAGAGGTGATCACATGCCATCAAAAGAAAGCTCTATTTGTGGGAAAAAAAGGACATCAATTTTGTTTGGGTACAACATAGCACACCACGCAATTTTCAGTTAAAGTAATGCAGTGCCATATCGAAAAAATGACCTTGTCATTAAGAAGGTAAATCCTTTTGGGGCTGAAGTGGTTAAACTCCCCTCTATTCTAGTGATGCAGCCTACATTCATCATTTTAGCATTTGACACTTCCCAGAGTGTCAGATGCCTGTGCCCCCTGTGTACCTTCCTCAGAGCCCTAAACAACTGCTGAAACCTGTACTGACATAGGCATCAGATGATGAAAATAAAGAAGGTTGTAGTGAGTGTGGCACTGCTATGTTATATTTACATGCTATTACTTATATTTACATAATGCGCAATTGAAAAACTTCTCTATGGGTGTATATGAAATAATTCCTTCCAAATAAATTGACTGGGGCAGATGCTACTCAACAATCCTTAAAATTTAAATATATAAATCATATATCAAACATAAATAAAGTTAAGTCCAAAGTGCAATAAAGTGACAGTTTGTGAAAAAGTCCTATTTATTGTATTCAAGTCCTAAAGTTGATAAACAATCCATCTGGCAATAAAGACCATCCTTCAAAAGCAAAGTGACTTGTGCCTTATTTTCTCCATGCTTTCTAGAAGATATATATTAAGGTGCAAGTGCTTCACTCCGTGCTCCAGGGCCGGGACAAGGGGTGGGCAGGAGGGGCGGCTGCCCCTGGCGCAATGGTTTATTGCAAGGGTGGGGGACACCCTGACCCTAACCCTAAGGGAAAGGGGGGCGCAGTTTGGCATCTTTGCCCTGGGTGCTGGATGACCTTGTCCCGGCACTGCCGTGCTCTCCTATATTAATTCACTCACCAAAGGGCTCTTCCCTCTAGGGGGTATTGCGCCTTCACAGACACACTGCTGTATATTGAAACACAGACCTCCGCAGGTAGTATTCTTCATCGGCCCCTTCACCTCGATAGTACACAGTATATGCAAAGAGACATCACACTCCGTAGTGCAATACCGTTTGTACTAGTTTTAGTTTATGATATATGTATAGATATGCACTCTGCTCTATCATAAAATAAAACTAGTAAAAACGGATGGTCTTTATTTCCAGATGGATTGTTTATCAACTTTAGCACTTGAATACGACAAATAGGACTTTTTCACAAACTGTCACTTTATTGCACTTTGGATTTAACTTTATTTATGATATATGGTTTATACATTTATCTGAAGATTGTTGATTAATTATTGCACCTGTCACTTTATTGAAAGGATTGTTTTCATATATACATTATTTATGTTTTATATATGATTTATATATGTTTATTTTAAGGATTGTTGAGTAGCATCTGCACCTGTTGCTTTATTTGGAAGGAATTATTTCATATACAGCCATAGAGTAGTTTTTCAATTGTGCATTATGTTAATATAAGTAATAGCACGTAAATATAACAGAGCAGCACCACACCCACTACAACCTTCTTTATTTCACACAGACCCTACCTAGGTAGGTGTCACGGTGGAGAAGGCAGCTCTTACCATAGTATAACTAACCATCAGCATGGAAAACAAACCCTAATTATATCACATCAGATGATAGAACCACTGAGTGCAGCAGGGGGCCAGGTCATTTAATTCTACTGGAAATGTTAAATGTCGAGGAGAACTTTGGAGACTGCTGCACTGGAATGGAGGGAAAATAGAGAAAACAGGCTTCTGGAAGGGAGAATATAAGAGATTTTCTCTTGCAGGTCCCATTTATTTATATTGTTTTACCATAATAAGCTTGATCCTAAGTACTAAAGCTGTTGGATTGGCATGACAGCCAGAACATTTTCAGAAGGGTCAGCAATGGTAGCTTTCCTACAAACTAAACACAGGTATACTTTAAATTATAAAAAAAATGTGCCTTAGTTTCCTATGTCTTTTTGATGAATTTTGTCCCTGCATTCAAGTATGTACTTAGACAGCTAAACTGCAGTTATGTGGATAAATCGTAAGCCTTGCATGGAAGTGCCGAGATTTGCATCTCTTTCAGAAGCACGGCAGTAATAAAAAGTGAATGAGCAGTTTATTTTCCCTTCTAGCTTAAATTTAATACCTTACAAACTGAAAGTTCCAACAAATACACTTTGGTGTTACTTACAAAATTTAAATGAACCTGTGTTCATTTTAAGCAGCAGTAAGGTGTTGAAAAGGTTCCTTTTTTATTTTCTTGGGCATGGCTACATACTTGATGCACATATTCATTTCATTTTACTAGGCATGAGTGAACCAAGATAAAAATTGTGAATATTTTGCAATCCACTTTCATTTGATTTGCTTATTATTGATTTATTAAAAAAGTCCTTATGATTTCTTACCATATCAATAAAATTATCCTGGCAGCTGTTGCATGAACAACCCATTTCCTTCCCATCAGTGTGTTTATAAAGATGGCATGCTGAAAAGTATTATGGGTGCACAGCATTATCACAAAAAAATTTCCTGTGTTTTGACTTTAACTTTTGCCCATTTACTAAGTACAAGACAGGTTATTTAGAATATGTGGCACACCTGAAAGGTCTTGTGCAGTGCTATATTAATCTATACAGGGAGTTTGGATACAGGTAATGGGCTGATAGGTGGGGGATTCCCTGCATTTAGGGGTTTATTTGCCAAGGGCTTCACTGAGAAGAGGAGGTAGGGTGGCCTTTAGATAAATGTACTGTGATAGGGGTGCATTACCCGACAAAGGTTGAGCTGCATTGGGAGGAGGTTAGTTGCACAGGAAAGACTGTGTACTGAAGGGGGCAATTTGAGTAAAGCCCCATACACACGCTCGGATTATCCGAGGACCAGGTCCGTCGGATCATGTCCGTCGTACTTTGTCCGATGTTGGTTTTGCGGACAAAGTTGTCGGAAAATCCGATCATTCTGAACGTGGTGACGTTTGTTGCCTACGACGGGACTACGTAGAGGCTAGTAGCCAATAGCTTTGGTCTTGTAATGTGATCTGAGCATGCGTAGCACTTTGTCCGTCGGAATTCGCTACACACGATCGGATTTGGTGTGATCGGATTTTGTTGTCAAAAAATCTATCCAGCAGGAGATAGGACTTTGTCTGTCAGACAATCCGATGGAAACTGTCCGATGGTGCCTACACACGGTCTGAATTTCCGACAACATTGTCTGATAGGACAGAATCCATCGGAAAATCCTACCGTGTGTATGGGGCTTTAGCATGAAAGAGTGATGTGCTGTGAAATGAGTTAGCCAGGAAAGAATGCATGAGGGGAAAATGCACTGTGATAGGGGTTTCAGTTGACAAAGGAGGGGTGTTCTGAAATGGGAGCCCAGCCACTCTGTTTTCAGAAGGAGCTACATGCTGATGAGCCTTGCATCCTGCCCCAAGCTTTGGAAGTTCTGTGAAATATGCCAATATTCCTGATCAGTTACCTTGGTGATCACTAAAGGATTGTTTGCAAACAAACTGCTTTAGCCTGCAGATGGAATTGTGGTATAGAGCTTAACTGGGTACAAAAACATGAATTAAAAAACTTCAAAAGTTTGATGTACAACAGTTATGTTTAAATAACTAAAACCAGTATTTTTTTAAAATATTTTTTCCATTTGTTAGCTTACAATGTTGTATAATAAAAGACAAGCAAGGTATAAATAACACTCTATTTAAAAAATGTAAAATAAATATTTAGGTAAAGAAGATCAATCAAATCATATAGTTTTTAAGCTTAACGTGGTATTAGGCCCCTTTCACACGATAAGCCCACTCAGATCCACCTGTCTGTTTTCCAGGCGGATCCGAGCGGGCCCTCCACTGACTCCTATGGACAGGCGGATGTCAGTGGAGATATGTCCGCTGACACCCATCTGCCATCCGATCCGCTCAAGACAGACGTATGGTGATACGTCTGCCATCCATCTTGGTGGATCGGATGAGATCTGATGATGAAGTCCGATCTTCCCATAGAGAACAGCGGAGCTCATCCGCCTTCTCAGCCGAGATCAACAGAGTGATCTCCCACTGAGCTGGCGGACTCCTCTGAGAAGAGCTGCCCAGTATGAAAGGGGCCTAAAACCCAAAATCAAAAATGTACTATGTTGTAGCTTACAATCATTCTTTTCTTAGGCTTTTTTTTCCCTCTGTTTTCACCTGCTGATCTGGCCAGTAACACACATCATGTATTACAGTGCCCCTGTTCTGGATGAATGAGCACAGGGGGCACCTTTGGACAGCAGCATTGTCAGTCTGGAGGTAGGGGGATGTTAGATGCACAAACAAATTTAGATACACTGACACATTGAAGACAAACTCCAGGTAATATTTTATAAGCAGTTACAGCAAACAACTCTGTAACTGAAACCTTCTGCTGGAGAGCTTATTATCAACTACAATGTAATACATGTTTGCTTTTCGATTTAATACCCAATGTATACTGAAGATGCTAACATTGATCTAGTGTTAAATGACCTCTGGTCAAGTAGGGAAAACATCTGATGTTCCATTGTACAAGATCAATATCTTTGTACCACTGATGAAAATTAACAGCACAATGGCTAAAGGGCATAGAAAAAAAATGTGACCAGAAGGGTAATTTAACCACTTAAGCCCTGGAAGGATTTACCCCCTTCCCGACCAAGCCCTTGTTTGCGATACGGCACTGCATCACTTTAACTGACAATTGCTCGGTCGTGCGAATTTGTACACACACAAAATTTTGAAAAAAAAGCAATATTTTCACTTTTTGCTATAATGAATATCCCAAAAAATATATAAAAAAACGAATTTCTTCTTCAGTTTAGGCCAATATGTATTTTCTTTTTTTTTGTAAATAAAAATGGCAATAAGCGTATATTGATTGGTTTGCGCAAAAGTTATTGTGTCTAAAAAATAGGGGATAGATTTATGGCATTTTTATTATAATTTTTTTTTTTAGTAGTAATAGCAGCGATCTGCGATTTTTATCATAATTGCGACGTTTCGGCGGACAGATCGGACACTTTTGACAATATTTTGGGACCATTGGCATTTATACAGCGATCAGTGATGTAAAAAATGCACTGATTACTTTATAAATGGCACTGGCAGGGAAGGGGTTAATCACTAGGGGGCGATCGAGGGATTAAGTGTGTTCCCTCAGTGTGTTCTAACTGTAGGGGGAATGGGCTCACTAGAAAATGACAGAGATCACCGCTCCCGATCACTGGGAGCAGTAGATCCCTGTCATGTTGCTAGGTAGAACAGGGAAATGCCTTGTTTACATAGGCCTCTCCCCATTCGCGGGCCACTAGCGGACATCGAGCCCGTGCTAGCCGTGCTAGCCACCGATAGCGCAGTGATGTACGGGTACGTAGTTTTGCACACCTGTGCCACTTTGCCGACCTGGTCGGCAAGTGGTTAATAATATTAGCACTAGTTTGATAGTCTTGCACTGCTTGAATGCAGTTGCTATGGTCAGTTCACTTCTTTCAACCTTTGAATTCATGAACAAAGAAGCTACAAAGCCTAGCAAATGGGCTGGGTTTCTTGACAATATGGGTATAATTGAACTTGAAATGAACTGTAATTAGCAGAAGAACTAGAAAAGTTGATTTACAACAATATGTGTATAACCTTACATTATATTATCGGAAAAAAGTGTGTTGCGCTATCTCTTAACCACTTCAGCCCCAGAAGGATTTACCTCCTTCCTGACCAGAGTGTTTTTTGCGATTTGGCACTGCGTCGCTTTAACTGACAATTGTGCGGTAGTGCGATGTGGCTTCCATACAAAATTGATGTCCTTTTTTCCCCACAAATAGAGCTTTTATTTGGTGGTATTTGATCACCTTTGCGGTTTTTATTTTTTGCGCTATAAACAAAAAAAGAGCGACAATTTTGAAAAAAAAAAACATTATTTTTTACTTTTTGCTATAATAAATATCCCCCAAAAATATATAAAAAAAAATATTTTTCCTCAGTTTAGGCCGATACGTATTCTTCTACATATTTTTGGTAAAACAATTGCAATAAACATTTATTGATTGGTTTGCGCAAAAGTTATAGCGTCTACAAAATAGGGGATAGTTTTATGGCATTTTTATTAATATTTTTTTTTTACTAGTAATGGCGGCGGTCAGCGGTTTTTATCATGACTGCAACATTATGGCGGACACATTTTTGGGACCATTGGCATTAATACAGCGATCAATGCTATAAAATTGCATTGATTACTGTAAAAATGTCACTGGCAGTGAAGAGGTTAACCACTAGGGGGCTGGGAGGGGTTCAGTGTTCCTAGGGGCATGTTTCTAACTGTCTGGGGGCATGGTGTGTGTGACACCACACTGATCGCTGCTCCCAATGACAGGGAGCAGACGATCAGTGTGCTGTCATTAGGCAGAATGGGGAGATGCTGTTTACATCAGCATCTCCTCGTTCTTGAGCTCCGTGACACGATCGCGGGTATCTCCGCGGCGATCGAGTCTGCGGGACCTGCGGTCACGGAGCTTACGGCAGGCGTGCGCGGACACAGCGGGAAATTCAAAGTATCGTACCGGTACGTTACTTTGCCCAGCTGTGCCATTCTGCCAACGTTTAAGTACAGGAGCCACTCGGGAACTGGTTATAGTGAATATAAGTGCCTTATAATTTATAAGTGAATCCAAAATAGAGTATCAAACAAATGGATTAATTATATGTGGAGTGTCAAAATATATAAACATATAACATTATTATATAAACATATTTTGACATTAAACATATAATTAATCAATGTATTTGATAATCTATTTTGTATTAACTTGTGGATTATAGGGCAATTATATTATTATTATTATACACGATTTATATAGCGCCAACAGTTTACACAGCGCTTTACAATGTATAGGGGGGACAACACAATTACAGTACAGTTCAATACAAAAGGTACAGAATGGCCCTGCTCGTAGAGCTTACATTCTAAAGGGACGGGGTGGTGCTACAAAAGGTAATAGCTGCAGAGAATGATTTGATGGGGGTGGCAATTATATGTACTTTAAGAGATAGCACAACACACTTTTCTCATTTTTACATCAGTCTTGCATTGTTATGTGAAATGCAGTGAGTACAACTGTCGGAATTGATAATAATTTTATATTTTGAAGTCGATTTACACTAAGAGCGTAATATTTATTATACTTTTTGCTGATTTATTCATATTTACATTATTATTTGTGAAGTCTTTACACTTTACTACGACTTACCTAATCAATATTTTTGCTTAACATGATTACATGATTACATGATTACATGATTACATATACCCACTGAAGTGGCTATCTTCAGGTGATACAGCTCTCTCTTCTCTACGGCTTTCTAAAACACATAGTTTCATAGTTACATAGTTAGTCAGGTTGAAAAAAGACACAATTCCATGAAGTTCAACCAAAAAATAAATAAAATACAATCCCATATACACAAACCTACACCCACACTTGATCCAGAGGAAGGCAAAAACCCCAGCAAAGCATGCTCCATTTTGCTACAGCAGGGGAAAAAAATTCCTTCCTGATCCCCCGAGAGGCAATCAGATTTTTCCCTGGATCAACTTTACCTATAAATGATAGTACCCAGTTATATTGTGTACATTTAGGAAAGAATTCAGGCCCTTTTTAAAGCAATTGACTGAGCTTGCCAGAACCACCTCTGGAGGGAGTCTATTCAACATTTTTACAACTCTTACTGGGAAGAAACCTTTCCGTATTTGGAGATGAAATATTTTTTCCTCTAGATGTAAAGAGTGCCCCCTAGTCCTCTGTGATGACCTTAAAGTGAATAACCCAACACCAAGTTCACAATATGGACCACTTATGTATTTGTACATGTTGATCATATCCCCCTTAATCTCCTCTTCCCAAGAGGGAATAGATTAATTTCCTCTAATCTTTCCTCATAGCTGAGATCCTCCATGCATCTTATCAGTTTGGTTGCCCTTCTCTGCACTTTCTCCAGTTCGCGATATCCTTTTTGAGAACCGGTGCCCAAAACTGGACTGCATATTCCAGATGAGGTCTTAGTAATGATTTGTACAGGGGCAAAATGACATCTCACTCACTGGAGTCCATACCTCTCTTAATACATGAAAGGACTTTGCTTGCGTTGGAAACCGCAGCTTGGCATTGCATGCTATTATTGAGCTTATGATCTACCAAAACCCCCAGATCCTTCTCCACCATTGATTCCCCCAGTTTTACTCCCCCTAGTATATATGATGCATGCATATTCTTAGCCTCCAAGTGCAAAACTTTACATTCATCAACATTAAACCTCATTTGCCACTTAGTTGCCCAATTAAACAGTTGCATGAGGTTGGTTTGTAAATTGGAGACATCCTGTAAGGATGTTATTCCACTGCATAGCTTAGTGTCATCTGCAAAGACAGAAATGGTACTTTTAATCCCGGGGCCCCTGGACGACGTAATTCTATGATGAAATGCGTAGGGAGGAGCAACGCGCTGACGTCACCTCATGTATGCTGTTGAAGATCCAGGAAGGACAGGTTGTCTGTGTGTGTGCCGGCCGGCGCACCGGACTTAGGGCTTTCTATTTCTTCTACTATTTTCCGGTCCGTGAGAGGTGAAGGAGGAGTGCTGAGCTCTTTATGAGTGTTTATGGCCTGGAGGCTGCATACTAAGGAGGCTTGCAGGAGTGTCTGAGGGTCCAGGAGAGGCTGCTTATTAAAGAGGTCTGCACGAGTGTCTGAAGGTCCTGGATAGACACATTTACAACTTATGCTTTCTGTGACCCTCTGTAATGGGGGGTCATAGGCTCCTGGTAAAAAGTAAATTTATACTTTCTGGTGGTGGATTCAACACGTCTCACAATCGAAAGAAAATTATAATGCATGGACTGTTCCTTCAGCATAAAATATTTAGATTTTTATTGCACGGGTGAAAACTTTGTGTGAACATATTCCTTTGGACTAATTACTAGGCCATTCATTTTGGTCCCTAATGTCACCTTTATAAGGACTTTTATGGTCCTTCTTTATTTATGTTCCTCATAGCACACACGTGCATGGGGTCTTGTCTAAACATTTTTCACATTGTCAAGGTTATCTATTAATTTTGTTGTCAGTGTTAATTCACACATCATATTATCTACACAGCACATATGTGTATGGGTTGATGTTCACCAATTTTACTTTTCAGTCACCTTTAATCGCATGGTCCTACGGACATGATTTATGCATTTTTGGTTATTTACACACATTTTGTCTCTGTGTGTAACAGGTCTAGCGTAACTCTTTTATTTATCCACTATTTTACTCATATTCCTGGATTCATTAACCCATACGGTAACGTTAGAGTAATTAGAATTATCATTACTAGGAGTATTAATGCAGTCGGCTAACTTATTTATAGAATCCCTTATATATATTTTAAGACCTGCGCCAACTCACTCGCTGTTGCATTATATTGCCTAGGAAAAGGCAGCAGCTGCTGCTCTCTAAAGCCTCCAGTGGTCACAGTAGGTATTACTTGCTCCTGTACATGAGTGTTGAAACTGCCGCCTCCTCAGCCGCTGAGCTTGTTGCTGTACTCTGACCAGCTGTGAGGAAATTCCTGTGGGGGACCCTTTTATATAGACATGCCCTTGCTTCCAGAATGTCCCCGCTGGTCAAGTGACCTGGAGCATTCCAGTGTGGTCATGTGACATTTCCTACTATTCTCCAATGTCACATAACCCTGTTTTCCCGCCTGACATTCTACACCTTTTTCTTAAAGTGCCCATGACTCTTTTTTTTTAAATAAATTAAATAGGACAGCTTTCCGGGAGGGTGGCCACATGTCTATGCTGTTTGGGCCACATTCGTTAGTCCTCTCAGGCCATTCTTGCCAAATCTCAGATTTTTTGCCAGAATAAAATCTATCACTGCAGAGTAAAATGTTGAAACATCTATTCATTGCAGACAGAGAAAGCAAAAATCTAACAAAAAGAAAAAAAAGACCATAATTAATAATCATGACACATTATAACCTATGCCTATTAAATACCATCTAACTTGCAACTTCTTTTGTGATATATGTGCTCACATACTTATTAATGCTTTTTTGTGTGGAAAAAATGATTGACACTTTGGAGGAAGGCATGGCTAACCGCATATTCAGTGTGTGACAAGCAATTTGGAAAAAAATAAAATGAGCTGCTATCATACAGTTCAGAATGGGAAAAAGTTGCTATCATAATTGATCATGTTCCTTTATTAATACAGAAGACTATCAGATTAGAAAACATTGTAAAGTGGTGATTAGGGATGGGCCCGGTGCTCGATGCGAACCCACGTTCGCATCGAGCACCGGGCGTTCGCTCGCTCGGCGAGCCCAGAACTATTTTGGCCGCTCGCATCACGTTCGTGTGATGCGAGCGGCCCCGCAATGCATTGCGGCCGGCGCGGCCGATGCAGTGCATTGCTGGCTGATGATTGGCCAAGCATGCACTGTGACCCCGCATGCTTGGCCAATCACAGCCCCGGAAACTCGAAGAGCCATAATTGGCTACAGGCAGGACGCCTGTAGCCAATTACAGCTCAGGGGCTGTAGTACACGCCCCCCCCTATAAAAGGCCGCCACGCCGTCTGCGCCGGTCACATGCTGTTCCGGCGCAGATTGAGCAGGCTGATTCTGTGACACTCTGCTCGATTTAGTTAGGTAGAGAGATTCACTTACAGAAATTGAGTTAGATAGATTCAGTTACAAAGATTGATTGAGAAAGAGGGGCTTGTAGTGTGTTCGTGGCAGGCAGGCAGAGCTCCTATATTTTGTTACCAGAAGCACCTATAGGACTTGTAGTGTGTTCGTGGCAGGCAGGCAGAGCTCCTATATTTTGTTACCAGAAGCACCTATAGGACTTGTAGTGTGTTCGTGGCAGGCAGGCAGAGCTCCTATATTTTGTTACCAGAAGCACCTATAGGACTTGTAGTGTGTTCGTGGCAGGCAGGCAGAGCTCCTATATTTTGTTACCAGAAGCACCTATAGGACTTGTAGTGTGTTCGTGGCAGGCAGGCAGAGCTCCTATATTTTGTTACCAGAAGCACCTATAGGACTTGTAGTGTGTTCGTGGCAGGCAGGCAGAGCTCCTATATTTTGTTACCAGAAGCACCTATAGGACTTGTAGTGTGTTTGTGGCAGGCAGGCAGAGCTCCTATATTTTGTTCCCAGAAGCACCTATAGGACTTGAAGTGTGTTAGTCCCATCACACACACAGAGCTATATTTTCTTCCCAGAAGCACCTATAGGACTTGAAGTGTGTTAGTCCCATCACACACACAGAGCTATATTTTGTTCCCAGAGGCACCTATAGGACTTGAAGTGTGTTAGTCCCATTACACACACAGAGCTATATTTTCTTCCCAGAAGCACCTATAGGACTTGAAGTGTGTTAGTCCCATCACACACACAGAGCTATATTTTGTTCCCAGAAGCACCTATAGGACTTGAAGTGTGTTAGTCCCATCACACAAACAGAGCTATATTTTCTTCCCAGAAGCACCTATAGGACTTGAAGTGTGTTAGTCTCATCACACACACAGAGCTATATTTTGTTCCCAGAAGCACCTATAGGACTTGAAGTGTGTTAGTCCCATCACACACACAGAGCTATATTTTGTTCCCAGAAGAACCCATAGGACTTGAAGTGTGTTAGTCCCATCACACACACAGAGCTATATTTTCTTCCCAGAAGCACCTATAGGACTTGAAGTGTGTTAGTCCCATCACACACACAGAGCTATATTTTGTTCCCAGAAGCACCTATAGGACTTGAAGTGTGTTAGTCCCATCACACACACAGAGCTATATTTTGTTCCCAGAAGCACCTATAGGACTTGAAGTGTGTTAGTCCCATCACACACACAGAGCTATATTTTCTTCCCAGAAGCACCTATAGGACTTGAAGTGTGTTAGTCCCATCACACACACAGAGCTATATTTTGTTCCCAGAGGCACCTATAGGACTTGAAGTGTGTTAGTCCCATTACACACACAGAGCTATATTTTCTTCCCAGAAGCACCTATAGGACTTGAAGTGTGTTAGTCCCATCACACACACAGAGCTATATTTTGTTCCCAGAAGCACCTATAGGACTTGAAGTGTGTTAGTCCCATCACACACACAGAGCTATATTTTGTTCCCAGAAGCACCTATAGGACTTGAAGTGTGTTAGTCCCATCACACACACAGAGCTATATTTTCTTCCCAGAAGCACCTATAGGACTTGAAGTGTGTTAGTCCCATCACACACACAGAGCTATATTTTGTTCCCAGAGGCACCTATAGGACTTGAAGTGTGTTAGTCCCATTACACACACAGAGCTATATTTTCTTCCCAGAAGCACCTATAGGACTTGAAGTGTGTTAGTCCCATCACACAGAGCTCCTCTATTTTCTTTGCAGAAGCACCCATAGGACTTCTAGTGTGTTAGTGGCATCACACAGAGCTCCTATATATTCTTCTCAGCAGCACCCACAGGACTTCTAGTGTGTTAGTGGCATCACACAGAGCTCCTCTATTTTCTTTGCATAAGCACCCACAGGACTTCTAGTGTGTTAGTGGCATCACACAGAGCTCCTCTATTTTCTTTGCAGAAGCACCCATAGGACTTCTAGTGTGTTAGTGGCATCACACAGAGCTCCTATATATTCTTCTCAGCAGCACCCACAGGACTTCTAGTGTGTTAGTGGCATCACACAGAGCTCCTCTATTTTCTTTGCATAAGCACCCACAGGACTTCTAGTGTGTTAGTGGCATCACACAGAGCTCCTCTATTTTCTTTGCATAAGCACCCACAGGACTTCTAGTGTGTTAGTGGCATCACACAGAGCTCCTCTATTTTCTTTGCAGAAGCACCCATAGGACTTCTAGTGTGTTAGTGGCATCACACAGAGCTCCTATATTTTCTTCTCAGCAGCACCCACAGGACTACCGACTACAATGGCTGGAAGACCGCCAAGGGGAGGCAGAGCGTGCAGAGCCAAGAACACAGGGCAGGCAGGCTCTGTTTCTAGTGGACGTGGCCGTGGACGTGGACGTGGTCGTGCATCGTCATCAGCACGTGGCCATGGGACACGCGCGTCTTTGTTTTCGGCAGCTGGACATGTGGAGCCGCATCATGCTGAAGGCTTGGTAGAATGGATGACCAAGCCCTCCTCATCCTCCTCATCCTCTCTCACCCAGGCTCAGGGTACTGACAGAGCATCATCAGCCACCCCTTCCCTAGACCCACCATGTCCTCCTGAGGAGTCCCCCGAACTCTTTGAGCACAGTGTTGGGTACATGCTCCAGGAGGATGCCCAACGATTCGAAGGCTCGGATGACGATACCCAGCTTGAGGAATCTGGCAGTACTGTTCCACCAGCTGCAGCTTACTGCCAGGTTTGCTCTAGTGGTGAAGAGGGAGGGGATGATGAGGTCACTGACTCCACGTGGGTGCCTCAAGGGAGAGAGGATGAGGAGGAGGACGAGGAGGAGGAGGATGCGGCGTCACATGTCCAACGAGGCAGGATGCCCCCTGGAGGCCAGGTAGAGGCCAGCACAGCAACTGTACAACACCGCAGAGCTCCGCCTGTGCAGGGCGCTGCCTCTGCACGTTATCAGAAAAGTTCTTTGGTGTGGGCCTTTTTTGAGACGAGTGCAGCAGATCGCACCACTGCTATTTGCAATATTTGTCTCAAGCGTATCTCGCGTGGCCAAAACATCAGCCGCTTGGGCACCACAAGCATGACCAGACATATGGCGACCTGCCATGCAGCTCGTTGGCAGGCACACATAAAAGACCCACACCAAAGAACTAAGCGGACCTCTCCTTGCTCCTCCTCAGCTGGGATCTCCATCCCCACTACACCTTCAGTCCTCTCTGAAAGCTGCTCTGAGAGGACTGAAGGTGTAGAATTCGGTGTGTCACAACCAAGTACTTGCAGTACACCGACGTCCGATTGCAGCAGGCAAATTTCCCTGCCCCAGCTGCTGGACCGTAGAAAGAAGTACACTCCCAGCCATCCACATGCCCAGCGGTTGAATGCTAGCCTTGCTAAATTGCTAGCACTTCAACTGCTGCCTTTTCAGTTGGTAGACTCGGCCCCCTTCCGTGAGTTTGTTCAATGTGCGGTTCCTCAGTGGCAGGTTCCCAAACGCCACTTTTTCTCGCGGAAGGCGATTCCGTCTCTCTACCGGCATGTGGAGGGCAATGTCCATGCCTCGCTGGACAGGGCGGTCAGCGGTAAGGTGCATATTACCGCTGACTCATGGTCCAGCAGGCATGGACAGGGACGGTACCTTTCTTTCACGGCCCATTGGGTCACTCTATTGGCAGCTGGGAGGGATGCAGGACAAGGTGCAGTAGTGTTGGAGGTTGTTCCGCCACCACGCCTCCAAAACGCGACTACTGCTACTGGTTGTGACACACCTCTCTCCTCCACCCCCTCCTCTTCTTCTTCCTCCAGTGCTCTGTCCTTGGAACCAGCGGTGCTCCGTAGGCGTACAAGGGGCTACGCAAGTACGCAGGCAAAAAGATGCCATGCCGTGCTTGCGCTGGTGTGTTTGGGGGACAGGAGCCACACTGGGCCAGAGGTTCTGGCAGCTCTGCAGGGGCAGGCCGAGAGGTGGTTGACGCCACGTCAGCTTAAGCCAGGAATGGTCGTTTCTGACAATGGCACCAACCTCCTCTCCGCCCTGCGACAGGGGCAGCTCACCCATGTGCCCTGCATGGCTCACGTCCTCAACCTGGTGGTGCAGCGGTTCTTGGGCAGGTTCCCAGGCTTACAGGATGTCCTGAGGCAGGCCAGGAAAGTCTGTGTGCATTTCCGCCGATCTTATAATGCCAGTGCTCGGCTGACTGAGCTGCAAAAGGAGCTGAACCTGCCCAAGAACCGCCTAATATCTGACATGCCCACCAGGTGGAACTCAACGTTGGCCATGCTGCAGCGACTGCACACGCAGCAGAGGGCCATCAATGAGTACCTTTGCGACTACGGCACCAGGACAGGGTCAGGGGAGCTTGGTTTTTTTTCCCCACGTCAGTGGAGCATGATCAGGGATGCATGCACTGTCCTCTCACCATTTGAGGAGGCCACGAGGATGGTGAGCAGTGACAGTGCATGCATCAGTGACACTGTCCCCTCTTGTCCACCTGTTGGAGCATACGCTGCGTGGGATAATGGACAGGGCACTTGAGGCAGAACAGAGGCAGGAAGAGGAGGACTTCCTTGCCTCTCAAGGCCCCCTTTATCCGGACAGTGTTCCTTCTGTCCCACCCATCACACAGGAAGAGGATGAGGAGGAGGAGGAGGAGGAGGATTGTGTGAGCATGGAGGTGGAGCCTGGCACTCAGCATCAGCAGCAGCAGTCTTTTAGGGATGATGTACAGTCCCAACAAGCCAGTGGACTTGTACGTGGCTGGGAGGAGGTGGCTGGCGATCATGTCATCCTCAGTGACCCAGAAGACTCCGGACCGAATGCCTCAGCTAACCTACGCTGCATGGCCTCCCTGATCCTGCAAAGCCTGCGGAAGGATCCTCGTGTTCTTCGGATCAAGGAGAGGGACCATTACTGGCTGGCCACTCTCCTTGATCCGCGGTACAAGGGTAAGGTTGCGGACCTTATCTTGCCGTCGCAGAGGGAGCAGAGGATGAGACATCTCAGGGAGGCCTTGCAGAAAGGTCTGTGCAACGCGTTCCCAGAAACTGGGAGGCTACAAACTCCTGGTCCTGGGCGACGAGTTGCTGAGGCTTCGGTCAGTGGCAGAAGGAGCGGTGGGGAAGGTGGACGTCTGACCGATGCGTTCAGACAATTTTTTAGTCCGCAGCCCCAAGGTATGATCGGTTCCAGCAACCATCGCCAGCGTCTGATATACATGGTGCAGGAATACCTTGGGGCAAGGTCAGACTTGGACACCTTTCCCACCGAAAATCCTCTGGCTTACTGGGTCCTGAGGATGGATCACTGGCCAGAGCTTGCACAGTATGCAATTGAGCTACTGGCCTGTCCTGCCTCCAGCGTTCTTTCCGAACGCACATTCAGTGCTGCTGGAGGATTTGTGACTGATCATAGGGTGCGCCTGTCCACCGCCTCGGTTGATCGACTGACATTCATCAAAATGAATCAGTCTTGGATCACCACCAGCTACCAGGCACCTGAGGCGGATATAACCGAATAATTTTTAATGTCACATCCCTTCAAGACTGCCTATGCTGATGCTGAGTGACTGTCCTCTTATGTTCACTGACTATCCTCTTCCTCCTCCTCAATGATCCATGCCACCACACCAGTGCCTAAGGCACAATTTTTCAGCCCCTGTTTAACAGGGGCGTGTACTTCCAATTTTTTAAAAAAATGCTTCGCAACACGTGTGACTGCTGTGCTCCAAGTACAGTCTCTGTGAGGGGTTGCAGTGTTGTGGCACCAGCACCAGTGCCTAAGGCACAATTTTTCAGCCCCTGTTTAACAGGGGCGGGTACTTACAATTTTTTAAAAAAATGCTTCGCAACACGTGTGACTGCTGTGCTCCAAGTACAGTCTCTGTGAGGGGTTGCAGTGTTGTGGCACCAGCACCAGTGCCTAAGGCACAATTTTTCAGCCCCTGTTTAACAGGGGCGGGTACTTACAATTTTTTAAAAAAATGCTTCGCAACACGTGTGACTGCTGTGCTCCAAGTACAGTATCTGTGAGGGCCGGGTTGCAGTGTTGTGGCACCAGCACCAGTGCCTAAGGCACAATTTTTCAGCCCCTGTTTAACAGGGGCGGGTACTTACAATTTTTTAAAAACATGCTTCGCAACACGTGTGACTGCTGTGCTCCAAGTACAGTATCTGTGAGGGCCGGGTTGCAGTGTTGTGGCACCAGCACCAGTGCCTAAGGCACAATTTTTCAGCCCCTGTTTAACAGGGGCGGGTACTTACAATTTTTTAAAAAAATGCTTTGCAACACGTGTGACTGCTGTGCTCCAAGTACAGTATCTGTGAGGGCCGGGTTGCAGTGTTGTGGCACCAGCACCAGTGCCTAAGGCACAATTTTTCAGCCCCTGTTTAACAGGGGCGGGTACTTACAATTTTTTAAAAACATGCTTCGCAACACGTGTGACTGCTGTGCTCCAAGTACAGTATCTGTGAGGGCCGGGTTGCAGTGTTGTGGCACCAGCACCAGTGCCTAAGGCACAATTTTTCAGCCCCTGTTTAACAGGGGCGGGTAATTACAAATCTTGATCTAATAGTTCACAGCAGGGCCCATTCCTGCGCCCACCAAGAGTAACTATGAGGGCCTGCAGTCTTGTGGCAACACCGTCCACCACCACCGCCAAAGGCCCAATTTTTCTGCCCTGTTCATCAGGTGCTTGCAATTACAAATCTTGATCTAATAACTCACAACAGGGCCCATTCCTGCGCCCACCAAGAGTAACTGTGAGGGCCTACAGTCTTGTGGCAACACCGTCCACCACCACCGCCAAAGGCCCAATTTTTCTGCCCTGTTCATCAGGTGCTTGCAATTACAAATCTTGATCTAATAACTCACAGCAGGGCCCATTCCTGCGCCCACCAAGAGTAACTGTGAGAGCTTACAGTCTTGTGGCAACACCGTCCACCACCACCACCACCCCCAATTTTTCTGCCCTGTTCAACAGGTGCATGCAATTACAAATCTTGATCTATTAACTCACAGCAGGGCCCATTCCTGTGCCCACCAGTCTTGTGGCTACACCAACATCTAATAGGGCAAATTTCTGCAGAGTATATACGCCAGGCCCCTACTTTCAAACATCCAACTTACAAACGACTCCTACTTGCAAATGGAAAGAGAAAACAGGAAGTGAGAGGAAATCTACCCCTAGGAAGGGAAATTCTATCCTGTTAGATTTAATTTGGGAAAAAGGTATCTCCTCTCTACTGATACTTTATCACCAATCCTTGTTTCAATTAAAACCCCACTTTTCCAAAAACATTTGTCATTGGGACGGAAAGTGAGGTGACATGTTCTGAACAGATGTGCAAAGACAGCAAATGTTACAGGGGTGATAACCCCTCCCTATGTTCTCCAAAAAGCTTAAAAATAGATTTTTTTGGGATGGAGCTACACTTCATAATGTACCTGTTCAGATTCTACTTAAGATCAAACCTAAAGCCGCAAGTGGTTTTAAATGGCTTCTTTTTTTCCTTTACAAATGTCATTTTGTGCAAGGACAGTTCTAAACACGGGAAACACATGCCACTTCACAGGCATACTTTAGACACCCCCCAGGTACCATATTTAAAGGAAAATTTCACTTTTTTTTTTTCACTTTATGCATCATTAAAATGACTGCTCCCGAAAAAACGTTAGTTTTTAAAAGTTCTTTTTGCATTGATATATGTCCCCTGGGGCAGGACCCGGGTCCCCAAACCTGTTTTATGACATTAACATGCATATTGGCCGTTGTAATTAGCACTTTTGATTTCGAACGTTCGCGTCCATTATAACGTATAGGGTTCGAAAATTTGCGCAAACTTTCGGTCCGTTCGAAGGTTCTGGTTCGAACCGAACCCGGGGGTGTTCGGCTCATCCCTAGTGGTGATGACTATATTTTAGGGTCTGAATAAGTAAATATCTTTCACATTTTCCTGTAACTGACATTATATTGTTCATCTTCAGTCATAATGAGATGTAGAATTTTGCATTTTCCTTTAACATCCAAACTATTTCTTAAGGAAAATTTAAAGGACCACTATGACAAAAGTTGGTGCATTTTGATAACTCTGTACACCTAACAATAGCATCTAGTAAATATATTCCTTCTTAAGTTATTTTTTTTCCTTATTAACATACAGATCAAACTATCCAACAAAAGGTGACAGTGATAGGAGTTAGGACAAATTACATTATTATTATTATTATTATTTTATTATTATTATTTTGAATACCACTTGCCTTTTAAAGGTGTAGTATATCACCAAATTATATTTTCCCAGGATTATTTAGTGTTTGCCAGACTTTTTTTTGACAATGCGTGCCCTAAAACTATAGGGCAGAGTAAAAATGCAACCTTCCACTTGTGGTGAGAATGACCCACAAATTGTCAAAACTGTTTACATAGTCATAGAGGATGTCATTAGATTCTTGGAAGTGATGTATGACGTTGTAATTTTTAGCTCTAGATATTGAAAAAGAAGTCAAGAAAATTGCAGGAAATGTATCGAGAAGAACAGCAGGAAGCTCTTGCTTCAAGCTGCCTCAGAGGAACCAGAGCATTTATTTTGTTTTTATATTATCACACGCTCTCGGCACTGGGTGATTTCTGCAGGAGACCGGTTGCTATTACTGCAGAAACTTCTGGTTCAGTACAATGTGAATGTGCAGCACAGAGAAGTTAGTGTAGGCTTTTTAATCTAAATCCAAGGCCAAAAATGTAATATATTGCTGTTTCCCAGTCCCTAGATGGGAGTGCTTCATTCATTTTCAGGCTAAGAACATTTTCAGTAAGTACAGAAAATACCTGCTCAAATGCAATATCCTTTCACTTCCTCTGAGCTAAACTGAATACCAACTTTCTTCTATAAACTACTAATATCCCCACTCACCATGAAATGGCAATGAAAAAAGAAGACTATTTTTGAAATGCAGCCTTGGTGGCAACCCACTGCTTACTCCCTAGATACAGAGTGCAGCTACCTATCTAAGAACTAGCAATATGCAATACGTTATTTTTTGTTTTGGTGTTTGGATATCCTTTAGGTTTGTATTAGGCTCACTTTTGGTTGGGTTTAGTAGATGTGGAATGTTTTTTTTTTGTTATTCTAAAATGTTAGATGATTAAGCAAAAGTAGATTTAAACCCTAACTGCATGGTATTTACAGCACTTTGTATCATTAACATTTGACTTTTTAAATAACATAAAATATTAATTTTCACCTATTTTTTCTTTGTTGAATCCCAGTACTTCTGATCTCTGGCAGCCTCTTTGTAGCCACTTCCTGTTATTCTTAATGTGGGGTTTTTAATAGTTACAGCAGTGGACCATGCCTATGCATATATGCTTGTAGTCTCCACTGGATGACCATAGATCATGGTGAAAATTAAGGAAAACAATCGTGATACAGAGCACTGTCTTCTTAAAAAATGTCTGCTCCAGCACATTCATGGCAGGATTATCAGACATTACAGTATGTTAATAAAAGCTGCAGATTAAGAAATATTAAAGATGACTTTTAAAATTTCAGCAACTCTTATGGGATTATAATTAGTGGGTTTACAAACACTTTTAATATTAGCCTTTTCACTGCCAGGGCCATATGTCGTATGGACTTGACAGCAGGGGGGGGGGGGGGGGGGGTGTTTACACACATTCCCAGTGGCTGCAGCCATTGCGATTGTGCGTATATCTGACAAGCAGACTCCTGCCTGTCAGATGGAAGAAGTCTGATGGCTGCACTGCTGCCCAATTGCTTCCATACACCCCCAGTAATGTGCCCCCATCATGTATCTCAGGCTCCACTTTCCCATCTCTGGGCCTGGGGTGCTACCAGGTAGAGAGGAGGGAGCTGGGTGGACACATGTCAGTTCTCTTCCTCTTCTTGTTGGTGACCAAGAAGTGATGTGTTAGATGTCACTTCCAGGTCTCCTTGTAAGTTTCCCCAACCAGAATGGCTGGGAAAGAATTGAATGCAATTTGATCTGCTACATTCAGTAGAGAACAGTGGATGCATGACCCTGGATACCTCATTAGAGTGAACTTGTCACCAACAAATCATCATGTGGTGGACTTTTTGTTCCCTGTATGATGAAAAAAGTTATGACCCCCCAAAAAATTTGAGGCGCCCCTACATACAGTATGCACATATGAACACAAACACGTGCCTCATGCCTATGCATGAAGACGTCAATAGTGATACACATGTTACATATTGCCGCGCATGATAGTAAGTGAGAGCAATATTTCTAGCACCAGGCTCTTAAAGCATCGTTTATAGAAATATAGGATGCTGAAGTTTGTAGCCATTTCACGAACACACACAAATTTAAGGTTTGACATGTTGGGTATCTACTCGGTGCAACCTGATCTTTTATATTTTACCCTTGTTGCCTTTGTGCACACTTAAATTAAAGTGGAGTTCCACCCAACTTTATAAGGTGGTCCTAAACTAAGGACCAGCCCTCCACCCCTCGTGTTTTGATGTATATATAAAAAAAAATGTCCTACCTTGTAAGAAATACAAAGGTGTACTTCCGCTCAAGCCGGGCCCCCGCAAAGTAAGTAATTTCCTCTTCTGTGACAAGCCCTCTTCCTTATTCCTCGCTGCCTTCGGGGACCTGTGTGTGTCCCAGAAGACAAGGTGGCCATTCAGAAAGTGCCGCACGACTCGCACATGCGCAGTAGGAAACCGGCTGTGAAGCCTGAAGGCTCCACTGCCAGTTTCCCTTAGTTGTAATGGTGGTGCCTGCACCCGAGACTTTGCGGGCTCCCTGGATAGGTAAGTGTCCTTATTAAAAGTCAGCAGCTACAGTACTTGTAGCCGCTGACTTTTAAAAAAACTTTTTGGAGGCTTTAACTTTAGTGTATTTTTTACAGAATTTTTGCATTTTCAAATTTTTGTGGTAATACTGTGTAACATAAAAAATTGGCACTACCACTATTATATTCTCTATGGTGTCTGCTTTCAGAAAATATACAATGTTTTATTATGCAATCTTTAGGCCTAAAATTTTTTTTAAACATGTGTGCAAAAAAAAAACGCAAAAATGGCTCTGGCAGTGAAAGGGTTAAAGTCTTGATTTAGTGGTTAGGTAAAGTGTTATAGGTAGGGCACGGCAGTCTGGCAGGAGGCTAGTGTTAGATATATTAGCAGATTTATATACACTAACAAATTGAAGCCGAACTTCAGCTCCAGCAATCTTTTTCCTTTTGGGATAAAGGTTTTGCATGAATAAATGAAAAAGCTGATCATTTTAATCACGCAGGCCCGTGTTAACTGGTTTGTTTCATCCATGTAAGCTGATACATTTTGCTGGAGAGCTTGTGCTTTTGAAAAGCAACAGATGTGCTGACTGGATCACCAGATGAAAATTGTAAAGTAAACTAATATAGCTATCACTAGGGATGGGCGAACGGTTCGGCCTGAGCATAAGTTTGGGACAAACTGTGGTTGTTCGGATGTTCTACGTGTTCGGGGCCAATCCGAAAGCCACCGGAACACCGTTAAAGTCTATGGGAGGCTAACATAAAAAATCAAAAGTGCTAATTTTAAAGGCTTATATGCAAGTTATTGTCATAAAAAAGTGTTTGGGGACCTGGGTCCTGCCCCAGGGGACATGCATCAATGCAAATTTTTTTTTTGAAACAGGAAGCTTTTTTGGGAGCAGTGATTTTTTTAATGCTTAAAGTGAAACAATAAAAATGAAATATTCCTTTAAATATCGTGCCTGGGTATGCCTGTTTAGAATGCCTGTAAAGGGGCACATTTTTCCCATGTTTAGAACATTACCACAGAAAAATTACATTTCTAAAGGAAAATATGTCATTTGAAACTGATGGCGGCTGTAATGAATTGTCAGGTCTCTGCAATATAGAAAAAACTCATTGAAAAAAAGGGCATGGGATTCCCCCCAGTAGATTACCAGGCCCTTTGGGTCTGGTATGAATATTAAGGGGAACCCCCGAACCAAAAGTAAAAAAAAAATTGCGTGGGGGTTCCCCTAAAATCCATACCAGGCCCTTTGGGTCTGGTATGTATTTTAAGGGGAACCCTGCACCAAAAAAAAAAAAATGGCCTAGGGGTTCCCCCAAAATTCATACCAGACCCTTATCTGAGCATGCAACCTGGCAGGCCACAGGAAAGGGGGGCGAGAGGACGCCCCCCCTCCTGAACGATAATAGGCCACATGCCCTCAACATAGGGAGGGTGCTTTGGAGTAGCCCCCCAAAGCACCTTGTTCCCATGTTGATGGAGACAAGGGCCTCATCCCCACAACCCTTGCCCGGTGGTTGTGGGCATCTGCGGGCGGGGGGCTTATCTGAATCTGGAAGCCCCCTTTAACAAGGGGACCCTCAGATCCTGGCCTCCCCTTGTGTGAAATGGTAACAGGGTACCCATTTACATAACTGGGTTGCCCCGCCCCCTCTGACGCCACAGGGAAGCCATGGGGAAATCCCTGTGCATCAGAGGGAGGCGGGGTCACCCGATTACATCACAAGCCAAGACGCGTCAGCGGACAGGAGCCTCCCATGGAGGCGGGTCGGTCCCAGATTTTTTGGTCCGGGCAGCGTGATAGAAGAAGATGAATGGACATTGTGGGACATTTTTTTTTTTTTGTAATAAAGGACTTGTCCTAAGCTGTGTTTTGTCGTTTTTAACATTTTGACACTTTTTTTGTGAAATGGTAGGGGTACATTTGTACCCGTTACCATTTCCCACAGGGGGGAGGCCGGGATCTGGGGGTCCCCTTGTTAAAGAGGAAAATGGGGGGGGGTCCCCCTAAAATCCATACCAGGCCCTTCAGATTGTCCTAATCTGCCTCCTCCAGCGCCGCTGTGATCTTCTCTCCTTCCGTCTTCTAGTGAATGGGGCGCAGTGTGTTATGGGAACTGTGTCCCACAACACATTGCGTTCCCCATTCACAAATCCCACTCGCGCATGCGCAGTAGGCCGCGCACCGACTCGCGCATGCGCAGACTCGCGCATGCGCAGTAGGCCGCGCGAAGCCGTTTCCCTTACTGAGGATGGCGGCGCTGGATCCGGAACGCCGAGGGACATCTCGGCCTCCACGAACGGCATCGCGGGCGCCCTGTGAGGGTAAGTGTGCTTATTAAAAGTCAGCAGCGACTTTTTTTTAGCTGCTGACTTTTAAAAAAAAAAAATTTTAAGCTGAAACACCGCTTTAAGGGTTAATTTTAGGTAATAAGTACTTGTGGAAAAGTTAAGCATTTAGGGCTTGTTTTATGTGATTGTTATGAGTTAAATCTTTAGCTAGGTGAGGGTTATCTAATGGGGAATGTTTCAGTGCGTTCAGCTACTTTCTGCAGCATGCACAATAGTTGTCAGCACCAGGAACCTTACACCTAAAATAACTAGTGGCATGCTCCAGCACTGAAAACAAATGTGACAGAAAATCCATAATCAAGGAAATATAATGTCACTATTAGTAGCACCTTACAAAAATAGATTTTTTTTTTTTTAACAGATCATACAGCTATGGTTAAGGGGCAATATTTTTCCCTTTTTAGATTTTTTTATGAGGAACTAATTGAAAAGAATGGTTTTAAAATGCCTTAAGCATTTTATTTAGCCTTTGTTGACTTTAATGTTGGATTTAAACAACCTGTTTACAATATAAAACGGTGAATATATGATGCAAGAATGATTGATATTAAGCTACCAATTTTGCAATATTTAATTTTCAAGCTGTTTTCTCAGTTATGCGAATTCCAGTAAGGTAGCTGGTTATATGTCATGTAGTGTAAGGTCAAGCCTAAAAAAAGAGCTGCTGCTTGGGCATGACTTTTTTAAATGCTTGCTCATTAGCAAGCAAAGAAATATGTGATAACAATAGTATAAATCTTTTACTATAACTGATGTTACTTTTTTTTTTTTACAGAAAATCCTACCCTAATGAGCTACGTTTCTGTTGGTATCAAAGTGTTGGACGTTAATGATAATGCCCCATATATTGGAAATGAAGATATAATTGTTTGTGAAAATGCAAGAGCAGGCCAGGTAACCTACTTTTCTGACATATAATGTTAAAAGTGTTAAATTGTAACTTGCTTACCATATTTGTAATATATTAACTGCTTCCCGACCGCTGCACGGCAATATACATCGGCAGAATGGCACAGGTTGACAAAAGGCCGTACAGAAAGCAGTGCTGCGGCACATGCGCAGCATTTTTCTCCGTGACCGCGGGGCCCACGGACTTGATGTCCGCCGGGTGCCCGCGATCGTGTCACGGAGAGGTAGAACTGGGAGATGCCTTTGAAGGCAAGGTATTTCTTCGTTCTGCCTTGTGACATGACAGAGATCACTGCTCCCTGTCATTGAGAGCAGTGATCACTGTCATGTGTGTTGAAGCCCATCCTCCCACAGTTATAATCACTCCCTAGGACATACTTAACCCCTTCATAGCCCCCTAGTGGTTAACCCTTTCACTGACATTGTCATTTACACAGTAATCAGTGCATTTTTATAGCACTGATCGCTGTATAAATGACAATGGTCCCAAAATAGTGTCAAAAGTGTCCGATGTGTCCGCCATAATCTTGCAGTCATGATAAAAATCGCAGATCACCACCATTATTAATAAAAAAAAAATAATAAAAATGCCATAAAACTATCGCCTATTTTGTAGACGCTTTTGCGCAAACCAATCAATCGCTTATTGCGATTTTTCTTTACCAAAAATATGTAGAAGAATTATTGGCCTAAACTGAGGAAACATTTTTTTATATATTTTTGGGGGATATTTATTATAGCTTTTTTTTCAAAATTGTCGCTTTTTTTTTTGTTTATAGTGCAAAAAATAAAAAACGCTAAGGTGATCAAATACCACCAAAATAAATGTATTTGTGGGGAAAAAAAGGACATCAATTTTGTTTGGGTACAATGTCGCACGATCGTGCAATTGTCAGTTAAAGCGACGCAGGGCTAAATCACAAAAAGTGCTCTGGTCAGGAAGGCGGCAAACCCTTCTAGGGCTGAAGTGGTTAAAATTACTGTATATTTGATGTGGCTTTCTCTCTGTTGCAACAAATCCACAAACTAGGGTTGCACCGATATCGGTATCTGTATCGGTGCCAATACTAGCCATTTGCGTGGTTATTGGGAATTTGTGCAAATGCACTGATACCCAAAACCGTTACCTTCTGGCTCTGTTCTTTCAGCTGTCAGCGGGATTTCTCCGCTAATAGCTGAAATGTAAAAAAAAGAATGCCAGGAACTATTGGTTGTTAAGGAGCAGGGCCGCCACGTCCTTAACAACCAATGACATTTCATATGGCCATGGGATTCCCCTCCCCGCAACCTCCTCCCTTCCCACCAGCTGTCCTGAAGGTCGGAGAGAGCAGCACCATCTAAGTGCAGCATGAACGCAATTCAACTGGGAGCCACCAGTGCCCCTGGACCTCTGGCCACTGACACACCAGCGGCTAGCACCTGAGAGTGGAGCAGACGAACACCACATTCATCATTTATGCACCACATTCTTCATTTATACTGGCATTGTTTTTAATTGTGTGAGTGTATTTCTTACCTTTTATACATTAAATTGTGGTCATACTGCACTTAGATGGCACTGCTCTCCCTGTCTTTGTGTTCCCAGAGTCCCTTCTAGCTCCCTCTTCACCCAGCTCTCAGTTACCCTCCCTTCCCCCCACCTGTCCTCACTTACCCTTCTACTCCCCCCATCCTGTCCTCACCCAACTCCCTAACTCCCCCCACCTCCCAAACCACCTCTACATATTCTTCCTAGGCGATAGGTATTGGAAAGTATTTTAAAAAAAATATCAGTACTCATACTCAGCATTGGTGCAACAATATCAAAACTGGACCCATAAGCAGTTTCTTTAACAATGTTATCTAACATAGGTTGGTTGGTCTAGATCAGTGATGGCGAACCTTGGCACCCCAGATGTTTTGGAACTGCATTTCCCATGATGCTCATGCACTCTGCAGTGTAGTTGAGCATCATGGGAAATGTAGTTCCAAAACATCTGGGGTGCCAAGGTTCGCATCACTGGTCTAGATGCATGCATGTGATTGTAATAAATGGCATTTTAGCATGTAAATGTTGTCTTAATTTACTTTAAAGTAAAACAGGGAAAAATGTATTATAATTTATAATCTGTACTTTATTGTAAACATTACTCCAGCTAAAACAGTTAAAGAAACCTTTAGTAAGGAAGCATTAAGGCTGCTTGTTGGAAACACAAAAAACAATGTTAAAGGGGTTGTAAAGATTCATGTTTTTTTTCACCTTAATGCATCCTATGCATTAAGGTGAAAAAACACCTTGCAGTGTCCAGCCCCCCAGCCCCCCCTTTTTACTTATCTGAGCCCCAAATTTCCGTAGGTGCGGTCGCTCTAGATTGATAGCAGCGCAGCCATTGGCTCCCGCTATTGTTAATCAAATCCAATGATGCGGGCGCTGGGGGCAGGGCCGAGTCATACACTCGGCAGCTATGGATTCTGAGTGTATGACACAGAGCGCACCCGCAAGGTAAACCACTTGGGAGAGAGCTTCCCAGAGGGGGTTATCTATCTTTAGTGTCACTTTAACTAACATAAGCTGGTGGGTCTAGATGCATGTATTCGATTAAAATAAACTATATTTTACCATGTAAATTAAGTATTAATTTACTAAGTACAACAGGGAGAAATTTACTATAAATTATGGTTTGTACTTTTTTTTTTAAAGAAGACTTGTAGTAAGGAAGCGTGAAGGCTGCCATTGATGACTTCCCCTTTTAAGAATTCCAGTTTCCTGGCTGCCATGTTAATCAAATTGCTTTAGTATTTTCTGAGTTACTGAGCCTGAAACAACATTAGGAGAATTGAATTTACTTGGACTTTTCTGATTGGCATGGTTTTATACAAATTATTATGAAAGTATTGAAACCTTAAAAATTCAAGTACCTAGCTTTTCAAGAAAAACATTTATATGAATTTATTTTAAGTGAATACTTTTTAAAATTAATATAAGTAATTTTTTTATTTTCATCTTTAACCCCCCTGGCGGTATTCCCGAGTCTGGCTCGGGGCGGGAACTTCAGTACCAAAAGCGGTAACCCCGAGCCAGACTCGGGCTTGCATTGCAGGATACAGGGGGAAGTTACTTACCTTGTCACCTGGATCCTGTGATGTCTCCCCGCTGTGTGAGCAAGCCGTCTGCTCGCTCGATTCACACAGTGCCGATTGCCGCTAAGCTTCGTTACCTGCGATGTTACGACGCACGGGTGCAGAGATCGGCCCCAAATTCAAAAAAGTAAAAAAAACACAATACACATACAGTACTGTAATATAACAGATTACAGTACTGTATAAAACAAATACACATCCCCTTTTTCCCTAGTGGTTTGCCCAGTGCCCTGCATGTCATTTTATATAATAAATAGATTTTTTTCTGCCTGGAAACTGGAGATTGTCCATAGCAACCAAAAAGTGTCCCTTTATGTGAAAAGTGGTTTTAGACCAGCTAGAAAACAGCGATAATAAATTAGAATCACAATTCATCATCAAACACTAAATTTTATGACAGCGACTATTCTGCAACTGAGCAAATTTTAGTGTTTTTGATTTGATTACATTATTGAATAATTTTTATATATATTTTTATTTTATTATAATTTATGATTTTGTGTTTCAAACTTTATCATACCCGGGATGTCTACTAGACTCTGGTTTGGACAGATTTAAGTGAGTTATTCATAAGAATTGCATGCCTACAATATAAAAACACCAAATTTCCATGCAAAATAATTGTACCAATTTTGGTACAAAATTCCAGACATAATCATACCGCCAGGGAGGTTAATATGCAACCTTTTTATTTTTACAAATAATAATGTAAAATGTGTCAAATGTATTCCAAAGCACTATGCTTTTAAAAAAAGGATACACATCAGAACATACCTACCGGGCTTAATGTCCGATTGAAAACTTTAACAGAGCCATATGGTGAAAGGAAGGTTAGTAACTTACTTCCTGCTTACCATGGTTAAGGAAGCAGTAAGCAGAGAAAGAACACAGGGAACAGAATAGAACACCTTTAGGCTAAAAATTAAATTACATAATATTAACATGATATATTTTATAATCATCTGACAAAACCATGTCTTTACAAATGTATTTCGAATATATTTATTATAATTTAAGAAAAAAAAAAAAAAGAAAGGAAATATTAGTTTTGCTTCAAGGCATCTGGCTGCTTTTTATGGACTTTTTACCTTATCTTTTTACATTAGCAAATTCGTTTAGATTCATGTATTTTCTTTTATTTCCAGTAGTACGTGGGCTTTATTACTTTGGCATTATTACAGTATACACTACTTATTTATTTTTCTCTTGCTTAAAATGTATATATTATAAAATGACCATAATAATCAACTTGCAGCTATACCCTTAGGTGTCATTAGAGTTGATTTACTAGAGACAAAGAGGCTGTTCACTTCATCTCCCCAGAACATAGTGAATGTGGTCAATTTAACTTTGCAAAGAATGCCCAATCACATGCAAGGGAAATGAAAAAAAAAACATATTTTTTGCTTGTACATAATTGGATGATGTAAGGCAGCAGAACTTTACCTCCTTCACTAACCTCTGGAGAAAATTTCCATGCAAAGTGTGACTCCACGCACAAATTGAGCACTCTATCTTTAATAAGTAAACCTCATAGTTTCTGAATGGCAAAATGATATTGCAAAAATGCATTTACAGGTAATCGTCTCTTAAAAAAGTTACTTAAATGGTTATTCTGTTCCTTTTGTGTAACCTCTATTCCAAATCCAAAAGTGTTTCGTTTCTTGTTCTTAAGAAAAATTGTGTAAGTGAACAAGAAACTCAGAGATGAAACATCAGAATGAGAGTTTTAATAGAGCCTTTTTTTTATAAAACTGTAATTAAAAACTTTACAAATTTAAAGTAACAATAAAAAATTTAAAATATCTGCATACCCAACACTGTGATACTTAATCACTTAACCACTTCAGCCCCGGAACGATTTGCCCCCTTAATAACCAGGCCATTTTTTAGCGATACGACACTGCATCATTTTAACTGACAATTGTGGGGTCGTGCAACGTTGTGCCGAAACAAAATTGACGTCCTTTTTTTCCCACAAACAGAGCTTTCTTTTGACGGTATTTGCTCATCTCTGCTTTTTTTATTTTTTGCACTATAAACAAAAAAATAGCACCAATTTTGAAAAAAAAAATATATTTTTAACTTTTTGCTATAATAAATACCCCCAAATTTAAAAAAAAATAATTTATTCATCAGTTTAGGCCAATATGTATTCCTCTACATATTTTTGGTAAAACAAAAAAATCCCAATAAGTGTATATTGATTGGTTTGCACAAAAGTTATAGTGTCTACAAAATAGGGGATAGATTTATGGCATTTTTATGACATTTTTAGCAGGACTGCGATATTGCGGCAGACAGATTGAACACTTTTGACACATTTTTGAGACCAGTGACATTTATACAGTGATCAGTGCTAAAATAGCAACTGATTACTGTATAAATGTCACTGGCAGGGAAAGGGTTAACGCCAGGGGGACGATCATGGGCTTAAGTGTTCCCTAGGGAGGTGTTTCTAAATGTGGGGGCAGTGTACTGACTAGAGGAGGATAGAGATTGCTGTTCCTGATCACTAGGAACAGCAGACCTCTCTCATCCTCTGTCAGAATGGGTATCTGTCTGTTTACATTGAGAGATCCCCATTCTGGCCCTCTGACAAGTAATCATGGGTGGCCGACATCGCAGCCGCCGACCATGCACATGCACTGCGGCTCCGGCGTCACGCCCTCTATAGCTTCTTAAATCGGACGACATACAATGATGGCAATTCATGCAGCCATGCCAACCTGCCGCAGTACAACTTTGGAGGCTGGTCGGCAAGTAGTTAAAACACTATTAAGCCCAAATCCAAAAATGTAATATAGTTCAGCTGCCAATCATGAGATGTAGTTATGGCATTCGTTTTCCTTTTGTAGGCTTTTCCCCTCTGTTTTCAACTGATGATCTGGCCAGTAAGACACCTCCTGCATAATGACCCGTACACAAGGTCGGAAATTCCGACCACAAAATCCGTCAGATTTTTCCCAATGGATTTTGGCCAAAACTTGTGTTGCATACACACGGTCAGACAAAGTTGTCGGAAAATCCGATCGTTCCGAGTGAGGTGACGTACAAAACATACGACGGGACTACGTAGAGGCCAGTAGCCAATAGCTTTCATCCCCAAATTTATTCTGAGCATGCGTGGCACTTTGTGCGTCGGAATTCTATACACACGATCGGAAAAAGTCTGATCGGATTTTGTTGTTGGAAAATTTAAGGTCCTGCTCTCAAAATTCCGACGGAAAAAGACCGCTAGAGCCCACACACGATCGGATTTTCCGACAACATAATCCGATCTGACTTTTCCCGTCTGAATTTCCGACCGTGTACGGGGCATCAGAGTGTCTCTATTTAGGATGAATAAGCACATGGGGCACCTTTGAACTGCATTTTCAATCTAGGGGGACGGGAGTGTAGATGGACTAGCAGATTTAGATATACTAACAAATTGAAACCAAACTTCAGGTAACACTTTATAATCAGCAAATGTTATACTATATATACCTGTATATATGAAAATCAATCAATCCTGATGTAATATTGACAGTCATTTCTTAAAGCCCAAAAATGCCAGAACAGTATAAATATCCCCAAATGTCCCCTTTTTGGAAAATAGACAGTCTAATGTATTTAGTACAAGATAGGGCCAGTTTTTTGAAGTTGTAAGTTTGGTCACAATTTTCTGGAAAATTAAGAAATTAAAAAAGTTTTTTTTTTCCCAATTTTTTTTATTTGTTACATACTTTCACCAGTGCAGTACAGCGTAAGTATCTAACCGTCGTAGCAATCAGGGACACTGACTGGTGACAGTATGTAAAAAAAAAATTAATATATTTTTTTCAATTTTAAAAATATTTTTTAAAATATTTATTACTTTTTTTTATTTTATTTTTACATACTGTGACCAGAACAACACAATGTTGATCATGTGATCATGTGATCTGCTGTGAATAGTCATAGTGATTACATGGTACCGACAGTGGGCCGATACACTGATCTGTCATCACAGATCAGCGACACAGCAGGTGACAGATAGCGCTTGAGCATCGCCCGTAGGGAGCGCGCAAGGCGCAATTCCTGTGTGGACATCATATAATGTCCACCCAGAATGACAGGGGTTAAATTTGAACTTTGCCACTCCTTTGTCCCCAAGTATTTTGACATCTATTATGTACAATGAGGGATCATCAGTCCTGCATTGCAAATAAGGATGTAGGCAAGGTGCGGGGAGGGATTGTGGAAGCAACTGTGAAATCTATTAGCATAAGCAGTAAAATTGCGTATTTCCAAACAAGCAGAAAGGAAGAAAGAAAGGAATGAAAAAAAAAAGTTTGGGTTAGATCCTAGACGTTAAAGAAAAAGATAACCAATGAAATTATCATTTCTCTTTAAATACAGCTGAAAACAGCATGAGTAAGGTCACAGTAGCAACGGAGCTAAAAAGAAATTGGAGAGAGATTAATGCAAAATATGAGATCATAAAAATACCACTGCCTCCATTGCTGCTTTTTATGAAAAATCTAAATTCTCCTCTCTATTTGTAACTTGGCTATTTCCCTTGCTAGTAATATGCTATATTACAAATTCATTCAGGCTTTACTTACAGGTGACATTGCATTAAATGCTTGCATTTAGTTATAAAACACATTCAGTTTCCTGTATATATTTGTTCTGTACTAAGTAAAAGTATGGTTGTGTAAGATATATTCATCCCTAGCGACTGCATTTTAAGTTTAAATTACAGAAGGTTATCACTCAATTAGAGCTGCTAATACTATGCTTACGAGCTGACCTAACAGTGACCTCTGGCAATAAATGTGAATGCTTGTAAATGTTGTCATTGTTAATTTTATCAACATGATCTTGGCATACAAATTCTCCAGTCATGTACAGGTAAATGACCTTCAAAATAAATGAATAATTGTCATTATATAAGAAGTGGCCACAAACAACTTACTTTCACAATTTTTTTTCTTTTTTGTTGTACTTGTACTAGTAGAATTCTACACCCCTTATCCTTATTTGGTGGGATTTTCTCAAGATCAACCCCTAAAAGCAATATTCTTAGTGAAGTGGTATTCTTATATTGTATTTAAAGGGGTTGTAAACCCTTGTGTTTTTTCACCTTAATGTATCCTATGCATTAAGGTGAAAAAACACCTGGCAGTGACGGCCCCCAGCCCCCCCCCCCCTCCGGTTTTACTTACCTGAGCCCTAGAATTTCCTATACCAGAGATGCGCTTTTCCTTTTCTTGGCTGTTGATTGGATAGATTGATAGCAGCGCAGCCATTGGCTCCCGCTGCTGTCAAACAAATCCAATGACGCGGGCGCCCGGGGGGTAGGGGCAAGTCCGGCATTTGGAGTCTATGGACGCAGAATGCTGGAATTGGGAGCATGCCTGTGGAGGTAAGTATGACATGTTTGTTATTTAAAAAAAAAATTAAGCTTTACAATAACTTTAAATGTAGATGACATTTGGGCAAGTAATGGAGAGGCTTTGCAGGGCTACCTTTTTAGCTTAAAAATACACTCTAGTCACACCTGAATATTAGGCTTTGAGATAAATATTGGAAACATTGCCTACTTATTGACTAGTTTGTTTTTCACACACAAAAACCTAAGTCAGGCAGGTACAATGGGGGGGGGGGGCAGAAGGGGGTGGATGCCCTGGGCGGTATCATTTACTGCAGGAAGGGGGGTGGAAGATACATGCCAGCTGTGCTATTTAGATAATAGCTGAATTATGTGCCGAGTGTGCTCCTGCACCCAACATAAGTCTAAGACCAGCTCCACCCTTCACATTACACATTGTTAGACACACAGTTAAAGCGGTTCAACACTGTGTTTGAAGTTTTTTTTTTTCGTGTAATGTGCAGTAATGTGCTTTGCATAATTCTTGGTGTTCCTGCTGCTGTTTTTCGTCCGCAATGTGGAGTTTGAAAACCGGTTCATGACTGCTTCCATCTTCTGTGTGGGCACCTGAAACCACACAGGCCCCTTTCTTCCGGGTTGCTGGCCCACAATGCCGACATCTCGCGAGATTTCGGAAGATGTGACCGAAATCTCGCGAGATTTCGGAAGATGTGACCGAAATCTCGCGAGATTTCGGAAGATGCCCGCACAGACGAAGTCATCGATTACAAGGTAAGTGAAAAAAAAAAACACATTTCATTTAGTACTCTTTGCCTGATTTGGAAGGCAAAGAGATTTACTAAATGAAATGTGTGCAGAACCGCTTTAAGCCCTTGATTGCCCCTAGATGTTAACCTCTTCCCAGCTAGTGTCATCCGACTTTAGTGCAGCTTGCAAATTACTTCTTTAAAAGAAGTCACTGCAAGCTGCTCTGAAGTCTCCCCCAAGTAGTGCAGAAACCTATTTCTAACTCAGAGCAAATTGAGTCACTCCAATTAGTATGGTTCCATTGTAATGAATGGAGCGTGACTTGTCAGGCGACTAAGTCGCCTGACAAGTTGCCCTATTGTGAACCATGCCTAAGTCGATGATCACAGCTAATACTAGTATAAAAAAAATGACACTGACTCTCTTTACATGGGGGGGCGGGGTTTGGGGGGGTCACAGTTTTCCATCTTCACCCTGGGCACCGTTTGACCTTGTCCTAGCACTGACGGTCATAGACAGCTTGAATATCAGCCGGTTCAGCTTTCTTTCAAACAATGCCAGTGCTCCTCCCTGCCTCCTTCAATACTGTAAACTCTTTTTACAAAACCAGAATCAATATTTATCAATTAAGCTGGCCATAAATGGATTGAAATGTAACTGGTTCAGCAGGGACTGGCTGAATTTTGACTCATCTATGGGCAGGCTGGTTGTACAGAAGGTGATTTCTCTATTGAAGTTGATCTCTTGGGGAAGCGCCCCCCCCCCCCCCCCCCCCCGGCAGAACACAATAGCGCTGTGAGAGGGATTCCCTTATCCATATTGAATATGTGGATGGGGAAATCAGACCTTTTTTCAACCTGCTGGTTGAGTGAAAAAAAAAAAGTCTAATGTACTGTATGGTCTGCCTGAAACATATAAAAATAAGTTAAAATCATGATAATTCTTTATTTTACAATAATAAATAACAAATGCATCCATTCAATTCACACTATGCCGACATTTAAAATAATTTAAAATCACAAACAAGAATGCAATCCCATGAATATATAGAAAACATAAAGTAAAATGGAGTATGAAATATATTCTCAAACCCAGGATAGTAAATACAAGACTTATTAGCAAGAAAAACCTTTAAAAGATCATAAAATGGTGATTAAAAAGTGCAAAAATATTACTAAAAACAGCCCAAAGGGCCCAAAGGGCTTCTGCCAGTGATCCTGGAACAATCATCCTGTGCACACATCCTAACAGTTGTTCAAGCCCTGCACTGGGATTGCTTGACTAGCACTCATCTTCCTTCCCGGTACATTATTTCCAAGCTCCCTGAATTCTGAATATGTCCTCAAAGAAGAATAGCGAAGGCTGGTGGACAGACTGATGCTAGGTCACAAGTTGGCAATAAAATACCATTTGGCAGGAAATCCCAGTGGGACAGAGCAAAGGAGGCAGTGGCACACTTAACAAGGGTTTCCAGTCACTCAGATTCACCTGCCATTTATGATCTTTCTGTACAGCCTTCCATTTCTGATTACAACATGCAGGATAGCATCAAATACTCTGGGAGCTGCAATCAGTGTCCTTTGGAAATGTTTGGATTAAACAAGATATCTGTATGAGGATTGAATACACTGGGTCCCCTTATACCCACCTTGTTTCAAGCATTTATTCAGAAGTCGGTTTCTGAGCCCACCTTAAAGCCGGGTTCACACTGGGGCGGTAAGGGCGGCGGCGGTAAAGCAGCGCTTTATTTAGCGCTGCTTTACCGTCGTTTTAGCCGCGGTATACGAAAAAGGGTTAACACCAGCGGCGCTTTGCCGGCGGCATTACCACAGTATCCCCGCGGTGTCCCATTGATTTCAATGGGTAGGAACGGTGAATACACCCCTCCTTCACCGCTCCAAAGATGCTGCTAGCAGGACTTTTTTTTACCGTCCTGCTAGCGCACCGCTCCAGTGTGAAAGCCCTCTGGCTTTCACACTAGAGTTGAAGGACCCGCTTTTTTCAGGAGCATTACAGGCACTATTTATAGACGTTTAGGTGTGAAAGGGGGCTAAGGCTGGGTTCACACTATCTTCACATGCGGCTCACAGCAGAGGTCCAGTGCATCACCATTCACCACTTCAATTCCAATTTCAGCCCAAATTTTGGGCTAGATTCAGACCTGTAATGGACCAAAAGACGCACAGGGTTCCTGTGCAAATTTGCACCGGAGCCACATCAGAGATATGTGAACCGGCTCCAATTCAAAATAGTGTGAACCCAGCCTAGGATGTATAGTCCACTGTACATATCTGCTTTTCTAGTCATTTTCACAATGCAGATTTATGTAATGAGAGCTTACATTTCCATAATGTGCAATGACTTGTAGATTAGAGAGTTTACCATGGCCCTAGAAAGCAGTGTCAGTGGGGTAAAGGACATTGTCCCCAAAGTTTAAATTATGTTAAAATGGTATTCTCATCCATGCCTGCTGTTTCTGTGGGAGTTTGCATCTGGACCATTCTTCTGCTCTGCCAGCTTGAGGTTTTGGCACCTAAAGGGTGCTAAGAGGTGTATATGTTCTGCTACCTGCACTTGCATATTGTTAGGGAGTGCTATTTCCTCACTTTGCCTGGACATTGGATATTGTGAAATATTTATTGTTGCATTTTCTCTACTGAATTGCAATTTCTATTAAATTCCTTTTTCTATTGCAACAGACCTTGACATCTACTGTTATGCTGCTCATGTGCATAGAAAGGCATTTGTGTTTCTTATGCATGGAGTCTGTTTCCCTACCCTTTTTGCAGTTCCCATTAGGCTGGTTTCACACTGGGGCAGTGGGGGCGGCGGCGGTAAAGCAGCGCTATATTTAGCGTTGCTTTACCGTCGTTTTAGCCGTGGTATTCGGCCACTAGCGGGGTGGTTTTAACCCCCGCTAGCGGCCGAAAAAGGGTTAAAACCCCCCACAAATCGCCGCAAAGCGGCGCTTTGCCTGCGGTTTTATCGCGTTATCCACGCGGTGTCCCATTGATTTCAATGGGTAGGAGCGGTATAGGAGCGGTGAATACACAGCTCCTTCACTGCTCCAAAGATGCTGCTAGCAGGACTTTTTTTTTACCGTCCTGCTAGCGTACCCTCCGTCCTGCTAGCGCACCCTCGGGCTTTCACACAGGAGTTAAAGGACGCGCTTTTTTCAGGAGCTATACAGGCGCTGTTTTTAGCGCTGGAGCTCCTGAAAAATGCTTCAGTGTGAAAGGGGCCTTAGACTTGTATCTTTTTATTATCTTCTGTTACATCCTTTTACATTTTGGAATTGTGTCCTCACAGGGATTAAGAGCATTATCTCTGCCCAGTCCCTTATCTTTGCAATAGTCTTAATTGGACTGCTGCTTTTCTAATTCAGTGCTACCATCTCTATGTTTAGAATTGTTTAAATGCCTACACACAAAGGAAAAAATGTTCTCTGGGAATGTCAGGGGTTTAAATGATGCCATTAAGAAGAGAGCTGTGTTTGACTATTGACTATTTCGCTTTTTACAATCCAGCCTTAGTTTGTTTGCTGGTGAAACACCTGTCTGCTGAAACTTCTAAATTTCTACACGGCTCATTTGTATCACTCTTTTTATTTCATAGCATCAGCATTTTGATCAGCTGAAGTGCTCTGTTCTTTTGCAAATGGGTCCAGGTAGACAGTTAGGGAAGATGCCCTTTTATTCATTGTAGTCTTTATGCCATGGAATGTTTCATAGCTATTATAAATGTGCCCGCTCCATTCACTACCAGAATTGTCATACTCCTAGCACAATTTTTGGATGACCTATTGCACTTAACCTTGGACACCCCCTGCTTGATGTTATAATCTTGTTTGGGAAAATATGTGTAAATATGTGAAGCTGAGTTTAGTTTTCTTTGTCATATTATGCATCCTACCAAAAGTGAGTGTACGGGGGAGATTTACTAAAGCGGGTGCTCTCAGAATGTGGTGCAGCTGTGCATGATAATCAATCTGCTTTTAATTTCAGCTGGTTTGATTAGGCTTTGACAATAAAACCAGGAAGCTGATTGTTTTATATGCAGAGGTGCACCAGAGTTTGCACTCGCCATCTTTAGTAAATGATCCCCTATGTGTCATTCTAAAATGCACCACTTGAACATTGACATGGCTTTGGGTACATGAGACAATATTCCTTACATCTGCTCTGTAACAATGGAGGTGAGGAGCATCTTGTATCTCTCTCCCATAGTGGTGATCATTCAAACAAAGTGGGAAATAACCTGGGGATTTTAGAAAATGGCTGACTATGATCACCCTTCACTCATACCTTAACCTCACTGATGGCTTTACCTTTTCCCAAGGGAATTTAAGAGATGCCATAAAAGCCTTCCACAGAGGTCTGAACATTATTGAGGTGAGTGCTTATAAATTAGGCAGTTGATGAAGGGAGGAGGAGACCTGCCAACATGTTTTTGTGGCAAGAACCTCCTATATCTCAAGCCCTGGTCCCGACATTGAGTTTACCTGGCTGCAAATTGTTTAAAATGGCATTTCCCCCTCCTCCCACAATATCAGACTGGCTCAGGGAGTTGCACCTCATCATCTCGTTTTAAAAAGCTGACATAAATCGTCAGGAGCTGCCCATTGTAATTTAAAAAAACTTGGTCTTTATGGATCGAAAGGGTTGATAACTTTTTGGGGCTCAGTCCCTCTCCCACTGCTATTCTTTTTTGAATAGTTTGTGTGGAAACCCCCTGCATGTCTTCACCAGTAGTGAAATAAAGCATCGATTAGAAAGCCAAAGAAGTGTGGATTATTGTTTATTGCATATTATTTTGTACAAATTGATAATGTTCAATGACAACATCTCAGTTAGTATGTATTTGTAGCATTTGCATTTGCATATCATAAGTACATTTCTTCTGTATCATATGTTCATCCTATAATATGACTGATTGAATATTTTTGTTTGTGCTCTGTTTTCTTTCTAAAAACATTAATAAAAATCTATCTGATTAAAAAGGAAAAACATCAGGCTAAACAGAAAGAAATTATTTTACAAGATGGGATTAAACTAACACACTAGAAGTCCTATAGGTGCTTCTGGCAAAGAAAATAGAGGATCTGTGTGTGTGATGGCCACTAACACACTTCAAGTCCTGTGGGTGCTTGCTGAGAAGAAAATATAGGAGCTCTGTGTGATGCACTAACACACTCAGAAGTCTATAGGTGCTTCTGCAAAGAAAATAGAGGAGTCTGTGTGATGCCACTAAACACACTAGAAGTCTGTGGGTGCTTCTGCAAAGAAAATAGAGGAGCTCTGTGTGATGGCCACTAACACACTAGAAGTCTTGTGGGTGCTGCTGAGAAGAAAAATAGAGGAGCTCTGTGTGATGCCACTAAACACACTATCAAGTCCTATAGGTGCTTCTGGGAAGAAATATAGTCTGTGTGATGATGGGACTAACACACTTCAAGTCCTATAGGTGCTTCTGGGAACAAAATATAGGATCTCTGTGTGATGGGACTAACACACTTCAAGTCCTATGGGTGCTTCTGGGAAGAAATTATAGGTCTGTGTGATGGGACTAAACACACTTCAAGTCCTATAGGTGCTTCTGGGAACAAAATATAGGATCTCTGTGTGATGGGGACTAACACACTTCAAGTCCTATAGGTGCTTCTGGGAACCAAATATAGGATCTCTGTGTGATGGGACTAACACACTTCAAGTCCTATAGGTGCTTCTGGGAACAAAATATATGGGTGATGGGACTAAACACACTTCAAGTCCTATAGGTGCTATGATCTCTGTGTGATGGGACTAAACACACTTCAAGTCCTATAGGTGCCTCTGGGAAGAAAATATAGGTCTGTGTGATAGGACTAACACACTTTCAAGTCCTATAGGTGCTTCTGGGAACAAAATATTATGATCTCTGTGTGATGGGACTAACACACTTCAAGTCCTATAGGTGCTTCTGGGAACAATAGAAACAACAGGATACCAATGAGGAATAGACATCTTTCAGAAAAAGTTAAATAAAATGTAATACGTAGCCTGGCATGCAGATGACAATCAGGTAAACTGATATAAAGTTTGAGAGTGCAAGAGAGACCTGTTCACTCAATGCGTAGTGCGACTGCAACTTGGCCACTTCTTCAAGAGCAAGTGTTCAAGTGGAACAAAACCTTCCAATCCTTTACAGCCAAGGAAGCTGACATCTTAACAGTTCAGTTGAGAGCTAACATGATTGAAGGCATGCTTTGCATTTAATTGTTTTGGGGAAAAAAATGAATTGGTAGGTTTAGTTCCACCTTAAGTGATTTTAAATGTCTACATAAGTGTAATGTGATATTGCCCTTTCACTACAGCTGATATAACTATTATGTCGGTGGCAGCGCTGGCATGTACACAAACTTCTGGCCTCCATAGCATCCAGGAGTTTGTTTACATTTTTACAGTGTGCTGTCAGATTTAACATACATGGGATTTGGTCGGCTATAAGCAGTACTGTGGTCACTCAGCTTAGTCTGTGCTCAATCAGCTTCAACAGAGATCAGAGGGGACATTATCACATACTGTAGTTCAACATATACAAGAAAGAAAATAAAAATAAGAAACATTTTAAGAATTAAAGTTTCATAAATAGAGCCATTTTTGCATTGTTTCAATTTTTTTTTTTTTGTTAAATAATAATAATTGAAGTAAAACCCTCAAACAGTGAAAGTGATCTGGTGACTGCACATCTGCCCAATTGCTTCTACCTGACAGCTGACAGTCAGATGGCCAGATTTACATGCATTGTGTGTGTGTAAAACCCACTGCTATGTCTAACGTAGGAGATATGTCGGTGGCAGTGAAAATGTTAATCTATGGATTCTTTGCTTTGAGGAGATATATAAGTTTAGTGTTTTTAAGTACTCTGCAGACCTAAAATGTGCATTTAAACATAAAAAAATGAAATATATACTGTAGATCCATCAGCAAAAGAGTATTTTTGCTCAATAAAGGTGTAGCATGATTGATTACAATGTAAGTGGAATGTGTATATACAATAGGATATTGTATTTTATGCTTCAAAATGCAGAAAAAACATGCCATGCTTGTTCTGTTCCTCTGAATATCTGCACTTTCCTCCTCTGTTGGTGGTAGTCTCTTACACTTTCTGCAGCCCAGCAAGTAAAAATCGAGATCTGGGATGCCTACACCTGCACATTAATGACTGTTCCAATCATGTCCCAAAGGCTGAAGACCTTACAAATCTTGCCTCTACCCTCAGCATGGGAGTTAAAGCATACTGTATCTAAACATAAAAACACCACCAGGTGAAAATAAAGGAAAAAAGCTGTCCCCACCATCAAAAAAAAGTAAAGCCACAACATTTAAGGCTTGGTAAACTGCAAATAATACATTTTTGCTTTTGGGTTTAGATACGTTCATCTCACTGTCACTCTACACTCTCCTAACAGCAAGTTTTTTCTTAGGACATAAGAACTGCTACTCCTTCTGCCTGTCTCCGTCGGAAAAATCTTGGATGGTTTTTCCAACAGAATTCCGTTCAAGCTTGGCTTGCATACACACAGTCACACAAAAGTTTGCTGAACTTTCGACCGTCAAGAACCCGGTGACGTACAACACTACGACAAGCCGCGTAAATGAAGTTCAATGCTTCCGAGCATGCGTCAAATTGTTTCTGAGCATGCGTCGGAATTTTGTGCGTCAGAATTGCCACAGACTATCAGAATTTCCGATAGAAACTTTTTCCTTCGGAGAAATTGAGAACATGCTCTCAATCTTTTGCTGGCGGAAATTCTGCCAGCAAAGTCCGATGGAGCCTACACACAGTCGCATTTTCCGACAAAAAGCTCTCATCGGTCTTTTGCTGCCCAAAAAATTCCGACCGTGTGTACGCAGCATTATACAGGGGATTGCAAGGGACTGATACTAAGTCAATTTCAGGTGTTTACTCTGCTTACATTTAAAAAATGATGTGATAATGAATACAAAGCTACATTAATGTGTATATGTGTGTTTTGTCTGTGGAGTTAATCCTTAACTTTATGTAAATCTGCATATATATTCATATATACAGTATATATATATTTTTTAAATGCATAGAGCATTTATCTCAATGGGAAATGTTAAAATATCAGCAGTAACAGTTAATGAGCCATGTCTTTGGCTCTTTTTCGCAATTTAAGCCAGTAAATAAAATATTCCAGTAGAGTTCTATGTGAGCTTAATAATTATCATCCTGGCTTGAATTTCATGTAAAATAACCTTTCTCTAAGAAAATCCAGTATCAAATATTAGGTGATACAGTTTGCTAGCTGTAGAGGTAATGTTTAAAGCATACTACATTCATTGATTGAAAAGTAATGCCTCCATGTCCATTAGTTATGACTTGGTGGATATATTTTAATAAAGTAAACACAGAAATAATTCTTAGAAATATGTATTTTATTTTTTCTACATAGTTGCATGCTGTATATCCTACCTATAGTAAACACATTTTAGCCAGCTTTTGTAGTAAGTCCACATTCCAACATTAGCTTGACAGATTTCTCAGCTTCTTTATTGGACAGGTAGTGATGTCCATGAAGATCTTGGAAAAAAAATGGAAGATTTAAGTTGCCAAGTCCCAACAGTATGGTGAATGATGTAGGGTGGTGTGATTTAGTGTCTCGGTTCTTAGTACCATGATTGCTGGAATTTTTGATTTTCTCAGCTTTCATCTCAGCTATTACCCATTGGTTATGGGTGCACCAGAACTTCCAAACATGGAAAAACTTTGAACCCAAACCACGAACCCTACTAAAGTCTATGGGACCCGAACTTGAAAAATCAAAAGTCTCCATTTTGAATGCTTACATGCAAATTGTTGGCCATAAAAATGGTTTGGGGGCCCGGGTACTGCCCTGGGGGACAGATATCAATGCTATTTTTTTTTTAAATATTGTTTTTAAGCACTTGCCGACCACTTACTGCACTTGTACTGCGACAGGTCGGCTCTATTGCTCAAAACGACATACCTGTATGTAATTTCGTACACTGGGGGGGGGGGCGCTCGAACGCTGCCAGAGGTGTGATCGCACGCTGATTGGACAGAGGGGTAGCCAATCAGCGGTATCACCCGATGTTTGACAGCACCCCATGATTGTTTCAGAGAAAGACAGAACGATGGTCTGTCTATGCAAACAAGGCAGATCGCCATTCCAATAGGGGAGAAGATAGAAAGAGCATGTGTTCCTGCTAAGCATGAACACCAATCTCTGTCTTCACCCATTTAGAGCAACCCCCACACCAGCTAGGCACACGGTTGACCCTTTGATTGCCCCTGGCGATAACCCCTTCCCTGCCAGTGTCATTTATACAGTAACAGTGCATATTTTTAGCACTGATCACTGCAATAATGTCACTGGTTCCCAAAAAAGTGTCAAAAGTGTCAGTTAGGTGTCCGATTTGTCCGCCGCAATGTTGCAGTCCTGCTAAAAATTGTTGATCCCCCTCCATTGCCCTCAACATGGGGAGGGTGCTTTGGAGTACCCCCCCAAAGTACCTCATTCCCACAACCCTTTGTTGTGTGGGTATGCGGGCAGGAGGCTTATCGGAATCTGGAAGCCCCCTTTAACAAGGGGACCCCCGGAACCTGCCCCCCATGTGAATTGGTAAGGGGTACATTGAACCCTTACCATTTCACAAAATAAAGTGTCAAAAATAGTAAAAAGACAGGAAACATTATGGGACAAGTCCTTTATAAAAAAAAAAAAATGTCCCGCAATGTCCATTCATCTTCTATCATGCCACCCGATGAACTGAAAAAAGAAAAAACGCAACAGCTCTGCCTCCATGGGAGGCTCCCGCCAAGTGACGATTCTTCTTGGTGACAGCTCTTATATAGCTAAGGGCGGGGCCACCCGGTGACATAAACGGGAGACCCTGCCCCCCTCTGACACCTGGTGACATCAGAGGAAGGCAGGGTCACCTGTTTACGTCACCGAGTGGCCCTGCGGCCCTATGGAGGCGAAGTTGTTGTATTTCTTTTCTTTTTTCGGTTTGTCAGGCGGCATGATAGAAGATGAATGGACATTGCGGGACATTTAAACATTTTTTATCTTTTAATAAAGGACTTGTCTCCTGTCTTTTTTACTATTTTTGACCCTTTTTTTGTGAAATTGTAGGGGTACAATGTACCCATTACCAATTCACATAGGGGGAAAGCCAGGATCTGGGGGTCCACTTGTTAAAGAGGCTTCCAGACTCCGATAAGCCCCCGCCCACATACCCCCACAACCACCGGGCAAGAGTTGTGGGGATGAGGCCCTTGTCCCCATCAACATGGGAACAAGGTGCTTTGGGGAGCTACTCCAAAGCACCCTCCCCATGTTGAGAGCATATGGCCTGGTACGGTTCAGGAGGAAGGGCGCTCTCTTGTCCCCCCTCTTTTCCTGTGGCCTGCCCGGTTGTGTGCTCGGATAAGGGTCATCCATACCAGACATGAAGGGTCTGGTATGGACTTTGGGGGGGCTACGCCATTTTTTTATTTGGTGCAGGGTTTCCATTCCAGACCTGAAGGACCTGGTATCGAATTTGGGGGGACCCCCAAGCAATTATTTTTTATTTATGGTTCATGGGGTTCCCCTTTATATTCATACCAGACCCAAAGGGCCTGGTAATGGACTGGGAGGGAACCCATGCCGTTTTTTTTCAATGAGTTTTATCTATATTGCCGAGACCCAACAATTCATTACAGCCACAATCAGTTTTAAGTTACTTTTTTTCCTTTAGAAATTTAATTTTGCTGTGGTACTGTTCTAAACATGGGAAAACTGCCACGATATTTAAAGGAATATTTCATTTTTATTGTTTCACTTTAAGCATTATTAAAATCACTGCTCCTGAAAAAACGTCAGTTTTTAAAACTTTTTGGGGAAATTAATACATGTCCCCTGGGGCAGGACCTGGGTTACAAAACACTTTTTATAACAATAACTTGCATATAAGCCTTTAAAATGAGCACTTTCGATTTTTCATGTTAATGTCCCATAGACTTTAACGGTGTTCCGCGGCTTTCAAATTTGCCACGAACACTGCATATACAACCAAAGTTCGGGCCGAACCATTCGCCCATCCCTACTTTTTATATGTCTGTTCTGTCAAATACTTCTCCTTAAGTAATCTGCATATTGTCCTTTATCAGTCCATAACACATTCCCTATGAATTCCATCAGATAATGTTACAGCTTGGCCACACCTTTGCTTGTCATAATAGTAAGATATTCTCTCTTTGACATATTTGCATCATTTGACCCAGTGACACATGATGCTCACAATGACACCATAATCTCACCATAAATAGCTTGAATACATTGTTAAATTTTAATTGAAGAAATAACCTTCTACCATCCGGAACCCAAGAATAAAATGTTAATTAGCTTGCACTGAGGTGGGTCTAGAAACAAGGTTCCATTTCATATAGAGTAATAAAACAACCATTTACAGTAACAACCTGCCATGAACTGAGGTGATAAAGGAGAACCAACCTAATGAGATTGATTTACTTAAAGCAAATTAACTGTTTACATTGCTAGGGAATCTTACCTTAGTGAAAAAGATCTGCTACCTTTCATCATCCAATATTGTGCAAGCAAAATGCTGTTTTTTATTGTCCATGTGATTTGGTATTCTGCAAAGTGAATTTTAAGCTAAGAGAATGGGATCAATCCCAGTGTGTCTATGCTTGTTGCATATCAGTGATGCCATTTGTTGACAAAATATGGGCAATGCTTTTCATTTAGCCCTATTCTTATTTCATTTTCAAAATTGTTTACACATATTGTCTGGAAAATGTCACTAGCCTTTGAATGAAAAAAATCAACCAATACTTTAAAACCATCTTCACGCCTATATGTTCCTGCTGAACCGGCTGAGATTTGAACCATTAATGGACAGGCTGAATGTACCAAGTTGATCAAATGATCAACTTGGGTACAACCAGCCTGCCAGATTCACCTGCAATTATCGATAGCGGTTGTTATACCGTCCAGCAATAATCACTGTCTCCTCCCAGCGGGGATGCCCCCCCCCCCATCAGGAGAAGACAATTACTGATTCCCTTGTCAACATTGTCTGTGTTGATGGGGGAATTGTGCAAATTTCTTTCCTGCAACAAGTGGTTGCAGGGAAGAAAGTTGTACCATGTTTGGCCAGCCTAAGGTCATCATGTGACCACATATTTAGATACGTATTTATGACATTAAGCTTAAATTTTTTTAAATAATGTGGTGATTAGCTAGACATGGGTGGGGTTTTGTTTATAGGATGGCTTCTCTGGATAGACTTAATCTTTATCTGTGTCAATACATACTTTCTTCTATTAGTTAGGCAGGCCATAGATGATGCACCATCAGGTTAAATGAAAAATAAAATAAAAATGTATACATCAACACATTTGGTGTTGATAGGGGAATCCCTCCCATGGAGCCATTGTATTCTAAAAGTGAAGAGAGTTCTCTGCCATCAGAATACAATTATCAATGTTGCCAGCTATAACTGGTTCCACTGGTTGAAAGAAAAAAGGAAGACAGACTGGTTGTACAGAAGTCATTTGAGAAATGGATCAAAACCCTGCTGAACCAGCTGAATTTTGATCCATCTATGACTGGCTTTACTCAGTAGATATACAGAAAGTTTATGTGATTAATATGAAATGCATGTTATATAGCAGATGTAAAGTTGTGTACCTTACCTTTACCATATAAAATATCAAACACGTTATTCTACAGCACATAAGGTTCTTTAGAACTAAAAATGTATTGTATGGCAGAGGCATAAGAAAATACATTTAAAATTGCCCATGGTACCTGGAACCGAAAACATGGGTGGTACAGAAATTATTTTTTTCCTCTGACTGCTTACTTCTACTGTAGCAGATTCTGTCTTTTGGCTAGTAAGAGCTCTTGCTGTGAAGATGGGCTGCTTTTGTAGCTTGTGTCCCACTAAGCATATTGATGGTGCATGCTATGTAATAATAATAAGTATTGGCTTCTTCCACACCTAATCTTTTTAAACCATATCCGCTCTGTATATAAGTAAAACAGAGAAAAATGTATTCGACAAAAGCAATCATTTGTAATAAAACAGAAAGAAAACAGACAACAAACAGAAAACCATCCATTCCTACCAATGCAGCATCACTTTCTTGAGCAGCATGGCAGGTTTATATTTGTACCTAAATTTGTTTGGTGGGTGCTTTGGAGGTAAGATTACAACAGATTACTACAGAATGACTATCCTAATTAGGATTGATATTTGGGTTCAATGCTACCATGAGTTTGTGATGGATTCCTGGGTTTTGCTGGGCTCACTTATTGGAAACACTTGGTCAAAAACTTTGTAGGGAAATAAGGAGAACTTGCTTACTGTTCCATCCTCCCTCATCCACTCCTTCACCATTTGCAGCCTTTTAGTTTATTCTGTAATTTATTGGGTTTATTTTTTACTTTCTTTAAAATATTTATTAGCTTTCTGCTAGGGTTAACATTTTTAACAAATTTGGGCTTCTGTTTTACTGTTAGTCTTTTATTTTTGAAAAAGAGCTTCAATTACGCAACCTAGGTGAGGTTTTTTTTTTTTTTAAATTCTTTATTTCTTTACAGGGAAACAGAAGTATACAACCTAAGCGTAAAAGAAAAGTATGGCATAGCATTTACGTATTGTTTCACATTATCTTCATGTTACCTATATGCTTCTGCCTTTCTATATTCTAAATCTGTAGACCTGTATTTTCTTTACATTTCCCTCTTAATTACCCCCTATTTTATCTGCTATGTTTAAACCTACACCCCCCCCCCTTCCCCCCCCCCCCCCAAAAAAAAAAAAAAAAAACACAGCAAATAAAAATAGGAATAAATTTCCCCCATCACCCCCCCCTCTCCCAGCCCGTCCAGTCCACTCTAGGTATACCTCCTGAGTTCTATTTAGATTAATCACAACCTTCCTCTCCAATCTGTCTCTTACCTTCCTCAGTTTGCAAAAAGAGCTCCCATGGAGCCCATATTTGGGATATTTGTTCTTTTTTACTCATAGATGTAGGTATCATATTTTCCATAATCCCTATATTTCTCACTTTGCTGAGCCACATGGAGATCCGAGGTGCACTTGAGCTCTTCCAGCATGCAGTTATAGAGCTTTTAGCAGCATTCACCATGTGACTCAGCAGTGAGTTTTTGTATTTCTCCATGGGAATTTGTGAGGATTGTAAGAGAAAGAATGCCGGGTCCCAGGGAATCTGATATTCTGTAAATAGTTGAGTAATTCTCTGGACTTCCTGCCAAAAGTTTTTAATTATTGGACATGTCCAGAAGATATGTGCTATAGTGCCTCTTTCTTGGCAACCCCTCCAGCACCTGTCCGAAGCCGTTTGAGAGAATTTATTCATTAATGAGGGTGTATAGTACCATCGCGTTAGAATTTTATAATTCAATTCCTGAATCTTGGTACATCTGGAAGAGTTTAAGGTTAAATGTATTATCTTTTGTTGTTGGTCTGTTGTAAAACTTTGTTCCAAGTCTCTCTCCCACTTTCCCAGACTTAACATCTTAAAGTGCTCTGGAGGGGCAGTCAACAAAGCGTATATCTTAGAAACACTGTGGGAGAAGGGCCCTTTCTCCTCACAGTATCTCTCGAAAATTGTTCTTGGGCGATTATAGCTTTCCTGGGACCCTAGAGATTCCAGATAGTGTCCAATCTGTCGTGCTTGCCAAAAAGGTAATTTAAACTGACCTCCCATATTTATTAGTAGATCTATTGTTGACCAGTTATTAAGATTAAAGAAATGCGAGGCTTGGAAGATGCCTCTATCTTTCAATTTTTTGAACTCCCCTGGCTCAAGGCCCGGGGGAAAATCGGGGTTCCCCAAGATAGGAAACAGTGGAGATTTCATTGAAGAGAATTTAGGATTCTGGATGACCTTTGCTCCTATCCGAAGTGTGGGCCCTATCAAAGGGTGTGTTTTTACTGCAGTAGGGATAGCAGCGTAGCACCATATTGCTCTGTTAAGTGGGATCGTACTGGCATGTTGCTCAATATTAATCCATAATTTACTCCCTTCATGTCGACCCCAGTCTATTATTCTACCCAAATGGGATGCTTGGTAATATTTATATAGATCTGGCGCTGCTATTCCTCCCGCAGTTTTCGATAGGGTCAACAGTTTTCTATTTATCCTAGGGCGCCTACTTGCCCAAATAAATTTTGTAAAAACGCCTCTCACTCGGTTAAAGAAGGCCAAGGGGACAAACACAGGTAAAGCCTGAAAAAGATACAGGAATTTCGGTACAATGCTCATTTTTAAGATATTACTTCTCCCAAACCAGGAATGGCGAGCTTTACTCCATTTTTCCAGTAATACTGTTACTTCTTTAATTAAAGGTGGATAATTTAAAGTATAAATATCTGTTAGCTTCGGTGGGATATGAATTCCTAAATATTTTAATGCACTTGATGTCCATCTAAACTTGAAACTATTTACTAAGTTCTTACTTAAGGGGCGCTCCAGAGACATCCCCATCGCCTCCGATTTACTGTAGTTTATTTTAAAATTCGACTGGGCGCCATAGTCTTCCACCTCCTTTATAAGGTTTGGAAGTGATATCTGTGGGTTTGTAATTGAAAAGAGTAGGTCGTCCGCATAGGCAGAGACTTTATACTCGTATTTTCCAACCCTGATACCACTAATATCCGAATTCTGACGAATTTTATTTAATAAAGGCTCCAAAGTCAAAACAAATAATAGAGGCGATAGGGGGCATCCCTGGCGCGTCCCATTTGATATAGGGAAATACTCTGAGTAAACTCCATTAGCCTTTACCAAGGCTTGTGGTGTAGAATATATCCCTTCAATCCAATGTAACATTTTATCTCCAAAATCCATATGTTCTAACACTCCCCTCATAAAAGTCCAATTAACCCTATCAAAGGCCTTTTCGGCATCTGTATTCACGAAGACACATGACATCTCTTTCTGATTTACATATTGGAGCAGATTTAACACTTTAATAGTACTGTCTCTAGCTTCTCGTGTGGGGACGAACCCCACTTGATCCAGATGTACTAATTGTATCAAGTACGGTTGTATACGGGATGCAAGTATCTTCGTGAATATTTTCATGTCCACATTTAATAGGGATATTGGACGGAAGCTACTGCACACTGACTGGTCTTTCCCTTCTTTGGGTATTACTACAATATGTGCCTTCAACGCCTCTACTGGTGGGGTAGATATTTGACCCCATGTATTAAAGGTCTTAGATAGATATGGGCTTAATATTGGAAAAAAGCTTTTGAAGTATTGTGAAGAGAACCCATCCGGGCCAGGTGCCTTCCCATTCTTCATCGTCTTTATTGCCAATATCACTTCCTCTGTTGTGATTGGCAACTCCATCTCTGAGCGAGCTGAAGGTGACAGTCTGGTTAATTGTGAGGAGGTCAAATATTCTTCCATCAAGTGGGAGGGTACGGGAGGGATTGGTAAATTATATAATGCCCTATAAAATTCTCTGAATTCCCTTACGATGTCTTTAGGCATATAAGTTTTTTGACCGCCCTCTGTTTTAATACAAGGAATGTAAGACCTCTTCTGTTGTTCTTTTAATTTTTTAGCTAGGACTCTACCGCACTTATCTCCTGATTCATATATTAATCTCTTCCCTTGTTGCAAAGTTGCCCTAGCTTTATACCTGAGAAGGTCTGATAATTGTCTTCTCAAATCAGCTAACTCAATTCCTGTTTCCTTTTCCAAAGTCTTTTTATGTTTTTTCTCAATTTCCTGTATCCTTCCCAGTAATCCCATCATCTTCTCCTCCCTGGCTCTCTTCACTCGAGTGCCATGCTTAATCAAGATACCTCTAATTACCACCTTATGGGCTTCCCAGACTATTCCCATATCCATCTCCCCAACATCATTTATTTGAAAATATGAATTGATTTCTGTAGTTAGATCATCTCGAATTTCGGGACACTGTAACAGGCTTTCATTTAATCTCCATCTCCATTCCATTTTTTGAGTTGCTCCTATCAGATTTATCCTCATTGTAATTGGTGCATGATCTGACCAGGTAATATTTCCAATCTGAGTGTCCCGAACCTTCGAGAGTATCTGTTGTGGTATTAAAAAAAGGTCAATTCGCGAGTAAATCTGATGTGGGTTGGAAAAAAAAGTAAAGTCCTTCTCTTCTGCATGAAAGGCCCTCCAAACGTCTACTAATTGGAATTCTACTAACTTTCTAATTATATTTTTTCTTAATCCAATCGATGTTGAGGAAGTTCCCTTAGATGTATCTAATTTAGGGTCAAGAGGGATATTAAAATCCCCCCCTATTATCAGAATTCCATCCTTAAATTCCATTAATTTAGATAAGGCCTTCTTCAGAAAGCTATCTTGATGTAAGTTCGGGGCGTATATGGTAGCTAAAGTCACCTTTACTGTTCCTATATATCCTTTAAGAAAGATATATCTTCCTCCTTCGTCCTGACATTTCTCCACTAATGACCAGGCAATTCTATTAGATATCAGAATTGCTACTCCTTTTGTTTTAGCTTCCTGGTTACAGGCATAGTATACGTTGGGGAAAAGTCTATTTTGAAGGTACATAAAGGCCCCTGCTTTCAGGTGCGTTTCTTGTACCATCCCCACATCTGTTTTTAGACGCTTGAACTCATTCAGTAACATTTTTCGTTTTTCGGGAGTGTTTAGTCCTTTAGCATTCAGTGAGGTAATACCTATCCCGTCCATTTTCCTCTGGGCCTATGGGTGTCCAGAGGAGGGAGGGAGAGAGAGAGAGAGAGAGACGGGGAAAAAAACAAAAAAAAACAAAAAAAAACAAAAAAACAAAACAAAAAACAAACAAACAAAAAACAAAAGAAAAAAAAAAAAAAAAAAAAAAAACCCCCCCTCCCTAAACTAAGCTTCCCAGCACCTACCTATGGGTACTTTAGTTTCCCGTAGGTGATGGATATGGGGGGGACTAGCAAATGCCTGAGTGGGCCAGGCATAGACCTCTATCCCTCCATCCCTTCCCAGTCCAATTTAAGCCCTCCTGTCTGGCTTCCTCAACCTTTCTCCCTTCTCATCCCTCTCTCCTCTCTCCCTTTCCCTCCTCCTCTCTACTTTTTCACTTTATTTCACATTATTTCACATTCCTCTCGTCCACGTCCCATCCCCTCCTCCCTAGTCCACCTCCCCTTCCTTTCCTCAAACCATTTCAAGCCTCTTTTTACATACATATTAATTAACTTCCACAAAAAAAAATAGAGGGTACTTTTTAGACATAGAACAGGGAGGTAAGGGGGAAGGGAGAGAAAAAAATATAAAAAAAAAAATATATAAGATAAAATAAAAAAAAATAAAAAAAACACACAAAAAAATATATATAATAATTTTTTGACCATCTTAGCATGAGGATGGATGGCAATAACCACCCTTCGACTTACTAAGTTACATTATTACGTATATTCTTTACGTTATCATCTATATAAAACCCTTCTGTTCAGTCCCCACCCTCCTCCACCCAGATTTTATTATTATTATTATTGTTAGTGTTAGTGTTAGGGGCAGTGTCCGGAGAAACAGTTCTTACCTCACACCCTTGTGTATATATTTTCCATGTAATTCCCCCTTCACCTAGTGCTCATTGTTTATTTCTTAAATCTCAATGTTTAGAATTATTTCTATATTTACTAATTTATTTAAATCCTATTTATTCCCACATTCTTCCCGCCTCCCCCCATTTTCCCTCCCGTACTGCCCTTCTTAATATCCCATTTTATTGTGAACTATTTATATTTTCTATTCAGTTCTAACCCTCTAACCCCCCCCCCCCCCCCCCTACTCAATCCCTTCTTCTTTCAATACATTGTGTACACTAGTGTCACCCTCTATTTCTGTGTTACAGTGTCTTCCCTCCCCCCCAACCTCTTATCTATCCTACCCCCCAACCCTCTTCCCCTTTGTCTGCGTCTCCAGGACCCTGCCCCCAAAACCAACTGGCCATGCAGCCTATCCCCCTATCCCCTTAATCTATATGTAATAAGGGACGCCCCCTTTCTGAACCATTTCAATTAAGTATAAATCCTTATAAGGGAGAAAAAAAAAAAAAAAAAAGGGGGGGAGAAAGAAAGGGAGAGGAGGGCAGATTTTACATGGGGGGGGGGGGGGGGGGGACGGGATCCCTTAACCAAACATTATTGTGAAAAAAAAAGACAAAAACAAAAGTCCAACCTGAGGAGGTAATAATAAAAAAAAAAAAAAAAAAAAAAAAAGTGAGGAGATACTCAACAAGAGAAAAAAGTCCATCTCAAAAAATTAGGGGGAGAAAGGGGAGAAAGAAAAAAAAAAAAAGGGAGAGAAAAAAAAAAAAATTAAAATCTCATATCCAGGAGGGTAACATTATCCTTTTAACTCCTGACCAGCTTAAGAGGTCTTCTCCTCCAGTACTTGCTGTGTTTGCTGCGCATCTACTCGATTCAGGGGTATTGATACGACAGGCCTTGGAACCCCCCTTCTGGGTGATCTTTTCCTGATTGGCAAGAGCCAGTTTGGGACCACACAGCTTTCAACTCCTAAGAACAAGAATAGCGCCGGAAGCTCTGCTGGTGTTTGTAATAGAAAGGTCCCCTTTTCCATCCTGATTGTCAAAGATATCGGGTACCCCCAGCGATAAGTCCCCCCGGCAGATTTTATCTTGTCTAATAGTGGACGCAATTGTGCTCTCCTTTGAAGTGTTGCTCGGGATAGATCTGGGAGTATATTTATCCTGTCCCCTAGGGGACAACCTAGGTGAGGTTTGGTTGAATGCTATAAAAAAATAGACCATCAAATGTTACCAACAAATCAATAAATAATATAAGTGACAAATAGTGTCATTCATCCTCTGAGGGGAAAAAATATTAAATCACCCAATGACTAGAGATGGCCTTGTGGTTCGCCCGGCGGTCGGTTCGCGGCAAACTTTGCTCGTTCGCGATTTGCCAAACTGGCGGACTTATGGAGATGTTTGCGGCGGCTATATTCTTTTACATTGTGAAGAACTTTGACCCATGACACATCCATCATGGGGTACAGGACAGCCAATTGAGACATTTCAGCACATACCCCCTACCTTATAAATATACCTGATCTGGCTGCCATTTTACATTCTGTCTTTTGTCAGTGTAGGGATAGGACGCTGTGTGGAGCAGGGACAGTCTGTAATTACTAGCTATTAGGTCCACAAAAGTCCTTTTAGGACTGGCATATGTGTATAGGAGAGGGTTTAGGGAGAGAGTTTGCTGTTTGGAGCAGGGACAGTCTGTACTCACTAGCTATTATTAGGTCCACAAAAGTCCTTTTAAGGACTGGTATAAGTGTACAGTATATAGTGGTGTAATATACTTATAATATACTTTCAAATATAGAAAGCATATTATAGTTCACTGCAGCGCTAAGCGATTCTGCAGCTGTCTTTTCTCAGTGTAGGGACAGTTTGCTGTTTGGAGAAGGGACAGTCTGTAATTGACTAACTAGCTACTATTAGGTCCACAAAAGTCCTTTTAAGGACTGGTATAGGTGTGCAGTATATAGGAGTGTAATACACATATAAAATAAAATACTTTCAAATAGAGAAAGCATAATATAGTGAGTTCATTCTTACTGTGCAGCAAATTTGTGACTGCTGAGCGGTTCCACAGCTCTTTTGTCAGTGTAGGTAAAGGTTGCTGTGTGTCGCAGGGAACAGATTGTAGCGACACAAATCGCTAACGAATATAGGTCCACAAAAGTCCTTTTAAGGACTGGTATAGGTGTACTATTTGGTGTGCAGTATATAGGGGTGTAATACACGTATAAAATACTTTCACATATAGAAAGCATAGTATAGTGAGTGCAATTCTACTGTGCAGCAAATTTGTGACTGCTGAGCGGCTCCGCAGCACTTTTGTCAGTGTAGGTAGAGGTTGCTGTGTGTCGCAGGGAACATATATTAGTGACACAAATCGCTAACGAATATAGGTCCACAAAAGTCCTTTTAAGGACTGGTATTGATGTACTATTTAGTGTGCAGTATATAGGGGTGTAATACACGTATAAAATACTTTCAAATATAGAAAGCATAGTATAGTGCATTTCTACTGTGCAGCATTGTGACTGCTGAGCGGTTCTGCAGCAATACTACATAGAGTGACAAACGCAATTAGAAAAAAGTATTATAACTGGTGTGATAGACCAGTGGCCCCCCAAAACGACGGATTGAAGCGGGGTGTTATATACCGTCTTCCACATATACTGCACTTCTCTAGATACTTTTGTCACAGGGTCATTTAAAAAATGACAGGCAGAGGAAGAGGCAGGCCCTTCTGCAGGGGTGGTAGGGGTAGGGCAGGAGCACGAGGCTTGAGCCAAAGTGGGAAGTTGCAGAAGGTGCGTTCGATTATGTCAAAGGACACACCAGACTTGGTTGAGTGGCTCACTCAGCCTTATGCCGCGTACACACGTGCGGACTTTTGCCGGCGGACCTAGTCCAGCGGACAATCCCACGGGACTTTCCAGCTAGGTCCGCTGGACTTTCCGAGCGTGTGGACTTGCCCACACACGCACGGACTTCTCCAGCGGATAATCCGCCGGCCAAAAGTCCGCGGGACTTTTGAAAATGAACGGACTTGCCCAAACACGGAGAAGTCCGTTCATTTCGAACGTAACTTCAGGTTACGTAGCTAGCGTAGGCAGTAAATGCCGCCGCGCTAGCTCCGTAAGCTGGCATGGATTTAAAGGGAATCCCCACACCGAAAAAACGGCGTGGGGGTTCCCCCCAAATCCAAGTCAGACCCTCATCCGAGCACGCAGCCTGGCAGGCCAGGAAAGGGGTGGGGACGAACGAGCGCCCCCCCCCCCTCCTGAGCCGTACCAGGCCGCGTGCCCTCAACATGGGGGGTGCCCTGGGGAAAGGGGGGCCGTGCGGCCCCCCCACCCCAAAGCACTTTGTCCCCATGTTGATGAGGACAAGGGCCTCTTCCCGACAACCCTGGCCGTTGGTTGTCGGGGTCTGCGGGCGGGGGCTTATCGGAATCTGGGAGCCCCCTTTAATAAGGGGGCCCCCAGATACCGGCCCCCCACCCTATGTGAATGAGTATGGGGTACGATGTACCCCTACCCATTCACCTAAGGTGTAAAATGTAAAGTACAAAAACACACACACTTTTGAAAAAATATTTTATTACACTGCTCCGGGGGTCTTCTTCCGTCTTGGGGGTCTTCTCGCCGGACTCCTCCGCTCTCTTCTGCTCTTTTACCTAGCTCTTTCACGAACGGAGGAGTCCGGCTACCTTCTTCGTCGTCGCCGCCGTCGTCTGGGGGTCTCGATCCGCCTTCGGGGGTCTTCCGGGGGTCTCTTCTGTTCTTGCGGCGGTCGTCGTCTTCCGCGCCGCCGGCGCCTTCTTCTTTTTCTTGTCCTTCTTCTTGTTCTTCTTCTTCCGATGTTGACCCGTCGCTGTCTCTGCTCGGAATGCCTGTGCCGCTCTGCGCTGGGACTTATATAGGGACATGGGGGACAGGGTCACATGTTCATGTCACATGGTGACCCCGCCCCCTTGCGATGTCACAGTCCCAGCATCCTCCGGGACTGTGACAACACAAGGGGGCGGGGTCACCATGTGACATGTGCATGTGACCCTGTCCCCATGCCCCTATATAAGTCCCAGCGCAGCGCGGCACAAGCATTCCGGGCAGAGAGAGCGTCGGGTCAACATTGGAAGAAGAAGAACAAGAAGAAGGACAAGAAGAAGAAGAAGAAGAAGGCGCCGGCGGCGCGGAAGACGACGACCGCCGCAAGAACAGAAGAGACCCCCGGAAGACCCCCGAAGGCGGATCGAGACCCCCAGACGACGGCGGCGACGACGAAGAAGGTAGCCGGACTCCTCCGTTCGTGAAAGAGCTAGGTAAAAGAGCAGAAGAGAGCGGAGGAGTCCGGCGAGAAGACCCCCAAGACGGAAGAAGACCCCCGGAGCAGTGCAATAAAATATTTTTTCAAAAGTGTGTGTGTTTTTGTACTTTACATTTTACACCTTAGGTGAATGGGTAGGGGTACATCGTACCCCATACTCATTCACATAGGGTGGGGGGCCGGTATCTGGGGGCCCCCTTATTAAAGGGGGCTCCCAGATTCCGATAAGCCCCCGCCCGCAGACCCCGACAACCAACGGCCAGGGTTGTCGGGAAGAGGCCCTTGTCCTCATCAACATGGGGACAAGGTGCTTTGGGGTGGGGGGGCCGCACGGCCCCCCTTTCCCCAGGGCACCCCCCATGTTGAGGGCACGCGGCATGGTATGGCTCAGGAGGGGGGGGCGCTCGTTCGTCCCCACCCCTTTCCTGGCCTGCCAGGCTGCGTGCTCGGATGAGGGTCTGACATGGATTTGGGGGGAACCCCCACGCCGTTTTTTCGGCGTGGGGAGTCCCTTTAAATCCATGCCAGGTCACGGAGCTAGCGCGGCGGCAGTAACTGCCTACGCTAGCTACGTAACCTGAAGTCACGTGCTAAATGAACGGACTTGCCGATGAGCGGCAAGTCCGTTCATTTCAAAAGTCCCGCGGACTTGCCCACTAACGGCGGGATTGTCCGCCGGACTGCCAAGTCCAGCGGATAATTTTAAAACCAAACTTAAAACTTTGGTCCGCCGGACTTTGGCGCCAAAAAGTCCGCCGGCGCCCACACACGAGGGGATTATCCGCTGGACTTCAGTCCAGAGGATAATCCCGCGGGATTGTCCCTTCGTGTGTACGCGGCCTTACTCTTCTGCACCCTCCTCATCCTCTCTATCTGCACCCTCTTCACTCTCTGCTGTGTGCACCCCCAAAGACACTACCACCAACACCACCACCACCATATACGCTCCGATTGAGTCACAGGAATTATTTTCCGATCCATCATCACAAGACATTTCCGATGCACAGCCATTCTTGCCATTGGATCAGGAAGAGGAGGTAGCAACAACCGCCACTCAGCAGTCTGACGACAGTACCTAGATCAGCCCAAGGAGGTTGGTCCCCACTGTTGCTGCCTACTCCGAGATCTCTAATTATAGTGCTACAGTGTTTTAACAGGGCCCACCGTATAAAAAGCATAAAGGTCAAAGACCGGTACTGGGTGGCAACATACTTAGACCCCCGGTACAAACACAAAATGGCGGAAATGTTACCACCATCACAGAGGGCTGTCAGAATGGAGCACTTCCAGGCCTTGCTTAGAGAAATGCTGCATTCTTCTTTTGCGTGCGCTGGCAGAGGAATTTCCACTTCCAGAGAAAGAGTTGCAGGTACCAATCCAACAGCGCCTGCAAGAAGAGGGCGGTTTGAAGATGTGTTGGTCACTTCTGATATGAGATCATTCTTTCAGCCGACCCATCGACAGGTGTCATCTGGATCCAGCATCAGGGAACACCTAGGCCGACAGGTGTCCGACTACATCGGGTTAACGGCCGATGTGGACGCTCTGAGAAGTGATGAACCCCTGGACTACTGGGTGGGCAGGCTTGACCTCTGGCCAGAGCTTGCACAATTTGCAATGGAACTGTTGGCTTGCCCCTCATCCAGTGTCCTGTCCGAAAGAACGTTGAGCGCAGCAGGGGGGATTGTGACCGATAATCGCACTCGCCTAGCTCACAACAGTGTTGACTACCTCACATTTATAAAAATGAATGAGGCATGGCTCTCGGAGGAATTCAACACATGTCACCAGTAGACCATGTATATGCAAAACTCTATAAAAGATTTATATAATCTAGCACACAGACCTTTTTTATACTTTTGGCTCACTTGTACAAAAAAAGCACACCGTACTATATGCCCGTACCCTCCTGTTTGAAGAGGTAGAGCAGTGTCATATTTTTGGGTCCCGCAGCGAGTTGCTGGTGTCAGTGCTCTCTATCTTGGTGCTGGTGTCAGTGCTCGCTATCTTGGTGCTGGTGTCAGTGCTCTCTATCTCGGTGCTGGTGTCAGTGCTCTCTATCTTGGTGCTGGTGTCAGTGCTCTCTATCATGGTGCTGGTGTCAGTGCTCTCTATCACGGTGCTGGTGTCAGTGCTCTCTATCTCGTTGCTGGTGTCAGTGCTCTCTATCTCGTTGCTGGTGTCAGTGCTCTCTATCTTGGTGCTGGTGTCAGTGCTCTCTATCATGGTGCTGGTGTCAGTGCTCTCTATCACGGTGCTGGTGTCAGTGCTCTCTATCATGGTGCTGGTGTCAGTGCTCTCTATCTCGGTGCTGGTGTCAGTGCTCTCTATCTCGGTGCTGGTGTCAGTGCTCTCTATCTCGTTGCTGGTGTCAGTGCTCTCTATCTCGTTGCTGGTGTCAGTGCTCTCTATCTCGTTGCTGGTGTCAGTGCTCTCTATCTCGGTGCTGGTGTCAGTGCTCTCTATCTCAGTGCTGGTGTCAGTCTTCTATCTCAGTGCTGGTGTCAGTCTTCTATCTCAGTGCTGGTGTTAGTGAGGGAGATAGCAGCGGAGAAGCCAATCAGCAGGCAGTGCCAGCACCATGGCTGAGGATCAGCACTGGACTGGCACCTCCGGACCACCGCAGTGGAGCCCTGCATAGGTGGGGGTAAGGGCTGGGCAGAGGGAGGCGTCAGGGGCTCAAGCACAGGTTGGCACACTGGGACACTGGCACAGGACTGCGCTGCCCTGACTGTGGCACTGATCATCTCCTGCACCCCCTTCATAGCCTGGCCTGACCTTGCCTCTCCTCCATGGCCTTCAATTGACAAATTTTCACAGATAAAAAAAGAATGCTTGTCGTTGTCGATCCCAGATTCACTTAATACTTCTGGTATGTCAGTGTCCATGTTGTGGGACTGTGTGTGCACAGCTAGTAAGTATTTTGTGGCTGCAAATATGACCTGGAGGTTTTTAAGGTTCGCCTGCCATTAAAATGAATGGGGCCTGCCGCGAACCTGAGGTTCGCAAACATTTGGGCACGTTTGCGGATTGCGTTCGCGAAACGTCCCATCGGAAGTTTGTCCATCACTACCAATGACTGAATCCATAGATAAATAAACAAACAGTGTTATGTGAATAAATTAAACAAATGTCCACAGTGTATGAAAACACAATTATATGAGTCAGTGGTGGCTATGGTTATAAGTCCATATATTCTGCAGGACCAAATGGCCACTTACCAGGTCCAAGGATCAAATGGGCATATATCAGAATGAGCCCTCCACACCCAGCGATATCCCACTCTCATCCACAGCAAGGACGATCTTCTCTCCAATCAAGGGTGATCACTCTCCTGCTTCGTGCTCAGCTGTTTTTCGTCCACACTACTGGCCTGCTTCACTGGCTGTGAGTGCGCCAAAAACTTCCTTCATCCACCATATAGGGCAAAAAAAACTTATATAGTGCAATAGGTTTTAACACATCAAAGTTTCTTTATTAAAAAGCCCACACATGGCCAACAACCAAAGGGATATGTAAAAAACACAGCAACACTGCATACAAAAAAGTTTTTTCTTAAAAAAGGTAAAAAAAGCAGTGTATCGATATATAAATTTCTATATGTCCAGTTGCTCATACAGACTGTACCGTATGTCTGGTCCTTGGCTCCACCCTATTTTTAATTGTTTATTGGGGTAGTATTTTTAATTTGTGTTTTTTGGACTTTTGTTAAGTTTAGGGTGTGCAGCATACATTTGTTGCTGAACATTTGCTATATCCAGCATGTTGCTGCATTGATGTGTGATAACTAGTGTTCACCAAAGCACTACACAATCATCATATTCAAATATACATTCACATATGTACCATATTGTAGATAAAAGCTAAGCATTCCATTCACCTCCTAAAAAATACTACAATGACAGGCTGCCTTTAAATTCTAGGCGTGACGCAGTGTGGTTCTGGGAAAGAAAAGCTTACAGACTATACCACCAAACTATTGTGGCACTGCCCAATTTTGACCATGTAATACCTGCTTTAGCTATAATTTTCGAAGTGCATATATTTCTGTGGACAATCGATCTGTAGCAGGTGCTACTTCTGCCAATAGAAGCTTGCTTTGTACGACCTGATAACAAAAGCTTGTGCCACTGTTAAAGCAACCTGTAAAAAGTGTTTTTATTTTTTTAACCACTTTCAGACCGGACCAATTTGCAGCCAAAGGACCAGGCCCCTTTTTGCGATTCGGCACTGCGTCGCTTTAACTGACAATTGCGCGGTCGTGCTACGTGGCTCCCAAACAAAATTAACGTCCTTTTTTTCCCACAAATAGGGCTTTCTTTTGGTGGTATTTGATCGCCCCTGCGGTTTTTATTTTTTGCGCTATAAACAAAAAAGAGCGACAATTTTGAAAAAAAACGCATTCTTTTTTATTTTTTGCTATAATAAATATCCCCCAAAAATATGTAAAAAACATTTTTTTCCTCAGTTTAGGCTGATACGTATTCTTCTACATATTTTTGGTAAAAAAAAATTGCAATAAGCGATTATTGATTGGTTTGTGCAGAAGTTATAGCGTTTACAAGATAGGGGATAGTTTTATAGCATTTTTATTAATATTTTTTTTTTATTAGTAATGGCGGTGATCAGCGATTTTTATTGTGACTGCGACATTATGGCGGACACATCGGACATTTTTGACACATTTTTGGGACCATTGTTATTTATACAGCAATCAATGCTATTTAAATGCATTGATTCCTGTATAAATGACACTGGCAGTGAATGGGGTTAACCACTAGGTGGCAGTGTAGGGGTTAAGTATGCCTAGGGGTGTGTTTCTTACTGTCGGGGGGGGGGGCGTGGCTGTCAGCTAGTGAATGCTGATCTATGCTTCCATCACAGGGAGCAGAGATCTGTGTCACTAGTTGCTAGGCAGAACGGGGAGATGCTGTTTATTTCCGCATCTCCCCGTTCAGCCTTCCCGTGAGACGATCGCGGGTGTCCCCGTGGCGATTGAGTCTTCTGGACCCGCGACTGGCCTCACGGGGGTCCCGATGGCACGGACGGCATTAAAAAGGGACTTATATATACGCCCTTATGCCTGTCCGTGCCATTCTGCTGACGTACATCGGCGTGCGCTGGTCGGGAAGCGGTTAACTGAAACAAATACAATTGGATTGGTAAGCAAAGCTCATAGTACAAGAAAAAATAAATTCTATGGCCACATATGTGCTGCCAGAGTACTCAATCTTTGAAGTTGTCCATAAAAATATTGCTGTTCCATAACACCACACACAGTTTTAAGGCATGCTTCAAGATTGTAGTTTAAAAATCTGTGTATTTTCATTAATGCCTTTTTTGCAATGTATTTTCTCTTCTTTTTTCTCTTTTTAATTGGTATATATCTGCCATGGCAGGACTCAGTTTCCCATGCCTATGGTTTAGGAAAGCTACTTATTAGTCCTACAAATGATTAAAACAAAGACGTCCATGGAGTTTGCAGCAAAGTTCTCAGGCTTCAAATTTGAGCATGGTTTGTGAAACGTTCAGAGAACCAAACCCGGGCAAGTTTGCCTATCTCAAGTTTTAATATACTGTTAACTTCTAAATGAATATCAATTGAATAGCATTTGCTCAAAAAGAATTAGCATTTTTATATGCGCACAGATTTCCATACATTGATGTATACAATCTACTTTACTTGTGACACCATGCTGTGGTATGATGGGACATCTTAATGTTTGAAAATAAATGTGGTCATGCTGGGACATCAATATAGCTTTTTACTACACTGTGGGCAGATTATTTTTCCATACAGTGTGCTGGACACAGATTTTATTTGCAGGGAAAAACTGCAGTGTAGATGAAAATTGCCTTATTACTATCACTTACTATTCCCTGTTGATGATGATGATTACACTGAATATGAGAGACTAATTAATGGGATTTAAAAAGACTGGATATAAAGTGTGTGTTCATTTAAAAAAATCACAGTGGATGTCATTACTTAAATTCTGTTAATTTTTGAGACTACATATAAAGCTTGTCCTTTAAAACGATCATTAAATTGGTAATAAAGGCAGACATATTTTATTTTTTTCATCTTAATACATTCTATGCATTAAGATAAAAAAAGCCTTCTGTGTGCAGCAGCCCCCCTCAACCCCCCTAATAAATACCTGAGCCCCATCTCAACCCAGCAATGTCCACGAGTGCCTCGGCCATCCATGACACTCCCTCCTGATTGGCTGAGACACAGCAGCAGCGCTATTAGCGTCTGCTGCTGTCAATCAAAGTCATTTAGCCAATGAGGCTAAATGTCTGAATGGATACACAGAGCTGCTCTATTGCAGCTCTGCTCTACTTACCTGCTCTATTGCAGTGGATTCGCACAGAGCAGCCTGGATCATCCTCTTCTCGGGTCCCTCTTCTGTGCTCCTGGCCCCCACTCCTGTCGAGTGCCCCCACATAAGCAGATTGCTATGGGGGCACCCAAGCTAAGATGCAGCTCCGTGTGTCTCTTCAGATACACAGTTCTGTTCAGCCCCACTCCCTCTCTCTCCTGATTGGCTAACTGACTTTGAGAGCTGTGGGAGCCAATGACACCGCTGCTGTGTCTCAGTCAATCAGAGGGAGAGTCTCAGATGGCCGAGAGACTCGGGGACATCACTGGGCAGAGATGGAGCTCAGGTAAGTATTAGGGGGTACTGGGGTGGCTGATGCATATAGAAGGCTTTTTATCTTAATGCATAGAATGCATTAAGATAAAAAACCTTCTGCCTTAACAACTCCTTTACGAGTACATAGTAATAGCCTTAAATTCCACTTTAAGTATTGTAATTATCCTGTAAAAAAAATATGTATGCAGGTAATATACAAAAAAAATCACAATAATCACATAATGATCATAATGTGTAATTTATATAAACGGAATGATTAATATGCAAATATAATTAAAACGACTAATCTATTAGAAATCTAGTGTATATTGATTGGTAAGAAATAATAAATACGCAATTGCGAGATATTATAGTGAATTGTAGATGTAAGAAATCATAAAAGCAACAGTAAAAAAAAAAAAAAGCAGAAAAGTGCAAGAAAACAAAGAACAAAAAAGATATTGAGTGGATGGGGAAATCTGGCTTTCCTTCCTATTTTTTTGTTAGTCACAGTAACCTAATATTGTGCACAAAGAATGGTCATGTTGCAAGCATTAGGGTGTAAAGTGCAGGTGTAAGCAAGGCAACATGGTGGAGTGAACATTTCTCACCTTAGGCAGAGTAAGCTAAGGCCCTGTTCACATCTAGCGATGGCAGAGCATTGTGGTTCTAGCTCATTTTTAAATGCATGTTTTTTGCTGCATTTTTGGAGCAGTACCATTCATTTGAATGGCTAGCTCTCTGCTCCAAAAATGTTTCAAAGTAGCTCCTGTACTTTTTTTGAAACCGACTTTGGCACATTTTTGGAAAGCAAGTTTTTGAGCATTTTGCATGTGTTTTGTCACATGACAAAAAGCCCATTTCTTTTGCACATTTGGGGTGCCATTAACAATAATGGAACCCAAATGTGCTTTGCGTGTGTGGCTGTGATTTACCTTGTTCCAGAATTGCAGACAGAATTGAGCGATTATGCCAGCGATTCTAGAATACCCATATGTGAATGAAGCTTAAAACTGTAATTCTGCACTTAATGGCACTTGCTATAGGAAATAATTAGTTTTATGTCTTTTTAATATTGCGGTGTATCCTGGTGCTGGTTTCAATTATTAGTTTCAATAAATAAACAAATAAATAAGTAGAAAAACCTCCCAGTGCTGCCTACCATAACCTATATTTTTTTGTAAAATGCTGTAGCTGACCAATACCAGATAGCAATTGTTTGCTGTTCCATAACTTATTCTTATGACGTGTACACATGATCGGAATTCTCGACGTAAAAAGCTCTGATGTTTTTGCCGTCCGAATTCCGACGGAATTTCGCTCAAACTGTCTTGCCCATCCCAATTGGGGTGCGTGGTCAATCAGGAGGGAGGCTTGGGACCATTGTCCCAGACCAGGACCTCTGGAATTCGCTTTCCTCCGGGTCCCCTTTACTTAACTGAATACTCCCCTGCAATTCGTGCTATGTTTTAACTTGCATTGTACTTACTCAAAAGTGACCTTATATTTTCTTGTAGCTGCTTCACAATTTATGTATCGACCTCAGCTTGAGGTTACAGTTCTCTTTATTCAGTTGTATTGTTCATACTTTCAATAAATTTCTTTTTGAAAATTAAAAAAAAAAAAAAAAACTGTCTTGCCCACACACGGTCACACCAAATTCCTGTCAATATTAAATTACGGTCAATAACACGCGACATACAACACATTTGACTGCACTATAAAAGGGAAGTTTAATGCTTCCAAACATGCGTCGCATTGTTTGCGAACATGCGTTGGAATTTTCCGTGTCGGAATTGCATACACACGATCGGAAAATCCGATAAAAAGGTTTTCCGTCGGAAAAAATTAAGAATAGGCTCTCAATCCAAAGTCCGTCGGAAATGCCGACAGAAAAAGACCGATGGGCATACACACGGTCGGAAAATCTGATGAAAAGCTCCCATCAGACTGTTTCCTTTGGAAATTTCTGACCGTGTGTACGCGGCATTAGACTTTCCTCCCACTACTCATTATCAGTACAATATTCTGTGGCCCACATAGTTACAAGAAAAAAAACATTCAAGAATAAAGTAAACACACTGCACAATTAAAATTGGCTTTTGAGTAGTAGTTATGGCTTATTCTACACCAAGGCACAGATATTGAATCTGTTACGGAATTCTGAAATGCAAAATGGACATGTTGGTGTACTGCAATGCTGCTGCTTTAAGATTGTTTTTATAGGGCCTTTGCAGAAATCCTTGTGCTGTGAAAAAAATCTAGCAATCAATGTTAGCCATAAAACTTGAGGACCAGACACATTTATTTGAAATGATATAAATTTTCTATGGTTAATAGCCAGTTCAAAAAGACACAACATCTTAAAAGCACATAGATCAAGAGGGAAATGCTTTGCAATGGACATGTCAAAGTCTGCGTAAAAGGAAATCTTGAAATCAGTTTGCCTAAAGCTACATTCACATAAGTTGTTCAGTGGCTGTTTACCTGAACTGTACTATTGTGGGAGTTATAGGTCTCAATAATCAAAGGTTGCAGTGTGCTAAAATGCAGCCAAGTTTTTATGTATTTACAGTAATTTAAAATGCAGGTGTGTGTTGACAAAGGAAATAGTACGATGAATTGTGCTTCCTTTGACAAATATTTTATAACTTGTATTGTGTATCCCAGTAGCTGCTTACATATTATACACAGCTTATAGGTGCTGAACATTCTATGTGTACAAGGCCAAAGAGTTTAAAAAGGCAGTGAACAGGTACATTAAAAAAAAAAAAACAGTTAATAACTTTGTATTAGTAACATGCATTGGAGTGTCCAGAATCACTGACATTCAGCTCTGTGGTGAACATAGCTTGTTATGCATAAACAGAACAAGCAATAGCTCAAGCACATTTTGGCAGACATATCAATGCACCGCCACACTTTTAGCTTACCATAGAGCTGACTGATGGTCTTAAATTTAACAACATACTTTAGGACATGAAAATGTAAAGGACTTCATTGCTTTACCTCTTAGGATTTGCTTTAACATGTGTTTGTATGAATGCAAAATAATATTACAGACTCTGCTTCAATTTATAATATCAAGTGGTTTAGGGCTCTGTAACACTACTGAAAAATCACCATTGACAGGGTCACTATAAAATACAGGGATGACAAATACTTGCTTTGTATGTGTCATTGCCTTGATAGCTTTGGCGGGAAGATGTTGCTTCCTTGCTGCTGAAAACACCAGTCAGAGAGTGATGCCTTGCTCCATTAGCTGGTGAGGGAGTGAAACATTCAAGCAGGTAAGTGTTTTCACTCCAAAAATAAACCCCCCAATATTGGTGGTCAGTAACCAGCTGAAAAAATACCCACCAGCAGTGCACTGGTGGTCAGTAGCTGCCTAAAATATTAGAAAAAGAAGGGTGCACCGACCTAATGCATTACCAAAAATTCATTTTATTCTAAATAAAAATGACAATGGTTGTATTCACATACAGATGTTATGTACAAGCATATCACAAAGGAGACAGATGCAAAGAGTTTCCCTCAGGTCTAATGCGAAGGACCAGTGATGCTGTTTGGAGTGGCTTCAGTAGCTACCGGCACAAATACCTCACCAGCACTGTCTGGCTAGCTGGTTGCCTGGAACAATAACCTCACCAGGAGTAGTGGTCAGGATCTGGTTGGAACAATAAAGCCCCTCAAGCATCACATTGCCGGGTAGCGGCTGGCTGGAATTTGTGGTCAGTGGCTGGAATGTGTCTCTTAATTTATCTGGTGGTCCAGTGGAGTACTCTGTAAAGAACAAAAAAATATCAATTGCACACAGTGACAGTGCACACCATTACTGTGGCAACAGTGCCTCAGACCACTGCTCTCTCTCTCTGCTATCTGGAAATCTATTTTGGATACTTATGGGACACTGCAAAAAGCTCTGGTGGCATCAAATAGTTTGATTGAATACTGGACATAGGTTCCTTTTATTCGTGGTTGCTGGAATGCAGAGAACCAAAAAAACACTAACCAGCACACCACTGTCACATTGTATATCGCACTGAAGCACCCTGCAAGTGGTAGTACCCGGAATGAACCACACCCCTATAGGTATGCCACTGGTGTCATCAACTAGCTTAGCTTGGCAAATGCCACATTTGGTTTTCCTTGTTCATGTTGGGTCTTCTCCTAACTTCTTTAATAGCTATACATAAGTGAACAGATTCATGTGAATACAGATTTGCTCCATACTCCTCTATTCTATCATTTACACATATAAAATACATCTGTCTTACTATTGTCTAATTTTTTAACTGTTATTTGTATTGTTATTCATCTTGTTATGGTACATTTTATATACTTTAGTATCCATATTTTAAATTTGAGAAACAAAATATGTTCAGCAAATACTCATTATAATATAGAAAAGAAGTACCACATTACAGAACAGCAGATGTATTATTATTATAATTATTTTCAGGATTCAGTGAAATGTACCCAGCAGTCAGAATAAGAAAGCATAGTTTGGAACAGATGAGCCAATTAACATATTTGGAGATGAAGAAGGTGTTATAAGTCAGTGTAAGTACATATGCTGCATACATAGTGCTGATGAAATCAGAAGGGATATGTATAAAAAAGTGACACTTATACTTGAAGTTGTTTAACCCAACATAAAATACATTCAATATGTTCATTGCCATTTAAATATGTAGTTGTAAGCAGAAATGATTGCATTACCTCCTCAACACCTTTAGACACTCATTTCAGTGACATTTGAATGCTGTCACATTTTATAGAACACTAAGCACAGAAACCTTAACAAGCATTGTCCTCAGGCCATTTATAGCAGTAACAACCCACAAGTTGACTTGTCTGGACAGCACTCTATGATTACCATTACAAACTGATTGATAGCTGAGCAGTAATGTGTGTGTTACGGTTTTTGCTTTAAGCAAGCCTCCACCAGAAAACAGCGCATTTTGTAAACAAATCTAAAATCTAAAAGAGTCAAACCAGAGGGAAACTGAACAGCCTTAATGTAGTTTAGCAAACGTAAAAGTGAATATGCATACGGACCAATAATTAAATCAGTTGTCAATAAACAAAATGGGTAAAAAAAAGACAGTTGCCATGGACTAGTGTAAATTGTGCACTCATTTTTGATTAATAAAATTGTTAATGCTTATGTGGACAAGGCATTTATATCCACACCTGGAAACTTTCAATAGTCATAGAACCTAACATTAGGATGGGTGACGGACAGAGCAAGGGGAGGTGCTAATAACGGTATGCATAAGACAAATTTCTCTCTTGTTGTGGATCTGGAAGCTGGCATACACATCTTCTCAAGAGCTATGGAAAAGAGATGATGATGCGAATAAAAGACTCTGGACGGCCGCACTCCAAAAATTCAAAAGCCTTTATTGGTAAAAAGTTGAATCACACAAAAATTGGTCACAGCAAAGCAGGAAAATGGCTAACGCGTTTCACACTACCAAGAGTGCTTACTCATAGCACTATGGACGGAGGGGTATTCAAAATATTATTGAATACACATTAGGTGAGTAAAAGTCATGGGCACTGCAAGTAGGTTGAGGCTTTCAAACTCAACCTAGGGATGGGGAAAGTAACATGCATTCTGAGCACAGAATTGCAGATGAAACCTGTGTTAAACGGGTTTTATAGTTTACTCCCTCTTCTATGGGTTCACTTTTCTGCTTTCTGTATATTTGGGATGCGCTCTTGATCTCAGGGTTTCCCATGAGTAAGTCACGTGAACGGTGACGCAATGCATCGGGAGGAGGAGCCAGTGACGTAATCCAGAAGGATTCGGTATACACAGCGAGTCTGTGAGGAAACCTTACCTGACTGCTTCCCCACAAATACAACGCTATTCATACAGGGGCGGTTTGTGAGTAGAAAAACTGGTGGATTTATTTTTGTATTTCCGCTACCATACAGGTACACACTATTGTGTTTTCTCTGTCTTTTCCCTGAGATCAAGAGCGCATCTCAAATATACAGAAAGCAGAAAAGTGAACCCATAGAAGAGGGGGTAAACTATAAAACCCAGTGGAGTTAATATTTTAGAAAATCAGAAGCATGGACTAATATATTTGATGAACTGTTTAGCAGTGTATGAACAATGGGAAGAATACTGGGAGCACTATGTGACTCATTATTCAGTACATGTGAATGGTTTTTCCTATATAATTTTTGATTTTTGATTTTTGATTCATAGTTTTCTATTTACCTTTGTTCAGCATTATCCATTTTATATATCCAGTACAGCTCCTTATTTTTGCATGCATTTATGCTCTCTCTGATATATGCCTGTTGGTCTAAAGGCATAGGTTTAGCACAGTCATATTTATTTATTTATAAGATTATTAGGTAGCATCTGCACCTGTTGACACGCAGTTATACCAGCACGTTTGTACAAGCACTTTATATATAAGCACTTTATATTGCAAGCACTTTATGGATTTACTATTTATCATATATTAATTATTTTGTACACCCCATTGAGTTGATACACACAACTGAGTCATTTTTACTCCAAATTGGCAATTATTTTGCACAGAGTTTATTATGGTTGATTCCATCATTGACTTGGGGAGTTCTCCCTCCAGGGCCGAGGCATTAAATACCTCCAACAGTTCGGGTAGAAGCACCTCCCCATAGCTACGATATATTTCGATGGGGAGGCCATCCTGTCCAGGGGACTTCTGTCCAGCCATTACCCGGACAGTCTGCTGCAACTCCTCCAGGGTAACAGGACCATCTAATGCTGCCCTGTCCTCCTCAGAGAGACAGGGAACCGTCAACCCCCCAAAGAACATGTCCATTTCCTCCTTCATATCCATCTGTTCGGAGTGGTATAACCGCTCGTAATACTCCCGGAAAGTGTCCACTATCTCGGGAGTATACGTAGAAGTCCCACCCGCTCCTGTATTAATCAGTGGAACCGTCGAGGAAGGGGAGTTAGTTCTAATTAGATGGGCAAGCATCCTGCTTATTCCTTCCCCCTCCCCGAAGGCAACTTGTTTCTGAAAGATGTATTTCTGTTCAGCTTTACCCAACAGGACTACCCGATAGGCCCCTTGAGCCTCTGTCCATGTTCTAAAGTTTACAGGTGTTGGATTGCTTATATAAGCAGTTTCCCATTAACTCCAGCCAGGAGGGATTAATTCTCCACTCACGGTAAGTAGATCTCATCCCCACCTCCATTGAGGCAGTCACAGGGGAATGATCAGAAAGGCCTCTAGGCCTGTACCTAATATTGTCTATCATAGCCATCAGCTCATCGTTGCCGAGCAACATATCGATTCTTGACAATGTGGAGTATGTACTGGAGAGGCAGGAATAACCCCTTATCCCAGGGTTCCTCAGACGCCAAATGTCTTTCAGACCTAGATCCTCCAAGAGGCAGTGGAGACGGCTGTCCACTTGTCCCCTCCGTTTAGTCCCTTGGGGAAACCTATCAATTGTCGGGTCCAGAACCATATTAAAGTCGCCTATAACCAGTACCGGAAGGCCCGGCCTCTCCAGTACAAACTCCAGAAGGTCAAGAAGGACCTCAATGTTAAAGGGGGGGGGGGGGGACGTACACATTGGCGAGTAACACCACGCGGTTCTCTATTTTACAGTGTAAGAAAATATACCGTCCCTGGTCGTCAATCCTGCTTTGAATGCAGTTAAATGAGATCCCTGAACCAATCAAAATACTAAGACCTTACCTTTTTTTTTTTATTTTTTTTTTTTTTTTTTTTTTTTTTTTTTTTTTTTTTTTTTTTTTTTTTTTTTTTTTTTTTTTTTTTTTTTTTTTTTTTTTTTTTTTTTTTTTTTTTTTTTTTTTTTTTTTTTTTTTTTTTTTTTTTTTTTTTTTTTTTTTTTTTTTTTTTTTTTTTTTTTTTTTTTCTTATTTTTTTTTTTTTTTTTTTTTTTTTTTTTATTTTTTTTTTAACCATGCCCCCTTTTTTTTTTTTTTTTTTTTTTTTTTTTTTTTTTTTTTTTTTTCTGCTTTTTTTTTTTTTTTTTTTTTTTTTTTTTTTTTTTTTTTTTTTTTTTTTATTTTTTTTTTTTTTTTTTTTTTTTTTTTTTTTTTTTTCACCTAATCCCCTTACATTCCAGGAACAAATAGTGAGTTTTTTCTTACCCTCTTGTGTCACACTGATCATTCGTGAATATCAAAATAGGTGATTACGTCAACAAAATAAATCCTTAATCTCGTGCTCTTTATAGTGAACCATATACTTCTTATTTTTAGTACGTGTAGTACCGTACTATTAAACCTTGAACTGTGGACATGAATTTTTACCTGCAAAAAATAAATCCGTGCATACTTGTGCCATGTGGACATATTGTACCTCACCCATTCACCCTCACTTTTACCATTAACACATCCATCACTCTGTTTACAACACACATACGCTACCAACCTAGGTTCGGCCGGGGGCCTTCTCCTGTGACCAACCCATACACACTTTTTTTTAAAACAAAAGAAAATTGAAATCGGGTGCTTTTTAACTTCCCTGTCCCTACCCCCCCATCACCCAAACTATCCATCCAACCCCCTCCCCCCAAGTGCAAGGATTTCTCCGTACTAACAGACTAAACATGAATTCCCAAAGAGCATCCTGCGACATCCCCCTAACCTGGGTATGTAACGCCCTTTGCTCTCTCTTCCCCCTATCAATCCACCCTGTCTCCCCCCCACACCCCCAAAAAAAGGAAAAAGGAAAAAGGAGAGGGGGTGGGGGGGGAGGGGGAGGCGACACCGCGGTCAGAAAAAAAAAAAAAAATATAACCCCCTCCCGCGTGTCGCCAACCACTCCCCCCCACCCCGCCCACATATCATTGCCGCCCACCCCCCTAAAAAAAGGAAAAAAAAAAGGGAACACCGTCAGCACCCACAGTTAGGCCTCGTAATCAGGAAGTCAATCTTTAAATCCCTTGACCCAGTCCTCCACCCCTTCGGGTGTATCAAAAAATATAGTCCCCCCAGGAGCCATCACTCTCAGTTTTGCTGGGTAAAGCAGAGCATATGTAAGGTTAACTTGGCGTAGTCTGCGTTTCACCTCCCCGAATTTGGCTCTTCTTCTTTAAAGATCTGGTGAGTAGTCAGGGTAAAAAGACACCCTGCTACCATTATGAAGGATATTACCCATTTCCCTTGCTTTCCGAATTATCGTTGCTTTATCTTTAAAAAATAAAAATTTTGCCAGAAGCGGTCTTGGAGGGGCCCCAGGATTAGGAGGTCTCGAGGGAACTCTATGGGCTCTTTCTACTGCAAGAAACAAAGAAAAAGAGTCCTGGCCAAATAACTCACTAAGCCACTTTACTAGGAAAGTGGCAGGGTCTGCACCCTCAGAGTGTTCTGGGAGTCCCACTATACGGATGTTCTTCCTTCTCATTCTATTCTCTATCTCGTCCAATTTGTTTGCCTGTTTATTCTGGAAGTCTTTATTGTCGCTCAGTTCTCGTTTTAAAGGGGCCAAATCGTCCTCTACTAGACTTAATCTGTCCTTCAGGGTTGTAGTCCTCTCCTGGACTTTTTGTAACTCATTCCTAATACAAAAAAGATCCTCATGGATTGTTTTCAGCTGATGATTCATGTCATTCAGAGAGGTTCTACAGGAGTTAATGGCCTCCAGAACTTCTACAGGAGTTAATGGCCTCCAGAACTTCCTTTAGCGATGGATCAGACCCCTGTGCCTTATCGGGCCCCCCCCCCAACATCTGCAAAAAATCAAAAGCCGAAAATAGCCCCACAATAGAGAGAGAGCACCCACACACTGGTACTACTTCATAGGTCTGAACTGAGAGGGAGAGAAGGAAGGGGCTTATACCACTGTATCTCTCCGTGCTAATGTTGAACCCGTACAGGTATAGGAACATACCCCGCACTCACCGCACCGCACCTCCGACACGAACGGACACTGTCCTCACTCCTAGAAGTCCCTTATGTGTTGAGCATGTCCTTGGGTACAGCTGATTCTTCCCGGAGCCTCTCCTTATGGTGTTGAGCTGATTCTTCCCGGAGCCTCTCCGGCTCCCCACGCTGTCTCCGAGCTGGTTCGACCACTTCCGGAGCCACGGGGGCGGGAGGCGAGCGGTAGGAGAGAGCGAACGCCACTCAACTTCCCATGTGATCGCCAAACCCCACCTCCCCGGGAGATCCAAGTACCGGCTGCAGCACCCCGGGCCAGGCGCAGGCACGTCCACAGCACACAGATCCCGAGCGGCCAACGGGGACCCCCCCTTCAGGTCAGCGTTCTTTGTTTTGTTTGTTGCAGTTAGGAAAGATATTTGTTACGGCCAGACTGCTTCCCTCCACCACCTCTCACTTCTCATTCATCAATATTTCAATCTTCATAATGTATGTGGTCACCTGATCAGCATGGCAAGATCACATGAGAGGTACTTCATACTTAAAACCAGGATTACATAACAAAGGGGGTGTGGCTTTGGGCTTGGTACTCATTAAGTGACATTGATTACTAATTTATCCTTAAATAACCCTTACAATGGCATCTTAAAGCCAATTAATAACTTCAGCAATCTCTGTAGAAGTTGCCATAAAAGCATTGTGCTTTGTGCAGTGTTAAAAGTGGACTAGCATCTAAACCAGGAAGTAGATGCCATCTTAAAAAATGGATACAGCATTTTAGAAAGTGTGACAGTAGGTACAGAAAAAAAAATAAGTTGCACTGGCTTTTACCATTTATTAATTGTACAATTATATTAAATGTATTACTTATTTTGTCTTCTAGGTTATTGACACTCTTACAGCCATAGATAAAGATGACTCTGCAAATGGACAGCATTTTTATTTTTCTCTTGAAGAGGGACATGCACCAAACCCCAACTTTACTCTAAGGAATAATGAAGGTATTTTAATTGTTGTTTTACATTTCTGTTTTCCTCATAGCTGATGCAGTAGGTATCATTATTTAAATACAAAATTGCATACCAGAATACTATACAAAACAAGTTGGCAAATGGTATAACTTTGTTGGAATATCCAGTTCTTAGAGGCCCCAAAATCAGGAGATGCTTGCAGTGCACCACTCTCTGATTTATCAAAACTGATGCCTAGGAATACTTTTAGGATGTCTTACAGTACAATGCAGTGCACCTCTATATAGGTTGTTGAGGCACTGTACTGCATTATGGGATTGCTAAAATTATTCTTTGGGAATAATCTGGGAAAATCAAAATTAGAAAAATGGATGATAGACATGGAAACATTTATCCTTAATTTAAAACTACACGTAACACTTTACTTTAACCCTAGTAATCTTAGCCTTGTTATAGTGTGATAGTGGTATTGCTAAAACTGGATAAAAACCTCTTACTGTCTGAATCATATTGGCTGATTTTGTTACTTATGGTGGACGTGAAGGTTTTAGCTAAAATACTAGCCAATAGATTGTCTACTCTCATTGGAAAAAGTATTCATCCAGATCAATCCGGTTTTATACTGACTCAATTCCTGGCTTTCAATATTCAATGTTTGTTTCTAAATTTGCAGACTTTTTCCCTTATTTCGGGCAACAGAGCAATCCTTTCCTTAGATGCAGATAGTGTAGAATTTAATTTTCTTCGACAGGTATTATGAAAATCTGGTTTTGGCATTTGGTTTTGCATCCCCCACAGCAAATATACAGGTTAATGGGGGCCTTTCTGAACCACTCTTTCTCTTTAGAGGTACTTGGCAGGTTGCCCACCCCCCTGCTGTTTGCCTTAGCCTTTGGCTTCAGCTATTCGACAGTCCTCACAAATAGTGGGCTTTCAGCAATCTTTGGGGGAAGATAAGATAGCACTGTACATGGATGATACAGGAGATTTTTCTGGGTTTTCTATTAATTGGGACAAGTCTGTGATGATGCTTCTAGATCCCATTAGAGAGCCCCACCCAGTAGCAACTTCTCAAAATGTGCTGGTAACATGTTTTAAATATTTGGGAGTGGATGTGTCCCTAATGTGGCAGATAATCGAAATCTGAATATTCTTCCATTATTATGTAACATGCATAGTTAGTGCTGCCTGGTGTAAGTTGCCATTGTCATCTTAATAAAGATGGTGTGGAAGCCTCAACTTATTTATATGTTATTTTGAGAACTTATATAGTATCATGGGAATGCAAGGTGTGCTTTACAGCTTCCTAAGGATGGTGGTAGATTGGCAGTTCCCAATGTCAGATTTTATTTCTTGACATCTCCGATGCAACAGATGGCAGGGTGGGTGGAAATTGACCTTCACAATCCAATCCAGGGAGGTTTTTTTTATCCAAAGAGTACCTTGTTGGAGGCAGGTCATTTTTGGGCGCACCCTTCCTCCCCAACCTTTTTGTTGATTCATAAGGTTTGGGAGGCTGCGCGTACCACTATTGGTCATTCAATCTACATGCAGTATATGCCTATCTGGAATAATATGAATCTTCCAGAAGTAAATAAACTAACTGATTTTGCGCGTGGAAACAATCCGGTTTTATTTACTGTAATCAGTTGTATAACAAAGGTAATATACTATATTTTGGTCTTATTGTAGAGCAGTACCACTTGTTAAATAGAGAATTTATAGAGTATTTACAACTTTGCCATGCACTACAATCTCAGACACAGTTAGATCCTATACATTCTAATTTTTTGAACATTCTTTCTATGGTGGTGACCATGGGTGTCCGCAGAACTTTTTTCAGGGGGGCGTCATTTTAAGCTCACCCATGCTCACCCCTTTTCAACAATTTCATGAAAGTGAGGGGCTTATTCATTATCACATAAAGTGTGATAACTCTCCCCCTTCTACTGCCACATTTGTCACTTTTTGGGGGGGAGAATGTACCTGGCTTTGCAGTGGCAATCTGAGCCACATACAAAACCATGCAACATATGCTGTGGCCACAGCAAGTGAAGGTATAAATAAACATACAATTAGGCAATAAAACAATTACAAAAAAACTACATCTAGATGGTGCAGCATTGGCTTAAGCCAGTGAAGATTTTAAATTCTATATAAGCACAACAGCAGCTTTATGGGCACAATAACATCTTTATGCTATGTTGCTGTGCTTAACCACTTACCTACCGGGCACTTTCACCCCCCCCCCCCGCCCAGGCCAATTTTCTACTTTCAGCGCTGTCGCACTTTTAATGACAATTGCGTAGTCATGCAACACTGTACCAAAATAAAAATGTTATAATTTTTTCACACAAATAGAGCTTTCTTTTGGTGGTATTTAACCACTTTCAGACCGGACCAATTTGCAGCCAAAGGACCAGGCCCCTTTTTGCCATTCGGCACTGCGTCGCTTTAACGGACAATTGCGCGGTCGTGCGACGTGGCTCCCAAACAAAATTTACGTCCTTTCTTTCCCACAAATAGAGCTTTCTTTTGGTGGTATTTGATCGCCCCTGCGGTTTTTATTTTTTGCGCTATAAACAAAAAAGAGCGACAATTTTGAAAAAAACACATTCTTTTTTATTTTTTGCTATAATAAATATCCCCCAAAAATATATAAAAAATTATTTTTTTCCCTCAGTTTAGGCCGATACGTATTCTTCTACATATTTTTGGTAAAAAAAAATGCAAAAAGCGATTATTGATTGGTTTGCGCAGAAGTTATAGTGTTTACAAGATAGGGGATAGTTTTATAGCATTTTTATTAATAATTTTTTTTTATTAGTAATGGCGGCGATCAGCGATTTTTATTGTGACTGCGACATTATGGCGGACACATCGGACATTTTTGACATGTTTTTGGGACCATTGTCATTTACACAGCAATCAATGCTATTTAAATGCATTGATTCCTGTATAAATGACACTGGCAGTGAATGGGGTTAACCACTAGGTGGCAGTGTAGGGGTTAAGTATGCCTAGGGGTGTGTTTCTTACTGTGGGGGGGCGTGGCTGTCAGCTAGTGAATGCTGATCTCTGCTCCAATCACTAGTTGCTAGGCTGGATCACTAGTTGCTAGGCAGAACGGGGAGATGCTGTTTATTTCTGCATCTCCCCATTCAGCCTTCCCGTGAGACGATCACTGGTGTCCCAGCGGCGATCGAGTCCTCGGGACCCGCGACCGGCCTCACGGGGGTCCCGACCGTCGCGGGAGCGCGCCGCTCACGGTGCGCTTCCGATGGCATGGCGGCATTTTAAAATGGACTTATATATACGCCCTTATGCCTGTCCGTGCCATTCTGCCGACGTACATCGGCGTGCGCCGGTCGGGAACCGGTTAATCACCGCTGGGGTTTTTATTTTTTGCTATACAAAAAAGAAAGTCTGAAAAGTTGTGCTTAGCTTCTATTATTACATTTTGCAAATACTGTAAGTAGTTTTTCTCCTTCACTGATGGTCACTGATAAAGAGGCACTGATGGTGACTGGTAGGCAGCACTGATGGTCAATGATAGGGGGCACTAATAGGTGGCACTGATTAGCAGAACTGATAGAACTTGTTAAACAGCATGTTGCTTTTAGTGTGTGGTGCTGTGAAAAAGATTAATGCAGTTCAAAGTGGCCACCGTATGGCAATTATTGTGTTAAATCAGGTGGTGAGAAGGCAACATATTGCCTCCTCACCACCTCTTAAACAGCTCTGAAAAGCGATCCAAGCATGTATCGTTTCAAAGTAGAAGCATGCAGGGAAGTAAAGTGTTAAATCACTTCACATGATAACAGAGGGTTCAGTATGATGTCCAACCAGGATGACAGTGTAAGGAGATACACAGTCTATGGTGACAGGTCAGCAGTCCAGCAATTGGAGACACATTCCACAAGTAGTTTGCTGATAACAGAAGATAAGAGTGACCAGACAGCCTGTGATAGCGTGGAAGGAGATCCAGGTGTCAGCCCCACAATAAATAAGGCTGAGCTCCAATGAAGTGAACGTTCTCTTATCATGTTTTTCTTTCTTTCCTGCACTTTCCTCCCTAGTGTGTGGACACCTTGCTGAATCCAGGGGGGGCACTTGACCCCCCTTGCCCCCTCCTGCGAAAGCCCATGGTGGTGACACCATCTGATTCTAAATAGGGTTTAATTGGTGATCTTTATGAAGCTTTATTGCGGTTCTAAAACCTTGATTAAATGTAGACAGATATGTAGTCAAGATGTAGGATCTCTAGATGAGGATCAGTGGACATCGCCGTGAGAGCTCCTACCAGAAGTTTTGCTTTCCCTCTCTCGAAAGCTGACACAGCTTTTTTTACCTCATAGAGTCTATTATACCTCTCAAAAATAGTTTTCTTGGGGTCGCCTACCTTCACCTAATTGCCTTTGTTGTAGGGTACATAGGGGCATGTTATTTCACATGTTTTGGCACTGTTTTAAATTATTTCAATTTTGGATAGATATTTTTGCACTTTAATTGAACTCTGTTAAATTCAATTGAAACCTGATCCTAAATTTGCCCTGTTGGGCATATTTCTGGAGGACTGGCCATTTTTTTCCAGAAAATTTTATTTACCCATTTCTTATTTATTGCCCATAAGTTGAATTCTTAATGATGGCTAGCTCCTAATCCACCAGCCAGTGCCCAATGGTGCATGGTGATGAATGCTGTGCTGGATAGAGAACAAATCACTTATAAGCATAGGAGCTGTTTGAATAAATTTGATAAGATTTTGTCCTTTTGACTATCCTCCCCATACGTAGCCCCCACTAGTGTGGATGATCTTCCTGACTCTGCTGATAGTGTTACAGCTCTATGGTCTACAGTGGGGAATTGAATTTAATTGTATTACTAATTGTGATGCAATGTCAATATCCTTTAGTGATGGCTGCTACATATCAGAACAAGTTTTCTTATTCTTCATTCTTTTTTTTTTTTGTGTGTATGTGTGTTTTGTGTTGACATTTTTTTATGTTCTATTTGTATATGTGTAAAAGGAAAAAGTCTAAACTCAATAAAAAAGTATCTTATTAAAAATTAATTCTTACCTTAATCCTAATGCCTCACCTAAACCTTTAATTCTGTTAACTCCTAAAATGTATACTTATCTTACCATGTCATCAACAAACATATCAGACCATCCTCTGAAATGATTAGCATGTAAACCACCCAGTTGCTATACCAAAAAACAAACTGAACTGGCTTCACAGTGTTAAAACTAACTATTCAGCTAAGTTAGATTGGATCAGTAATTGAGAAAAAAAATATAATCAGGATTTTTACACTAATGATGAACACATAAAGTGTAGATGATGATATCTAAAGTTTAACTGTACAAAGCCCATGAAACATAAAACAAAGATGTATGAAGCTGACCATAAAACATCAAATTCAGGATTAAGACATAATACATGATAAGTTCAACTTTAAAGAAAAGATAAATGCATATATTTTTGCAAAAAAAAATGTGCATTTATTTTTTTTTTTTCAGCAGAAGCCTGGAAAGCATTGCAGACATGATCAATGGATCAGGGATGTAAAGTCTGACTTCTGCAGACAAGCCCTGCAGCTTTCAGCCCGTACCTCTTATATGGGCTGACTGTTTACATTTTCATGTTTTCATTGTTTTTCTTTCATGTCATATGTGATCATGATCACTAATAATGCATTCTGTGGTAAAACAAATATAGGTTGTGAAATGGCTTTGTTTACCTCATCACATATCACAATATCACATAATGACGAGGTCTTAGGTGAGTTTTACACTCCTGGCTTTAAAAAGAAAAACTTTTTAAAATATAATATTTTTGCCTTTAGTGCTCCAAGATGAAATTTGGCTGAAGATAGACTTTATGTTTAAGCTTATTTTCACATTGTATGTGGTCATATTTACTGATCATGCATTGTGTGGTAAATAAATAAAATAATGATGAAGAGGTGTGAAATGGCTCTGCTTACCCAATCCCATAGCACTCAATTTATATATATATATATTATTTAAAATGTTTTTTTTTTTTTATGTTTTTTTTAAATAATACTGTCTCGCAGTGTTTGGAGGAAAGAAAAATACCTTTTACAATATTTCCTGTTAGTCCTTAAAACATATATAAGAAGTTAGGATGCATGTCAACTTACTGGCAATCATGGAAACTAAAACTTGTTTGATTGGAACTTTTAACAAATTATTGTTTCCTACATGCGTATTTTGTAAGGGATGGTTGAATTACTAACCTCATAAGAAGTAAAAAATAGTTTTATGGAAATTATATTATTATCTTTCCTCTCTTGTTTTTATTAGATAACACAGCAAGCATTGTATCAAGGAGGCGAAGGTTTAGTAGAACATCACAGGACATTTATTATTTTCCTGTTGTTGTTGCTGATGGAGGAAGCCCATCTTTAAGTAGCACCAGCACATTGACAATTAGAGTATGTGCATGTGAAAGAGATGGCCGAGTGCGAACTTGTCATGCTGAAGCCTTTCTCTCATCTGCTGGACTTAGCACTGGAGCCTTAATTGCAATTTTGCTCTGTGTTGTCATTCTACTTGGTGAGTTATGATGCCATTGATTACCTAACTTGGTCTTTGTTTAGTTAGCATTATTTGTCATGGAGATGATACAATTTTGAAAATAAACACACTACCATATGGTTAAAAAAATATTAAATAGAGTGTGCAGACTTGTTAATTAAACCTGCAACATCTGGATAACAGTGACAGTCTATTGATTATGTTTTGCAAAATGTAATAGATAATTACACAAACAATGCAACGGTTTTAACAGACTAAAACAGATTTATGAACCTGGCTTTTTACATTTGCAATTCTTGTATATCTGAGAATTTTCTGCAAACAAAATGTTATATCAGTAATGTTCTCTCAGGTGTAATATTGAGCTAACTATTATAGCTGCTTTAAAATTTACCCATCATGCAAAACAGAAAATCAAATATTAGTGCTGCAGCCTAAGTTAAAACCGAATTGCAGTATATGGCAAACATATCGTCAAACATACATTTCTCAAGAAATGCTGGCTATAATATTCTACTTCTCCATTCCTGTTTGTCAATTGCCACTGCAAAAGCTATTACATTATCTATGGGTGGATGCAGATCATTTCGGCAGAATTTAGGAAGCTCACAATAAACATGTTCTGTGCTAATAAATGGGTGTACGCACTATCCTAAATAGCTGTGCCTTACTATGTAATAGGCAATTCATTCAGATTCAGTAGTATACAGAGTAGATATAGAAGAAAGCAGACAAATGTTCAATTTTAAGGAGTTTTTATGTGTAGAACACCCTCTTTAAAAGTTGTACTTTCTACAATGTTGGTCAGCTCAGTTTTTCATATTTTCTCTCTACTTAGTAGTGAAGGCAATAAGCTAGCTATTTAAAAAAAAAAAAATGAATTCCACAAAAAACACTGCATTTTCATAAACAAACACCTTTTTGTCTTGGATAAAGATAAAGGACATGAAAAATGCAATGGAAATGTGTATCATGTTTCGACAACAAGTGATTCTGTCTCTCCTATGCTGCTTTTTCAGATTAAACAGCAAACACTAAAGACACAACGTTTTACACAGTTACAGTATTTAACATTGAGTCATATATGTTCACAACAGAGAACTCACCTCATTGTTAACAAACATATTTACAGATTTTAAAGAATAAGTGTGCTTTTGAGATAGGAGTTAAAACTTGTCATATGTCATATGTGCAGCAGCAAGGAGTCTAGGCTTTAATAACCACATACTGCTCTTATGCGTTTATGAATGGCAAAGGTTGTTATGCTGAGAATGCCACCACTGCTTCTTATGGCAAAGAAACTGGGGTGCCAAAGACAGCTCCTGGTTTCTAGTAATGATCAGGAACCAGTGAGATTAATCAGAGTGGTCACATGATCAGGAATATCTCAACCTAGGCATATATGTTTTGCTGGTCCTGGGTGGGAAGGGGTTAAAGCAAGTTCAAAAGGTAATATTTTGAAAGCAAGGCTTGGAGAGACAGACAGGAAAGGTTTTTTTTTGCTTTTTATGAATAAATGCATCTAAAGGATTTAAAAAAAAAAAAACTATATTAAATATTCTATATGCAGATGCCAGATTTAAGGATTCAGTTCCTCTGTTAGAGACCTTGGAAATATCTGATGATTCTGGGTATGAAGAAGTATCTTCCAGTGCTCGGACATAAGCAGCAAATTGCCAATCTGGTACACTGCTACATCAGGGAGAGTTGCAGGTTGTTAATCCTGTGTAAACTCCAACACAACGATTACACAGGGATGGAGGAGCAGAGCTGTAAGAGAGTGCAGACACAGCAAGGGTTAGTTTTTAGTGGCTGGGGGTCTCTGAATATTCAAAGTAACAAATTATTTAAAAAAAAAACACTCATTAGGACACTCATAAGCAGTTTATCTTGTTCGTTTTACATTCCAGTTATCATTGCTTTTAACAACGTGTCAAAATATAGAACATAGCATACAAGTTCAAAGTATGTATTTAACATACCTGTGTATCTTATTTTTTTCTAGCCATTGTAGTTCTCTTTATAACACTACGAAGAGGAAAAAAAGAACCTTTAATAATTTCTGAAGAAGATGTCCGTGAAAATGTGGTTACGTATGATGATGAAGGTGGTGGAGAAGAAGACACAGAGGCTTTTGACATTTCAGCACTTCGCAACCCATCAGCTGCAGAGGATTTAAAATACAGAAGGGATGTAAGGCCAGAAGTAATGTGTACTCCAAGACACCTAGATCAGTCTGATATTGAAACAATCAATGTTCAGGAATTTCTCAATCAAAAGCTGGCTGAGGCAGATCGTGACCCAAGTGTTCCTCCATACGACTCTTTACAGACTTATGCTTACGAGGGCCAAAGGTCTGAAGAAGGATCTATCAGCTCTCTAGATTCATTAGGGACACCATCTGACCAGGATTATACTTATCTGGATGACTGGGGACCAGAGTTTAAAAAACTAGCAGAACTCTATGGAGAAAAGGAATCTGAAAGAACAACATAGTTTAATACAAAAACTGTTTTATTTACAAATCAACTTGAAGCATAACCACAAGAAAAACAATAAATTCATACTTGGAACTCAGCAAGCTGTTCACTTTTACTGTAGAAGCAAGTGCCATTTTCATATATAAAACTGGGTTTCAGATTTTGAAAAAATACAGAAGCAAAAACTATTTTCCCTTGTGTATATTTTTTAATTGATCAATAAAGTCGGCAGTTCCACATCCATACAGGATATGCAAAATAAGCAAAGCATTTATATTTTACTACTTATTAAAACATTCTTATGCCAGAATGAAAAAAAATGCTGCCTGTGCACTGAGCTTAAATGGGGCATATATTATGGAATACTATATACGTATAAAAAAAAAAATATAGATATATACACTTATGTCTATATCTATCTATGTATATATCTATATATATCTATGTATCTCTATCTCTCTCTATCTCTCTCTCTCCCCCTCCTCTCTCTCTCTCTATCTCTCTCTCTCTCTCTCTCTCTCTCTCTCTCTCTCTCTCTCTATATATATATATATATATATATATATATATATATATATACACACACATGTATATCTATATATATATATATATATATATATATATAGATATATCTCTATATAGTATCTAAATATTTCATTATATCTTTTCATGTGACAACACTGAAGAAATTACATTTTGCTACAATGTAAAGTAGTGAGTGTACAGCTTGTATAACAGTGTAGATTTGCTGTCCCCTCAAAATAATTCAACACACTGCCATTAATGTCTAAACCACTGGCAAAAAAAAAGTGAGTACACCCCTAAGTGAAAATGTCCAAATTAGGCCCAATTAGCCATTTTCCCTTCATGGTGTCATGGGACTCGTTAGTGTTACAAGGTCTCAAGTGTGAATGGGGAGCAGGTGTGTTAAATTTTGGTTTTATCGATTTCACTCTCTCATACTGGTTAATGGAAGTTCAACATGGCACCTCATGGCAAAGAACTCTCTGAGGATCTGAAAAAAAGAATTGTCGCCCTACATAAAGATGGCACGTGCTCAGTGTCATGCTCAGAGGTTGTTTTTGGGAAATAGACATATGAGTGGTGCCAGCATTGCTGCAGAAGTTGAAAGGGTGGGGGGTCAGCCTGTTGGTGCTCAGACCATACCCTGCACTGTGCATCAAATTGGTCTGCATGGCTGTCATCCCAGAAGGAAGCCTCTTCTAAAGATGATGCACAAGAAAGCCCACAAACAGTTTGCTTAAGACAAGCAGACTAAGGACATGGATTACTGGAACCATGTCCTGTGATCTGATGAGACCAAGATAAACTTATTTGGTTCAGATGGTGTCAAGCATGTGTGGCAGCAACCAGGTGAGAACTACAAAGACAAGTGTGTCTTGCCTACAATCAAGCATGGTGGCGGGAGTGTCATGGTCTGCATGAGTGCTGCCAGCACTGGGGAGCTACAGTTCATTGCGGAAACCATGAATGCCAACATGTATTTTGACATACTGAAGCAGAGCATGATCCCCTCCCTTCGGAGACTGGGCCACAGAACAGTATTCCACCATGATAACGACCCCAAACACCTCCAAGATGACCACTACCTTGCTAAAGAAGCTGAGGGGTAAAGGTGATGGACTGGGCAAGCATGTCTCCAGACCTAAACCCTATTGATCATCTGTGGGGCATCCTCAAACAGAAGTTGGAGGAGCGCAAGGTCTCTAACATCCACCAGCTCTGTTATGTTGTCATGGAGGAGTGGAAGAGGACTCCAGTGGCAAGCTGTGAAGCTCTGGTGAGCTCCATGTCCAAGAGGGTTAAGGCAGTGCTGGAAAATAATGGTGGTCACATAACATATTGAAACTTTGGGCCCTATTTGGACATTTTCACTTAGTGGTGTACTCACTTTTGTTGCCAGTGGTTTCAACATTAATGGCTGTGTGTTAAGTTATTTTGAGGGGCCAGCAAATTTACACTGTTATACAAGCTTTATGCCTCGTACACACGTAGGGACTTTTGCCGGCGGACCTAGTCCAGCGGACAATCCCGCGGGACTTTCCAGCTAGGTCCGCTGGACTTTCCGAGGGTGTGGACTTGCCCACACACGCACGGACTTCTTCAGCGGATAATCCGCCGGCCAAAAGTCCGCGGGACTTTTGAAAATGAACGGACTTGCCCACACACGGAGCAGTCCGTTCATTTCGAACGTAACTTCAGGTTACGTAGCTAGCGTAGGCAGTAAATGCCGCCGCGCTAGCTCCGCAAGCTGGCATGGATTTAAAGGGAATCCCCACGCCGAAAAAACGGCGTGGGGGTTCCCCCCAAATCCATGTCAGACCCTCATCCGAGCACGCAGCCTGGCAGGCCAGGAAAGGGGTGGGGACGAACGAGCGCCCCCCCTCCTGAGCCGTACCAGGCCGCGTGCCCTCAACATGGGGGGTGCCCTGGGGAAAGGGGGGCCGTGCGGCCCCCCCACCCCAAAGCACCTTGTCCCCATGTTGATGAGGACAAGGGCCTCTTCCCGACAACCCTGGCCGTTGGTTGTCGGGGTCTGCGGGCGGGGGCTTATCGGAATCTGGGAGCCCCCTTTAATAAGGGGGCCCCCAGATACCGGCCCCCCACCCTATGTGAATGAGTATGGGGTACGATGTACCCCTACCCATTCACCTAAGGTGTAAAATGTAAAGTACAAAAACACCCACACTTTTGAAAAAATATTTTATTGCACTGCTCCGGGGGTCTTCTTCCGTCTTGGGGGTCTTCTCGCCGGACTCCTCCACTCTCTTCTGCTCTTTTACCTAGCTCTTTCACGAGGGGAGGAGTCCGGCTACCTTCTTCGTCGTCGCCGCCGTCGTCTGGGGGTCTCGATCCGCCTTCGGGGGTCTTCCGGGGGTCTCTTCTGTTCTTGCGGCGGTCGTCGTCTTCCGCGCCGCCGGCGCCTTCTTCTTCTTGTCCTTCTTCTTGTCCTTCTTGTTCTTCTTCTTCTTCCGATGTTGACCCGACGCTCTCTCTGCCCGGAATGCCTGTGCCGCTCTGCGCTCGGACTTATATAGGGACATGGGGGACAGGGTCACATGCACATGTCACATGGTGACCCCGCCCCCTTGTGTTGTCACAGTCCCGGAGGATGCTGGGACTGTGACATCGCAAGGGGGCGGGGTCACCATGTGACATGAACATGTGACCCTGTCCCCCATGTCCCTATATAAGTCCGAGCGCAGAGCGGCACAGGTATTCCGGGCAGAGAGAGCGTCGGGTCAACATCGGAAGAAGAAGAAGAACAAGGACAAGAAGAAGGACAAGAAGAAGAAGAAGGCGCCGGTGGCGCGGAAGACGACGACCGCCGCAAGAACAGAAGAGACCCCCGGAAGACCCCCGAAGGCGGATCGAGAACCCCAGACGACGGCGGCGACGACGAAGAAGGTAGCCGGACTTCCCCCGCTCGGTAAAAGAGCTTGGTAAATGGCGGGGGAGTCCGGCGAGAAGACCCCCAAGACGGAAGAAGACCCCCGAAGGCGGATCGAGACCCCCAGACGGCGGCGACGACGAAGAAGGTAGCCGGACTTCCCCCGCTCGGTAAAAGAGCTTGGTAAATGGCGGGGGAGTCCGGCGAGAAGACCCCCAAGACGGAAGAAGACCCCCGAAGGCGGATCGAGACCCCCAGACGGCGGCGACGACGAAGAAGGTAGCCGGACTTCCCCCGCTCGGTAAAAGAGCTTGGTAAATGGCGGGGGAGTCCGGCGAGAAGACCCCCAAGACGGAAGAAGACCCCCGGAGCAGTGCAATAAACTATTTTTTCAAAAGTGTGGGTGTTTTTTTTTACTTTACATTTTACACCTTAGGTGAATGGGTAGGGTTACATCGTACCCCATACTCATTCACATAGGGTGGGGGGCCGGGATCTGGGGGCCCCCTTATTAAAGGGGGTTCCCAGATTCCGATAAGCCCCCGCCCGCAGACCCCGACAACCAACGGCCAGGGTTGTCGGGAAGAGGCCCTTGTCCTCATCAACATGGGGACAAGGTGCTTTGGGGTGGGGGGGCCGCACGGCCCCCCTTTCCCCAGGGCACCCCCCATGTTGAGGGCACGCGGCCTGGTACGGCTCAGGAGGGGGGGGGCGCTCGTTCGTCCCCACCCCTTTCCTGGCCTGCCAGGCTGCGTGCTCGGATGAGGGTCTGACATGGATTTGGGGGGAACCCCCACGCCGTTTTTTCGGCGTGGGGAGTCCCTTTAAATCCATGCCAGGTCACGGAGCTAGCGCGGCGGCAGTAACTGCCTACGCTAGCTACGTAACCTGAAGTCACGTGCTAAATGAACGGACTTGCCGATGAGCGGCAAGTCCCTTCATTTCAAAAGTCCCGCGGACTTGCCCACTAACGGCGGGATTGTCCGCTGGACTTCCAAGTCCAGCGGATAATTTGAAAACAAAACTTCAAACTTTAGTCCGCCGTACTTTGGCGCCAAAAAGTCCGCCGGCGCCCACACACGAGGGGATTATCCGCTGGACTTCGGTCCAGAGGATAATCCCGCGGGATTGTCCCTTCGTGTGTACGCGGCATTACACTCACTACTTTACTTTGTAGCAAAAGTGTAATTTCTTCAGTGTTGTCACATGAAACGATATAATAGAATATTTACAAAAATGTGAGGGCTGTACTCACTTTTGTGAGATACTGTATAAACAAACAATAGGCCAATCTGCAGCACCTTGTATAATTATTAAGAGACTTACAAACTCATCAAAATGACAATATAAAACATATAAAGTACCACTGCACTACCCTACTCTCAGTAAGGGAATATAGAAGTGAACCAAGCACAACTATAAATCAATTAAATAATCCAAAAACGAAAACAAAATGTACAAATTGTCACCCAGATAGCTGCTGACATCAACATGGGTTCCCACATGGATATTTAAAATAATATTTGTTAAAAAAAACAATTCTGTGCTGAACCTGATTATTGCTCAGTGAGATAAATCAAATAATAATGCAGTGCATAAACAGCATATACAGTACAACACACTTACAGTGCCAATAACACAGTGCATAAATTAAGGTTCATAATACATAATAGCATCAAAAGTGATATCTCGTAAGAAACAGTCCGTAAAACAGTCCATAGACAGACTGACGCCAGTTAATAAAATGTGACAAAAGAGTGCTACCAAATATATGTTTAATGTCCATGTGCTTCAGAATCTCCTGAAAATGAATAGAATAGTTGCCAAAATATGCTATGTTAAGGAAACACCTCCAGCTTTATGTGCATTACACCTCTGTGCTCTCAGTCCGTTCACCTTTTTCAAATGACCAAATATTTAGGTCATAAAGTGCTTAATAGTGGCTGTGCTGCATCCGTTTCTGATCACCAGACTCCACCAGGCCTTCTGCAGGTATTGCCGATATAGATGTTTCCAGCCCTTTAAGACTCGGTACCTCCACCCAGGGTATTCTAAATACACTCAGACAACATGGCAAGAGGACAGAGGGACCGCCATAGTGTAGTACTTAAAATCACCTTGAGTTATTTTCAAAAAATGCACTTACAACCATTAAATAGTGACAAGCAAAACATCAGGGTATGTAACTTTAAAAATATCAGCTCTGGTATTTTTAAAGCTACATACCTTACTGTTTTGCTTGTTGCTATTTTATGCTTGTAAGTGGGGTTATTTTTGGAAACAAATCATGGTAATTTTAAGTACTACACTATGGCGGTTCCTCTGCCCCCTTGCCATGTTCTCTGAGTGTATTTAGAATACCCTGAGTAGAGGTTCTGAGTCTTAAAGGGCCACATACAATCTACATTGGGAAATACCATATTGAAGGTCTGGTGGAGTCTAGTGACAGGAGACAGATGCAGTACAACTTCTATTAAGCTCTCTATGACCTGAATAACTTTTTTGGGTCTTATGAGCAACGTGAACGTACTGTGAGCACAGATATGTAATGCACATGAAGCTAGTGGTTTCCTTCACATAGCATATTTTGGGCACAATTCTATTAACTTTTCAGGAGATTTTGAAGTACACAGATGTTGAACATATAATTGGGAGTACTCTTTTGACACGTATTAACTCGAGTCTCTACGGACTGTTTTTCATGAGATTTACACTTTTGATGCTATTTATGTAATATGCACATTAATGCACAGACTGTGTCATTGACACTATAAGTGACTTGCATATGTTATTTAGGCACTGCATTACATTTTTATTTATCTCACTGAGTAATAATTGGGGCAGCGCAGCATTGTTGACAAAATGACAGTTTCAGACCCATTAGAATCCTTCATCATGTTTGACAAGAATAAAGACAAACATCCTTTACATTTGTTATATAGAAAATCTCTTATAGACTGGTAATGAATAGCATCTGAATCCATTTATCAAAAACATAGCATGACCTGACCACTCAGCTAATAATAAAGAGACACATAGTATAAAAGTGTTTCTGGCCATGTCATAATGCCACCTGGAAAAATGAAAATAAATTATAAAAATTTAATTTGGGTACAGTATTGCATGACCGCGTAATTGTCACTGAAATTGTGATAGCCCTGAAAGCTGCAAATTGGCCTGGACAGGAAGTGGGTGAAAATGCCCAGTACTGAAGTACTAAAAATATAAAAATGATAGAACACTATCATTGTTTAAATGTTACAAATAAAATAACAGAATATGTAAAAAGGAAATCAAGGACGCAAAAATTCAAAACGAATGACAGATTGCAAAAGATAGTAGGACAAACCCAAAAAAATTCTTCAAATATATTAATAGTAAAAAGGTCAAGTCTGAGCATGTATGCCTTTTACAAAATAATCTGGAGTGGGTGATGGGGGACAAAGAAAAGGCTAATTTATTAAATACTTCTTTCAACAGTGAGAGCTGTGAAAATGTGGACTAGACCCCCTCCAGAGTTGGTTCTGGCCAACTCAGTAGATTGCTTTAAAAAAGGCCTGGATTCTTTTCTAAATTTACATAATATAACTGAGTACTAACATTTAGAGGTAAAGTTGATCCAGGGAAAATCTGATTGCCTCTCAGGGGATCAGGAAGGATTTTTTTTTTTGCTGTAGCAAATTTGACATTGCTTTGCTGGAGTTTTTCACCTTCCTCTGGATCAACTGTGGGTATAGGATTATGTATATGGGATTGTATGATTTTTTTATTTTTTTATTGGTTGAACTAGATGAGGGGTAGGCAACCTCGGCCCTAGAGCTGTGGTGAAACTACAAGTCCCATGAGACATTGCAAGACCCTGACAATCACAGGCATGACCCCTAGAGTCAGAGGCATGATGGTATTTGTATTTTCACAACAGCTATAGTGCTGAGGTTGCCTACCCCTGAACTAGATTGACTTGTGTCTTTTTTCAACGTGACTAACAATATGTAACTATGTAACTATGAATTGGTTAAATACTGCTAGTGGATGAAAGCCAGAAAACAATAATAACTAATTATTGTCCTGCAGCTTAACATACAGATCTGTTACAATTTTGTTGTCCTTTCAATATATCCTAACATCAAGAAAAGGAATGGATTTTACACTACACTGCATGGTATACTGTAATGCCAGCATCATACTATAGGTATTACTCAAAATCAACTAACAAATCAATGGCTTTCCCCATATAAGGAAATTATCATTGATAAATCTGCCAAATGATCCCATGTTACAAATACATAGAATGTTAAAAAATCTGTAAATTCTCAATCATATCCATGTACTGTATGCACTAGCATATGAGGGGGGAAGCCCATCACAGCACTTCTTAGCTGCATAAGGAACTCTTTAGCAAATGGAAAAAAGTTATTTAATCCTAAGAAAAATTGTTAAAAATTGAATCTGTGCCTTATTATAAAGACTGCATGAATATAAAACCTTCTTTGTAGCACACATCCCCATCGTATGTTCTAGTGATATATATTAACTTACTACATCCCATATCACTAGAACTGAATATAATGTTGAGGTACTGGTATATTGCACAGCTTTTGTAAAATAAATATTGGTTTCTCTTATAACCTTAAAGCGGTTGTATACCCTGCTTGCACATTTTTGCACGGTTTAGGAGATATTCACCTTGCATGCAGCCGCTGACTTCAGTGGCGCATGCACCGCCGGAACAGGGACTCCAGCGCGCATGCGCAGGAGTGACAGAAGAAATGTCAGCTATCTCAGCGGTGACTGGGAGGCAGTGTAGGTGCTTCGCTCTAAGGTAAGTATTTCATAATGAGCTAGTATGAGGTGCATACTAGCTCATTATGCCTTTGCCTTACAGTTTTTTTTCCAGGGCATACAACCGCTTTAACCAGATACGTTTCTAAAGGGAACACATAATGAACCCCTGCCTGCCTGTCCCCATGGTTTTATATATCTATATATTTATATATATTTATATATATATATAGATAGACAGATATACTGTATATAGGTAAAAACATAAAAAATTCACCCCCCCTCCCAAGACAATACCAGACCCTTCATTCTGGTATGGAATTTGAAGGGAAACCTTATGCCAAAAATAATGTAGAATGCAATAGTCCCATAATTTTTTTAATTCATGCAGCAGTCCAAATAGATAAAAATAATCTACTGCTTCCGGTGATTATGACACAAAAGTGTTTCACCCAAAGATTAAAGTTGCCTCTTAACAGAAACCAAGACCTTTTTACAGGTCTAGTTGTGCCTTAGCATCAAACCCTAAAGTGGATGGATGTATATAAAAATGCTTCACACCTACCTAGATACATGAGAGCAAGATCGGCAGCCGTATACAGTCACCTCTAGTACTTGTCAAACCACCTCCAGGGCTGCTGCCCTTCTATTATCTGTCAAACTAGAGGGTCATGCTACATCACTGAAAAAAAGCAGCCATGTGTGATGTGCTGAACCACGCACCACACTGCCCCCTACCGCAGTTGGGAATAGACAGCTGTCAGAGAGGTAAAGCACTCCAGCATCTATCCGTTCCTGTGTGAATACAGCCTAAATGCCACTTTTAACCGCTTCCCACCTGGCCACTGTACATAAACAGCTGGGTGGGACAAGTGCTATTATGACTGGATGCACCTGCATTGCTCAGAACATTTTCTTGTGTGTGGCCAATCAGTGGCACAATCCCATGATGGCTGTGTCCCTCAGACACAGCACATCACAGATCGGGATATGGACTCTCTGATTGGCCCTCTCGATCTTGTGATGCAGTGTCCGATAACAGCCATTACACAATGTAAACAGAGGCATGTGCCTCTGTGTCGGCTCTCCTACTGAGTTCAGTGAGAGGGATCACTGCAGCCTGTCAGTGTAGCTGATGATTTTATAAAAGTTTTTGGGTCATCGGCGCAAAAAATATATAATAGTGACATTTTAATAATCTGATCTGCTGCAGTTAATTGTCCTATACCATAGATTTAGGAAAATATGTATTCAAAAAGTGTAACTGCTAATCCAAACATTTACTGGTGTAATATTATCACTAATATGGTATATATACCCTATAAAAAAACCTTACGGTGTTTATACCCTAAAAAACAACCTTACTGTAAAGTGCAATGTGTCAAGAAAGTGCCAGATATCCAAAAAGGGCAAACGATCATTTAGAACGTAGAACATAGGTATATAATATTCTCCAAAGTCCATTTCCATTTATCATATATATTCTCCAATTTTCATCCGTGCTTTATACAGGAACTTTTCACCAATTCATGTGCCACCATCACCTTCAAAAATGGGCACTCTCCAGAGCCTAAAAAAAGTTTTGCCTTTGGTTCATTTGGGATAATCACTCCACTGTCCTGGCATTCCTCCAGCTAGTTAACCATTTGGTGCTCCTCATTTCTCCATATCAATAATGCTATCTAATAAAAATGAAACATCCATCATTGCGCAATGTATGCATTAAAGATTTATTTATCTTGGCTAATAAGTAAGTATTCACAATGTATAAAATGTAAACTCACACTTTGTAGTGCCTTAGGACCGGCACTATTTGGGAATCTGTCACGCCGCTCTGTTCCTTTAGCCCAGCGTGCGTTCCAAGCCTCAATTTGGTATGGTTATCCCAAATGAACCAAAGGCAAAACTTTTTCTAGGCTCTGGTCGGTGCCCATTTTAGAAGGTGGTGGTGGCAGCACATGAATTGGTTAAAAGTTCCTGTATAAAGCACGGATGAAAATTGGAGAATATATATGATAAATGGAATTGGCCTTTGGAGAATATTATATACCTATGTTCTAAGTTGTGATAGTTTGCACTTTTTTGATATCTGCCACTTTGTTGTCATGTTGCACTTTACAGTAAAGTTGTTTTATAGGGTATATACACCGTAAGGTTGTTTTATAGGGCATATATATATATATATATATATGTAATATTACACCGGTAAATTTTTGGATTATCGCAGTTACACTTTTTGAATATAGCTGATGATTTTACTGTTCAGCTACACATATATCACATAGACTGCAGCCATTCCACACCAGTGTACCAAGCACCATCTGTCCCTGTCCACAGTGCACATCAACATCTTTACTAGTGTCCCATCAACATCTATCACAGTGTACAAGGCACAAAAACATCTGTCACAGTGTATCAAATAATATATTTTTTTAAGGAAACAGTGCAAAAAAATAAATAAATACATTTAAAGTGCCACCGTCCCCCTGTGCTTGCGTGCAAAAACGAATGCATGCATTGGTCCCGTAAGCATACCTAAACAGCTATTGCACCACACGTGTGAAGTATTGTTATGAACGCCTGGAGCGAGCAATAACTATAGCACCAGACCTCATCTGTAACTCTAAACTGGTAACCTGTAAAGACTTATAAAGCATCGCCTAGGGAGATTTTTAAAAACCATCGTTTGGCGTCATTTTACAAGAGTGCACAATTTAAAAGCGTGATGTGTTTGCCATCTATTTACATGGTACAACACAATATTTTATATATATATTTTTTTAAATTGTGGCTTTTTTTTGTTTATAGAGCAAAAAGATATAAATCGTAGAGGTGATCAAATACCACCAAAGGAAATCTCTGTTTGTAGGGAAAAAAGTACATCATTTTTTTGGGGGGTACAGCGTCGCACGATCACGCAATTGTCAGTTAAAGCACTGCTGTATCACAAAAAATGGTCTGATCTTCCGCAGCTGAAGTTGTTAAAAAAGGTCAGAAAAATTTGTAGGATTTGGCTCCTATAGACTTCAAAAGAATTGGGTGCTATGATCATTTTTTTGTTCTTTCCACTGAGTTCTCTGAACCTCCTTTGAAACAAACTTTGCACAGCTTCCTAGTCTGTCTAGAGGTGACCATTTTAGTGCAGGATCAGTGCTTTGCTTCCTCATGCAATAAACATTTCCCTGATGATTAGTGATCTGATAACTGGTGGAGGAATAGGTTCAGAAAGAAAAAGACCACAGAAATATTTAAGATAGGGAGATGGTTGTCTCCCTACACAGTAGTGACATCACCAAATATCAATCCAAATCTACCGAGACTAGCAGTTAGATTGGGTAAATCTCCAGTTTTACAGAAACAGCGTTTTTTTTTTTAATTCATTTTCCATCACTTTATTTATTTTTCTTATAAAATGTGTACGTTTAGCATTCAGTGCTACAGCTGAATAGATTGCAAAAATAGAACACAATAATAGCTGTTAGTTTATTGATGAAACTGTCAGTAAATATAAAAAAAATTGTATTTTCTTTGAGGGGAATGAATTATAAATATTGCATGCTAAATTTAAACATACACAAATGAAAAAAGCTAAAGCACATGGAATCTCTTTTCCACTTTAAATACAGTACTTTTATCTACACAATTACCATAATTTTATCAAGTGAAATACTGACAAGAAAATTAACAAATGTATTTTAGTAGGTAAAGAATAAATTGAGAAAAAAAGAAGCATGATCTTACGGCAAACAATAGAACACATGACGATCATTAAGGATAGAAAAAAATGCCTGCAAATGGACTTTTAAGTAGATGTAAATCCTAACTGAATGATAAATGGGTAAAGGACTAGTATTACTGGACAACTGAAGAGGTAACTTCTCTTTCCTGGCACATCATGGCAGCATACAATGGGCTTGTGGTTCTGCCCCTGCAACCTGATAGGACTAGCTAACTATAAATCAGAGACAGACTCGGTTAATAGCAATCTCTTTTTTGTCCTAACCTGATCAGGACTGGAGTTGTGAGGTATCCCTTTATTGTTTGTCGCCCCAGTCAGGTTCAGCCTCTCCTTGGTGGAAGTCCATTATGTACAGCTTCTAAATAAGCTAAATGGTTGGAGCCCTATTCTGGTGGTGCAGGCCTGTCAACAAAAGCTTTAAATAAGCTTTAAAGTGGATGTAAACCCAAAAATGTTTTTTTTTAATGTCATAATGTAGAGAATAAGATTTCCTTTCATTTGAGCCCAGTCTTGCCACGCAGATTTACTCGAGGCCTGAGCAATCATTTTTTATTGTTCAGTTAGAGAAAGCTTGACAAAGTCTTGAAAACTTTGTCAAAAATGCCCCCTTTCTGTGAGTGACAGGTGATTTACATATCATGCACTAGCCTGAGACAGGTACATCCTGTGTAAAAAGTTCACAATTCGCATCCCCCTCCCCTCCCCTCCAGCTCTCCCAGCTTTACTGTGTTTTGACTGGATGTTTCTCATCATGGGATGCAGTGAACAGTCAGCAGACTATAGACAGACAAGTGATTTAGGGGACATGTATGTAGTCAGAGCTGGGCAGAGTAGAACATCCAGTGATCTGATGATAACCTGTCTCAGGCTAGTGCATGAGATATGTAAATCACCTGTCACTCACAGCAAGGGGGCATTTTAGATGGCCTTTAGATGGCATCATATGCCAGCAAAAATGCATTTTTTTTATTTTCTTTGCATGCTCCTCTCAGATGTACAGCGACTGCACTTTAAAGTGTACTTGCAGCACACAGTGGATTTGACTTTAGTAAATCAACCCCAGTCAGAGTGATACATAAAGCCTCTACTCCTCAGTTTGCGGCTAAATTGCCTAGCACTTCCAACCAGAGCCAGCTGGTGGTGTCCGAATTGGAGAACTTGTCGGAGGATGAAGACTTTAAAGGGGCCACAGGCTTTGACTTTGCCTAATAGAGCTTTTGCAAAGGTAGTTAAGGAGGCAATTGCCTGGGGTGAAGTGCAGGACATGCTTCACAAGGTTCGAAAGTGCACATTTACCTTCATTGAGGAACTGGAGTAGTTAATAAAGGAAGAATGGCAGGGGCCAGAGAAAAAGGCCTATATAAACAATAGGTTGTCAAAACTGTATCCCCTGAAAGAGCCAAAGGTCAATCTGCTACTGTTGCCTTCGATAGTGGATGCTTTATCCATGTGACTTGCAAGACATGTCACCTTGCAGTTACGTTCAAGGATGCTCTAATCTGAAAATGACATCTACAGTGGTGTGAAAAAGTGTTTGCCCCCTTCCTCATTTTCTGTTCCTTTGCATGTTTGTCACACTTAAGTGTTTCGGAACATCAAACCAATTTAAACAATAGTCAAGGACAACACAAGTAAACACAAAATGCAATTTGTAAATGAAGGTGTTTATTATTAAAGGTGAAAAAAAATCCAAACCATCATGGCCCTGTGTGAAAAAGTGATTGCCCCCCTTGTTAAAACATACTATAACTGTGGTTGTCCACACCTGAGTTCAATTTCTCTAGCCACACCCAGGCCTGATTATTGCCACACCTGTTCACAATCAAGGCATCACTTAAATAGGAGCTGCTTGACACAGTAAGGTCCACCAGAAGATCCTTAAAAGCTACACATCATGCCGAGACCCAAAGAAATTCAGGAACAATTGAGAAAGAAAGTAATTGAGATCTATCAGTCTGGAAAGGGTTATAAAGCCATTTCCAAAGCTTGGGAATCCAGCGAACCACAGTGAGAGCCATTATCCACAAATGGCGAAGACATGGAACAGTGGTGAACCTTCCCAGGAGTGGCCGGCCGCCCAAAATTACCCCAAGAGCGCAGCGACGACTCATCCAAGAGGTCACAAAAGACCCCACAACAACGTCCAAGGAACTGCAGGCCTCACTTGCCTCAGTTAAGGTCAGCGTTCATGCCTCCACCATCAGGAAAAGACTGGGCAAAAATGGCCTGCATGGCAGAGTTCCAAGGAGAAAACCACTGCTGAGCAAAAAGAACATCAAAGCTCGTCTCAATTTCTCCACAACACATCTTGATGATCCCCAAGACTTTTGGGACAACATTCTGTGGACCGATGAGACAAAAGTGGAACTCTTTGGAAGGTGTGTGTCCAAGTATATCTGGCATAGAAGGAACACTGCATTTCAGAAAAAGAACATTATACCAACAGTAAAATATGGTGGTGGTAGTGTGATAGTCTGGGGCTGTTTTGCTGCTTCAGGACCTGGAAGACTTGCCGTGATAAAAGGAACTATGAATTCTGCTGTCTACCAAGAGATCCTGAAGGAGAATGTCCGACCATCTGTTCGTGTACTCAAGCTGAAACGAACTTGGGTTCTGCAGCAGGACAATGATCCTAAACACACCAGCAAGTCCACCACCGAATGGCTGAAGAAAAACAAAATGAAGACTTTGGAGTGGCCTAGCCAAAGTCCTGACCTGAATCCTATTGAGATGTTGTGGTATGACCTTAAAAAGGCCGTTCATGCTCGAAAACCCTCTAATGTAACTGAATTAGGACAATTCTGCAAAGATGAGTGGGCCAAAATTCCTCCAGGACGCTGTAAAAGCCTCATTGCATGTTATCGCAAACGCTTGGTTGCAGTTGTTGCTGCTAAGGGTGGCCCAACCAGTTATTAGGTTTAGGGGGCAATCACTTTTTCACACAGGGCCATGATGGTTTGGATTTTTTTTCACCTTTAATAATAAACACCTTCATTTACAAATTGCATTTTGTTTTTACTTGTGTTGTCCTTGACTATTGTTTAAATTGGTTTGATGTTCCGAAACACTTAAGTGTGACAAACATGCAAAGGAACAGGAAATGAGGAAGGGGGCAAACACTTTTTCACACCACTGTAGATCTGAAGTGCTCTTGTGTTCTGTAGCATCTTCAGGTGCCGTAGACCAGTTTTAACATTTGCTGCAGTAGGCAGAGCAATATCAAGTTGGATGGTTAATATTAAAGAAACCCTTCTGAAGGAAGTGGAGAGAAACAAGGTGGTAATAGTTTTGTAAGAGCTGAAATTGATGGGAGACTCTGTAGACATCATTTGTTCTTTAAGAGTGATGTTACCTGTGGTCATGGCAAGGAGGGCATTATAGCTGAAGCCATGGTCAGCAGATCCCATCCTAAAACCAAACCTGTGCAAGATACCAGACAACATTTCCAATCTATTTTGGAGTAGACTGGATACAGCCATCTCAAGGATGATCACTGGCAGGTCAGAGTAGATATCATCTAACAAACACCATAAAAATCAGAAAGGCCCAGCATATAGATGGCAATTCCTAGGTAGATATGAAGAGGCAAAATCCTCTAGACCAGGAAAAGTTTACAAAAGGAACTGGAGAAGTTCCCAATCTTCATTGTTGAAGCCTTAAGAATTAAAGGCACCTATCTTGGGAGAACAGCAGAAGTCCTTTTAAGGGTGTGCTCATCTAGGGAATACCTGTGGGAGCCAGTTGAAGCTTTGTGTACACCGCAGAATGGAAATTATTCAGGATCAGTGGGCCATATCAGCTATATTGGTGTGACAACATTGGTGGAAGTTTAAAGGATGTCCACCTTTTGATCACTTTCAGCCAGCCAGGCTACCAGATTTGATGGAAAAGCTAAATATTCAGTTATACCCAAATTATATATAAAATGAACAATTGTGAAGGTTCCAAGCACCTAGAAGAGATGAGGATTTGGTTCACCTCTGTTCCTAGTAAAAAGAAAACATTTCTAAATCAAGCAATCTTTGCCCAGTGCTAAACTTGAAAAAACTCAATAATCCCAGAGAGTTGAAGTAGTACAAGATATAAGACCTCCAATCAATTCTATTATTGATAAATCTGGGAAATTGGATGTTCTAAGTAGGTTTATTAGATGCCTACTTGTTTTGGGGCCTCACCTTTGGTCTGTCCACCTGCCCCAGGACATTCACAAAGGTCCTACTGCCTGCAAAAGTGAGGTGATGAGACTACACCACTATTTGGACAGAATCCTTCTTCTAGCCAGCAATTGGGAGATGCTTATCCAGCATCGGGAAGCTCTGCTACACAATCAACAAGATTTTGATAGCTAATTAATTGGAAGGAGAGCTTCCTCTCCCCAGTAAAAATAATTCGGTTCTTGGGGGCATTTCTGGATACTCAGAAAAATTTAGTAGAACTACCACAAGGGAAGATCCATCCTCTGATAAAGTCAAAGGTGCTTTGGGAGTGAAGTCTCTTGCAGCAGAACAGTGTCTGAACATCCTTGTTTTTTCTTAATTGACCCATTGTTGTTTTATGAATGGAATATGATCATGTCAGACCCCAGCCAGAAAGGTTGGGGGGACACATTTCAAAGAGCAGGCTGCTCAAAGTCATGGGATGTTCAGCTTAGGGGGCATAGTATTGAATGCTCTCAAACTGAGAGTAGCGTTCAAAGCCCTTCTGGCATTTACTCCTTTTATAAGAGGAACAAGAGCTGTACAGTGCCTAGACACCAGTGAAAGGATATAATTCTTAGGCTGCTGGTGGAGCTTCCAGTATTGATAATTGCAATTATATATTGGCTGAGGAGGCTCTGGTGTCTGTCTCTCCTACAGGTTGACATTGAGTCACCATTGCCTCTGCCAGTGACTATAGATCTACTCTTTCATGGCCAGTTTTGAAATCCAGCTCAAAGAGACTACACTGATGGCATGTAAGTTGAGAGAAGGAGGCTGTCAAGTCAAGAGTGCTCAGTGCAGGTAGTGACTACATTGTGCCAGGCCAGGGAGGTCTCCATGAATAAGACTTACCAGAGAATATGGGTAAAACTTGAAGATCTCAGGGAGAAAAGGCCTGGAGTGCTTTATCACCAAAACCAACCAAGGTTCAGTAGTTACATAGTTACATAGTTACATAGTAGATGAGGGTGAAAAAAGACACAAGTCCATCAAGTACAACCTATGTGTGTGATTATATGTCAGTATTACATTGTATATCCCTGTATTTTGTGGTCGTTCAGATGCTTATCTCAGGTTCAAATACATTTCAAGTTCAAAGTTGTCTTCACTTACAGGTGTTTAAGGTTCCATAAGGTGTCTTTCTATTTCCACTTTAACCAGGAAGTCAATTTGCCATCTTTCTTTGATGTAGTGGAAAACCAAATGCCCTGGATATTGGTCTAACTCTGATGGCCTGCTTGGGAGCTACCTTTTCTTTCAGGAAAACTGAAATCTGTGCTTGGACCCGCATGACTTATAGCTGGGTCAGTCAGCATCAACACATACAGTCATCTCCTAGATTGTTAAAATAATTTAAGAGACCAGTGGCGGCTGGTGCTCAAAATATTTGGGGAGTGCAAACGAACTGAAAAATACTGAAACAAAAACATCAATTGCAGCCACTGTGCGATCAATTGCAGCCACTGTGCCAACAAATGCAGCCACTGTGCCCATCATATGCAGCCAACTGTGCCCAGCAAATGCAGCCACTGTGCGCATAATATGCAGCCACTGTGCCCATCATATGCGGCCAACTGTGCCCATCATATGCAACCACTGTGCCCATCATATACAGCTTTTGTGCCCAGAAAATGTAGCCAACTGTGCCCATAATATGCAGCCAACTGTTCCCATCATATGCAGCCAACTGTGCCCATAATATACAGCCAACTTTGCCCATCATATGCAGCCAACTGTGCCCATAATATGCAGCCAACTGTGCCCATCATAAGCAGCCTCTGTGCCCATCATATGCAACTTCTGTGCCCAGCAAATGCAGCTTCTGTGCCAATAATATACAGCCACTGTGCTCCCCGCCCTCTGTCTGCCCGGCACATACCCCATCGTGGTGGCGGGTCAGGCAGCAGAAAAGGTGGCGAGCTGTGGGGCTGGTAGTGTGGCGATGGCTCCTGTGTCCTCCGTGAGCATCTTCTTCCTGTTCTGCTAGGAGCCAATGTGATCGCCTCTGCCTTCAGCCAATCAGATGACCGGTATTACATCCATGCCTCCTGATTGAATTTAAGATGGTGGGGAGAATTGCGCCAATCAAAAAACTTTCTTTTTATATCCACAAAACCCTGAATACAAAAGGCTTATTTGTACCACTGTTGTTAACTACAGATCCTTTTGGGGGGTTCGCCCAATCCTATAGTGTATGAAATAAGTATATGGCATATAATGAAATAAAATAAAGAAAATGTTTTAGTGACAAATACCATTAGACCTCTAAATCACAGTGCAACGTTAAACACTCCCATATATAGAATTGATATATAGAATACAATCCTGTAGATGATTCTCTACAGGTAATTTGTGAACAAACAAGTGAAAAACCCTGCGCTTCTCCAAACCCAATCCTGCAAAGGAAAGCTACAAAAAAATCATATATAAAAGTGCAGGATTGCAGGATTGGGTTTGGAGAAGCGCAGGGTTTTTCACTTGTTTGTTCACAAATTACCTGTAGAGAATCATCTACAGGATTGTATTCTATATATCAATTCTATATATGGGAGTGTTTAACGTTGCACTGTGATTTCGAGGTCTAATGGTGTTTGTCACTAAAACGTTTTCTTTATTTTATTTTATTTCATTATATGCCATATACTTATTTCATACACTATAGGATTGGGCGAACCCCCCAAAAGGATCTGTAGTTGACAACAGTGGTACCAATAAGCCTTTTGTATTCAGGGTTTAGTGGATATAAAAAGACCGTTTTTTGATTGGCGCAATTCTCCCCACCATCTTAAATTCAACCAGTAATTGAACATATAGTCCTTTTACTCTCTAGAGTGCAGCCTTCAGAAACAAATCTAATATAGGAGTTGGCGCCGGTACCCCCCTTTTTGCAATTTTACATGCCTCCTGATTGGCTGAGAGGCGGTTCTGTGTTAGCAAAGCAAATATTAATTTGCTTTGCTAACACAACTGGGTGGACCAGTTCACCTTTTTTGAAGCCTATTAGAGCATATGGCTCTAAAAAGATGCTTAAAAAACACCCCCCCCCCACCGCTGTAATTCAGGGGCCCGGCAACCCGAAATAAGGCCGGACATATGAATGGGGTGGGGGCTACAGTACCCATGGATAGATTCATGCAAAGCATGAATCTATCCATACTACACATGGGGGGGTGGCTGGAGAGAGGGGGCTGCTTTAATAGACACACCGCCACTGAAAGAGACTACTCTTCACAAGACCTTCCTGTTCCAAAAGACTTACGAGCACATTCAACCAGGGCAGTACCAGCTCTGTGGACAGTGCAGTGCTGAGTGTCTCCTGAAGTTATTTGCAAGTGAGCAATATGGTCCTCCCAGAACACCTTTATTACGCCTTATTAGGTGAAACCCAACTCAGCTCACAACAGTAAAATTAAAAAAAAATGTTGTGCAGGCGCATACTTACGCTACTGATTATTACAATTTTTTTTCTTGAACGCTCCCATATGGCTAGTTAGTTTCCATTGCATGCTCCTATAATGCACCAGGAAAACAGAAAATTGTATACTCACCTATCCGTAATATTCCTTTTTATTTGCATCTTCAGGGCAGTATACAGATTCCCACCCAAATGGTGAAAGCTACAGAGAATTCTGTCAGCTGGGTCTGTTTTTGATTTATAGTTAACCAGTCCTATCAGGTTGTGGGGGTGGAGCCACAACCCCATTGTATGCTGCCATGAAGATGCACCAGGAAAGTAAAATTAAGGAAATAGTGTCCCAGTCCCTAACTGTATCATAGGCAGACACATACCCATGGATTTTTAGAGGACTGAGAGAGCAATTGCCATTTAAAAGATAAGTTCACCTTTTAAAAAAAATAATAAATGCACATTTTTTGCGGGTAAAAAAATGTGCATTTTCTATTTTTTTTTCTTAGGTGCCTGTAAAGCATTGCACCCACAATCAGCCAATCGTGAGTACAATGTCAGGCTTATGCAGACTGTCAGTATAGCTGTCTGCCTGTACTTTGATATTGGCAGGCAGTTACTTCAGTCCAGGAAGAATCAATGAACTATGCAGATGCTCAGCAGTCCCCCCCCATAGTTCATTGAGAACTACAATCTCTCAGCTACAGAGACTGTCGGCACTTGTAGTCTATTCATTTACGGTAATTCGGTGAATGAATAACACACCCATGTGGGCAGAGCCCCACACAGCCATGCAAATTTGAAATTGTGACAGCGGGTGTGGGGAGAAGATCCCTGGCCTGATAATAGAGGGAGAGCTGCAGGAGTGGAAACATGTTACATGTTCCATCTTAAAAATCAGGTGGAACATGTAACATGTTCTCGAAGGTGAACTTATTCTTTAAAAAAATGATGAATGATCAGCAGATGATGAAAAAATTGGACCTCATTATAAAAATACATAAAATAAAATCATGACATTTGATGTATGTATATAAAACTAAAACTAAAATGAGATTATATTATTGATGATAAAAAATAGTGTGCAAACTCTGTATCTGTGTGTATGTGTAATGAGTGTATGAGTAATTTGTAAACACATACATGTGCTTTTAAAATTCTTTAACCACTTGACCTCCAAAAGGTTTTGCCCCCTTCCTGACCAGAGCATTTTTTTTGCTATTTGGCACTGCTCTACTTTAACTGGTAATTTTGCAGTCATGAAATGCTGTACCCAAACAAAATGTATTTTTCACACAGAGATTTTGGTGGTATTTGATCACTACTGGGATTTTTATTTTTTTATTTTTTTTGCGATATTAACAAAAACACACTGCAAATTTTGAAATAATTTTCTACTTTTTATTATAAAAAAATATCCATGAAACTTAAATGTTGTCATACATTTAGACCAAAATGTATTCAGCCACATTTGTAATAAAAACCCAATAAGCGTATATTGAGTTTTTAGCGGAAAAGTTAGAGCGTCCACAAACTGTAGTATATACTGTACACTGGAATTTAAGCAGCTTTTACTTTCTGACTGCCCATCACATTTCTTGAGGTGCTAAAATGCCAGGGAATTACAACCCCCCCCCCCCCAAATTACCACTTTTTGGAAATGTTGTTACACAAAGTTGTCCCTTAAATGACATATTGTTCACACATGCCATGGGTAAATGTAGAATTACATCCCAAAAAACATTCTGCTGCTTCTGCTGAGTATGGGGCTTTCACATGTGGGAGACTTTTTTGTAGCCTATCTGCACACAGGTGCCGAACACTAATGACCGCCTTCAGGCTTTCAAAGGGTGTAAATTGCTAATTTAACTTCCTCACTACCTATCACAGTTTTGGAGACCCTGAAATGCCAAGATGGCACCACACCCCCCCAAATGACCCATTTTTGGAAAGTAGACATCTCAAGCTATTTGCTGAGTGGAGTGTTAAACCCATGCAATATTTATTTTTTGCTACAAGTTTCTGGAAAATATATATTTTTTTTACACAATGTTGCCACTTAAATGATATATTGCTCACTCGTGCTATGGGTATATGTGGAGTTAAACCCCTTCTCGAAAAGTAGAAAGTAGACAACCCAAGGACTTTGATAAGAGGCATGGTGAGTATTCTGTTGATCTAATTTTTTGTCACAAGGGTTCGAAATTTGAAAAAAGAAAATGAAAAACTAAATTTTTATTTTCTTTCTCCATTTTCTATACCTTGGAATGTCTACTTTCTGAAAAGGGGAGGGGGAGGGTGTACTATCCTGGAATTTCAGTGCCTCTGAACCTGTCATAGGTAGTGAGGAAGTGTAATGAGAAAATAAAACCCTTTAAAAGCCTGAAGGTGCTTGTTGGATTTAAGGGTCCTGTACGCGGCTAGACTGCCAACAAAAAGTCGCATGTGTGAGCAATATATAATTTAAGTAACATCTTTGTGTAAAAAAATATTTCTGACACTTTTTGTTTAAAAGAAAGAAAAACAAATGTTGCTAGAACATTTCTTTGAACCCCCCAAACATTATATATTTTTTTAAGCAGGGGCCCTACAGAATAAAATGGTAGGTCTTGCAATTTTTTGGCACACAGTATTTGCGTGAGTTTTTCAAAACGCTATTTTTTTTGAAAAAAATACACTTTTTGGAATTTTAATGCACAAAAACACAATATATTGCCCAATTGTTTGATAAAATGTAAAAGATGATCTTGCGCCGAGTAAATAGATACCAAACAGGACATGCTTTAAAAGTGTGCACACCCATGCAGTGGCGACAAACTATGTACATTTTTAAAAGCCTTTACAGGTTACCACTTTAGATTTACACAGGAGGTCTAGTACTAAAATTACTGCCCTTGATCTGACATTCGTGGTGATACCTCACATGCATGGTGCAATTGCTGTTTACATATGATACAAGACCGATGCTTGGGGTGAAAACATCTATTGGAAATCACAGAGGAGGACAGGGGCATGTAGGATAAGACCCAAGAGCGTTCCTAAGGACTGTACCCTTTCCAATGCACCAGGTACTCTATGCTCCATCAGAACCTACAGGAGTCAACAATGGACTATACTTCATACGCCTCATGGTTCTCAACCTGTACAGTGTGAGGACGAGGTGGTAAAGCGGTTGCAGACCAAAGATTTTAATAAGGAGACATGAAATACATTTGAGATACACATATTAGAAGGAAGGTCTAATACATAAGCCACTGGGTTAATCTTGCGAAGAATACGGAAAGGTCCAATAAACCGAGGTGCGAACTTCAGAGCGGGCACACGAAATCGGAGGTTGCGTGATGAAAGCAGGATCCTGTCCCAAACCTGGTAGGAAGGTGCAGGCAGGCATCTGCGGTCAGCATGGAGTCTGTACCTATCATTAGCATGTTGCAAAGCCTCCTGGACTTGTGCTCAAGTGGAACGAAGATGGAGATGCTACTCTAATGCAGCCCAAATGAGTCAGGCAACATGGAAGGTTGTAAACCATAGTTCACCATAAACGGGGACAATCGGACGCAGAATTCAATGCACTATTGTGAGCAAACTCCACCCATGGTAAGAGGTCTGACCAGTTGTTATGATGGTAAGAAATATAGCATCGTTGGAATTGCTCCAAGGACTGATTGGATGGTTCTGCTGCCCCATTAGACTACGGGTGATACGCAGAGGAGAAAGCAAGCTGAATTCCCAACTGTGCACAAAAGGCTTGCCAGAACCAGGACACAAACTGACTACCCCTGTCTGAGACAATCACCTTGGGTAGCCCATGTAAGCGGGAGTGGGTAAATTCTTAAGTGGAATACAATGACACAATTTAGAGAACCAATCAACCACCATAAGGATAAATGTGTTTCCCAGGGAATTGGGTAACTCCACAATGAAATCCATAGACAGATATGTCCAGGGTGTAATGTCTGATTCATCCATTGGGGGCTCAGTCATCTCCACTATCCCCTCAGCACATTGATGAGGTCTCAGCCACATCACCTGATACCTCCTCTTGTTCCTATTTAAACAGCTGCCGCCAATGACTCATCTTTCGTGCTAGGAACCTGTTACCAGGCCTAGTGCACCAGCCGCACGTTGCTGCTTACTTCTCCAAGTTTGGGCTGGACAGAACCCCACTTCATCCTCTTCGTTTGGGCTGGACAGAGCCCCACTTCATCCTCTTTGTTTGGGCCGGATAGAGCCCCACTTCCTCCTTTTCGTTTGGGCTGGACAGAGCCCCACTTCATCCCCTTAATTTGGGCCAGACAGAGTCCCACTTCACCCTCTTCGTTTGGGCCGGACAGAGCCCCCACTTACTACTTTTCGTTTTTGGCCATTGAACGCTTCACCACCATCTCTCCAGACCTACAGAGTGTCCCCATCAGCATAACGCAACTCACTGCAAGTATACCTGAACTGCATAAACGTTTTACTTCTGAACTGCTAATGCCTTGCTGACCCTCCTGATACCTAATTTATGGCTGTATATAAACTCTCTAAATAAACCCCAACTAATCCTTCAACATACCTTTGTTCCTTTATCTGTAATTTGCCATAAGGTGTAACCACTTAACTATGTAGTATGTATATAAGTCCGAAGCTGTTATCCTCTACAAAAACACTACTAACTCACTGCCTGAGACATTATAGATAGCACGAACCCCCTACCAAAAGTAGGAAAATGGATCCATCGGATGTTGTTACACACATGGTGGCATTCAATCAGAGACTTGACGCTCTTTCACAGATGGTCTCCGACCTCGCTACTGAAAACCAGAATCTCAAGACTTTTGTTTCTGACAACTTTCCCAACTGGGTTATACAATCGGACTTCCCAGAACCAAAAATTAGCCCCCCAGACATTTTTCTGGGCAATAGGAAAAGCTACAGAGAATACATTAACGCGTGCAAACTTTTGTTTGACATGAAGCCACGTACTTATGCCTCCGACAGAACCAAAGTCTGCACTGCCATTTCCTACCTTAGAGGTGAACCCCGAGCCTGGGCTAACACATTCATTGAGAAAGATGATCCAATTCTTAACTCAGTTAGCGACTTCAGTGCTGCCATGGACCTACTATATGATGACCCCAGCAAACAGATCTCTGCAGAGTCTGTCTTACGTGCCCTGCGACAGGTTAAACAGAGTACATCGCCCAATTCAAACTTTGGGCCACGCAGTCTGAGTGGAACCAAGTCTCCCTAAAAAATCTATTTAGGCTGGGATTATCAGAGTCCTTGAAGGATGTGTTAGCCCATACTACAATGCCCTCCACCTTGGATGCTCTCATCCTACTCAGTATATCCATTGATAGAAGAATGAGAGAACGTAAAGCATAGAGACTCTCAACAGCCTCATATCTAGTTCCCTCAGGCCATACTTTGGACTCAGTTGTTCCCATGGATATCGGAGCAATTAGGGGTACACTTCCCCCAGCCGAGAGAACGAGGCGTAGGTCCCTTCAGCTTTGTATGTATTGTGGCACGCCACATCACATCACGGAAGACTGTACCATACTCAAAAAAAAAAGACCGGGTAAGTCCGCTTACTTATGCAAACTAATAAACCCCCTCTTACCAGACACTAATTATTTCAAAATTCGTATTTCCCTACATTGGGACCAAACCCAAATTACTCTCAAGGCTATGATTGACACCGGAGCATGTTGGAATTTTATAGACTCATATAGTTATAACCAATAAAATTAATGTATCCACTAAATGCAACCTTGTCTCCCTTAGACTTATTGATGGTACTACTTTAACCTCGGGTCCTATTACTTCACAAACGCAACCTCTACTTATGGTAACAGAAGCAACACACATAGAATATATCAGTCTAGATGTGATACCTTCTCCCCATTTTCCTCTCATCCTAGGTCTTTCCTGGCTGCATGCTCACAAACCCACCTTACGTTGGGAAGACAGCACAGTGCTCCTTGACTCCCAATATCGCCAGAGGACCTGTTATAAAGAGATATCTTTATCACAGGCGCAGTCGCTGTCCCTAGGCATAGTCAGCCTGGTTCCCAAGCAGAGCTTCTACCCTCTCATAGACCATATGACTGCCCAATTGAGTTACTACCAGGCAGCAAAATCCCTTTCGGACATATATATTCTTTATCACAGCCCAAATTGGCCCACCTAAAAGAATATATAGAAGAACATTTGAAGAAAAGTGTCATAAGACCATCCACCTCACCTGCAGCTGCTGGCATGCTTTTTGTCTGGAACAAGGATCAAAGTCTACGTCCCATCATCGACTATAGAGTGGATTTTGTGAAAACTTAGTGAAAACTGTTGCTCCCTTGTCCCTGGACAAATAACTCCGTAATCAATGGAATCGGATAGGAATTCTTAATGGTGAAATGATTGAGACCCCTATAATCAATACAAGGTCTCAGTTCACCACTCTTCTTCTTCACAAAAAAAAAACCCAGCACCAGCAGGAGTTGAGGATTTACTCAACCCAGAGAAAGTGCATGTGCAACATACTCCTCCATGGCCTTATCCTCCAAGACCAACAAAGGGTAAACCTGGCCACAAGGGGGTATGGCACCAGGTTTAAGGTCTATTGCGCAATCACATGACCCATGTGGAGGCAAACTACCGGCTTGATCTTTGTCAAAGACATCACTAAAATCGCGGTACTCCTCTGGCAGGGAGGAGAGAGAAGAAGTGCACAGGACCTTGGCTACCTTCTAGAAGCATGTCTTACTGCTCTGTGGCAACCAGTAGAGAACAACAGCACAGAGCCAATCAAAAGAGGGTTGTGCCTCTGTAACCAAGTATAACCAATAACCAGTGGAAAATTAGGTGAGGAACTAACTTAGGATTGGATTATCTCATGGTGAAGAGCCCCTACGGCCATGGACAATGGAACAGTCTCATGAGTCATATGGGCAGGCTGTAGAGGTCTCCCGTCAAGAGCCCTTAATGGCAAGTGGAGTGTCATGCAGCTGCAGCGGAATCGAGTGCTTCAATACAAAGGCAGCATCAATAAACAGGCCTGCAGTCCCAGAGTCAATTTGAGCCTGTATCTCAACGGACGACTCAGCCCAAGAAAGGGTAACCAAAACCAGAGGCTTATCCTTCTGGATGACTGGGGACGAAACAACGCCACCTAAGGTCTGTCCATGACAGGACCTCAAGGTTTGGGCGTTCCCTGGACGGGTAGGACAAGACTTCAAAAAGTGACCTGCCTGGCCACAATAAAGGCACAATCTCTCCTTCCTCCTAAAGGTTCTCTCATCTGCAGAGAGACGCGTGAAGCCCAAGTGCGTGGGTTCATCTTCACTTGACCGACTCTGTACCAGGAGGCATGGGAGGTGATGGAGGCAAGGGTGGGACTGCAAAGTTGGGAGACAAATATACTTGCTTCTGCAAGCACTCCTTAAAAGAGAGTCTTTCTCGGAGTCTGAAGTCAATGAGGATGGCAAACATGATCAACTTCTCCAGCTCAGTGGGTATATCTCAGGCTGCTATCTCATCCTTGATGGTATCCGAGAGACCATGAGAAAAAGCAGCCACGAGGGCCTCATTGTTTCAAGCAACCTCTGCTGCCAGAGTGCAGAATTCAATGGCGTAATTGGCAACAGTTTTCGTACTCTGTTTGATGGACATGAGGCATTTGGCAGCAGAAGCAAAGAGTGTGGTAACATCAAATACCCTTTTAAAGGAAGCCACAAACTCAGGGTAACTTAAGACAACATGTTTTTGTGTCTCCCATAGAGGGTTTGCCCAGGCCAAGGCTCTCTCAGAAAGCAAAGATATCACGAAACCTACTTTGCTTCTGTCCGTGGGAAACGCCTGGGGCAGCGTCTCAAAGCATATCTCAACCTGGTTGAGAAACCCTCTGCATTGGACTGAATCACCCCCAAATTTATGGGGAAGCGGAGCGGAACAAGACATACCTTTTATAGAGGTAATACTCGAGGCGGGTGCCTGCACAGAGACTGGAGCAGCAGCAGGGATGGCCTGCAATGCAGGTTGTACTGGAGCAGTCACAGTGGGAGTATTCAGGTGAGCCGTGCGACTCAGGAGCGTTTGTAACGCCATGGCAAACTGATCCATGCAGTGATCCTGCTCATCCAATCTGGAAAAAATATTATCAAGAAGTGGATTGACTGCATATTCTGAATTCATGGCCTTCGCCTACGGTCATAAACCATGAATCAGACTGAGACAGAAGTACAGTTAAATATCACTTGTTTAATAATAATAAAAAAAGGTAAACAGAGTAAACGTAGTCAAAACATAGCCAGAGTTCAGGAACCAGAATGGATAGTCAGACAAGCCAAAATCTCAGGGAGCCAGAGATGACCGTAGTAGAGCAAGTCTTTAACAGAAACACAGGAGAGCGTCTCTAGAGGTGTGACCAAGGTGAAGGCAGAGATCATCTGGGCTGGACGGTTTAAGTAGGCAGGGCTGGACAGCTTAAGTAGGCAGGACTGACAAGCAGGATATCATCAACAGGTGAGTACTTGTGGAGAGCTAGGAGCTGGCAATTAGCCGACAGCTTAGCGGCCAGCTCAGAGAAGGAAGGGCTTGCCCGGCCCTGACATTCCTCCATTCACATCGATTAATATGGAGGAAGAAATCTCTGCCAGAAAAAGCATGTGGTATACCCACCATTAGACTATACCACCCTGCATCCACCCACTTCTAATGATGGGCATACATACAATGTTGTTTTGTTTTTTTGTTCAGCCCTAACAGATTCCTCTATTCACATTTTATTTTTTGCGCTATAAATGAAAAAAGACCGAAAAGTTTGAAAAAAACACATTTTTCTTTGTTTCTGTGATAACATTTAGGAAATTATTAATTTTTCTTCATAAATTTTGGCCACAATTTATACTGCCACATATCTTTAGTAAAAATAACCCAAATTAGTGGATATTATTTGGACTATACCACCCTGCATCCACCCACTTCTAATGATGGGCTTAAAGTTTTGAAAAAAACAAATTTTTCTTTGTTTCTGTGATAACATTTAGGAAATTATTAATTTTTCTTCATACATTTTGTCTTTGTGAAAGTTGGAGAGTCCACAAACTGTGGTGCGAATCATACAACATTTATCACACCTGATGTACTGGTGACCTATCTCATTTCTTGTGAAACTGATGACAGATGGCACAGATACGTGGCATTGATGACAGGTGACACTGATAACAGATGGCACGTGACACTGACAGGTGGCACTGATGACAGATGGCACTGATACGTGGCACTGATAAAAAGATGGCACTAATATGTGGCACTGATGACACGTGACACTGATATGGCACTGATGACAGATGGCACTATGTGGCACTGATGACACATGGCACTGATGTGGCACTGATGACAGATGGCACTTATACATGGCACTGGGGACAGGTGGCACTGGGAACAGGTGGCACTGACAGATGGGACTGGGGACAGGTGGCACTGACAGATGGCACTGGCAGATGGCACTGGGGACAGATGGCACTGGCAGATGGCACTGGGGACAGATGGCAGTGGTGGCAGTGGGGACAGATGGCAGTGGGGCAGATGGCACTTTATTTATTTATTTATTTTTTCTACTTACGGCCGCTGAAGCCGTTCATCTCTCCCTCCTCACACGCTGTCTCTGTGTGAGGAGGGAGAGCTGCGCTAAGAGATGATCTCATATGTTTACATATGAGATCATCTCCCATTGGACACGCCAATCGCGCTGTAAACGGCCGCTGTGATTGGCCGTTTACAGCGATCTGTGATTGGGACACGGCCAACACAGAATTTTCCCGCTGCGCGCTCGTGAGCGCACACAGGGAGCGAGGAAAGGGGAGGACGTCATGTGACGTCCTCCCGGGAATTGACATCCGCGCCGAATCCGTCATTTGGCTATGGCCAGATGTCTAGTGGTTAATGAATTCTCTTATATTTGGTGTATTTGGCTAGAAACTTCAGTACTCAGAAATGACTCACTCATTTTCTTTTAAAATACAGACAAAGGAAACTGCTGTCTTTTTAATCCTACTTCCCTATTTATTCAAAACGCTTTAGTAGAAAAAGTGTAAAATTATAGGAAAAAGGTTTTGTGCATAACTTTCATTTTTGCAAATGTAATTTTTTCTTGTATTTTGCATTGCATGCAAAGTGCAGATGTAGTAGTGCTGATGCAGTTTTCAAAAGAAACAAGAAAAGAAGGTCGAGTGAAGATGCATTTGGAAGCATTATTATAGGCATTATAGGCGCCTGCTTGGTGAAAGCTGCCAGAATGAATCAGAGTGCAATGCATAGCTTAGTAATTCCCTATCTAATTTATATGGTGAACCAATTTCCCTATGTAGCACTGACCCCTAAAGGAGCTGCTGGTTTTATTTGGGCTTACCGCTACCTCACCTATTGTAGCTTCGTCTTGGGGATCCCGTGGAAATAACCCAGAGAGAAGGTTGAGACTGACACTGAATCCTCGTTCAGGGTTTTTATTCAGACAAATAGAACACAGTCTCTCGATAAAGGGTAGAGGATTTAGGGGTGAGTTCAGGTAATTAGATTGCAGGGTGAAGCTATCAGATGAATCCAGAGAATAAACTGTTTCACACTGGATTCAGCACCCCCGGATAGGTCTCTCTCACTAGGCCTAGCAGCCGGTAGGATACTCGGTACAGTCTCTGCCACAGACTTGTAGTTATACTTTAACGTCACTGAGGTATTAGATGAACTTTAGATAACTGTCATATGGTACCAGGTTCTCTCAGCCGATCCGTCAATACCATATGAGGGATGTTCCAGGATGCGTCCTTCAACTAAGCCTCCAGGCTCCTCCAGAGAAGCCAGCCTTGCGCATGGCCTTCTCCTGAAAGGGTCCTCCCCTGGGGTACTTCAGTTGCTGGGCCTCTCCATTCCGTTGAGATGGCACCGGACCTTCCTTGGATCAGTAGGCTCCGAAAGTCACTTGGGCCTACCCCTGCAGTTACATTGCCTCGGGCCAGCAGGCCCTGAGACACAGGATGCATGGTTCGCACCCCAGGCCAAGGTGGCTATGAGGCTGGGTCAGGAGGACCACCAGAACCACACAGACAGGAAAAGCTTTTTTTGGTCACATGGTGTGGGTACCTTAAATACCCCCCCCCCAGATTGCACAGCAGGAGAACACTCCCACTGGGCTGGTGCAACCCAGCTATACTGGTACTGAAATCATAAAGAAGAATTATCCTGAAGCCCAACTGTGGCTTCAGGCAACTTCATTTTCAAAAACAATAGTGCCTGCTCGTCAAGAGCCAGCACTACACCTATTTTCCCTGTTTACTAAGGATTCAAAATATGGTTGCCTTGTAGTCATCCCAATACCCATGATTTGCTAGTCAGTGTAGAAATAAGCAAGTATGCAACTTTAGATGCTTGCCAAGTCTGAAGCTACAGCCTTTTTTTTGTTCTGCAATGCAGTCTTTCTATCAGCATTTTGGTCAACAGTACTTTTAGACAGGTAGTCAGCTTTATCCTCACATGCAGTGTTAATGATTCCTTTTCCAAATTTACTTTCTAATAATACAGTAAGGATAATAATCTTTCATTGATTTCCTCCTGTGCGGCTTTGCCCTCAATATAACTCACTAACAGGAACAGTATGCCAGTAAGTGAGACAGTTTTTAACTCCTCAGCACACATACCATAGCTAAGTATAGTTTCTATAATAAATATAAGGTAAAGATATAACTGAATCTTAATGACAGGTCACATGACTTCCAATTTAATATCTTCTGTATAATGTATTTGTTGACAACTTGATATTGTATATATAGGCAGAACACCAAAATTCCATTAGAAGGGAGGGTTACAAACCAACAGGACTAGTAACCGTTTATCATCTGTGGAGGTGAAAACAGACTCTATTGGCAATACCTAATATGTCTTTAACTGCTTAAGGACCGCCTCACGCCGATATACTTCGGCAGAATGGCACAGCTGGGCACAATCACGTACCTGTATGTGTCTCTTTAAGAGCCCAGTCGTGGGTCGCGCGCCACTGACTGCGCGCTCGGACCCGGTCCTGAGCTCCGTGACCATGTGACCAGCGGGGTCACTTCCTAGTGACGCTGTCACTGATCGGCTGTTCCCTGTCATCAGGAAAGCCGATCAGTTATGTTGAATGTCAAGCCACGCCCCCCTACAGTAAAAAAACACACACGTCACACTTAACCCCTCCCCGCCCCCTAGTGGTTAACTCCTTCACTGGCAGTGTCATTTACACAGGAATTAGTGCATTTAAGTAACACTGATTGCTGTATAAATGACAATGGTTCCAAAAATGTGTCAAAAATGTCCGATGTGTCCACCATAATGTCGCAGTCACAATAAAAATCGATAATCGCCGGCATTACTAGTAAAAAAAAAATATTAATAAAAATGCTATAAAACTATCCCCAATTTTGTAAACGCTACAACTTTTGCGCAAACCAATAAATAATCGCTAATTGTGTTTTTTAGTAGAAAAAAATAAATTTTATAAACTTTTTGGGGATATTTATTATAGCAAAAGTAAAAAATATTGCATTTTTTTCAAAATTGTCGCTCTATTTTTGTTTATAGCGCAAAAAATAAAAACTGCAGAGGTGATCAAATACCACCAAAAGAAAGCTCTATTTGTGGGAAAAAAAGGATGCCAATTTTGTTTGGGAGCCACGTCACACGACCGCGCAATTGTCAGTTAAAGCGACGCAGTGCCAAATCGCAAAAAGGGGCTGGTCCTTTGGCTGCAAATTGGTCCGGGGCTTTAGTGGTTAAACAATTTCTAAGCTTTATTGCAATATCATTTTTAGAAAGTAAGCAGAGGAAGGAAGAAATGTTAGGCAGTCATTGGAACGAAAGATGGCAAGATTTATACCTTGAGAGTTTCAGTCAAATCTGGGTTTCAGGTCAATGTTTTAATTTCTATTTATACCCTGTGGATTTTACTTTAAACCACTCCTCAACCTCATAGACCCCACCTCCTTTGTGCTTTTACATTATGTTTATAATGTGCCTGACAAAAAAAAAATACTCTGCTCCCTATAACAAAAATGATTTTGTTTTAACATGCTATGCAAATATGTGGCTATCAGTTACAGAGATAAGCTCACATGTCATACTCTATAATTGTCCTGTTACCCTGTTTATATGTAATATCGGGCTATAATTAGTGTGCTTTGTGACAGTGGAAATTAATGATTCCAAAATTGTTATTAGCTTTATATTTAGTCAATACACACAAATTCTAAAACTTGTAAAGGACTGGAGAATATTCAAATATTTTCATTAGCCTAGTGTGATTTTTAACAGGCATTGCAAATGTTAGAATAGTAATAGAAATTATTGATGCCTAAGTTTACCTTTAAGAAAAAAAAATAAATACACATATTTTTGCAGTAAAAATGTGTATTTATTATTTTTACCCACAGCATTGCACCCTCCAGATTTCTGCCTGCACCTCTGTACTGGCTTTCAGTTAGAAAGCTGGAGGAAGTGTGAATGGACTACAAGCATGCTAATCAGAACACTGAGGGAGACTTGACTTGTATTTTTTTCATTCTCAGATCCCTGATATAGTAATAATATCATAGATAATAATAATATATACATAATGATATAGAGGCCTGTACAGCTGCTCTGATTTAAATGTGCAGAGGAGTAGAACCCCCTCCCACTGACACGGAGTGCTGGAATATGTTACACCCTAAATAGAGGGTACAGGTAACATGTTCTAAAAGCTGAACTTATTCTTTAAATTATTTTTTTGCAGATTTGACAACTCTTACTAGAGAAAAGGGACAATATCTGTGGCCTTATGCATGAAGCTAAGGTGCCATTTTAACACAGGCTTAAACTAACATTTAAAGCATTATTATCACGACTAGGGATGGTCCCGATGTTCGAATCAAACGTACGTTGGACTCGAACATCGGGTGTTCCTTGGTTCACAAACGAGCCAAACATATGGGGCGTTTGTGTCAAATTAGAGTGTCGCAGAGCTCCCCATAATGCACTGCAAGATTGCAGTGCATTGACAGCTGCTGAGATGCAGGTCAGGTGCATGCTTTGGCCAATCACAGTGCAATATGCTGTGAAAGCCATGATTAGCCAAAGGCAGGGTGCCTTTGGCCAATCATGGCTCAGGGGGCTAAGTCCACGCTCCACACTATATGAGGCTGCTTGAGTGCTGTAAACAATCACCTTGTAAAACAATCCATTCAGTTTAAATAGAAATAAAAGGCCAAACATTTTTGTATAGATATAAAAAAAAAATTATAAATAAATTGTTTCCCTTTTCACAGTGACAGGCTGTGCAGGGGGGAGGCATGTCAGGACAAGTCTGATCATTGCAGGAAAGCAGCCTGAGTTCCCAGCACAGCTAGAGACCTGACCATGGTTTGCTCTCCTGCTTAGTGCAGTGAGTTTTTAAAAGGAAACAGGTGGACTGGCAGGAATACCAGGGATTTCACACAAAGGAAGCCATACAAAGAGAACAGGGTACTTTTTCATACAAGTACATGGTACAGCAGGCACATATCAGTAATGTCACAAATGCAGATAAGGGACAATACCTTATCTGGCACTGTTTTGTTTACAAGTAACTCCCAAATAATTTTTTTTTTAGCAGAGATGCTAGGGAATAAAATGGCGGCATTTGCGCAACATTTTTTCAAACAAAATTTTTGGGCAAAAATACTTTTTAATGAATTTTGATGAAAAAAAACATGATATATAACCCAATTTGTTGTTAAAATATAAAATATAATGTTATGCTGAGTAAATAGATATCTTACATGTCCCACTTTATAATTGCGTATGCTTGTGGAATGGTGACAAACTACGAGGTAAATCTCCATAGGTGACGCTTTAAAAATATTTGACAGGTTACCTGTTTAGAGTTACAGAGGAGGTATAGTGCTAGAATTATTTCTCTTGCTATAACGTTCGCTTACCTCAGATATGTGGTGCGACCACCACACATGTGCGGTGCGACCACTGTTAACATATGCAAGCATGCTTACATTTTTTTTAAATTAATTAAATTTTTTACACAGTCCCTTTAAAAAAAAATTGTAATCACTTTTATTCCTATTACAAGGAATGTAAACATCCCTTGTAATAGAAATAAGGGATGCCAGGTCCTCTTTATGGAGAGATCTGGGGTTTATGAGACCCCAAATCTCTCCTCGACTTTTGAAAGCATTTGATAAAAAAAAAACACATTGATCGAATGCTTTAAAAAAATAAGTTGTTTACTTCCACCCCAGACAGGAAGTGATGTTGCTCCGTACCTCCTAGATCATAGAGGTGATTAGAGACAATCTGATCTCTCTTCCCCTCTATGGCCAGCCGTTTGAACCTTCAGATAATTTCCCGGGCTCGTCGATGAGAATAGTGAGTGGCAGGAGGTAGGATGACCCCTCCCGCTGCTTTATGAGAAAGGCGCAGCCGGCTGAAAAAAAATACTGGGGTTATGGCTGATAGTTTTAGCCATAACCCTAGTAAACCACATAAAGCCGAAACTTATATATACATAGTGCAGTGACACCTCATATCAGCTTGGTGTAGGATTAGCATAGTTGACTTTGACGTTTTTGCAACTTAAGGCCTAATTTAAACTCTGTATGGAATGAGAGATGATATATTTCCTGACCCCAGAAAGAGTCCAGTAAACAGCTGAAAAGGTTTTTGCCAAAAATAGAGATTCTGCAAGTTACTTACTATAACAGTTCATATGATATTTCTATCAATTACCTTGATTGCTCAATTATGTACCTTGATTCTGGCTTTTAATTTTAGAAATATATAATTATGTCTTATGTGAAAAGCTTCTGCTGCTAAAATAGTGTAATTTTTCCAACTTTTTCTTTATACCATTGCAGTTCTGCTTGCAGTTAACACATATGAGTCTATGTATAAAGAAATAGCTGTGAGGATTTCTTATTTATATTATAAACAATACAGTGATTATTTGTGGTGCTTGTGTGAATGCTTATCACAAGTTTTTGCTAGAAAATAATATTTTCAGCAATAGCCATCATGGATTAATGAAATACAGAAGCTGGTTTCTTTTTTTGAGGAGGAAAGCAAAACCTTAGACAAAGTAGTGGCTGTGGACATAGTATACTTGGCTTTTGCAAAAGCGTTACATGGCTAATGTGTAGGTTAAAGTCTACATACAGGCTTGAAAAAATCTGTTTGAAAATGCATGGAAAACTGTAGGGGGAGTAGGGGTTAATGATTCATACTCTGAATGGTCTAAGGTTATTAGTGGTGTACCCCAAGGTTCAGTGTTAAGACCCTTACTTTTTAATATATTTATAAATGACTTAGGGTCTGGGATTAAGATTACCATTTCTATCTTTGCAGATAACACCAAGCTTTGCAGTTTTAAATTGGGCTACTGTGTGGCAAATTAGGTTTAAAGTTCACGGAAGAGAGTTTAACAAGACTTGTGGCCACTCATTAAAATTAGAAGAAATGAGGGTTAACCTTATACTACATAGAGGGTTCTTTACTGTAAGAGCGCCAAGGATGTGGAATTACCTTCCACAGGCGGTGGTCTCAGCGGGGAGCAACAATAGTTCCAAGAATCTACAGGGATATACAAGGTAATACTGACATATAATCACACACATAGGTTGGACTTGATGGACTTGTGTCTTTTTTCAACCTCACCTACTATGTAACTATGTAATGTTGATAAATGTAAGGTTTTGCACTTGGGGCTAAAAATATGCACACATCATACATACTAAGGGGAGTACAAATTGGGGAATAAATGTTGGAGAAGGAACTGGGTGTTCTGGTAGATCATAAAATTCATTTCAAGCTGCAGTTTCCAAAGCGAGCAAAATCCTTTCTTGTATAAAGAGAGAAAGAGACATACTTTTGCCCCCGTTCAAATAATTAATAAGACTTCATCTGGAATATGCAGTCAGTTTTGGGCACCAGTTCACATAAAGGATATCAGAGAAGGGCAATCAAACTGATAATAGTCATGTAGGAGCTCAGCTAGGAAGAAAGAATAGCTGAATTTAATGTATTCTCTCTTGAGAAGAGGAGATTAAGGGGGGATATGATCAACATGTATAAATACTGTACATACGTGGTCCATATAGTGAACTAGGTGTAAGTGGTATTAATCCACAGCCTTATAAAAAAAAAAAAAACCTGCAAGACAATGGCATAATGTTCTAGTGTCCATTGGTATGCTGTTCCTTCAATGCACATGCGTCAGGTGACATTCCCGACTGCATGCTGTGTGAATATCTTCTAAACAGTGAAAGTTTAGGAGATATGCACTGTACCTACAGGTAAGCCTTATTATAGGATTACCTGTAGGTAGGGATGGGCCCGGTGCTCGATGCGAACCCATGTTCGCATCGAGCACCGGGTGTTCGCTCGCTCGGCGAGCCCAGAACTATTTTGGCCGCTCGCATCACGTTCGTGTGATGCGAGCGGCCCCGCAATGCATTGCGGCCGGCGCAGTGCATTGCTGGCTGATGATTGGCCAAGCATGCACTGTGACCCCGCATGCTTGGCCAATCACAGCGCCGGAAACTCGAAGAGCCATAATTGGCTACAGGCAGGACGCCTGTAGCCAATTACAGCTCAGGGGCTTTAGTACACGCCCCCTCTTATAAAAGGCCGCCACGCCGTCTGCGCCGGTCACATGCTGTTCCGGCGTAGATAGAGCAGGATCGTTATGTGTCACTCTGCTGGATTTAGTTAGAGAGAGTTAGATAGATTCATTTAGAAAGATTGATTTAGAAAGAGGGGCTTGTAGTGTGTTCGTGGCAGGCAGGCACTGGCAGCAAACAGAGCTCCTATATTTTGTTCCCAGAAGCACCTATAGGACTTGTAGTGTGTTCGTGGCAGGCAGGCAGAGCTCCTATATTTTGTTCCAGAAGCACCTATAGGACTTGAAGTGTGTTAGTCCCATCACACAGACCTATATTTTCTTCCCAGAAGCACCCATAGGACTTGAAGTGTGTTAGTCCCATCACACAGAGATCATATATTTTGTTCCCAGAAGCACCTATAGGACTTGAAGTGTGTTAGTCCCATCACACAGACCTATATTTTCTTCCCAGAAGCACCCATAGGACTTGAAGTGTGTTAGTCCCATCACACAGAGATCATATATTTTGTTCCCAGAAGCACCTATAGGACTTGAAGTGTGTTAGTCCCATCACACAGACCTATATTTTCTTCCCAGAAGCACCCATAGGACTTGAAGTGTGTTAGTCCCATCACACAGAGATCATATATTTTGTTCCCAGAAGCACCTATAGGACTTGAAGTGTGTTAGTCCCATCACACAGACCTACATTTTCTTCCCAGAAGCACCTATAGGACTTGAAGTGTGTTAGTCCCATCACACAGAGATCATATATTTTGTTCCCAGAAGCACCTATAGGACTTGAAGTGTGTTAGTCCCATCACACAGACCTATATTTTCTTCCCAGAAGCACCCATAGGACTTGAAGTGTGTTAGTCCCATCACACAGAGATAATATATTTTGTTCCCAGAAGCACCTATAGGACTTGAAGTGTGTTAGTCCCATCACACAGACCTATATTTTCTTCCAGAAGCACCCATAGGACTTGAAGTGTGTTAGTCCCATCACACAGAGATCATATATTTTGTTCCCAGAAGCACCTATAGGACTTGAAGTGTGTTAGTCCCATCACACAGAGATCATATATTTTGTTCCCAGAAGCACCTATAGGACTTGAAGTGTGTTAGTCCCATCACACAGACCTACATTTTCTTCCCAGAAGCACCTATAGGACTTGAAGTGTGTTAGTCCCATCACACAGAGATCATATATTTTGTTCCCAGAGGCACCTATAGGACTTGAAGTGTGTTAGTCCCATCACACAGACCTATATTTTCTTCCCAGAAGCACCCATAGGACTTGAAGTGTGTTAGTCCCATCACACAGAAATCCTATATTTTCTCTCCAGAAGCACCTATAGGACTTGAAGTGTGTTAGTCCCATCACACAGACCTATATGTTCTTCCCAGAAGCACCCATAGGACTTGAAGTGTGTTAGTCCCATCACACAGAAATCCTATATTTTCTCTCCAGAAGCACCTATAGGACTTGAAGTGTGTTAGTCCCATCACACAGACCTATATTTTCTTCCCAGAAGCACCCATAGGACTTGAAGTGTGTTAGTCCCATCACACAGAGATCCTATATTTTTTCCCAGAAGCACCTATAGGACTTGAAGTGTGTTAGTCCCATCACACAGACCTATATTTTCTTCCCAGAAGCACCCATAGGACTTGAAGTGTGTTAGTCCCATCACACAGAGATCATATATTTTGTTCCCAGAAGCACCTATAGGACTTGAAGTGTGTTAGTCCCATCACACAGAGATCATATATTTTGTTCCCAGAGGCACCTATAGGACTTGAAGTGTGTTAGTCCCATCACACAGACCTATATTTTCTTCCCAGAAGCACCCATAGGACTTGAAGTGTGTTAGTCCCATCACACAGAGATCCTATATTTTGTTCCCAGAAGCACCTATAGGACTTGAAGTGTGTTAGTCCCATCACACAGACCTATATTTTGTTCCCAGAAGCACCCATAGGACTTGAAGTGTGTTAGTCCCATCACACAGACCTATATGTTCTTCCCAGAAGCACCCATAGGACTTGAAGTGTGTTAGTCCCATCACACAGAAATCCTATATTTTCTCTCCAGAAGCACCTATAGGACGTGAAGTGTGTTAGTCCCATCACACAGACCTATATTTTCTTCCAGAAGCACCCATAGGACTTGAAGTGTGTTAGTCCCATCACACAGAGATCCTATATTTTTTTCCCAGAAGCACCTATAGGACTTGAAGTGTGTTAGTCCCATCACACAGACCTATATTTTCTTCCCAGAAGCACCCATAGGACTTGAAGTGTGTTAGTCCCATCACACAGAGATCATATATTTTGTTCCCAGAAGCACCTATAGGACTTGAAGTGTGTTAGTCCCATCACACAGAGATCATATATTTTGTTCCCAGAGGCACCTATAGGACTTGAAGTGTGTTAGTCCCATCACACAGACCTATATTTTCTTCCCAGAAGCACCCATAGGACTTGAAGTGTGTTTGTCCCATCACACAGAGATCCTATATTTTGTTCCCAGAAGCACCTATAGGACTTGAAGTGTGTTAGTCCCATCACACAGACCTATATTTTGTTCCCAGAAGCACCCATAGGACTTGAAGTGTGTTAGTCCCATCACACAGACCTATATGTTCTTCCCAGAAGCACCCATAGGACTTGAAGTGTGTTAGTCCCATCACACAGAAATCCTATATTTTCTCTCCAGAAGCACCTATAGGACTTGAAGTGTGTTAGTCCCATCACACAGACCTATATTTTCTTCCCAGAAGCACCCATAGGACTTGAAGTGTGTTAGTCCCATCACACAGAGATCCTATATTTTTTTCCCAGAAGCACCTATAGGACTTGAAGTGTGTTAGTCCCATCACACAGACCTATATTTTCTTCCCAGAAGCACCCATAGGACTTGAAGTGTGTTAGTCCCATCACACAGAGATCATATATTTTGTTCCCAGAAGCACCTATAGGACTTGAAGTGTGTTAGTCCCATCACACAGAGATCATATATTTTGTTCCCAGAGGCACCTATAGGACTTGAAGTGTGTTAGTCCCATCACACAGACCTATATTTTCTTCCCAGAAGCACCCATAGGACTTGAAGTGTGTTAGTCCCATCACACAGAGATCCTATATTTTGTTCCCAGAAGCACCTATAGGACTTGAAGTGTGTTAGTCCCATCACACAGACCTATATTTTGTTCCCAGAAGCACCCATAGGACTTGAAGTGTGTTAGTCCCATCACACAGAGATCCTATATTTTGTTCCCAGAAGCACCTATAGGACTTGAGGTGTGTTAGTCCCATCACACAGACCTATATTTTGTTCCCAGAAGCACCCATAGGACTTGAAGTGTGTTAGTCCCATCACACAGAGATCATATATTTTGTTCCCAGAAGCACCTATAGGACTTGAAGTGTGTTAGTCCCATCACACAAAGATCATATATTTTGTTCCCAGAGGCACCTATATGACTTGAAGTGTGTTAGTCCCATCACACAGACCTATATTTTCTTCCCAGAAGCACCCATAGGACTTGAAGTGTGTTAGTCCCATCACACAGAGATCCTATATTTTGTTCCCAGAAGCACCTATAGGACTTGAAGTGTGTTAGTCCCATCACACAGACCTATATTTTGTTCCCAGAAGCACCCATAGGACTTGAAGTGTGTTAGTCCCATCACACAGAGATCCTATATTTTGTTCCCAGAAGCACCTATAGGACTTGAAGTGTGTTAGTCCCATCACACAGACCTATATTTTGTTCCCAGAAGCACCCATAGGACTTGAAGTGTGTTAGTCCCATCACACAGAGATCCTATATTTTGTTCCCAGAAGCACCTATAGGACTTGAAGTGTGTTAGTCCCATCACACAGACCTATATTTTGTTCCCAGAAGCACCTATAGGACTTGAAGTGTGTTAGTCCCATCACACAGACCTATATTTTCTTCCCAGAAGCACCCATAGGACTTGAAGTGTGTTAGTCCCATCACACAGAGATCCTATATTTTGTTCCCAGAAGCACCTATAGGACTTGAAGTGTGTTAGTCCCATCACACAGACCTATATTTTCTTCCCAGAAGCACCCATAGGACTTGAAGTGTGTTAGTCCCATCACACAGAGATCCTATATTTTGTTCCCAGAAGCACCTATAGGACTTGAAGTGTGTTAGTCCCATCACACAGACCTATATTTTCTTCCCAGAAGCACCCATAGGACTTGAAGTGTGTTAGTCCCATCACACAGAGATCCTATATTTTGTTCCCAGAAGCACCTATAGGACTTGAAGTGTATTAGTCCCATCACACAGAGATCCTCTATTTTCTTTGCAGAAGCACCCATAGGACTTCTAGTGTGTTAGTGGCATCACACAGAGCTCCTATATTGTCTTCTCAGCAGCACCCACAGGACTTCTAGTGTGTTAGTGGCATCACACAGAGCTCCTCTATTTTCTTTGCAGAAGCACCCATAGGACTTCTAGTGTGTTAGTGGCATCACACAGAGCTCCTATATTGTCTTCTCAGCAGCACCCACAGGACTTCTAGTGTGTTAGTGGCATCACACAGAGCTCCTCTATTTTCTTTGCAGAAGCACCCATAGGACTTCTAGTGTGTTAGTGGCATCACACAGAGCTCCTATATTGTCTTCTCAGCAGCACCCACAGGACTTCTAGTGTGTTAGTGGCATCACACAGAGCTCCTCTATTTTCTTTGCAGAAGCACCCATAGGACTTCTAGTGTGTTAGTGGCATCACACAGAGCTCCTATATTGTCTTCTCAGCAGCACCCACAGGACTTCTAGTGTGTTAGTGGCATCACACAGAGCTCCTCTATTTTCTTTGCAGAAGCACCCATAGGACTTCTAGTGTGTTAGTGGCATCACACAGAGCTCCTATATTGTCTTCTCAGCAGCACCCACAGGACTTCTAGTGTGTTAGTGGCATCACACAGAGCTCCTCTATTTTCTTTGCAGAAGCACCCATAGGACTTCTAGTGTGTTAGTGGCATCACACAGAGCTCCTATATTGTCTTCTCAGCAGCACCCACAGGACTTCTAGTGTGTTAGTGGCATCACACAGAGCTCCTCTATTTTCTTTGCAGAAGCACCCATAGGACTTCTAGTGTGTTAGTGGCATCACACAGAGCTCCTATATTGTCTTCTCAGCAGCACCCACAGGACTTCTAGTGTGTTAGTGGCATCACACAGAGCTCCTCTATTTTCTTTGCAGAAGCACCCATAGGACTTCTAGTGTGTTAGTGGCATCACACAGAGCTCCTATATTGTCTTCTCAGCAGCACCCACAGGACTTCTAGTGTGTTAGTGGCATCACACAGAGCTCCTCTATTTTCTTTGCAGAAGCACCCATAGGACTTCTAGTGTGTTAGTGGCATCACACAGAGCTCCTATATTTTCTTCTCAGCAGCACCCACAGGACTACCGACTACAATGGCTGGAAGACCGCCAAGGGGAGGCAGAGCGTGCAGAGCCAAGAACACAGGGCAGGCAGGCTCTGTTTCTAGTGGACGTGGCCGTGGCCGTGGACGTGGTTGTGCATCGTCATCAGCATGTGGCCATGGGACACGCGCGTCTTTGTTTTCGGCAGCTGGACATGTGGAGCCGCATCATGCTGAAGGCTTGGTAGAATGGATGACCAAGCCCTCCTCATCCTCCTCATCCTCTCTCACCCAGGCTCAGGGTACTGGCAGAGCAGCTGCCAATGCGTACTCAATGGCATCATCAGCCACCCCTTCCCTAGACCCACCATGTCCTCCTGAGGAGTCCCCCGAACTCTTTGAGCACAGTGTTGGGTACATGCTCCAGGAGGATGCCCAACGATTCGAAGGCTCGGATGATGATACCCAGCTTGAGGAATCTGGCAGTACTGTTCCACCAGCTGCAGCTTACTGCCAGGTTTGCTCTAGTGGTGAAGAGGGAGGGGATGATGAGGTCACTGACTCCACGTGGGTGCCTGAAGGGAGAGAGGATGAGGAGGAGGACGAGGAGGAGGAGGATGTGGCGTCACATGTCCAACGAGGCAGGATGCCCCCTGGAGGCAAGGTAGAGGCCAGCACAGCAACTGTACCACACCGCAGAGCTCCGCCTGTGCAGGGCGCTGCCTCTGCACGTTATCAGAAAAGTTCTTTGGTGTGGGCCTTTTTTGAGATGAGTGCATCAGATCGCACCACTGCTATTTGCAATATTTGTCTCAAGCGTATCTCGCGTGGCCAAAACATCAGCCGCTTGGGCACCACAAGCATGACCAGACATATGTCGACCTGCCATGCAGCTCGTTGGCAGGCACACATAAAAGACCCACACCAAAGAACTAAGCGGACCTCTCCTTGCTCCTCATCAGCTGGGATCTCCATCCCCACTACACCTTCAGTCCTCTCTGAAAGCTGCTCTGAGAGGACTGAAGGTGTAGAATTAGGTGTGTCACAACCAAGTACTTGCAGTACACCGACGTCCGATTGCAGCAGGCAAATTTCCCTGCCCCAGCTGCTGGACCGTAGAAAGAAGTACACTCCCAGCCATCCACATGCCCAGCGGTTGAATGCTAGCTTGGCTAAATTGCTAGCACTTCAACTGCTGCCTTTTCAGTTGGTAGACTCGGCCCCCTTCCGTGAGTTTGTTCAATGTGCGGTTCCTCAGTGGCAGGTTCCCAAACGCCACTTTTTCTCACGGAAGGCGATTCCGTCTCTCTACCGGCATGTGGAAGGCAATGTCCATGCCTCGCTGGACAGGGCGGTCAGCGGTAAGGTGCATATTACCGCTGACTCATGGTCCAGCAGGCATGGACAGGGACGGTACCTTTCTTTCACGGCCCATTGGGTCACTCTATTGGCAGCTGGGAGGGATGCAGGACAAGGTGCAGTAGTGTTGGAGGTTGTTCCGCCACCACGCCTCCAAAACGCTACTACTGCTACTGGTTGTGACACACCTCTCTCCTCCACCCCCTCCTCTTCTTCTTCCTCCAGTGCTCTGTCCTTGGAACCAGCGGTGCTCCGTAGGCGTACAAGGGGCTACGCAAGTACGCAGGCAAAAAGATGCCATGCCGTGCTTGCGCTGGTGTGTTTGGGGGACAGGAGCCACACTGGGCCAGAGGTTCTGGCAGCTCTGCAGGGGCAGGCCGAGAGGTGGTTGACGCCACGTCAGCTTAAGCCAGGAATGGTCGTTTCTGACAATGGCACCAACCTCCTCTCCGCCCTGCGACAGGGGCAGCTCACCCATGTGCCCTGCATGGCTCACGTCCTCAACCTGGTGGTGCAGCGGTTCTTGGGCAGGTTCCCAGGCTTACAGGATGTCCTGAGGCAGGCCAGGAAAGTCTGTGTGCATTTCCGCCGATCTTATAATGCCAGTGCTCGGCTGACTGAGCTGCAAAAGGAGCTGAACCTGCCCAAGAACCGCCTAATATGTGACATGCCCACCAGGTGGAACTCAACGTTGGCCATGCTGCAGCGACTGCACACGCAGCAGAGGGCCATCAATGAGTACCTTTGCGACTACGGCACCAGGACAGGGTCAGGGAGCTTGGTTTTTTTTCCCCACGTCAGTGGAGCATGATCAGGGATGCATGCACTGTCCTCTCACCATTTGAGGAGGCCACGAGGATGGTGAGCAGTGACAGTGCATGCATCAGTGACACTGTCCCTCTTGTCCACCTGTTGGAGCATACGCTGCGTGGGATAATGGACAGGGCACTTGAGGCAGAACAGAGGCAGGAAGAGGAGGACTTCCTTGCTTCTCAAGGCCCCCTTTATCCGGACAGTGTTCCTTCTGTCCCACCCATCACACAGGAAGAGGATGAGGAGGAGGAGGATTGTGTGAGCATGGAGGTGGAGCCTGGCACTCAGCATCAGCAGCAGCAGTCTTTTAGGGATGATGTACAGTCCCAACAAACCAGTGGACTTGTACGTGGCTGGGAGGAGGTGGCTGGCGATCATGTCATCCTCAGTGACCCAGAAGACTCCGGACCGAATGCCTCAGCTAACCTACGCTGCATGGCCTCCCTGATCCTGCAAAGCCTGCGGAAGGATCCTCGTGTTCTTCGGATCAAGGAGAGGGACCATTACTGGCTGGCCACTCTCCTTGATCCGCGGTACAAGGGTAAGGTTGCGGACCTTATCTTGCCATCGCAGAGGGAGCAGAGGATGAGACATCTCAGGGAGGCCTTGCAGAAAGGTCTGTGCAACGCGTTCCCAGAAACTGGGAGGTTACAAACTCCTGGTCCTGGGCGACGAGTTGCTGAGGCTTCGGTCAGTAGCAGAAGGAGCGGTGGGGAAGGTGGACGTCTGACCGATGCGTTCAGACAATTTTTTAGTCCGCAGCCCCAAGGTATGATCGGTTCCAGCAACCATCGCCAGCGTCTGATATACATGGTGCAGGAATACCTTGGGGCAAGGTCAGACTTGGACACCTTTCCCACCGAAAATCCTCTGGCTTACTGGGTCCTGAGGATGGATCACTGGCCAGAGCTTGCACAGTATGCAATTGAGCTACTGGCCTGTCCTGCCTCCAGCGTTCTTTCCAAACGCACATTCAGTGCTGCTGGAGGATTTGTCACCGATCATAGGGTGCGCCTGTCCACCGCCTCGGTTGATCGACTGACCTTCATCAAAATGAATCAGTCTTGGATCACCACCAGCTACCAGGCACCTGAGGTGGATATAACCGAATAATTTTTAATGTCACATCCCTTCAAGACTGCCTATGCTGATGCTGAGTGACTGTCCTCTTATGTTCACTGACTATCCTCTTCCTCCTCCTCAATGATCCATGCCACCACACCAGTGCCTAAGGCACAATTTTTCAGCCCCTGTTTAACAGGGGCGTGTACATACAATTTTTATAAAAAAAAATGCTTCGCAACACGTGTGACTGCTGTGCTCCAAGTACAGTATCTGTGAGGGGTTGCAGTGTTGTGGCACCAGCACCAGTGCCTAAGGCACAATTTTTCAGCCCCTGTTTAACAGGGGCGTGTACTTACAATTTTTTTTAAAAATGCTTCGCAACACGTGTGACTGCTGTGCTCCAAGTACAGTATCTGTGAGGGGTTGCAGTGTTGTGGCACCAGCACCAGTGCCTAAGGCACAATTTTTCAGCCCCTGTTTAACAGGGGCGTGTACTTACAATTTTTTTAAAAAAATGCTTCGCAACACGTGTGACTGCTGTGCTCCAAGTACAGTATCTGTGAGGGGTTGCAGTGTTGTGGCACCAGCACCAGTGCCTAAGGCACAATTTTTCAGCCCCTGTTTAACAGGGGCGTGTACTTACAATTTTTTTAAAAAATGCTTCGCAACACGTGTGACTGCTGTGCTCAAAGTACAGTATCTGTGAGGGGTTGCAGTGTTGTGGCACCAGCACCAGTGCCTAAGGCACAATTTTTCAGCCCCTGTTTAACAGGGGCGTGTACTTACAATTTTTAAAAAAAAATGCTTCGCAACACGTGTGACTGCTGTGCTCCAAGTACAGTATCTGTGAGGGGTTGCAGTGTTGTGGCACCAGCACCAGTGCCTAAGGCACAATTTTTCAGCCCCTGTTTAACAGGGGCGTGTACTTACAATTTTTTAAAAAAATGCTTCGCAACACGTGTGACTGCTGTGCTCCAAGTACAGTATCTGTGAGGGGTTGCAGTGTTGTGGCACCAGCACCAGTGCCTAAGGCACAATTTTTCAGCCCCTGTTTAACAGGGGCGTGTACTTACAATTTTTTAAAAAAAATGCTTCGCAACACGTGTGACTGCTGTGCTCCAAGTACAGTATCTGTGAGGGGTTGCAGTGTTGTGGCACCAGCACCAGTGCCTAAGGCACAATTTTTCAGCCCCTGTTTAACAGGGGCGGGTAATTACAAATCTTGATCTAATAGTTCACAGCAGGGCCCATTCCTGCGCCCACCAAGAGTAACTATGAGGGCCTACAGTCTTGTGGCAACACCGTCCACCACCACCGCCAAAGGCCCAATTTTTCTGCCCTGTTCATCAGGTGCTTGCAATTACAAATCTTGATCTAATAACTCACAGCAGGGCCCATTCCTGCGCCCACCAAGAGTAACTGTGAGAGCTTACAGTCTTGTGGCAACACCGTCCACCACCACCGCCAAAGGCCCAAATTTTCTGCCCTGTTCATCAGGTGCTTGCAATTACAAATCTTGATCTAATAACTCACAGCAGGGCCCATTCCTGCGCCCACCAAGAGTAACTATGAGGGCCTACAGTCTTGTGGCAACACCGTCCACCACCACCGCCAAAGGCCCAATTTTTCTGCCCTGTTCATCAGGTGCTTGCAATTACAAATCTTGATCTAATAACTCACAGCAGGGCCCATTCCTGCGCCCACCAAGAGTAACTGTGAGAGCTTACAGTCTTGTGGCAACACCGTCCACCACCACCGCCAAAGGCCCAAATTTTCTGCCCTGTTCATCAGGTGCTTGCAATTACAAATCTTGATCTAATAACTCACAGCAGGGCCCATTCCTGCGCCCACCAAGAGTAACTATGAGGGCCTACAGTCTTGTGGCAACACCGTCCACCACCACCGCCAAAGGCCCAAATTTTCTGCCCTGTTCATCAGGTGCTTGCAATTACAAATCTTGATCTAATAACTCACAGCAGGGCCCATTCCTGCGCCCACCAAGAGTAACTATGAGGGCCTACAGTCTTGTGGCAACACCGTCCACCACCACCGCCAAAGGCCCAATTTTTCTGCCCTGTTCATCAGGTGCTTGCAATTACAAATCTTGATCTAATAACTCACAGCAGGGCCCATTCCTGCGCCCACCAAGAGTAACTGTGAGAGCTTACAGTCTTGTGGCAACACCGTCCACCACCACCGCCAAAGGCCCAAATTTTCTGCCCTGTTCATCAGGTGCTTGCAATTACAAATCTTGATCTAATAACTCACAGCAGGGCCCATTCCTGCGCCCACCAAGAGTAACTGTGAGAGCTTACAGTCTTGTGGCAACACCGTCCACCACCACCGCCAAAGGCCCAAATTTTCTGCCCTGTTCATCAGGTGCTTGCAATTACAAATCTTGAACTAATAACTCACAGCAGGGCCCATTCCTGCGCCCACCAAGAGTAACTGTGAGAGCTTACAGTCTTGTGGCAACACCGTCCACCACCACCACCACCACCCCCAATTTTTCTGCCCTGTTCAACAGGTGCATGCAATTACAAATCTTGATCTATTAACTCACAGCAGGGCCCATTCCTGTGCCCACCAGTCTTGTGGCTACACCAACATCTAATAATTTCAAACATCCAACTTACAAACGACTCCTACTTGCAAATGGAAAGAGAAAACAGGAAGTGAGAGGAAAATCTACCCCTAGGAAGGGAAATTCTATCCTGTTAGATTTAATTTGGGAAAAAGGTATCTCCTCTCTACTGATACTTTATCACCAATCCTTGTTTCAATTAAAACCCCACTTTTTCCAAAAACATTTGTCATTGGGACGGAAAGTGAGGTGACATGTTCTGAACAGATGTGCAAAGACAGCAAATGTTACAGGGGTGATAACCCCTCCCTATGTTCTCCAAAAAGCTTAAAAATAGATTTTTTGGGGATGGAGCTACACTTCATAATGTACCTGTTCAGATTCTACTTAAGAACAAACCTAAAGCCGCAAGTGGTTTTAAATGGCTTCTTTTTTTCCTTTACAAATGTCATTTTGTGCAAGGACAGTTCTAAACACGGGAAACACATGCCACTTCACAGGCATACTTTAGACACCCCCCAGGTACCATATTTAAAGGAAAATTTCACTTTTTTTTTTCACTTTATGCATCATTAAAATGACTGCTCCCGAAAAAACGTTAGTTTTTAAAAGTTCTTTTTGCATTGATATATGTCCCCTGGGGCAGGACCCGGGTCCCCAAACCTGTTTTATGACATTAACATGCATATTGGCCGTTGTAATTAGCACTTTTGATTTCGAACGTTCGCGTCCATTATAACGTATAGGGTTCGAAAATTCGTGCAAACTTTTGGTCCGTTCGAAGGTTCTGGTGCGAACCGAACCCGGGGGGTGTTCGGCTCATCCCTACCTGTAGGTACAAGTTAAAATAAAAAGACTCTAATACCACTTTAGGGTCATAACAGAGGAGAAGAGTACACTCTTTACCTCTGAAGGAAAAGAGATTTAATCTCCGAATATGGAAAGGCTTTTTTTACAGCATGAGCTGTGAAAATGTGGAATAGACTTCCTTTATAATAATAATTAATATAACTGGATACTAATATGTATAGGTAAAGTTGAGCCAGTGAATATCCAGTTGCCTCTTTGGGGATCAGGAAAGATTGGATCATGCTTTATCATTTTTTTTTTTGCCTTCCTCTGGATCAACTGTGGGTATAGCATAGTGTATATGGAGGTTTACATTATTAGTGTATATGGACATTTGTTGATTTGTATGTGTTGTTTTTTTTTAACTCTATTGGTTGAACTGTCTAGACTTTTCCAACCAGATTAACTATGTAACTATTGCATTATCAAAAACAAACAAAAACTCCCAACCCACTTACCAGCTAGCCTGCAACAAAACTGAATTGACCCTGTCTAACAGTTCACATAAGAAAAAGGGGATTTAGTTGCACAAATTTAAAAACATATTGGCCATGTCAAGGCCTGCTAGTTTACTGCAGTCCTAGCTCTTTAAGATTCTCAAAATGGAAGCACATATATAGCAGTTGGATAGAGTAAGGGCAGATGTGCCTGGAAGAAGCCCACCCCTCCTTAAAGGTATAGGGATGCACAGGACACCAATCAAGGACACAATGGCAGCAGAAGGTATCCCATGTCTACTTAAACCCTTACACAAACTGTGCAAACAGAGGACAACCACCCCGACCTATACCTAGCCTTAACTACAAGGAGTACATGGAAGGGCACATCAGAAACAAACTTCCTAGATCACTTACCAGGTAGTCTGCAACAAAACCAAATTGACAGTTCACATAGAGGCTCTGTCTGCTAGAAAGATACAGCTGTTTCCCCAGCCTTGATGTCAATAGCAGCTCAGCTGCAATGAATGACCTAATTATGTCATCTCTGGCTTGCCAATCAAGATAACAAAGAGGTCAAACTTGGGAGAAGCCTTAGCAAAGTTGTCAGCAGTTTTAATTAAGCAATTAAGGCGATAGTATTATTGGGGGTGGGGGGGTGGGGGTTTGGTAGGTAAGTCTACCATAGTATGCATATTTGGCATATGAAAAATGTTCTGATGACCTGAAGCAAACTGGAGTATTCCTTTAAGTCTAACATTTCTTCAAAAATACACAAGAAATGATAATGTTCCTGCTGGAGCTCTGCCTACTGACTCATCAGCCGAGTACACAGAGTTTGACTCCTCTACCCCCACTACGATCTCCTGCTACCCTATCACAGCACCTTGTGAGCCTCCTCCAGACAGCCCATCTACTAGAAGCCATGCCTAAGCTAAAAAGCACAAAAAGGGTGAAGGGCATAACCTGCCACTAGCCATGTCTCACTCTGTAATGCCACCATCTTCCCTGGAGAACTTTCCTGCCTCCTCACATTGCATTGTTTTTGTCTACTTTATGTTGAATGCCTGGTATCAGGGTATATTGTTTAGCTGCTATCTTTATACAATTTTTTCCCTAAGCGCAGATTTTAAACAATATTATTCATAACATTATCCTGCCTCACTGTCACTTCTAACTGTGACAGGAGAACAAAGTCCGCCTCATCCTTCAGGTTAGGGACCTGTAACATAGCTACTTCTAGCATCCCAGTCTTTCTGATACATACTGATGTGAGCTGTCAAACTAAAATTCTCCTTGTGTATCAGCAGCTCCAGTTCATCCATTTTATTAGCTAGACTTCTAGCTTTTGTGTACCTTTTAGATTTAACCTTTACTCACTGCCGGATATACTGTACCTTCTTTTGATCCCTCCCCAGGGCCGCTGTTAAAAATCATGGGGCCCCATACAGCCCACCTGACGGTGCCCCCATCCCTGCCCCAAGCTCTTTGCAACCACACACAATGCACACAGCTGTGACATGGCAGCCTGGCATTTAGGTGGCTAAAACAGGCAGTGAGAAGGCAATACATTTTACCGCCTGCCAAATGCTCTCTAAGTGCCTGTTCACACTTGCCTGCACTGAGATACTGAATTTTGGGTTTTCACTAGCTGTAAGCCATAATAATCAAAATAAAATAAAAAAGAAATGCTTAAAATATACCACACTGTGTGTAACACATCTATATAAAATATACAAATTTCACTTTTTGAACTGAATTACTGAAATAAATTAACTTTTTGATGATATTCTCATTTTTTAGAGATGCACCTACACAACCACATCAAATGCACAAACAAATGGTGGTTGTGATGTATGGTATTTTGTATCCAAGGAGGATCAATACCATTGTTTTTAAACATATTTTTAATTCTTTTGAGTTTTTTCTATTTTATTTTATTGGTTTTTACCTAATCAACCATGGCTGCCTTCTGTTATTTCACCAGTGGTGGAAACCAAGGAGTGTTCTACCTTCATTGGGGAATGTGAATGTGATTTTTGGACCAGTAGGTTTCAATTCTTCTTTGGTATATGTCCTATATATTTGTTTGGTGATCTGCGTGTTTCCTAGCCCCTGATGATGTCACAAATGATGAAATGTGTAGGGTGGAGCTAGGACACACGCTGCCACACATGCACACCAAACGATGGCTATCTTGGATGCTGGCAACCCAGATTTTGTAATGTGTACAGCGCTGTGGATTTTTATCCATTTTAAATTAAGAAAGTTTTTTAATGCATCATTAGAAAATAGGATTTTTAAGGTGCCACAAATAAAGAAAACTTGATGGTAAAAACACTATTTTATTTTAGAAAATATGCAAAATCATCAAACAAAATACTGATATCTTTTTTGATGATTTTGTTTATTTTCTAATTTAATTTGTCCAGTATGAAGTACTTATACATCTCCTGAAGAATCCAGTGATTGGCAAAACATGTTGAGATGAATAAACTGCATGAATAGACTAACATAAATGTATATTCTTGATGGTTGATTTTTAAGAAAATTTGAAAACAACTTTTACACTGTAAAAGTAAATAAGATTGTGTTCTATATCATGAAAATTTCTTTATTTGTTGCACCTTAAAAATCCCAAGGTATTTTCTAATTATGAATTCTCTACCATGTTCATGGTATATCTATTATGCTTGTTAAGGTATTTTATTATTTTGAATAGGGAAGTGTCCCTTCTGTTTCATCTCTGCTGGTCTTATTGATCTGGAGAGGAGAGCTGGGGCTGTCTGTTCCACTTTCCCTATGGCTCTTTGAGATAGCAGGAGTTGCACGATTATTTTTTATCAAGGAGAAGTTTGAGTATAAGTGGCCACTCTTTATTAGGTATTGCAAACTTTTCACTAAGCCATTTTCTGCACACAGTTTGTGGGGTGAAACACTAGAGGCTTCTGACCTGGATGTCCCATCACTATTACTAACTAGGGGACTGATGCTGATATCACCATCACTATTTTTCCTGCACTTTTTTTGTGTTCACTGTCAAATATCTTTTCATGTGGGCCTCAGTGACATTTGCACTTTATGATATTTGTGTTGCATATCAGCTTGCACATTAAGTGTGGTTGTATGTTAGCACATGTATTTATTTATATCAATATACATTTTTTTAATTGTTGATAATATTTAAAGTCACATGTATTTTGCGTTATTCTATATGACCTTGTATTTATGAATGATACAGTGGGCAATTTTACTATTCATTTACATTTTTTAGTGCTGCACTTTTTTTTTTTAATGTTTGTATACTTCATATGGGAGTATTGTGTCAGCTGCTGGTAAGTGTTTTCAACGAAGTGCAGATTTTTTTATTATCCAAAGCTCCCAGTTTATAGGCAGGTGCAGTCTACTTTCTCCACTACAGGTGGCACTCATCATAGTTCCTCTATGGTTTCCTGGGTCACTGGGGAAGCTATCCGATTGGATGCTGCCACCCCATGTGACTCTAGCAAACATCTTTGGTCAGGCATAGATTATTTAGGACCCTGGCTCCCATGCCTGGCATGCATTTCGCATGTGGGTAGTGTAGGGGCAGGTCACCCGTCTGACAGGGACAGTGATTAGTGGCAGGAAGAGGTTCCAGATGAATAAGGAAGAGATAGGGACACACCTCTGGAAACCACCCTATTTGGGTTTGGACTGGCCAGGTCACAATCTGCCCCTCAAGACAGATGCTGTTGGCACATCTGAGACCTGCTCTGCTACACTTGCTGTTACATGCTGTGAATGTTGGTACCTTTCCACCAGGTTTGTTGTAAATGACTGAATTCTGCATTAATACACTTTCTCTCACACAGCCTTAGCTCACACTTCTGCCACTCCTGATTAAGAAGAGCACCGCTGATCGTCGCTGGGTTCACTGATCAGATCAGTTCCTGCTCCTGCTGTTCAGTCTCACGCAGCTTTCTCTCACTGCTGAGCTCAGCTCCTGCTGCCCAGCCTCACACAGCTTCCTCTCACCACAGTGTTCTCCCCTTCTGAGCCAGCTCTGTGAGATTCTGTGCATAGCCCACTAACTCAGAACCAGTGTCACCCTGCTCACATAAATCCAACATCAGTCCACTTACTGCATTTACTATGTCAGGCAGGCACGCACAAGGAAAACTATGGTGGTGTAAGAGAAAGAAGACTCGGTAACAAATGGTCTGTAATTTTCTGACTAATGCAGTGAACCTCAAACAGAAGGGGTGTGGCCTCCCTATGTCTCCAGCAGAAATCTGAACTCAATGAAAAACATTTTATGTAATAGGGAAGGGATAAAATACCACATGGAAAGTATTTTAAAACAGGATTCTTGAAATGTAGCACAGGATTGAGGCTTGTAGATAAAGAGGAATATTCTATCTGCTTTATTTGTCAATAGTCTACTTCCTATTTAGCCAAATATGTTGGCCTGAAGTCTGGTGAGGGAGAGTTGAGCATCCAATAAGTTAACAAGATTGCATATTGGATAGGGGTAGTGGAGCCTCACAATCTCTCAAACAGGGTAAGATTGCGAGTGTATGCTGGAGCCGAGGGGCATGAGGAAGAAAATTGGGCTTTCTTCCAGAAATTAAGGTCCGCTAGTAGAGGGTGTAAAGATAGTTGATTCAGAGTTGACCATCAGCTCCCCACCAGAAAATGGCATTCTCCATTATGATTCTTGTTTGAGAGATTCCAGAAGGTTGGTTCCTTCGTGAGTGGATAAAAGTAAGGGTTGCGTGAAATCTGGAAAAAAGAGGAAGGGGTTGGAGAGATTGATACATTTTGGAACACTCTTCGGCAGCTAGACCAGGTGGTCCCTATGGTTGGGTGGGCTTTAATTGGGTGCATTATGGTTGTCGTGCACCAGAGAAATGCAAACAAGTAAATCAGCAACAATGCTTGTTCAGTAGCCAACCATTGTTAATGGAGTCTATGTTTTGTCAGTCAGTTTGGTAAGTTGCAACATCGGGGAATCTAATTGGCTAGAGGTCGGTGGAGATCTGAGTAATCTCCTGTCGATGTTTCACTTTTAATGCCGTGTACACACAAGCGTTTTTTCCGTCGGAAGGTTTCTCTGATGGAATTCCGACAGAATTCCACTCAAGCTGTCTTGCATACACACGGTCACACCAAAGTCCGACCGTCAAGAACGCGGTGACGTACAACATGTACGATGGGACTAGAAAAAGGAAGTTCAATAGCCAGTAGCCAATAGCTTCCATCTCATACTTACTTCAGAGCATGCATTGTTTTCGGTACGTCGGAACAGCATACAGACAAGCGGTTTTCTCGATAGGAATTGGTTTCGTTGGAAAATTTAGAACATGTTCTCTTTCTAGGTCGGTCAGAATTTTCGAAAATAAAAATTCTGATGGGGCATACACTATCAGAATATACGATGAAAAGCTCCCATCTGACTTTTTCTGTTGGAAATTCCACTCGTGTGTACACGGAAAAACTTATGGAAACCATCATGTCTGTTTTAGTGGAGAGAGCCCACATTAGAGTCTGTAGGTCTGTAGGTGATGCAACAGGGCTGGGCGGAGAGATCATGTAGTCCCAACAGGGATGTCAGATAGGAAAGATTCTGAGGGTGAAGCTGATTGATCCTGAGGGAAAATTAGAGTCCTGTAGCCTTATACGTGTGTCTTCCATAACTGGTCAAGAGCCCCATATTTTAGAACGGGTGGTGCTGGCAAAGAAGCACTTGATTTTACACCTAGTGGAGGGCTTTTGGGTGTCTTTGACCTTCTTTGTTCCCATGGCTCGCATATCTGTAGCTGATAGAAAGTGTAATGCCTTGTACACACGATCGGAATTCTCGTCGGAATTCCGCTCAAGCTGTGTTGCCTACACACGATCACACCAAATTCCGACGGTCAACAACACAGTGGCATAAAACACGTTCGACAGCACTATAAAAAGGAGGTTTAATGCTTCCGAGCATGCGTCGAATGGTTTCCGAGCATGCGTCGGAATTTTGCGTGTCGGAATTGCATACACACGATCGGAAAATCCGATAGAAAGGTTTTCCGTCTGAAAAATTGAGAACAGGTTCTCAATTCAAAGTCCGTCGGAAATTCCAACAGAAAAAGACCGTTGACCATACACACGATCGGAAAATCCGATGCAAGGCTCCCATCGGACTGTTTCCATCGGAAATTCCGAACGTGTGTACGCCGCATAAGAATCAGTATGTGAGGGTCAGGAGATAAAACTGAAGAGGCCTTCACTTCATCATGTCCAAACCATGCCCCACACCAGGGCACATTAGGGCAGTGACTGACCACTGCCACGGGACATTTTTCATTGTTTCCTACGTATTACTGACACCAGGGTATTTTTTACTCTTTTTAAACACTGACCCCAGGATATTTTTTTTCTTCTACTGACAGCCAATGTGGAGCAGTTTTTTTCCTCCTTCTCACTGACAAGATTTTTTCTCTCCTACTTACTGCTAATATGGGGCTTTGTTCCTCCCACTGAAGGCTGACAATGGATCATTATTCCCTACTACTGACCATTACTTTCTTGTCTTATCTGAACTTTGACTGCTTGTTCTACATCAAGAACACATTCTTTTCAATTAACACACTTTGCTATTGGACTCTATTGTTTCCTTTTACTTCCCATGTAAATGCTTTGCTAGCATACCTGTTTTTTTTTTTTTTTTACCTTGTTTTGTAGACCCATCTTTGCAATGGCAGAGGATAATAATCTTTAGTAAATTGGTCTCAGCAGTGCCTGTTGAAAGAAAAATGTCATCAGAAAGATTGTAAAAGAGTGTACCGATTGATTCAAAGTTGACCATTGTCTCCTCGCCAGAAAATATATATTATATATCATTATTATATTTATAATAACGATTCTGGAATAAGAGATTCCAGAAGGTTGGGTCTTCCATTAGTGGACAAAAGTAAGGGTAGCATAAAATTGGAAAAAAAGGAGAGGTGGTTTGGGAGATGGATCCATTTTAGAACACTTTGTGGCAGATAGACCAGGTGACCCCATACTGTGGGGCTTTGATTGGGTGTATTATGGTTGTCGTGCACCATATTAGTTCAGACAAGTGAATTTGTAACAAAGCTTGTTACCGATAGGCTTAGCATTGGCTCCTATGGCCCAGCCATGGCCCAGTTACTGTCAGCGCTCCTTTCTCTCCCCAGCAGAAGCCGCTCACTGACACAGAGTAACCAGAGCTGTTGGATCATGTGACCGGATCGGACTAGATTAATATAGGTAAGTACACAGATCTTTTCATACATTGGTTATAGGTATTAGGTAGGAGAAAAGGGGAGGGATTTTTTTAAACATAGTTAGGGCTAGACTGTTTTTTAATTTAAAAGCATTTTTTAAGAGACTATAATTAGTGCCTCTGACTGAAACCCCTATATTATATATATTCTCAATCATGTTATTTTAGTCTCTACTAGCAATCTTCTTAAAAAGGACAGTCCACCTTGAATTAAAATTTGAGTTTGCAGTACTGGAAACAATTAAAAATGTTTGAGTTCCCAAGACGGCAAACCCTTAACAGTCTAAATAAGCAGATATACTACCCCTGTTGTTTTTTATTTAATTATATTATGAAGAATGTAACATAAGAGCACCAATGGACATAATGGGGTGGATACCCATAGGTGAGCAGGTTCACCAAAATCTCAAGACAGATATATCTTACAGCTGTAATCCTCAAAGGAATGAATGGATCCCAAAATTAATAATTCTCTTTTATATGGGGTTAACCCTTTAAGCTAGTATTATGTGTAAAATATTCTGAAGAGGATATCAGTGGAAAATACAGCAAAAATCTTTAAGCAACTATTCTGATGGGGTGGATTATTGCTGGTTTCCTTGGTAATGTATAGTTTTTTAGGTCATCAAGTGCTTTTTCTTTTAAACACCACCGTCAAAGTGGCAATTTCCGTCAAAGGATTATTTCTCCCTAAGTGCTGTATTCTAGATGTAGACTTGCAATATACATTCTGTTCTTCAGTCTGAAATTCAAGCTAAATAATGAATTTGTCCCTGCAGAGTCTGCACAGTGTCATAAAAAACAACTTTCTTTTTCTCAATTTCTTCCACATTAAGCACAATCAACAACTCAACATATGTAACAAAGGGCAAGACAAATATAGCTAAAAGTATACATACTGTTGTTTACATTCAAAACATTTTGAGAATTTACGATGATTTTAGGATGAAGTCTTGCTGATTGAATCATTAAAATAAATAAGTAAATAAATAATAAAACATTTCTAATATAAAACATTAAATAAGGAAATCAGTTAAGCAAGGGTGATATTATCTAAAATATGCAGACTTCTTTATTTGAATACATTAAAAAATAAGGCATTTAAAAAAAAGAAAATTAGGCTGTTCTCTTTTTTTCATACAGGACTTGTGCAGCATACCTTATTGGATTGTAAATGAATACAGGTGATTTTGACGTATAGCCTTTGTCAGCAAATAACGAATCCATTGTATCTATGTTGCTTATTTTGATTTTCAGTTAATGCACAAGTCCTTAAAAAAAGATCCATCATTCATTGTACTACTTTTCTCCCTGCATCTAGCTTTGTGACTGATAAATCTGCCACATTTTACAAAATAGTCTACTATGTCCTTTAAAAGTTACATTTATTGGAGAGCAGTTTACTTGCCACACATATCAGCACTACTTGCATATCTAAATCATCATGTCATCATTGTATAGGTGTTGTGCTTAAGGTTTTGGGTAACAACACAATTGTTTGACAACTTAACACCATAAGCACCATGGACAGACTATAGTCTATCATTGATAACAATAATGATAATTATGATGAGAATGAATAATAATAATTAAGTGATAATAATTTTCAAAAATAGATATTTTTATAATGATTATATTATTTCTTTTGTGACTGCACGGCAGAAACATCAGTATCTTGGAATTAATAAAACGATAGCTGCTGATGTTCAAGATTTAAAAAAATAAAGAATTATTTAATAAATATTTGTAGTGTGGGGAAGCACCACATTAAGGCATTATGGACATTGGCCTAAGTGTCACAAGAAGCAATGAACAGAATCAGCACCTTGGACGGGGAAGGATGGGTGATGATAATTATGATAATCAAAATAAATATGTTGTTTATATAAAAAGGGATGGGTTAGGATTTCCAGGCTTATATGGAAGTATAACCTGTGTACACCTGGATCCTTCAAGCAGAAGAAGAAAAGGGGATATAATTATCCTTGACTCCAAAAATGTCTGAGGACCTGAGTTACAGGCACCCACCAGTAGACAACCTAAGATTAGAATGATTCCTGATTGTTTTGGGCTAATACGGTGACAATGAAGAATTATATCTCTCTTTCAATAGTTAAATACGATTTTTAGGACCATGGATACAAATAAAAATGGTCAACAGTACTTTACAGATCAAATAGGTGTTGACAGCGCACACGAGAAAAAAACAAAACAAAAAAAAAACAATGTTCCAGAGAAAATGTCCAAAGTTAAGGAGAATTCCACAAATAACCATGTGTTTGGCTTAACTTGTGGACTCATTTCAGGGGAGACTAACCGCCACCACAGACGCAGATGTAATGTCCAGACATTCCAACTGTGGATGGCAGCTCTGGGAATACCTGCACTGATTCAGATTCTAACTCCTCACATGCTAACACCTCAACCTCCGATTACAATATTTTTAGGGCCATCCTCTACTTGTTTACAACAGGCTTCAGGGCACACCAGCCTCCAACCTCCACTAGCACAGTTAGCAAAGGCGCTGAACCAAGAGGGGTCACCACCTTAAGAGAAATAGGTCAGCCCAAAGATTAAAATAAACTGTGGTTTTAAACGTTAGCCAGCATCAGCTTACACCTACTGAACATAATCTATTGGATAAAATACTTTCATTTGTCCCCACTAACCAATTTAAGAAATTTAATTTCCAAATTGACTTATATAAGCTTGAATGGAAACAGGCATCCTGGGAGATAATAAAACATTCTCCACCAATGATATCTCCTACTACATTTTGGCCACATAGCACCACTGAGGCCTTTGAGGTACCCCCTGGCCTGAGAACATTCTGCCATGCAGTGGATCATGGAATAAAACATTAGATGGCAACTGAGAAGGGGGTTTCCAGAAACAATCTCACCTGGGCTGAGAGGGAAGCTATAAAGCCCCTGTTCTCTGACTCTTCCATTGTGACTTGCCCTGCCAACAAGAGGTGTGCAATTGTGATACAGGATGTCTCTGACTACCACAATGAAATCCTGCTTCAACTTAAGGATAACATGACTTAAACTTATGTAACTAATAATAGTACGCTACAATCAACTTTCTATTTAAAGTGCACACATCAAATAAAGTGAAAAAATAAAGTGCAATATAAGAGGTATACAAAGTGATACATGCTATATAATGATCATATCACAATTAAGCAATATATGAAATATGCAAAGTGTTGAGTACTGGTCATATCACAATTAAAATCACTGTGAGAAACTAGTGTCCATGGTTGAGATATTACTACCTATTACTTAAACATCCACCTGGCTCACTCCTGGAAAACCTGGCTATATATTTGCATCATTTTATAAATCTTGTAAATATTTCTCCAGTACAGGTGGCTATTTTTATTATAATTTCCTTGGTGTATACATATTAGGCATTTATAGGTATGTTTATATATATATGTATATATTTTACCATTGAATGGTGCAGTTGCTCTATGCTTGAACAGCCAGGACAGTAAGGCACTTTCCTAATTTCTTAATTTATACATCTACCATTTTTACCATTTGTAATATTATTAAATTACTGTTTGTCCCTAGCATGTCAAGTGTTTTGTGACACATTTAATTCATCATGTTTGTAGGCTTTTTTGAATTCATTGCCAAGCTTGGTGTCTTTTCTCGACATCAGCATTAGAGGACTTGTTTATTGATGAATACAGATTGGTCTCCAGTTTTCATCTGTGCTCTAGTGTCTACTTATGGTGGACACTATTTTCCTGTGTCTTTTTTCTAAATCAGTAGTAGAGGACTTGTGTACTGATGGGCACAGATTGATTTCCAGTCTTCATCTGTGCTCTAGTGTCTACTTATGGTGGACACCATTTCTTGTAGATTGTTTCCCAAGGAATGCCTGACCATGTGACTGGAGCAGCCTATAAATGTGTTTCTTCTCTGGCATTGTACGTATATGCTCCTGTTCCCCCGATAATGCACCGTGATGTCAAACTAGTTGGACGGGGCCACGAAACTGTGACATCTTTCATGCCCGTTGATGTCGGCTATCAATGAGACTCCATGCATTTTGAATGCTTTTCATTGTCCTGAATCATGTGAGTACCTTGTGGTGTTTTTAACAATAAGTGTGTACTAGCAGTATTCACGCTATGTTTGGCATATGTTCCTCTATAGCGGCTCTCTGAGTTGGATCCAGAGTTGTGGCGTTGGTATTGGAGAATATCATATGTTGAAACCCATTTAGAGACAACCGGAGGGGTCCGATATTTCTCATGTGTGTTTGATCTCTGTAATTGGGGATCACAACTATCTGGTAAGTGGCTTGATTACAGTGGCGGGCACTTGGCTATGGTGGAATTCCTTAACAATTCATGTGGTTTTCCACCCGGTGGGATATATTATTATCTTGAGAAGAATTGGATGCACCTTCATTTCACTATATGCTTTCATTGCTATTGGCACATGGTTCTATTTCCTTATTGAACTGTATGGACTATTTAATTCACTGTTTTATACATTTTCAGTATTTAATTCAGTATCTTGCATAGTAATCTCAAGCGCACTATTATTTAATATATATATTATATATGTAGCGGGCACACTTTAACGAGTGTGCCCTATACATGGAAATTTCGTTTTTTTCCTCAGAACAGTAATGGGGTTCTGAGGGTTAATTGTACAGGTTAACTTTGGCATCAGTTTGGCTGGGCTGTGCTAGGGTTCTGCCTGGTCATGGGTGCAGTGAGGTACCCATGACAGACCTAGAACCAGGCCTGGTTGGACGTCTTAGGTATCAATCTTCCCGGAGCCAATCGGTGGGTGCGCCTGGCCCCGCTGTGTAGTCTGGGGAAGGGTAGTTAAGGTGCTAAAGTCACGTGTTCGGGTTCGGGCGCAGTCCTGTTTCATTAGTTCTGGACCGGGGGGAGCCCTGCGAGGGGTCCCGAGCCTGGGAGCGCTTGCCGTCGCGCAAACATGGTCAGTTTGACTAGCCCCATAGACCCGCATGGTCTGGGGCAAGGATCTGTCTGTTCCCGAGTCTCGGAGCCGGTTAACCCAAGGCCCAGTAACTGAAGGAGGATTCAAGGCATCCTGGTGTGCTCTCAGTATTGGAGGGGCACCACAGCTCATACAAGTGACCAGGGGAGGACTCTTCGGAGGAGGGCCATCAAGCTGGCATCTCAGTAAGAGCCTGGAAGCTGAGTTGTATGGACACTAAAGAATCTGCACTTCCAAAGTACCGCCAAGGTGACAGTGAAGTACCAGGTACTGTGAGAAAGGTTCCTATTCACCTTCGGTTGCAAGTTAATTCTGTGACTTTTTGAAAGTTTCCGGATCACTTTGTTGGCTGCCATACCTCTGGCTAGAGGTTTGTCCAGCATTGAAGTACCCAGCTGCGAGTGGCTACTCTCCGGGTTTGATTAGAGACATTTTGTGGATGTCAGCAGTTCAAGATGCCTGAGTTTCTTCTCCCTTGCTCTCTATTCCTATCTGAGACTGTGTTATGTTGGATGTTACCACTGCAAAAATAAAAACCTTCAAAAGGACTTTTATTGTGTCAGCATCCAAGGTTGTCGGATACTAACCCTGGGAACCCCTGGACATTCACCGACAAGCCGAGCGGAGGTAACCGGTAAGCCCAAAAGTCTAGGCCGCCCCTCTGTGGGTTATGGTTGCTACATATATATCATGTAAATATATGTTTTCACATCACTTTTGGTATTCGGGTGATATATAGGTGGAGCTCTTTGTTAAATCATTACACTTCAGCACAGAAACACACTTTTGTTTAACTGGTTCCTGGCCGGCTCACATATTTATACTGTGGCACAGTGACACCACTGCGCGAAACCCCTTACGGCTACGGGGTCCCCTTTAAGAGCCGCCAGTGATCTTGTGATTGAACAGTACTGACTGGCATATGCAAAGCGTTGGATACCTTTTGTATAGCCTTTTCCATCTTAAAGTGTGTAAAGTTTCATTACCTCGTTACGCAGGTCTTTTGACTGTTCTTTTCTACCTCCTCATGGCTCAGTGTATAGCCTGCTTAGTGCATCCATGTGAGAGTTAACAAACTCATTAACTATTTATACACAGAAACTAATTGTGATTTAAAAAGCCACAAATGTGGCAAATTAACCTTTAATTACCATTTTAACCTGTGTGTGCCACCCTCTGTGTCTGTACCAAGGCCAAACATTCCAGGGTATGTAAACTTTTTAACAGGGCCATTTGGGTGATTTCTGTTACCATTATGATTTAAAAAGGATCCAAAATGTGATAATAAATGGCTTCATGTGATTACTATCCCTTATCTAAGGATAGCAATCACATGAAGCCAGTTATTATCACATAGTTTTTTGGAGTTTGTTAACTCCAAAAAAATGTTTTTTTTTTTAAACATAGTTAATGAGTTTCTTAACTCTCACATGGACGTGAGACAGTTTTTTGGCATGATCATTCATATTTTCAATATTAATGACAAAATTTCACAATTTCTGTCAGGGTATGCAAACTTTTGAGCACAACTGTATATATATATATATATATATATATATATATATATATATATATATATATATATATATATATATATATATATATCAGTCACCACAATCACCAGATCACAATCCAATAGAGCACCTTTGGGATGTGGTCGAAAGGGAGATTTGCATTATGGATGTGCATCTGACAAATCTGCAGAAACTGCATGATGCTATCATGTCAATTTGGACGAAAATCCCTGAGGAATGTTACCATCACCTTGTTGAATCTATGCCACAAAGAATCAAGGTAATTTGGAAGGCAAAAGGGGGTCCAACCTGGTACTAGCAAGGTTTACCTAATAAAGTGGCCAGTGAGTATATATATATATATATATATATATATATATATATATATATATATATATATATATACAGTGGTGTGAAAAAGTGTTTGCCCCCTTCCTCATTTCCTGTTCCTTTGCATGTTTGTCACACTTAAGTGTTCCGGAACATCAAACCAATTTAAACAATAGTCAAGGACAACACAAGTAAACACAAAATGCAATTTGTAAATGAAGGTGTTTATTATTAAAGGTGAAAAAAATCCAAATCATCATGGCCCTGTGTGAAAAAGTGATTGTCCCCTAAACCTAATAACTGGTTGGGCCACCCTTAGCAGCAACAACTGCAACCAAGCGTTTTGCGATAACGTGCAATGAGGCTTTTACAGCGTCCTGGAGGAATTTTGGCCCACTCATCTTTGCAGAATTGTCCTAATTCAGTTACATTAGAGGGTTTTCGAGCATGAACGGCCTTTTTAAGGTCATACCACAACATCTCAATAGGATTCAGGTCAGGACTTTGGCTAGGCCACTCCAAAGTCTTCATTTTGTTTTTCTTCAGCCATTCGGTGGTGGACTTGCTGGTGTGTTTAGGATCATTGTCCTGCTGCAGAACCCAAGTTCGTTTCAGCTTGAGTACACGAACAGATGGTCGGACATTCTCCTTCAGGATCTCTTGGTAGACAGCAGAATTCATAGTTCCTTTTATCACGGCAAGTCTTCCAGGTCCTGAAGCAGCAAAACAGCCCCAGACCATCACACTACCACCACCATATTTTACTGTTGGTATAATGTTCTTTTTCTGAAATGCAGTGTTCCTTCTACGCCAGATATACTTGGACACACACCTTCCAAAGAGTTCCACTTTTGTCTCATCAGTCCACAGAATGTTGTCCCAAAAGTCTTGGGGATCATCAAGATGTGTTGTTGAGAAATTGAGACGAGCTTTGATGTTCTTTTTGCTCAGCAGTGGTTTTCTCCTTGGAACTCTGCCATGCAGGCCATTTTTGCCCAGTCTTTTCCTGATGGTGGAGGCATGAACGCTGACCTTAACTGAGGCAAGTGAGGCCTGCAGTTCCTTGGACGTTGTTGAGGGGTCTTTTGTGACCTCTTGGATGAGTCGTCGCTGCGCTCTTGGGGTAATTTTGGGTGGCCGGCCACTCCTGGGAAGGTTCACCACTGTTCCATGTCTTCGCCATTTGTGGATAATGGCTCTCACTGTGGTTCGCTGGATTCCCAAAGCTTTGGAAATGGCTTTATAACCCTTTCCAGACTGATAGATCTCAATTACTTTCTTTCTCAATTGTTCCTGAATTTCTTTGGGTCTCGGCGTGATGTGTAGCTTTTAAGGATCTTCTGGTGGACCTTACTGTGTCAAGCAGCTCCTATTTAAGTGATGCCTTGATTGTGAACAGGTGTGGCAATAATCAGGCCTGGGTGTGGCTAGAGAAATTGAACTCAGGTGTGGACAACCACAGTTATAGTATGTTTTAACAAGGGGGGCAATCACTTTTTCACACAGGGCCATGATGGTTTGGATTTTTTTTTCACCTTTAATAATAAACACCTTCATTTACAAATTGCATTTTGTGTTTACTTGTGTTGTCCTTGACTATTGTTTAAATTGGTTTGATGTTCCGAAACACTTAAGTGTGACAAACATGCAAAGGAACAGGAAATGAGGAAGGGGGGAAACACTTTTTCACACCACTGTATATATATATATATATATATATATATATATATATACACAGATATGCATTAATATTAAAATAGAAATATTACATAAAATCACATAAAAAAGATAAATCTTGATAACCAAATTACTCTGCAGCAGTGTTTTTATTACTGTAACACATCATTTATTAATTTGTATCAGCTAAACTATGCTGATATAAAGTCGGTTGGTTTCTATACATTTAAAACTAGCCACAGTTCCTGATAATGAAAATTCTAATTGTGTCTCTTTGATGCTTAGCTAAAATGCTAGACGTGAAAGGGAATTACGAGTGATTCCACCCATAGGTATGAGTAACTAGGGACATCTAACAACTATGCTGAGTAGTCAGGTGTATGTTTATAGTTCAAGTACAGAATGGAATATTTCATTCTGTTAAGTAGCAGCAGCAACCATGAAATTTTCTCTTGCCAATATATCAAGTGATGAATGTACTTTGGAGATAAGAGTTTTGTTCATGATTGTATTTCTTTTTTAAGAGTGCTTATTTGTAGCTATATAAATGTCTTCTAACAAATAAAATATGCTAAAAAGCAGGTGAAAAAATGGAAAATGTTACCATCCAGTCTTCTGATTCTAAGGTTTTAAGGGTATTTAAAATCATATTTTTTAGTTACAATAGGTGGTATATTTCTTATAAACAAATAAACTGTATTTTCTTCAATTACTGTCTCTTAGTCCAGCCATTCAAGGCACAATTTTCACCATTTATTTGTGAAAAAAAATGATCACATGACCTTATAAAATGCAGTAAAATACTGCTCATCATTTTTCAAAACATGTTTTGTGATTCTCCTAAACGCTTCTAAAATACTGAATGCAGTATTTGGTCCTGTTTTGTGGTATTTTCCACATGAAACAGTGTGGTAATTTTCTGAAGGTGTGTACTAACTGGTCTCCCAGTCTCCGCTCAAATTCATCCCAAAGGTGTTCTATCGGGTTAAGGGTCAGGACTGTGCAGGTCAGTCAAGTTCCTCCACCCCAAACTCGCTCATTCATGTCTTTATAGACCTTGCTTTGTGCATTGGTCCAAATCATTTGGTGGAGGAGGGGTTATGCTGTGGGGTTGTTTTTCAGGGGCTGGGCTTGACTCCTTAGTTCCAGTGAATGGAACTCTGAAGGCATCAGCATACCAAAACATTTTGGACAATTTCATGCTCCCAACTTTGTGGGAACAGTTTGGGGATGGCCTCTTCCTGTTCCAACATGAGTGCTCACCAGTACACAAAGCAAGGTTGGGGTGGAGGAACTTGACTGGGCTGCACAGAGTCCTGACCTCAATATGATAGAACACCTTTGGGATGAGGTACAGCAGAGACTGTGAGCCATGCCTTCTCGTCCAACAGGCCTGGATATTGTTGAAAGAGGCTGAGAGAATTAGATATCTCCAGGGGGTCACTTTCTACATGTGAAAGAACATAGGAGTCTGAGGAGCGAACTGCAATCATTACACCACTCCTTTTCTTCTCAGCTTGGGCATGGAAACAGTGGGGGAAGAGTTTGTGAGTGCACTGGGGGGATTTATTCTTGGAGAAATGCGTCTCTTGAACACACAGAATATCTGTGCGTTGAGAGATTGCTTTGCACCATAAGAGAGAGTGTTTAAATGGGCTGTTGAGGCCCTTGGTGTTTAGTGACATAGGGCAGCGGAAGATGCCACTATGGTGCAGAAAGTTAAAAAAAAACGTTTTGCTAGACTTGCAACTTTTTTTAAATAAAAAATAAGACAACGGTAAAGTTAGCCCATTTTTTTTTTTATATTGTGAAAGATAATGTTACACTGAGTAAATTGATACCCAATGTCACGCTTCAAAATTGCGACAAACTTTTACCCTAAAAAAAACTTCATTGGCGACATTTAAAAAATTCTACCGGTTGCATGTTTTGCATTGCAGAGGAGATCTGGGTCTAGAATTATTGCTCTCGATCTACCAATTGCGACGATACCTCACATGTGTGTTTGAACACTGTTTTCATAGAGCTCAGCGGGACGTGGCACGTTTAAAATTTTTAATTTTTTTTCTTATTTATTTTACCTTTTACTTTTTATTTTTACACTGTTTTAAAAAAAAAAAATGTGTCACTTTTATTCCTATTACAAGGAATGTAAACATTCCACAGTAATAGAAAAAAAGCATGACAGGACCTCTTAAATATGAGATCTGGGGTCAAAAAGACCTCAGATCTCATATTTACACTAAGATGCAATAAAAAAAAAATTGTCATTTAAAAAAATAAACAAAATAAATTGGCCCTTTAAGAGCTATGGGGGGAAGTGACGTTTTGACGTCACTTCTGCCCTGCAGTGTTATGGAGCTGGGTGGGGGACATCTTCCCCTCACTCATCTCCATGTCAGCCCAGGGGACAGACGCAATCACCTCCGCTACTGCTGATGGCTCCAGTAAGCTGCGGAGGACACCAGATCGCGCCAGAGGGGGGGGCCCTCTCCCGCCACCGATAAAAGTGATCTTGTGGCGAATCCGCCGCAGAGACCACTTTTATCTTGTAGCCGACCCCGGACACATTGATACCGGGGTTATGGCAGCTCCAAAACACACTATCAGAGGTTAATATCGATAAGTATTTATGCAGTAACCATGAATTAGGATACAACAAACTGAATAATGGAAATAAGGTAGTAGGAATTGTTATAGACAATGAAAAAAAAATCCAATAACAGAGTACATATATGATGCAACAACAAGCAAAAAAAACCACAAAAATAAAACAAGAACTAGTTGTGTGCCTAGCACACAGTAACATTGGCGGGTGGGAGTGAAGTCAATGTGACATTCGCTCCTCCAGACTAAAGTAAAGTGAGTCTGGTTCATCCAGCAATCAAGTCAAATCACTTTAAGACGGATCACTTTTATCCCAACGGTTGGATAGTATAGGAGATGGGTTTGGATTGGGAGATATTGGTGGTGGGTGAGATATTAAGCCCCAGTTAAGTAGTTGTTTGATTCCATCTTTGGGTGTTTGGATAACGACTTGTTTATTTTGATAAGTGACTAATAGCTTTACAGGGAACCCCCATTTGTAGGGAATTTTACGTTCCATGAGGATTGAGGTAACTGGTGAGAAATCTTTACCGGCTTGTGATGTGGCTGCAGAGATGTCATTGTAAAGAGACAGTTTGGAGAAAGGGTCAGGCAAGGATCACATGGATCTAGCGGCCCACATGATTTGTTCCTTGATGTGGAAAAAGTGGACGCAGGGGAGGATGTCTCTGGGGATAGAGGGTGGTAGATACTGCGGCTTATGTATCCTGTGGGCCTGGTCTATCAGTATTTCCTGCGGTTTAAGGGCAGGCATGAGTTTGCAAAACAATTGGTGGAGAAATGACGTTAATTCTGCTGAATTAACAGACTCTGGCACTCCCCTAATTTTAATATTATTTGGCCTGGAGCGATCCTTCAGTTCTGTGACTTGTAGGTGTAGTTGCTTGATGGCTTCTGCCTGTTGGTCTTGTATGTCTACAACTGTATTATGGGCTGCAGTGACTGATGACAAGTGCTGTTCAATACACTCGGTTCGTTCCTCCAATAGATCAATACGTTCATGTACATGTGTAATGCAGGAGCGAAGTTCCTTCTGCATGTCAGCCTGTAATGAAAGCAACATAGCTTTCAAAGAGTGTTCTGATGCTGAGAGTTGTCAGATGTAGGGAATGCTGCTAGAGACTGTGCAGGGAGAGTGGGACAACAGGTCTTAGCACTATGCTGCTTCTTTACTGGTGGGAGCTTTGCAGGGGATTGTGCTGGGGAGTTGGCAGCCCTCTTACCTCTGTTTGTGGGTGAGGGAGCTTGCTGTGTCTCCAAGTCAGCTGTTTTTTCCATGTCCGAGATAGGATCACCCTCTGTGTCAGGCTGCATGGACGGCGGCTCCTGCTCTCCCCTCGCCATGCCAGCACCATGTTTAAAGTGCAGCTGTGTGGGCCTCATGAAGAATTCGGTCAGCCAACGGGATCCCTGTTGCTGGCCGCATTTGCGGGACATAGTCTGCAGGTGGGGGCAAGATTCCCTGCAAAGATAGGATGGTAAGAGTGGAGCTGGTCTGGTGTGCTGGAAGTTGCTCTGTGTTGCTGTGGAGGAACGGAGCTTGTTCCTTATGCGGCCATCTTCTTCTGCGGCCAGGCCACGCCCCCATTTCAATTTATTTTTGATGGCACACTTGACAAATCCAGATGGTAGTCTGGCTGAGAAGTCTAATGTTGTGTCATTATATTCTTTCACACATGGATGCCTATAAAGAAAGTATGATTGCATTTGCTACTATATATAGTCAAATCCCCCCAAATCACCCCTCATAGCGCAAATCCTCTACCCCTCAAATGTCCCCTCCGAGCATGAATCCTTTCTTCTCCAAAGCCCCCTCCTAGCACAAATCCATTCCCTCCTCTACCATATCACCTCTTCTAGCACAAACCCCCCAAATCTTTCCCCCTAGTACAAATATTCCTCCCCATCCTCTCTCTCAACACAAATCCCCCCTCAAATCACTAACCCAAACACACATCACCAAATGTCTCTGCCTAAAACAGTTCTTATCCCCCTGTTATAACCCAAATTCCCCCTCCCAACACAAATCCCCACCCCCAATCTCCTTGCGGTGCCCTCCCCTCAGCTCACATGATACCACAGTGCCCAGAGCAGTTGTCCCTTCTGCCCACCCCTTGACCAAGCCCTGCTTTGCACATTGGTAGTGTTATCTTTTATATAAAATAAAAAGCAAAATTATTTCCTATTTAGAAAATAAAAAACAAAGCAGTTATTTTTGTATTTTTTATTTTTTACCCACTATTGACAAATATACTTTAAGAATTCCTCAGCAGGTTACTAAACCAAATTTATTTGAATATTAGCAAAGAAAAATGTACCTGTCTCGTCAGTTTACCAACTGGAGCGCTTAATGCTAGAATGTGTATATTTGTGTTTTCCCTTTTTTCCTGTGTTTGTAAAGTTACTAGGAAGTTAATCAAATGCTGTTTATCACTCAGCAGCCGTGATCTAGAATATAACAGGAAGGTTTTTATTTTAGGCCTGTGTTTTAGATCCTGTCAACAATCAAATTATTTTTTAACAGAAAATAAAAAGGTGATCCTGGGGGGAGTTAGACATCTGACATTCTTTTTTTCAAGACAGATGGTCATGAAGAAAGAAACTAGAAATTGAACTATATAATAGTGTATTCCTTTGCCTTCCTTCAGCATTCCTCAGCAGTAGTGACAGCTTTCTTGACAGCTATAGTAACATAATTTTTCTCCTAGACAGGGCTCTGGGTGTGGAAAAATGGCAGTCAATATAATTAGATTATTCTGATTTTGCTGACTTTCAACTAAATAATAGTCTTAGCTTATTTCTTATTTCCCCTTTGTTCAATCTGTCAATGGAAAGGAAGCAACAATTATTTATACTGCTTGTCTTTTGCATGTGCCAAGCATTTTCTCAGCTCTTTAAACCAAAACTTCTGATTTGAATAAAATATACCCTCTGGGTAAACAAAATATATTGCAAAGATTTTAAACCTTATTGTAGATCTTTACCTGTGTATAGATGCTGAGGCTGACATTGCACCCACCATTGATAGTGGGTGCAATGATTTGCAGGCTCCTGTAGGAAAAAAACAACAAATGCATATTTTTATCCTGCAGGAAATTTCCTGTTAGAGATTCTGCCTTTATTCTGATTAAATGAGCATTTGTACTAATGCAATATGAAATATTTTATACCTTGGATCTCTGTTGCAACTTTCTTACCAAAGGTGAAACTCCCATTGCATTAAGATCCAGGTCTCTACAACGTGGTGCATTTTAGGTGCACTTGGCTCCATTCTCGAAGCGGTATGGAGCACCGTTGAAAATGTGGTAAAATACTGCACAGCATTTTTCAAAACATTTTTGGGCATTAACAAAAAAATGCTACTAAAATACTGCATGAGTTATTTTACGAAGTCATGCGATATTTTAATAGTGAAAACATGCAGTAATTTAACACCTAGGGTAGCCAGCGTATTTATTTACGGTAGTAAGTGTACTACAGTAAACAACATGGTAAGTGAGCAAGTAACAAGTGGGTGCACTGTCAGTTGCATGTAAAAAAAAATATTGCCAGCAATAAAAAAATAAGAAAAAAAAAACAATGTGGGATCCCCTCAATCCATACCAGGCATTTCGGGTCTGGTATAGATTTTGAAGGGAACCCCACACCAAAATGATTTTAAAATGGCATGGGGTTCCCCAAAATCCATACCAGCCCCTTTTCCGAGCATGCAGCCTGGCAGGTCAGGAAGGGGGGGGGGGTGAGTGAGCACCCTCTCTCCTGAACCTCCTGCCCTCCCTCTTGAACCATACCAGGTCATACGCCCTCAACAGGGTATGTCATATAAAACCACGATGCTGCAGCTACTTTGTGCCTCTCCATGAAAGATAGAAAAAACATCTTGCCAAAAAAATCTGCGCCTTCCCTATTGGTTACATTACAGGTCTCGTGCAGCATCGTAGTTAGTTTTATATGACATATGCTGTATACAGTTGTTGCACTGGAGCACCTTTTAAATGTGAGTTCTATGCACATTTTTTAATAAAATGAATATTGTTTAAAACAATATAAGCACTATTTGGAGCTCTTTCTCTCTCACATATATTGAGTCATAATGGAGACACATCAATGGAGCAAACAGGAGGAAAGCATGATCTGTTAGTCTGGGGTGACTAATGCCGCGTACACACGAGAGGACTTTTCGACAGCAAAGGTCCGACGGAACAAATCCATTGGACAATTCGATCGTGTGTGGGCTTCATCTGACTTTTGCTGTCGAAAAATCCGACAGACTTTAGAAATAGAACATGTCTTAAATTTTCCCGTCGGAACTCCGCTGGACCCAGTTCCTATCGAAAAAAATGCTCGTCTGTGTGCTAGTCCGACGGACAAACAACGACGCTAGGGCAGCTATTGGCCACTGGCTACTAACTTCCTTATTCTAGTCCGGTCGTACGTCATCATGTTCGAATCCATCAGAATTTTGTGTGATTGTGTGTGGCCAAGTCTGTTCATTCGAAAAGTCCATGGAACTCCATCGAAAATCGAAAGTCCGTCGGAAAGACTGTCGGACCTAGTCCGTTGAAAAGTCCGCTCGTGTGTACGGGGCATTGAAAGATATTTTTTTTTCTTCCTTTAAATTGTATAAAATTTTCATTTTATAATATAGAAAATTGATAACATACATTTATTCACAAAATTCCTTCTCATCTAAAACTTCTTGTTAACAATTACCTCTCAGAGCACCCCCCCCCCCCCCCCCCCCCCCCCCCGCTGTGGATCTAGATCATGAATAAATATCATACACTATATACCTACTCTTTTGCTATCAAACTCAAATTATTTCTGCAAACTTATTTGTATGCTTAAATTTGAGGCAATCCTTACATTTTTCCTCGAATCCTGCCCATCCCTCCTCCCCACTAAATCTCAGATACTCCATGTTAAAAATATCCTCTACTTTGTTACACCAGTTCCTCAATGTAGGGCTCTCTGGATCCTGCAAATGCCTAGGAATTAAGCTTTTAGCTGCATTCAGTAGTACGGGAACCAAAGTTCTCATATATTGGTTGACCTGAGTTTTCGTCAGATGGAATAAACACTCCCACGGATCATCTTGGACCCCCACTTTTGTTATGTCTTTTATTGTCTGTATTATATCTCTCCAGTATTGTCTAATTTTTGGGACATAGTTCCCAGTCCTCCGCACCCCCTCCAGCAACACTGCGGGGTCCCCCTTTGGTACTTATAGGCCTTGTCTGTGACAGTGCATATACCAAATTCAAAATTTTCCTTATCTCCATCTCATTCACCTGTGTCCCTAATTCCTCTTCTCATTTACCGATGTATGGAGGTTTCCCCATCCCCAGGTTTTATATATTATAGATATCCCCTTCCTTTTTGCTGTGTCCATACAGAGTTTCTCCATCGGGAGCAAATTATCTGCTGACCACACTGGCCAGGGAAGGGATTCAAAGAAATATTTCCAATGGAATTACCTCCATTCATCTATTACCATCAAATAGTTTTTTTGTTTTAACTCTTGAAATGTGCAAAACCTACCCTTCACCATTACATCTTTTAGTTGTGCATTCTGCTTCTTAATCCTGTTCTTTAAATCTGGTACCGCAAAGCCCCCCTGTCTTCTGTCTCTGGTTAATACTTGTAGATTTATTCGCTGCTTTTTCCCTTTCCAGATGAACCTAATCGGCGCGGTCAACTGACAGGTGGGACAAGAGGCACAGTATCTTCTTACCTCTGCTTTCAGACCTGGCCAGTAAAACCGGTCGGTGATCCGTGCCTCCGTCTTTTCAACTCCCAGGTGTCCCCCTAAAACATCATCATGGGCCAGGTCCAGGACCTTGCGTCTATACTGTTGGGTACCAATAATTGTTCTACCACATTTTCTCTCACTTTGGTAACCCGATAAAGCAATTCATTATATATGGCAAAGTGGGGCCACCGCTCATTCGCACCTGGCTCTTGGGGTACCCCATTTAATACTACAACTTGTTCCCGTGCACGGGCCAAAGTGGGGTCCTGCATCTGGGCAGTACCAAATGTCCCCTGGGGAACACCCAAATCCGGCAGGGCAGGGGTAGAGGCCACTTCCTCATCCTCTTCACCCAGCATTACCTGAAGTGGGGAAGGTTCCCCCTCCTCAGTGTTCAGGTAGGTCTGCGAACCACACATTTTGACACCCTTCACAGTATCAGCACTACTTTCATCACCATTAACCCAATCATTAGCATTTGTATCAACTGGATCCACATTAGGTTCATTTGGCATCTCAGGGTTATTACCCTCAACCATAGGAACAGAGGAACTAGTTTCTCCCCAGTCTTGGGATCGTTCAGATAGTTCTCCTTGTCCCCACAGTTTTTCAAAAAATGGACAGTCTCGTCCTATGATAACATCATGTATCAAGTTCTTTACCACCCCCACCTCTTGAGTACCAGTGCCATATGCTGTGGAGATGGACACCGAGATGAGAGGGTACTCTCTAGTGTCCCCGTGAATGCATACAACCCGTAAAGTTTTGCTTACCGGACCGATCTTCCCAAGTACTCTAGGATGAACAAGGTTACCATGCTTCCGGAGTCCAGCAAAGCCCAGGCAGGGAGGTGGTTCACTTGGACTACACACTCAAATTTCTCTTCTCCGCGGTCAAGGTGTGTGGTACATGCTCTATGAGCATATAACTCTGTTTTAAAATATACTTGTGTAAGGGGGATCGGCAGCATCTGATATTGGGAGTGTATGTATCCTCGGTGGGATTTTTAAATAGGGTTGCCAACACTTAGTAAGAGAGTAAGAGAAAAAAGATCCTAAGAACAGGTATTTATTGAAAAAACAATTTTACATTAAAATCAATCTATGTAGCAAATTTTGAATAACATACATATAAGACAGTATTGAAACCAACTCTCCTGAAAATATATATAACAATAGAAGTGACCCAACGTTTCGAGGTGTGGTTTGTAGTTAACCTCTTCTTCAGGGGTAATCTTTTGTTGGTTTTGTCAATAGTCAAGTCTATAATAGGAAAGCCAGACACAGAAGGGAGAAAGAGGAACAAAGAAACAAAACAACACATTGCAATGAGTATATATGATACATGGTAATTCACAGAGGTCAACATATGGATCAGCATAGAATATACAATGATTTAAATGTCATGAACCATTGCAATTCTGTATACTGACCCTGTGTATGAACAAAGTGCTTCATCCAAGTGTTTTACAGCATCCAGAGGGACAGAGTCGGTCAGCCACAGCTCAGTATGTTCCCAATGGCACCATATGCGGGGGAGAAGGGAGATATCCAAGTATAGGCGAGGCCTGGGGGCCAATAGGGAGCAGGAACAAGTCCTGCATGTACGTCCTAATTTGTCCCCACTTAACCAGATATCCAGGTTGGTAGCAAGGTTACACAAAGGGGACCCTCTCGGGACACGTCACTCCAGAGTGGTGAGATGTAATCAACTAAAGGGACAGGTAGTTGTACTCCCTCTCCAGATCACTAAAGGAGTGGAATGAAAGGACTGGTATAAAATGAGTGGTATAAAATGAACATCCAGCACTTCTCATATGAGAAATCATAACATATCCATATAAAGTTAACTAGTTCAATTTGTATAAGATAATTCATAGCATAGTTCATCAGAGTACTGTGATAATATAGTCCAGTAAAGAAGTCAGGAAAGCCTACCGTTTGTCCTAGTCTAGTTTGTATATGATCATAGGTGCCGGTATATCCGGGAACATTCAGTATGGGCAGTCTCACCAACAGCCATGACATTTTTCTCAAAGATTTTCATCCATATTGCCTGGACAAGACATGACATTAAAGACGCAAGTAGTTATAAATGGCTTATTTTTTTCCTTTACAAATATCATTTTGTGCAGGGACAGTTCTAAACACGGGAAACACATGCCACTTCACAGGCATACTTTAGACACCCCCCAGGTACCATATTTTAAAGGAATATTTCACTTTTTTTTTCACTTTATGCATCATTAAAATCACTGCTCCAGAAAAAATTTCAGTTTTTAAAACTTCTTTTTGCATTGATACATGTCCCCTGGGGCAGGACCCGGGTCCCCAAACCTTTTTTATAACAATAATATGCATATTGGCCGTTATAATTAGCACTTTCGATTTCGAACGTTCGCGTCCATTGTAACTAATAGGGTTCTAACGTTCGTGCAAACTTTCGGTCCGTTCGCAGGTTCTGGTGCGAACCGAACCCGGGGGTGTTCGGCTCATCCCTAATTACAAATAATAATAGATTGGAAGATGTTTCAGATGCTTGGAACTCATTCAGATTATTTTGTGTATTGTCACAATGTACTGTATATAATTTATTGTATAGATTAATGCATTGGCATTGCTTTTATCTGGATTTTTTTCACCTTTGTGTCTTTTAACGAAATTTAAAAAAAATTATGCTAAATATAGTACATTATTACCAGCAAATTCTTCTCCTAGTCAGGTTTCATTGCAATAGGTGACACGTTACAGACTGAGTATGGTACTGAATTAAAAACATATACATGAAGAAATCTACTAATAAATGAAAAATGGAATTAACGTGTAGCTTCAAAACATATTATAATTAGGTGAATCATTTGTAAAATTGCAAGACAAGGTAAAGAGTTGATGATACTAAAAATAATCACCAGCCCATATACTGTATATATTGAGTAGCAAGCTGAACTGTACAAAATTCAACACAGTTAACACTGGATCATTTCTATTCTACAATGAAAGTTTATTTTCTGTCTGACAGCAATTTCTAAACATTGTACACTGAGTGTGCACAGCTTAGTGTACAATCTCGGGATACCGTCAGTGCCAGGAAAAATTAACATCATCCCAGACTGTACACTTAAGTAGGACGAAGACACAGAACTTGGAAAAATAGTTGAAAATGTCAGTGGTGGCAAGGGAGCTCACAGAGATTGCATTGCTAAAGGAGAGGAAAGTGCAGCAAACTTTACTTTGTTGGTGGAGATCATTTTCAAGATGTTTCCCTTAGTTAACATAGAAGGAATAGAGCAATGAGAGAGCGAGAGAAGAATAAAGGGAATACGCACTCCTGGGAAGTGTTGATTTTTTTTTTTTTGCTGCCCTAGGCAAGACTAAAATTGGGCACCCTCACATCTAAATTTGTCCTATCCCTTCCATCTCAAGTGGCTATGTGGGGTCTCTGGTGGCTGTGATGGGTCTCTGTTGGCTGTGTGGGGTCTCTGGTAGCTGTGTGGGGTCTCTGGTAGCTGTGCAGGGTCTCTGGTGGCTGTGTGGGGTCTCTGGTGGCTGTGTGGGGTCTCTGGTGGCTGTACGGGGTCTCTGGTGGCTATGTGGAGTTTCAGGTGGCTGTGTGGGGTTACAGGTGGCTGTTTGGGGTCTCTGGTGGCTATGTGGGGTCGCTGGTGGATATGCGGTTCAAGCATGAATGAACCCTGGGCCTTAAGATCTACGGGGTCACATCATTAGGTCTCAGGAGTTCAAGCTTGGACTTGTAGTCCTTCACTAGTTGGTAGGGTGTCATGTCCTCAGCTCTGAGGGGTTCATGCTGGGACTTGCAGTGCTGTACTTTTGGGAAGGTCCCAGCATAAACCCCTGAGATCTAAGGATGTAACCCCTTAGATCCCATGGGTTCATGCTGGGACCTGTAGTCCTTTACTAGTTGGGGGGGGCTACATCCTGAGCTCTGAGGGGCTCATGCTGGGGCCTGTAGTCTTTCCCTTTCAGGGGGTCATATCCCTCAAACATGAAGGACTACAAGTTCTTCTCCTCTTTGTATGGGTCTCTGGCTCTGCAGTGACTGTGCTCGGCTCCCTCATGTTGACACAACACACACTGTATTAATCTGGCCTACGCCCAGACTCACCTCACATTTTAGCTCCCTTCTTCACTCAGAGCATGCCGGAGGCCCCAAGAAGATAGAGATGTGTGGACCATGGAGAGCACTAGGCATGGAGGAGAAGGACGTTAAATCCTCCTCCACTTTGCTCTGTCTAATTGGGCGACTATGTGGCAGATGAGGTTTGATGTTGATAAATGTAAAGTTATGCACTTGGGGGCTAAGAATATGCATGCATCATACATGCTAGGGGGAGTACAACTGGGATAATCCGTAGTGGAGAAGGATCTGGGGGTTTTGGTAGATCATAAGCTTAATAATAGCATGCAATGTCAAGCTGCGGTTTCCAAAGCAAGCAAAGTTCTTTCTTGTATTAAGAGAGGTATGGACTCCAGAGAGAGAGATATCATTTTGCCCCTGTTCAAATCATTAGTAAGACCTCATCTGGAATATGCAGTTCAGTTTTGGGCACCAGTTCTCAAAAAGGATATCGGGGAACAGGAGAAAGTGCAGAGAAGGGCAACCAAACTGATAAGAGGCATGGAGGAGCTCAGCTATGAGGAAAGATTAGAGGAACTGAATTTATTCACTCTTGAGAAGAGGAGAATAAGGGGGGATATGATCAACATGTACAAATATATAAGGGGTCCATATAGTGAACTTGGTGTTGAGTTATTCACTTTGCGGTCAACACAGAGGACAAGGGGGCACTCCTTACGAGGAAAAGAGATTTCATCTCCAAATACGGAAAGGTTTCTTCACAGTAAGAGCTGTGAAAATATGGAATAGACTCCCTCCAGAGGTGGTTCTGGCGAACTCAGTAGATTTCTTTAAGAAAGGCCTGGATACTTTCCTAAATGTACATAATATAACTGGGTACTGACATTTATAGGTAAAGTTGATCCACGGAAAATCCGATTGCCTCTAGGGGGATCAGGAAGGGATTTTTGTTCCCCTGCTGTAGCAGATTGGAGCATGCTCTTTTGTTTTTTTTTTGCCTTCCTTTGGATCAACTGTGGGTATAGAATGGGGTTTATTGGATTGTACAATATATTTTTATTTTTATTTATTATTTCTTTTTTTTTTATGGTTGAACTGGATGGACTTGTGTCTTTTCGGCCTAGCTAACTATGTAACTTTGAATACTGGAGCTGCCTCGGGCTCCCTCTGCATTAGGGCAGGAAGTCACGGCTGTGATGTCACTGGTTTCTAGATGCCAAGCGGCTCTAGCAACCAGTGGTCAGTAGAGCCTCAGCCAGTGGTGGAGGGGAAGGTAGAGCCAGCACCAGTACTACAGCCGGGTTCCTAAACAAAAGTGGCTTTGTCCGTCCCTGTTCCCTGCATTCCTCGGCGAGCGGACTGCTTCTTCCAGGGAGGCAGGGCCACCCCCCATAAAACGTTGCCCAAGGCAAACACCTTGATTGCCTTGTGGCAGATATGCCCCTGCTACTGGGGAGGAGGACGTCAATACTTTTAAAACTAACCTCCAGGGATGAGTAACATGAGATGCTGCTAAGAACAATAGACAATGTCAATCAGTTAGTGTTCTAAAACCTACTGTAGGTAAAGATTATGGTTATGGTTGTGGTGTGTAACTATCAGGATCCTCCTGGGTGTTTCAGGTCATTGCTGACTGCAGATAGTCTACTAATGACAGACTCTGTTTTAAAGACTTGGTCAATTGGGAGGATTAGCAAGGCACAACAATTTTACAATCCTACTAAGCGGGACGAAAAGCCTACATATACAATAAGGAGATATACACATTCTGATGCATGTAATTAACCACTTCCCTCCCGGCCAATGTACATATACAGCCGGGTGGGAGCCGTCTACTTCTGAATGGGCGTTCCGGAACGTCCTTCAGAAGTAGAGGGATCGTGCGCACGCGTGCCCGCTCAGCGGCGCGATCCCGATGTGGCCGTGTCACCCGGACACGGCGCATCTCGGATCGGCAGGAGGGCTCGGTGATTGGCCCTCCTGATCACATGACGTCCGTGTCGAATTACGGCCGTCATGTGATGTAAACAAACAGCCGGTTGCTAGGCAATCGGCCCTCCTCTCCTCACACGGAAGTCGTCAGTGAGGAGAGGAGAGCGGATCGCTGCAGCCGGCTGGTGATCAGTGAGTATGAGCTTGTTTTTTTTTTTTACTCACTGATCACCAGTGTAGTGTCCCCACAGTAAAACACACATGTCCCCACAGTAAAACACACATGTCCCCAAAACACACATGTCCCCAAAACACACATGTCCCCAAATAATAAAAACACATGTCCCTCACATATGTCCCAGTAAAATCACATGTCCCAATGATTATCTGCACACATATGTCCGTGATCACCTGCACACCCCTTTTACATGATCATTTGCGTACATATGTCCGTGATCACGCGAACCAATTATTATACACTTAACGGAATTTTTTTTTACTAAAAACATGTAGCAGAATACATTTTGGCTTAAATTTATGACAAAATTTGATTTTATTGGATTTCTTTTAAAAAGAAAGGAGAAAATATTGTTTTTTTTTTTAAATTTCCGCTATGTTTTCGCTTATATCGCAAAAAAAAATAAAAAAACGGAGTCGAGAATAAATACCACCAAACTAAAGCTCTATTTGTGCGAACAAAATGATAAAAAATTCATTTGGTTACAGCATTGCATGACCGCGCAATTGTCACTGAAAGTGCGAGAGCACTGAAAGCTGAAAATTGGTCTGGGCAGGAAGGGTGTTTAAGTGCACAGTATTGTAGTGGTTAAACACAGTACACAGAATCTAGTTTTATGAAACATTAAGACATGAGCTGATAAAATTTTCTACAACAAACAGACCTATTTTTAGTGTTAAAAAAACAATATATGAAGTATGAATATTCGCTGCAATATGACACTAAGCAGACAGGATTAACTGGTCATGGTTAGTGAGAGATTAGGAAAAAATAAACATTACAAAATACATTTTAGAGGTATTATTTTAATCCTGCTGTGCAGAATTTGTCAGCTTTGTCCACCATTACTGATTGATTTCATGGTGTTATATTAGAGTTCATGAAATTTTCGTGTGAGACCAGATAATTGACAAATGTTTGAACATTCTTGTTTTTGAGCAAAATTACTGTGAATGCATACATGTAAAGGGTCAATAAGTACAATGCAAGAGGCTATGGTCCAAAGATACATGTAAATATGTAGTTGGGGAGGAGGAAGGTGAGGTTTTGTAAGTCAGGGGGTGCATTTAACCTTTAATGCCTGTGACATTTCCATGTGTAAAATTGCTCACATACAATATCCCAGAAATTTGGATTTGTACAGGCCAGCCATTTAAGAAGGAATACCATTGGGGGCGGAGCCGGCGGCCAGAGCGCATGGATGGCTGAGGAGAGCGCTCTGCCACAGCGGTTACAATACAGCGGCTCACAGCGAGTTACATGCCCGGATTTTTAGCACACATGCCAGGGGATCACTCCAGGAGCACTCCGGTGACTCCGGTGACTCCGGTGACTCCGGAGATCGTCAGGCCGCGGCCTATGCAGCAAAATCCAGCCAGAATCAAGCCAGCCAGCAGCCATCCGAAGGTGAGTCACATTCCACCCCGATCCCACTACCAGCATCCCCCTTTTTGAGCCCGGTTAAGCAGAAAAGAAAGCTAGGGTTAGAGGGAAATGACAATGATGCCACAGGCCCACATGAGGATTCTATGGAGGAATCCTCTTCATATGCACAACAGCTAGATGCTTTCCCCACCTCAGGCCAGCCCATTGTGGATACCACTCTGAAAGAAATGCTACAAACACTAAGGGGGGCCCTCCAGCAAGATATGGTATCCTTTATGCACGCCACTAAGGCAGATATGTCAGCACTCAGCAACAGAGTGACCTATGTTGAACACAGAATGGAAGATTTCACCATTGCACATAATTAAATTGTGGATGCCCATTTCAATGTTGAGGATGAACTTAAAGCGATGCACCTCAAAATGGCCGACATCGAGGACAGAGCACGCAGGAATAATGTTAAATTCAGAGGGGTCCCTGAAACCGTTAAACCGGCTGATTTGACTGCGTATATTCAAAAGCTAATGATCACGGCCCTCCCTGCGGATGTAATCATTGATAGAGCACATAGACTGCCAAAACCCTCTTTCTTATCTGAACAAGTTCCCAGGGATGTCATTGCCAAAATTCATTTTTACCACGTGAAAGATCAACTTATGCACTATGCTAGGCAACATCCTTCCCTGCCTGACCCCTTCACTGGCATTGCATTGTATGCTGACCTGTCACAAGCCACACTGATGGCCAGACACAATCTGGTCCCAATCACCAAAATACTGCGAAACCACAAGATTCTGTACAAGTGGGGTTTCCCGGCCAAATTGATGCTTGACTGGAATAATCATCCCTATGTCATTTCTTCTCTTGAAAAAGGATTGGAACTCCTGCGACAATGGCGTCTACTCCCTGCAGATGCAGAAGCTGCGGACCCTGACCCTCTCCAGAACTGGCGTACCTACCATCACCAGGAAAAAAGACACAGATGAGTAAATGATGCCTCTACCACTCTATCCTTATTCATTATATCTCAGAAGTACAGTACTCTTCTACTTTCCCCTGGTGCCATTACCCTAGCTGCATTTGCAGGCTGCAACTTACGACAGCAACCGCTGTTCGGCTGTTTCCGAACACTCAGTTCCCCCCAGATTTCACCTGCAGGATGATTCACATATCCTGCTCTCCGCGTGACCGACAATGGTCTAGTTCCGTTTTTATTTGGTTTTGTTTTGTTTTCGCTTCTACTCTACTGTCAGTTCAGGCAGTTACTCATCCCTTAGTACATCTGCCAAGTAATACTACATACTTCAGAGAACTTTCCAACTTCTCCACTAGATGGCAGCACACAGCTTTTCTTACACAAGAACATGAACATTAAAATCCTGTCACACAATGTGAGGGGCCTCAAAAGTCCCCACAAGAGAAGGGCGCTTTGGAAATCCGCCTTGGACAAGAACTGCGACATCATTTGTGCACAAGAGACTCATTTTGCCAAAAATAACCCACCTAAATGTACTCATAAGAAATTCCCACATATTTTCCATGCGAATGATGACTCCAAGAAAAATGGTGTAATGATTGCTATTAGAGATTCTGTAACCTTCTCTTTATTACAGGAGTATATTGACCCACGTGGCCGCTATGTTATCTTGGTTGCAGAGATCAATAGAAGTATCTACACACTGGTAAAGCTTTATGCACCAAATGTTAATCCATTGAAATTTATTCGTAAAGTAGTAAGTAAAGCCAAATCCCTACAGAAGGGCTGTTTAGTAATATGTGGTGACTTCAATACTGTTATGAATGTAGAACTGGACTCCTCCTCGGTGACCCTGAAGCAAAGGCCTTGCCTAGGCCCCTTATGTCATGAAGAAAGACTTCTTGACCCCTGGCGCTGCTCCAGATCCACGAGAGGGACTATTCGTTTTATTCTGCTGTACACAATAGTTACTCTAGGATCGATTTTTTTCTTACAGATATACACATACACTACAAAATGTGGTAAAATCTGATATCCACAATATCACGTGGTCGGACCATGCTCCAATAACACTTGAGATTCTGGATACCAATAAATTGCACCATAGACCTCTGTGGCGCAATAATACCTTCCTCCTGTCTCACCCCCAATTCAGGGATGAGATTGAAGGGAAAATAAAATAATTTTTTCAATTTAACACCGACAGTGACTGCTCCCCTACCATGACTTGGTGCGCTCACAAAGCGTACTCTAGAGGCGCTCTCATTCAGATGGCCTCTAGGGAGCGCAAAAAGAAACTTCTACGCATGACTCAACTCCATAAGTCCATAGCAGACCTGGAATCACTGCATAAAAATCCCACTACTGCCACCCCGAGCATCCTCCAACAACTCACGCAATGTCGTGAAGACTTAAGACAGGAGCTTAAAAAAGACCAAGATATACTCTATAAGCGTATGAAAGTGTCCTTCTATTCGCAGAATAATAGAGCAGGCAAAATTCTAGCTTCCCAATTAAAAAAAAGACAAGCTAAGATCAATCTTACCCAACTCCAACACCATAGATCCCACACAATATCCTATAACCCTAAAGATATCGCAAATACCTTTAAAGACTATTATGACTCCCTCTACAACCTCAGACATGACACGTCCACTCACCAACCTTCAGGGGAAGAAATTGACAATTTTTTTCAGTGAAGTGAACCTACCCTCTGTAGATGCAACCACACTCCATCACCTTAATTCCCCCATTACTTGCGAGGAAGTGATCTCTGTGATCAAATCCCTCCCCATGCACAAATCCCCAGGGGCTGACGGTTTCTCTGCTGAATACTATAAGGCTTTTCTCCCGCTTTTAGCACCAAAACTAGTGAATGTTTTCAATTTGGCTATTACATCAGGCTCATTCCCCAAAGAAATGCTGCAAGCTATAATAGTCACCTTACCGAAACCAGGCAAGGACCCATCCCATCCCCAAAATTTTAGGCCAATATCTCTCTTGAATTCGGACCTCAAAATTTTTGCCAAAGTATTGGCCAACAGATTAATGTTGGTCACCCCCAATCTTCTTGGATTGGATCAAGTAGGCTTTGTGAAAGGCAGACAAGCACCAGATGGAACTAGAAGGATGCTTAATTTACTGCGTTTCACGGAACTTACCAATACCCCTAGCGCATTCCTAGCCTTAGACGCTGAAAAGGCGTTTGATAGGGTTAACTGGTTATACCTATCAAAAACCTTACAGAAATTCGGAATGATAGGCCATATACATTCTGCTATAATGTCACTCTACTCCCACCCTTCCGCTAGAGTTTACAACTCTGGAATGCTATCTGACAAATTCCCACTATCAAATGGTACGCGTCAAGTGTGTCCGTTGTCGCCAATCTTATTCTCCCTTGTTATAGAACCCCTAGCGGAGCGTATCCGCTCCTCCGAATCGGTATTTGGAATCGACGTTGAGAGGGAAACCCATAAAATAGGATTATTCGCCGATGATATTATTCTCACTGTCACTAAACCAGAAATTTCTATCACAACAATAAGCAAAATATTACACGACTTTGGATCCATATCCTACTACAAAGTCAATACTAGCAAATGCTTTGCACTAACACAGAACCTATCATTGCTGACCAAAATGAGACTGAAGCACATATTCCCATGGAACTGGAACTCACCTTCTATCACATATCTTGGAGTGCAGCTATCCTCTTCCTCAGCGAACATTTACACCCACAACTTCCCTCCGCTGCTTATTAAAGTAGCAGAGGAAATGAAGAATATCGCTAAACTCCAACTATCCTGGTTAGGGAGAATTGCTGCATACCAAATGCAAATAATGCCTAAACTAATATACCACTTCAGAACCCTACCTATCCCCATCCCTCAAGCCTTTTTTAAACAATTATCTAAACACCTTAACACATTTATTTGGTCGGGGAAAAAAAACACGTATAGCATTATCCCACCTCTACAAGCCTAAACACTTAGGAGGGGTAGGCCTGCCAAATGCCTACTCCTACTATCGAGCAGCGATACTAAACCAAATGAAATACTGGTTCTCATCCCAATCGGATAACAGATGGTCGAACCTGGAGTGTGCACTTACCCCGGGCCACGACCTCCCAGCCCTTGCCATGGCAGCCAGTATTCATTTCAAACCTATGATACCATTATACCCCACTATCCAAGCCACGGTTGCGGCTTGGTCGGATCTCACATGACAAAAATTCACTGACACCCCAACTAAAAGTATTCAGACCCCCCTGGCATCTTACCAATATCTCATACCACACATCTCTACATCTGACTGGAAGAAAAAGGGTATAAACTTCCCTTCCTCGCTTCTGGAGACTAGCACTCCACTGGACGACTACAGACTATACCAACTGAAACACTACTCATCTTCTAACAGAGTTAAACAGATAGAAATTCCCCAAACGCTATGGGATTTTTTAATCAGCAAACCTTCAGTTAAAAAAAAGGGATCTCATTATTCTATAAACTATCCCAACCATTATATCTTAACTCTAAACTGAATAGTATGACTAAATGGGAACAAGAACTAAAGAAGGTCTTTACACTGGCACAATGGCAACTTGCAATAAAGATTAATAGTAAATCCTCTGCATGTATTGACCATTGGGATAATGCACAAAAAATACTTCATAGATGGTACCTTACACCCGCCCGTCTTCATAAAATGGATGCAAATATCACACCTCTCTGTTGGAGAAACTGCCAAAGCTACGGCAACTTACTCCACACCCTTTGGAGCTGTGGAATCATCACACACTTCTGGAAGGAAGTTTCCTCCATTATACAGGATATCACCCTCACCACAGTGGAACTTGATCCAGCCCTAGCATTACTCAGCCTTGGCATGGAGCAGTATCCTCCTATAGTGAGGAAACTGGTCGCACACATCTTGTTTGCAGCCCGCATAGCTCTAGCGAAAGAATGGCGCTCAGCGTCACCACCTGTCCCGGCAATAGTGATCTCACGAGTTAATAGCCAATATACCATGGAAAAACTACTAGCATATAAAGAAGGCAGAGCCTCAACCTTCCACAAATACTGGGAGTCATGGAGAACATCCAAATATGCCTCTTCACATTTGTGAATACCACCAACCCACCTATTCCTACTGATACAAAGACATACTAGTGCCCACCTAGTGGAGGAAGTGTAAAACCCCTAAAGTAATAATGAAAATTTTTGTAGCAGCCTTTACGATTGTATACGTTACCATTGTTACTTTAGGAATACCTGTGTACTAAAATACTCTGTATACTTATCAAAGTTTCTTGAGTTAGTAGCATATGTTTACATGACTGTAAGTTCTCTATCAGTTACGCATTACCCTGTGCGGCTTCATTATCTCCCAAGACCCTCAGTAAGGTCTATGGGTTGCTGCCCTAGGACTACATTCACTCTAAGCCTGCTCACAAAGTACCCGCAAGGGGTGACAGGCTGTGCCTACTTGGAGGCCAATATCTAGGATTGTAAGGTAGCTTGTTGATGTTTAACATTGGGTTTGTTTTTCCTGTATCTACAATTTATCTTGTAACTGCATGTTTATACTGTTCTTGCTATCACATGTAAATTGTAAAACTCAATAAAAATCTTTGGTTAAAAAAAAAAAGAAGGAATACCATTTAACATTATAAATATGGATGAGACGAATGTACCTGGGTTTGGATTGAGACAGGTTCACAGAACACAAGTACAATCTGGTTGCTGAATATGAACCCAAATAAAGTTAATTGGTGCCTAATGTTAAAAACAATAATGACCACTTTTTAGACTAATAGAAACATGCTTGTCAAACAAATGGCACAGAGGAATAGGCACTACCCTGGGGAACATGTACCAAGATAAAAAACATTTTAAAAAATGTAATTTGTCAAGGATTAGCGATTTTAATAATGCTTTAAGTGAAACATTAAAAATGCTTAATTCATTCAAAGAGCATGCAAGGGGATGCTTCCAATCGAGAAATGGCTATGATCTACTAACCCCTTGATTTGTATGTGTATAGGGTACCCCACTGGAATGGTACTCTGCTGAGTTAGGTGCCCACTACCCTGCTACTTTGTTTATCTAATTTTTTGGTGTATGAATATTGCTTATGTTGTATATATTTCCTTCATAGATTAACTGATTCCCTACCGGCCACAGTATATATATATATATATTGCGGTAGGGAAATGGTTATACCGAGATCATGGTTGAAGCTACTACCATGATCCGGTATCATTTTTTAGCCCCAGCAATCTCTTTCAAGTAAAAGTTATCTGGCTAAGCAGCCGCTGGAATACTTTTACAAGTGGCGAAAGGGCACATGTTGGATTCAATGGTTGTTCACTAGCTACTGACATTTAATGGTGCTGATTCATCCTACTGTAAATAAGATAGTTGCTGAATCTCACTTGGGTAAATGTCATTAAAAGATTCACTGGGAGAATTTTCAATTGAATCCTTCATAAATAGGCCTCATAATCTAAAACCTGAAAAGGATTTGGAAATGCCTTACATGTGTAAAATATTAGGGTTTTTTTGTTATGTGTGTATGGTTTTAAAATGATGTATTACAATATTTATGCATGTGTTATGCAGGGCTCTAAATTTCAAATCCTGAGCTACTAGCCAGGCCTTAAGGGTTACTCGCCACCAGTTGCCCCAACTGATCCCTACCCTGCACCGCCCCTAATCCCCCCCCCCTAAACACGCCTTTGTAAATTATCTCATGAAATGACACTTAAATGTTTTATGCAGAATTAAAGTTACAAAAATAAATATTAACAACAACTTTATCAGTGAAGCCTCACCTGTGCCCCCATTGCAGCTTCAACTCACTGTGTCCCCCATTGCAGCCTCAGCTCACTGTGTCCCCCATTGCAGCCTCAGCTCACTGTGTCCCCCAATGCAGCCTCAGCTCACTGTGTCCCCCATTGCAGCCTCAGCTCACTGTGTCCCCCATTGCAGCCTCAGCTCACTGTGTCCCCCATTGCAGCCTCAGCTCACTGTGTCCCCATTGCAGATTCAGCTCACTGTGTCCCCATTGCAGATTCAGCTCACTGTGTCCCCATTGCAGATTCAGCTCACTGTGTCCCCATTGCAGATTCAGATCACTGTGTCCCCATTGCAGATTCAGCTCAATGTGTCCCCATTGTAGATTCAGCTCACTGTGCAAGAGGATCATCACAAGGGAGCGAGCATGCAAGAGAAAAGCCGCGGGATTACAGAGCGGATAGTCTGCTGTTACAGCTTAGTTTACATTACAATCATCTCCCCTCCACTCGTGGTTACACACAGCCCCGCCTCCTGACCCCGCGCCTGTGATAGACAGAATGCCAGTCCAATGCTGGGACGTGTTCTGTCTATCACAGGCGCGGGGTCAGAAGGCGGGGCTGTGTGTAACCACGAGTGGAGGGGCTCCTGATCAACCCCACATGCCTGCTATACTCCCCCCCCCTCCGTCCCCCCAGGCAGCCCAGCTCCTCGCCAGAAACAATTTTCCACTCGCAAAATGCGAGTAGGCAAGTGGAAAATTTGAGGGCTGTGTTATGTATCCATATGTGTGTGTCATGTAGGTAAGTCTGACTTTTCTCCTATTTTAATATTTCATTTTTATATATATATTAGCGTTTCATTCTGTGTTAATTACATCCTTGTCACAAGCATTTAATTTGTCTACAGTGACAGTTTGCCAGAATACTTATAACATTTTTAGCCCTCTTATGGTTTGGAGTCCCGCTAATTAACCATAGCCATAGGTAATGTTTTATTGGAGCAGTGTAGATAAGTCAATGCATTTTTGTATAGCTTTTGAAAGCAAATTACATCTTTTCACCTTTCTGGAGCAATTCAGAAAGTGGATCAACACTAAGATGAAACAGAAAGTCAGGACTCCAGTAAGCAAATAAATTAATTTACATCATTTCAGAGGGGTTCACATACTGTAAGTAGGTCATACTAAGAAACAGAATTGTGCATTCCAGTTTACAGAGAAAAAAAATGAATATTTTATTTGAGGATCAAATGACAGAGCAGCAATTCATATCAAGAAGGAAATGAAGGGTATAAATATATATAACTGATACACAATTTAGGTCACAGCAAAAACATAAAAATGCTGTGGGATGTAAAATGATAATTGTGTGGCTTTTCAATGCTAAATCAGAACTAAACTAGTTGAATTATTTCCAACAAAATCACTCCTGAGGAAGTCTGACAGTGACTTATAAGGGAGTTAGTGATGTCATTGAGCTTGGCGGCATGCATCTAGCTCCCAGAGGGAGGAAATTACTGTAGGTGTATCATGTGAGGCCATTACTCCTGACCATGTAGAAATGATGTTCCTAGGAACTTCTTTCCTCCTGCAGAAAGCTTCTCCTGTAGTTCCCCTCCTGCACAAACGTTTCCTGACCTGAAGTAATGTCACATCTCCTTCTGCCAGACTCCATACATCACTTGCAGAGACAATGAACAATGCTGGTTTTGTTTTTTTAAATTATATATTGGGGGTAAAAATTGGTTGCAAAAAAAAAAAAAGGGAAAAGTAACCAAAAAAAAACAAAATGATATATTGCCCACAGGATGGTGCTTCAGGACAAAATTGCCATAAAACATATTTTAGAGTTTATACACACTAGCACATATTTAGAGCCAAAAGATATGATGTGCATCTGTAACTGTTATGTTTCTCCTCCTGCATCTCCATGCAGACTGTTGCTCCTTCTCTGCTCAACTCCCACAGACTATTTGCTTCCAAGAATTCTCCATTGAATACTGTGTAGAGAATGAGGCCATTACTCCTGACCATGTAGAAATGATGTTCCTAGGAACTTCTTTCCTCCTGCAGAAAGCTTCTCCTGTAGTTCCCCTCCTGCACAAACGTTTCCTGACCTGAAGTAATGTCACATCTCCTTCTATTGAGCAAGGAGGATCCACTCTGAATAAGTCCCCAAGCAGGCTCTGGTTGCTTCTCTTCTATTAAGCCTGAGGTCTGCAGCACCTTTCCCCGGAGGTCTAGTAGTTTAGAAGCATTTCTTTGAATGGTGGACTACTGTTCCCAGCCAGACCAGCTTACAATTCCTGTGCCCTCAGACCACATCCATTTTACACAGCTCCCCACAGTCTCTTCCTCTGATCCAGGACTCCCCATCATTCACTGTGTAAATGATGAAGACTTTGCTAATGACCGTGTAGAGGCAAAGTTCCCTCACAGACTTCCTTGCACATCCAGGACTCCTCTGTGGTAACACTCACCGACCTTTCATTGCTCTGAGTCCTTGATGGAGAACTTGACCATACATTCCGACAGCTTCACCTGCCCCTCTGCTCCAGGAGTTCTTTTTGTAATGACCATGTGATGATAAAGACATTGCCAATGACCGTGTAGATGCAAAGTTCCTTCACAGCACTCCCGGGCCTCCTCCTGCGATCGGCTCACCCCCCCAGATGGGGGTGCCCTCCTGCTGCTGCCTAGTATTCCATCCTCCACTTCACTCAGCTGACATCTCCCCCAATGGCACGTTACCTCAGCTTATATTGGAGGCCTGCCCCCTGCCAAAACCAGTTGGGGATTGGTCAGGGCTCCTGCCACTCCAGTTCCAGGCCCTGCCCCTCTTCCAGAACATTCTCCCTGGAAGCAGGGGTGGTGCCTCAGAACCAGAGCACAGGTGGTCACACCCACTGCTACTCTGACCACTACCAGCCCCCAGATCAAAACAGACAGGCCTAGCTTGCAGCAAAGGCCTGCCTAAATTTTGCCTATGCTGACAGTTCCTAATAAAAAAATCTATTACTAGCACCTACCTATTGGTAGAGGGTGCTACACTAGCAATAAAAACTGTAAGTGGGTTTTTAATTGTTTTTATTAAGAAAAACAAAACAAAAACTGAATGGCTTTACATCATGGGGATTCTTCCTATTTTTATGTTAAGGTCAACCTGTTCCAGTGAGTTTAACCAGTAAAATTGAGGTTCACATCTTTAACCTCTCGCGTCACTGGGGACCTGATGCGCGTGCCGGGGGGCCGCGATGTCCGCCGGGCACCCGCGATTGCCCAGTAACTGAGCAGGACGTGGATCTGTGTGTGTAAACACACAGATCCACATGCTGTCAGAGGAGAGGAGACCGATGGTGTGTCCCTTGTACATAGGGACACCGATCGGTCACCTCCCCCAGTCAGTCCCCTCCCCCACAGTTAGAATCACTCCCATAGGGAACATATTAACCCCTTGATCACCACCTAGTGTTAACTCCTTCCCTGCCAGTCACATTTATACAGTAATCAATGCATTTTTATAGCACGGATCACTGTATAAATGTGAATGGTCCCAAAAATGTGTCAACATTGTCCGATGTGTCCTCCATAATGTCGCAGTCATGATAAAAATCGCAGATCGCCGCCATTACTAGTAAAAAAAATATATATATAATAAAAATGCTATAAATCTATCCCCTATATTGTAGACGCTATAACTTTTGCGCAAACCAATCAATATACGCTTATTGCATTTTTTTTTACCAAAAATATGTAGAAGAATACGTATCGGCCTAAACTGAGGAAAAAAAAATTGGATATTTATTATAGCAAAAAGTAAAAAATATTGCGCTTTATCAAACTTGTCGCTCTTCTTTTGTTTATAGTGCAAGAAATAAAAACCACAGAGGTTATCAAATACCACCAAAAGAAAGCTCTCTTTGTGGGAAAAAAATTATGAAAATTTTATTTGGGTACATCATTGAATGACTGCGCAATTGTCATTCAAAATGCGACAGGGCTGAAAGCTGAAAAATGGCTTGGTCAAGAAGGGGGTGTTCGTGCCTGATAGGCAATTGGTTAACATCTGAGAGAATATGTCAATATTGCACATTCATCTTTGATTGCTATTGATCATCACAGTTGGATAATTGCACAATAATTTTGACTGTATTTATTTACTACAGATAGATACTTGCACAAATTTATAAATTGTATTGGTTGCTATTGGTTACCAGAGATAGGCACTAGCACAATTTTATGAATGCTACTGGTCATTACTAGCTGTCACAATTTTAAGTATTTCCTCAAATGCTCTTAAATACATTTACACTTGTTTACATTTGGATATCACTATTTTTGTTTGATTTCTTTTTAATTGAATCAGGGAGATTTAATCTAAATAGTATTTAAATTGGAGCTCTGTGTTCAAGCAATGATAGTTTTCACATTTACCTGGTGTATTATACACAGCAGCTGTATGTTAACCGCTTGCGACCAGCTGCCGCAGTACAATTGTACTGCGGCAACATGGCTCAGCTGCGCAAATCGCCGTTATGTTATGTAGATCCCTCTGGTGGCCACTAGGGGCGCATACGCGCAGCTCGCTCCGGTAGCCAATAGGAGTGCCCGGTGGTCTCGATGACCGCCAGGTTCCCACGATCGCTTGTAACATGGCAAAAAATCGGGGTCTCTGTGTGTAAACACAGAGATCCTGGTTCTCTGAGGGGAGAAGTGACAGATTGTCTGTTCATACAAAGTATGAACAGCGATCTGTCATCTTCCCTAGTCAGTCCCCTCCACCAGTTAGACACCAGTTAGACACGCACTAGGGAACACAATTAACCACTTGATCGCCCCCAGTGATAACCCTTACACTGCCAGTGACATTTTTACAGTAATCAATGCATTTTTATAGCATTGATCGCTGTATTAATGCCAATGGTCCCAAAAGTGTGTCAAAATTGTCCGATGTGTCCTCCATAATGTCGCAGTCATGATAAAAATCGCAGATCGCCGCCATTACTAGTAAAAAAAATAATAATAATAAAAATGCTATAAATCTATCCCCTATTTTGTAGACACTATAACTTTTGCGCAAACCAATCAATATACGCATATTGCGATTTTTTTTTTTACCAAAAATATGTAGAAGAATACATATCAGCCTAAACTGAGGAAAAAAAATATTTTTTTATATATATATTTTTGGGGGATATTTATTATAGCAAATATTAAAAAATAATGCGTTTTTTTCATAATTGGCTCTCTTTTTTTGTTTATAGCGCAAAAAATAAAAACTGCAGAGGTGGTCAAATACCACCAAAAGTAAGCTCTATTTGTGGAAAAAAAAAAGGACATCAATTTTGTTTGGGTACAAGGTCGCACGACCACGCAATTGTCAGTGCTCTGGTCAGGAAGGGGGTAAAACCTTTTGGGGCTGAAGCTGGTAAATAGCACACCTAAGCACAGGGTAATGCGATGGGCTTGATTTACCAAAACTGGAGAGTGCAAAATCTGGTGCAGCTCTGCATAGAAACCAATCAGCTTTTAGGTTCCATTGTCAAAGCTTAACTGAACAAGCTGAAGTTAGAAGCTGATTGGCTACCATGCACAGCTGCACCAGATTTTGCACTCTTCAGTTTTAGTAAATCAACCCCTTTGTGTTTACTTCACTTAAGCTACCCAGTTAAAACAAGCAAATGCAACTAGTGGTTTTCACAAAAACAAAGATTTTTATTGTCGGACTTGAAGTGGCACTGTGACTTTGTGTGATTGCCAAATATTATTACAGAATGCCACTGCCATGTTTTTCTTAGTGGGTGGTAAACACATTTTTAAATGTTAGCTTTGTAAGCAAGTACATAAAAAGTCTAATAAACACAGATGTAGTATGACATAGTAATACAGTGAATGACTTTCTCAGAGTGAAGATAGTCAGCGACAATATTTTTACAATATTAGCTTTTATGCAAACTAGCATTGTAGCCTGGTTTACACTAAATGTCACTCGTGCTTTTTATTTCCAAAGAAAAATAACAGTTTTACAAGTGTTAACAAGGTGGAAAGTACATCAAAAGGTAGCCCTGCCAAATAATCTGTTTTCAGTCTGGTGACTACACAGACATTGGGGTTGATTTAATAAAGAGGTAGAGTATGTTCCCTTTGCAAGGACATTTTCAGTTTAAATGGGAATTTTCACTTTGATAATTGAATGTAGTTCAAATTCACTTTGCAAATAATGTCCAATCATGTGCAAGAAAAATTACAGAACAACATTTTTGCTTGTACATGATTGTATGATTGAAGTTAGCACAGCTTTACCTTATTCTCTAAGCTGAGTAAAAATTCCCCTGCAAACCAAAAATGACTATAGTAATTCTTGGTCAGGCTTACAGTTTTTTCATAGAAAAGAAGCCAGATTTGTTGCCAAGTAAGAAAGATAAAGATCATTATGAGTCTGGCAGTCTGTTCTTTTAGAAAATAGGCAAAAGCATTGTGGTTGTGTGCAGGGCCAGCTTTATTGTTGATTGGACCCTGTGCAAACCTTTTCTTTGCCCCCCATGCAATCTTGCTTTTAACCCCCTAACATCCCATAGCCCATGGACGTATCTCAAAAAACAAACACACACATAGGATTATCTAAAAAAAACAAAAAAAAACTTTAATAATGTAAACAACGAACTGGTCCACACTCACTGATTGGTTGCTAGAGGTTACTGCACATTATTAATGCTCACTTATTGGTTGCTAGACATTACTATAAAACATTACCGATCACCCATGGGTTGCTAGAAGTTGCTGATTATCATTACCGCTTACCCATTAGTTGCTGGGAGTTACTGAACATCATTACCATTCACTGATTGGTTGCTAGAGGTTACAGCATATCATTACTGCTCACTGTCTTCAGTCCTGCAGAACATCACACCTGTCTTCGGCCCTGCAGACCATCACACCTGTCTTCAGCCCTGCAGACCATCACACCTGTCTCCAGCCCTGCAGAACACCACCTATCTCTCCTCTCCCTGCAGAACATCACACATGTCTCCCCTCTCCCAGCTCTGCAGAACCTCACACCTGTCTCCCCTCTCCCAGCCCTGAAGACCATCACACCTGTCTCCAAACCAGCAGAACACCACACCTATCTCTCCTCTCCTTTCAGAACATCACACCTGTCTCCCCTCTCCCTGCCCTGCAGAACATCACATCTGTCTCCCCTCTTCCTGCAAAACATTACACCTGTCTCCCCTCTCCCTGCCCTGCAGAACATCACACCTGTCTTCCCTCTCCCTGCAGAACATCACATCTGTATCCCTTCTCCCTGCCCTGCAGAACGTCACACCTGCCTCCTCTCTCCCTGCCCTGCAGATCACCACACCTCTGTCTCCTCTCTCCCTGCCCTGCAGATTGTCACAACTGTCTGCTCTCTCCCTGCAGATCATTACACCTGTCTCTTCTCTCCCTGCCCCAAAGACAACCACATCTGTCTCCTTTCTCCCAGCTCTGCAGACCATCACACATGTCTCCTCTCTCCCTACCCGGCAGACCATCACACCTGTCACCTCTCTCTTTGCTCTGCAGACCATCACACATTTCTCCTCTCTCCCTGCAGAGCATCACACCTGTCTTCTATCTCCCTGCAGACCATCACACATGTCTCCTCTCTCCATGCAGATCATCACACCTGTCTCCTCGCTCTCTGCCCTGCAGAATATCACACATGTCTCCTCTCTCCCTACCCTGCAGACCATCACATCTGTCTCCTCTCTCCCTGCCCTGCAGATCATCACACATGTGTCCTTTCTCCCTGCCCTGCCGACCATCACACCTGTCTCCACTCTCCATGTCTTGCAGACCATCACACATTTCCCCTCTCTCCCTGCAGAGCATCACACCTGTCTTCTATCTCCCTACAGACCATCACACATGTCTCCTCTCTCCATGCAGATCATCACACCTGTTTCCTCACTCTCTGCCCTGCAGATCATCACACATGTCTCCCCTCTCCCTGCCCTGCAGAACATGACATGTGTCTCCTCTCCCTCTGCCCTGCATTACATCACAGGTGTCTCCTCTCTCCCTGCCCTGCAAATCATCACATGTGTCTCCTCTCTCCCTGCCCTGAAAAACATCACGAGAGAGAAGAGATGTTCTTTAGGGCTGGAAAAGGGAAGACAAAGCACTGTCAGTAAACAAAGGAACTTGCAATAGTTTGTACCTTGCTACTGGGCCCCCATATCACTGAGCTCTCCAGACCCATCCCAGACATGGCTGTAAAAGCTCAGTCGGAGCTCTATTGTTCAGCAGCTCAACCAGCCTCTCCACCCGCAGGACAAAGTAGGAACAGCAGCAAACCAGAAGAGAGACACACAGAGTCCTGGAGCAGGAATAGAGTAACAGGCAGAGCAGAGAAGTCGGGCTGCCCTCCACATTTGCAGCCTGACAATGCTGAGGCAGGAGACACAACTCTCTGTAACAGGATGCTAAAAGCAGTGTTGGATGTTCCTCCACCCATCCTGGAGCCAGCCAGCCCTGCTTCAGACATTCCCGGGCAGCGTGGGCTCAAGGGGCAGCTACTTTGGGCCCCACAATAATGACAGGGCCCAGGGCAGCTGCTCTTTTTGCCCTGTGTTAAAGATGGTCCTGGTTGTGTGGACCAATGTAGATTTGAGATGCAGAATTGTCTTTAGTTTTTCAAATAGAAATTATACTGAAAATGTGTCACTGGGAGTGGTACTTATCTCTGATAAAGTAACAGGTTGCAAAATGCAGAATTGCTATATAATATCAGCAGCTACTATTTGCAGAAATACTTGTTGTTCTTCAAATAGCCTTCTATTGTGTTCTTGTGCACTGAGGTTTTTATATAGTGAAGTGTCCAATGAGCTAAATTTCATATTTTTTTTATTAAAAATGATGGCAAACCAGTGCAAAGATCCTAATGACAAGTGGTATGTAAAAGCAAATGAGTGCTGGCATTTGATTGCCTGTATCAGGCATTTCCCGAGTCTCATTTTCCATTTTTGTAGATCATTTCTGTAGATCAGTTGTACATAGCAAGTTGTATTTATATTAAGACACAAACCGATACCCTTCTACACTTACACAGTCACACATTTGATTACTTGCAAGTCAATTAAGCAGCACATCTCATCTGGTATTTTAAATAACTAGTTTATTTTTTCTATAGATCAATAATTTGCATAGAGCTGTTAAACAAAATGATTGAAATCTATAGCACTTTTAAACACGCATGCTTTTGTTTTGTCTAACATTCCTCACATACATGTAAACATCTGTATTTTTTTTCAAGAAAATTACTTAGATCCCCAAATATTATATATATTAAGAAGAGGATCTGGAGAAAAAAAATGGTTGTTGCAGTTTTTTTATGCCACACGATATTTGTGTACCAGTTTATCAAAAGCAAATTTTCAGGAAAAAAAACACTTTCATGAATATTTTAAATATACTATAATAACCATTTTTTTGTAAAATATAAAAGATGATGTTACGCCAAGTAAATAGACACCAAACAAACATACATACTCACTTCTATGTTGCAAAATCAGTGTGATGTTACAGCTGTCCCACATGGCTCTAAGGCCAAGAACTGAGCGATTACATGATGGCTGATTGCTTGGAGCAGATAGCAGTGACTGTCCCAGCACTTACTGAAGCACCAGGCACGGGAGGGGGTAGGTTCAGCTGCCTCTCTGAAGTCGAGCAAGCTGTTAGTCAGGCAGCTGGATGGATCCCAACAATACGGTTGAGGTCCTTACAGAGCTTTGGCGACACTTCTCTTGTTATCAATAAATCAGTTTCTACAAGGTTATAACACTCTACTCTATTTAAAAGGTTATTGCAAAATAAAAGTGCATTTATAGTCTTTTATAATCTTGTGCAGCAGGTCTCATTCCTGTGCGCATGTGCATAATCGGCAGCATAGAAGCCTAACAAGATGAACTAGAATGCGGAGGCGGATAAGCAATGACGCATATGTGCAGGCCTGTGTGAGTACACATAGGCGTGTGCACACATCCACCGATTGTAGCATCCAGCAGCCTATTTAAACTGAAAGTCTGCCTGGCCTCAGTGCTGGATTGTCTTCAGCTCTGGTTCCTGTGTTACTGGTTCTTGAAAGTCTGCTAACCTTGTTCCTGACCCGGCTACGTCTGACACCTCTCTTGGATCACCCCTGTCTGTATGTCTGCTGCTCGCTTGTGATACTGACCTCGGCTTGGATTTCTGACTATGTCTCTGCTTCCTGATTTGGTAGCCTGCTGCTGTTTGCATCCAGGGCATCCTTTGGAACTACTAACATCACGGGGAATCCCTGTCCCTTTTAAGTATAGGAGTGGGGATAATAGTAACATAATTTGGCCAGTGGCCATATTTGGGCAGATATGGCCATGGTCATATTTGATCAATGATGTCAATATTATCCCTGCCTCTTTCTATATTGCTGATGACAGGTAAGGGAGCTGTCATTCAGCTAGTGTCATGATTAGTTGTGTGTTCAGTTAGTGATAACGGGTATTTTATTTGGCAATGTATTTACAAAGAGGGACATTTTTGGGGGGATTTTTATTTTTTTAATAAAGGACTTGTCAAATATTTGTGTATCTTTCTAGGTTACCACTTTTTTGTGAATGAGTTTAGGTTCTCATGCACGTAGGGGGGACTGGTATCTGGAAGCCCCCTTGTTGTTAAAGGAGGTTTCCAGATTCTACTGGGCAAGGGTTGTAGGGAAGAGGACCTTGTTCTCATCAAAAAGGGGACAATATGATTTGCCAGGTGACCTGGTGTGGTTCAGGTCATACCTCTAAAGCCCCATACACACGGTCGGACTTTTTCATGGATTCTGTCCGATCGGACAAGGTTGTTCAAAAATCCAAGGTTGTTCAAAAATCAGACCGTGTGTATGCACCATCGGACAGTGTTCGTCGGTTTGACCGACGGACAAAGTCTTATCTCCTGCTGGAAAGATTTGCCGTCAACACGGTCCGATCACACCAAATCCGATCGTGTGTACGGTTGTCCGACCGGACAAAGTGCTACGCATGCTCAGATCACATTACAAGACCAAAGCTATTGGCTACTAGCCTCTACGTAGTCCCATCGTAGGCAACAAACGTCACCACGTTCAGAATGATCGGATTTTCCGACAACTTTGTCCGACCGTGTGTACGCAAAACCAACATCGGACAAAGTATGACGGACATGGTCCGACGGACCTGGTCCGCGGATTGTCCGACCATGTGTATGGGGCTTAAGTCTCCTGGCCAACCAGGCAGCAAGCTCGGATTAAAGGTCTGGTATGGATTTTTAGGGTGACCCCACTTTTTTTTTGCATGGATTCCCCCTTAAAATGCATACCAGGCCCAAAGGGTCTGGTGTGGACTTCCTGTGGGTCCTCATGGATTTTTTTTGATGTATCTCCTTAAAATAAATACCAGACTTAAAGGGTATTATGTGTATTTTGGGGGACTCTATGCAATGTTTTTCATTCTTGCTGTAGGATGTTCTACAGCAAAAAAAAGAAAAAAAGAAAAAAAAAATACCAATTTATATTGCTCACAAATGACATTCAATGCCAGCTTCTTAAAAAAATAGTGCAAATACCCTTCCAAATGTCCTCCAAAATACAAAGCTGTCCCTTGGGGTGTCTGTGTGTTGTGTTTTTCAAAAACAAAGAAACTGTCAATGACAGCTGTCAAAGTCATTTGCCTGCAATTTAAAAAAAAAAAATGTCAATGCTAAAAATTACTGCTCCTGGCTGCATGGAATTAAAAAAAAATTGCATTGGTAAATGTTCCCCAGAGCAGCCCCCACCCCATACTATTTTTAACACATATTTGCCCATTGGCTCCAAAAAATATAATTTTTAATTTTACAGATTTGGTTCCCATTTGATTATAACTTCAGTATCCAAATATCTTTGACGTTTGCAGAACCCCTGCCAAATCAAACCTAGGGCAGTTCTGCTCATCACTAAGTCTGATAGAAATGACCAACTGGGATTGAGGCATAAGTGGAGAACGGACCCGGTCAGCTTTAGAAAAGTTATGCCTAGCAATTTTTTCTTTACAGGGTTAGATAGATTAGGTTTAGAATGTGTCTGCAAGTAGTTTTACAGTTGGTTAGGTTTTATCTGAACTTCCACTTTAATTATGAGGTATTTTATGTCTTCTGAATGAAAAGGAAAAAAGGTTTTAGATGTGAAGCTCTATCCACATTCATGTGGAGGTTGCAAAATAAGTATTTTGAAAACATTGAATATCATCTTCTCCTTTGAACAACAAACTAGCTGGCATGATAACATTCCTCCTTGGACAAGGGTGGGCACAGGTAAGACAAAAAGCAGTATATTTTGAAGCAACTGTGGTGAACTCTGGTGCATCCAAAGCTCACTTACAAGGGCAGCCATAACTACCGTATTTATCGGCGTATAACACGCACGTTTTTCCCCTTAAAATCAGGGGAAAATCATGGGTGCGTGTTATACACCGATCCCCAGCGATCCCCCGCCGATCTCCGCTAGCTGTGAGCGGAGCGGAGCGATCGCCGCCGAGCTACACATAGCGAGTGTACTAGGCTCTTTTCGGCTTTTCTCTGCTCCGCTCACAGTCACGTGAGCGGCACCGAGAAGAGCCGACAAGAGCCGAGTAGCGACTACATGTGTATCTCGGCAGCGTTTACTTTGCTTCCGGGTCCTGTCGGTGCCAATTTTAAATGGTGATGGACACACAAGGCTGCAATGGGGACCTGGCTGCAATGGGGGTAAGGCTGAAGGCTGCAATGGGGGCAAGGCTGAAGGCTGCAATGGGGGCAAGGCTGAAGGCTGCAATGGGGCAAGGCTGAAGGCTGCAATGGGGACAAGACTGCAATGGGGACATGGCTGCAATGGGGGCAAGGCTGAAGGCTGCAATGGGGACAAGACTGCAATGGGGACATGGCTGCAATGGGGGCAAGGCTGAAGGCTGCAATGGGGACATGGCTGCAATGGGGGAAAGGCTGCAATGGGGACATGGCTGCAATGGGGGCAAGGCTGAAGGCTGCAATGTGGACAATGCTGCAATGGGGGAAAGGCTGCAATGGGGACATGGCTGCAATGGGGGCAAGGCTGAAGGCTGCAATGTGGACAAGGCTGCAATGGGGACAAGGCTGCAATGTGGACAAGGCTGCACTGGGGACAAGGCTGCACTGACAAGGCTGCAATGGACACTTAAATGTAAGTTTTTTTTTTTTCCTTAAACTCCCATCCTAAAAGTTTTTTTCCTTAAAATTCCCTCCTAAACTTGGGGTGCGTGATATACGCCGGTGCGTGTTATACGCCAATAAATAAGGTACTTCTAAATAATGACACAGTCCTTGTGTCAAGCTGGCCATAATGAGAAAAATTTGTCTGGCAGAGATAAAACCTCACCATGCTTTAAAAGTCCTGTTTCATCTCAAGCTGTGCCAGCTGTGGTCCCAAGTTGTTTCTTGTTCTAGGGTACTTGTTCTTGTGGTTTAATAACAACTCCAGCTGTACTGAGCCATAACCAGGGTTTTAATCTGTGAGTTGCACAGACCCTAGCAGTGTCTAGGGAAGTAGTGCAGCATTCTTTGCCACCTGGTCTGCTTTATGATTTGCATTGGCCTCTTGGTTGTTTACTCTAGTGTGGACTTTACCTTTTATTATGGCTACCTTGGAAGATAGTGGGAGGTCTGAAAATAACCAATAAACTAATTGATCATGCTTTATTGATTTATCTGGTGAAGTAAGAAACTTCTAGCTTTCCAAACAGGACAAAATTATGCATCACCTCAAAAGCATATCTGCTATCAACATAAATATTTTCTCTTTTGTCTTTAGATAGCTCTGCTTCCTGGGCTGAGAAAAAACTTACTCTGAATACAAAATGTCCTCTCGAGTGATGACGGCACATGGTGTAAATAATTTGGGGTATAAGGCAGCATTGAACGACTGAACTGTGCAGGCATGACTGCTTTAGGAACTGCTTATCTTTTAATACTCAAACTAATAAATGTCTTTGATAATCACATGTCTTCTTTATTCAAATATAGAAAATAACACGTAAAAGAACTGAGAAAATGTTTAATGCATTTAAATTCAGAACCAATGTTCACTTAAAATTTAGTTACAAACTAAAATCAGATAAAAGGATGTTCTAACACAAAATAATTTGTGTTGCTTTGCTTTTTGTCAACGTTGAAAATAATTGTAGGAGTGACAATTCCCAGAGGAGCTGCTATGTTCCATTCTTCATTTACATTTAAAGGATACCTCACTTGATTTGCAGTCACATCCAACCTTACTGACAAGGATTAATAGGACTGACTAAGGTGTAAATTTGCTGCTTTCAAATGTGCCTCTGACAATGAATAATGTCAGCTTAATTGAAAATGATAATTCAGCACTGATTACAGAGTGACTGACAAAGATCACCTTTTAATTAAAGTTTTACATCTGCTGACAGTTTTGAAGGGAATTAGCATTGTAGCAGACTAAGTTGTCTTTTACATCTTCACTGCAATTTACAGTGATTTCCTGAGGTTTATAGCTCTTTCTTTACTATATGTTGTACTGCAAATAAACATTACTGCTCTACTTTAAAAACAGTATTTTAGGAATTAGGTTGGCAATGTGGTAAATTAAAATATAAAAGGCTTTTCATGTTGTCAGGTGCATCTTTTTTTGGAAATTTTACTGGTTGTCTTTAAAAATGTTACAGATAAATTATTAAGCACAAAATAAGCAAGTCTCAGTTTCTGCTGTTGAACGTTGTTTAAAGCTCTATGTCATCCAGGGACCTACCTTACCCCCACAAACTTTAACCCAACTAATCATTACAGCAATAACAAAAAAGCTAGTCTAAGTGCCCCAAACTCACCAAAAGGCATGGCAGCGTGCCAGGTTATGAGTCTTGTTTTCAGAAATGCAGAGTTAAGTCAGGACACATGTAGTAAAATTCAGACAGTACAGCAGGAACCAGATGATTTTCGGTACATGTGTAATCCTCTCTGTTCAGCAGAAGCTGGCCAAATGACTGGCTTCTGTTGAATGGTCATGCTGTAAAACCAGCATTTGATCAGTTCATGCAGACAATGGCTGCAGCCCTGATCTGTGTATTCTGAGAGAGGGGAGCCCCCGCTGTCAGAATGCAATTTCGTGGCAGGGGAGATCCCTGCATCCATCAATGTTGGTTGAAAGAAAATAACCTGTGTGTATATCTTGCTTAAGAGAATCCTTCTGTTAGTGACATGGGGACACCTTATATTGGCTTTCCAGAGTTGAGGTTCTCAGGGTCCATAAGACTGCATGGCATGATGATGTCACTATGAGACTCAGGGGTTGATTTACTAAAACTGGAGAGAGCAAAATCGGGTTCAGCTGTTCATGGTAGCCAATCTGCTTCTAACTTCAGCTTGTTCTGTTACACTTTGCTTTCTATGCAGAACTGCACCAGATGTACTCTCCAGTTTTAGTAAATCAACCCCACAGATTGCAGCACTGGATCACCAGTCTCCATTCTTGAAAGGGGATGCTGACTAGAAAGATGTGATGGGTTATTCAGGTAAGCCTAAAAGGTACAATTTAACTTTTGTTTATTAGATTAGTAATATTGAGAAGCAGGAAACGTAGTGGATTTTTATATTTGCCTGGAGGTTGGCTTTAATAAAACATGCAATAAGCACAACTACTTAGTGTATCCAGATCAATTATACCTTGTTTTTTGTTGATCTTGTTTTCTGAACAAATTAAGCCTTTATTTGGTGGTTAATTGCAATGGATATGTCCTTATTTATATATTTTTTTTTAACCAAAGGCAAACTGGCTCCAAATTGTAAATAAATATAATGTTTTGAAATGTAGCTTTATGTATCTTGCCATTCTCTTGTCATGTATTTTATCACAGGCAAACTGGCCCAAAATAGGAAATAAATTGATTTTGTTTTTAAATGTTTTTAAATGTAACTTAACATCTCTTGCCCACCATAACTTAAAAACGTTCTCCTACTGCTGACTATTACAGTAATCCCACATACATGTATATTATCTGTTGTTTGTACCCTTCATAAATAAAACAAGCTTTATTTTGAATCCCACCTAAGACACACTGACCCTGTCATTTGACCTTGACCATGACCTTGGATCTTAACCATGCCATGACCCTGACCAAGATTGAACCATGATATATATATATATATATATATATATATCTCTATATATATATATATATATATATATATATATATATATATATATATATATAAGGGATGAGCCGAACACCCCCGGGTTCGGTTCGCACCAGAACCTGCGAACGGACCGAAAGTTTGCACGAGCATTCGAACCCTATTAATTACAATGGACGCGAATGTTCAAAATCAAAAGTGCTAATTTTAAAGGCTAATATGCATGTTATTGTCATAAAAAGTGTTTGGGGACCTGGGTCCTATCAATATCAAACAGCCTTTTTTTCAGAAGCAGTGATTTTAATAATACTTAATGTGAAACAATAAAAGTGTAATATTCCTTTAAATTTAGTACCTGGGGGGTGTCTATAGTATGCCTGTGAAGGGGCGCATGTTTCCCATGCTTAGAACTGTCCCTGCACAAAGTGTCATTTTTGCAGGAAAAAAAGCTATTTAAAATCACTTGCGGCTGATGAATTGTCGGCTCCCGTAACACAGAGAACAGTCATTCATTGAAAGTCATTGATAAAAAAAAAGTAATTGATAAAAAAAAAAAGCGTTGGGGTCCCCCCCCAAATTCAATTACCAGGCCCTGGGGAAAGCCATAGGGAAGTCCCCATTACGTCTTTGTGCGTCAGTGGGGGGCAGGGTCACCAGGTATCCCCGCCCTCCTTTATAAAAGACCTGTCAGACGCAGCAAAGCCTCACACAGCGGGAGCCTCCCATTGCGCGGAGCGGCCCAAGAAGAGACACCGACGCCGTGGAAGAAGATGCCGGATGAGAAGACCAGAGCAAGAAGAAGAAGATGGAAGAAGATGCCGGAAGGAGAAGATGAAGAAACCGAAGGATGAAGAAAGCAAGAAGGAAGAAGACCAGAAGAAAGAAGATGAAAGAAGATTTTAATAAAGGAATTGTCAATTGTCCTGTCATTTTTAACATTTTTGTCACTTTTTTGGTGAAATGGTAGGGGTACTTTTGTACCCCCTTATCATTTCACACAGGGGGGGCCGGGATCTGGGGGTCCCCTTGTTAAAGGGGGCTTCCAGATTCCGATAAGCCCCCCGCCCGCAGACCCCCACAACCAATGGCCAGGGTTGTGGGGAAGAGGCCCTTGTCCTCATCAACATGGGGACAAGGTGCTTTGAGGGGTCACAGACCCCCAAAGCACCCTTCCCAATGTTGAGGGCATGTAACCTGGTACGGTTCAGGAGGGCGGCCTGCCAGGTTGCGTGCTCGGATAAGGGGGACCCCACGCCATTTTTTTTTTTGGGCCGGGGTTCCCCTTAAAATCCATCCCAGACCTGAAGGGTCTGGTATGGATATTTAGGGGGACCTCTACGTCATTTTTTTTTTTTTTAATTTGATGCAGGGTTCCCCTTAATATCCATAGCAGACCTGAAGGGCCTGGTAATTGAATTTGGGGGAACCCCCACGCTTTATTTTTATTTTTTTATCAATGATTTTTTTTTTATCAATGACCTTCAATGAATGACTGTTCTCTGTGTTACGGGATTCATTAGCCGCAGATGGCTGCCTTAGATGACAACAGGCCAGAAGGGTAAAGGTGGTTTAATGTGATACTGCAATGCTGTACTAACAGCACGCACACAATACACTAATCCCCAGAATCACAGCAGATAATGTCAGACTCAGCAGAATAATCACAGCAGATAATTCAGATAAAGCAGATAATGCACAAGCAGACACTGTACACAGTGTCACTGTTCCTAACGCCGGAAAACACACTACATGAGGCCGCCGCGCGGCGGCCTTATATAGTGTGGGGCGTGTACTAAACCCCCTGAGCTATAATTGGCCACAGGCATCCTGCCTATGGCCAATTATTACTCTCCTCGCCGCTGGCTCTATGATTGGCCAAGCATGCGGTGTCACACTGCATGCTTGGCCAATCATCAGCCAGCAATGCACTGCGACTGGCGCAGTTCATTGTGGGCCATTCGCATCACACGAATTTGATGCAAACGGCCCACATAGTTCTGGGCTCGACGAGCCGTCGAACGCCTGATGTTCGATTCAAACGTATCTATATATATATATATATATATATATATATATATATATATATATATATACACTATATTTTCAAAAATATTGGAACACATGCCTTTACACACACATGAATTTTAATGGCATCCCAGTCTTAGTCAATAGGGTTTAATTTTGAGTTGGCCCACCCTTTGCAGCCATAACAGCTTCAACTCTTTTGGGAAGGCTGTCCACAAGGTTTAGGAGTGTGTCTTTGGAAATGTTTGACCCTTCTTCCAGAATCGCATTTGTGAGGTCAGGCACTGATGTTGGACTAGAAGGCCTGGCTCGCAGTCTAATTCATCCCTAAGGTGTTCTATCTAGTTGTGGACTCTGTGCAGGCCAGTAAAGTTCCTCCACAGCAAACTTTCTCAACCATATCGTTATGGACCTTGCTTTAATCCATAGGACATGGCACCTATGGTTGCCAAAGAGAATGTCAAATGTTGATTCGTCTGATTACAGAACAGTTTTCCACTTTGCAAAAGACCATTTGAAATAAGCTTTGGTCCCAGAGAAGATGGCTCATGGATCATGCCCAGATATGGCCTCTTGTACAACAGAGCTTTAACCCCTTCACTCCAACCAACTGCATCCTAGGTTTGAAGGGGTTATACCGGGGGGATGCGTGCAGCTTCAGGCATCAGCCTGGTACTGTTTTTAGAGCCATTGTTTTCCTAAGCAGCGAGAGGGGACGCTCCCCTTCCCGCCGCCTTCCGTGGCTTTCCTTAGCTCTCCTGTCCTACCTGGAGGCCCAAGCAACCAGCCGACACATCCGCCAGCTGACCTAAGACCCGAATGAAGCTGGAAATTGACCCAAAAAAACATCATAACATCACTTATGGTTTACTCAATGGCGCCGGTTAGAAAAGGTAAGCCCAGTGGCGCGGATTAGAAAAAAAAATAGTATCCCTAAACGCCAATTTTGGCTAACTTTACTTTTTATTTTATTTATGACAGTGTTTTTTTCTTCCTCAAAAAATGCATTTGAAAGACCGCTGTGCAAATACCGTGTGACATAAAAAAATTGTAACGATCGCCATTTTATTCTCTAGGGTCTCTGCTAAAAAAAGAAAGAAAAAAAAATATATATATATATATATATTTATGGTTGAAGCCCTTATGGCCGATACATATCTGAACAAAGATAAACTTACCATAAGATCTACAACATGAAATGGACCTGAAGTGTGCCCTGGGCCCTGGTCTAATGGACCGTATGCCAAAATAAGGGGGCATACCCAAGATTAGAAATGAATGTTGATGAGAGCAAAGATTTGAGAAATGCCCTGAAAAGGGGAATGGGAGGGTGGGTATCGCGCACAGAAAACCGACAAAGACCACAGGCGAGTGGGCTGGTTAAATACCCCCCGGGTTCCTCCCATAAATTCAGGCCACCATACTGGCCTTCCTATATATGGTTGAAGCCCTTATGGCCGATACATATCTGAACAGAGATAAACTTACCATAAGATCTACAACATGAAATGGACCTGAAGTGTGCCCTGGTCTAATGGACAGTATGCCAAAATAAGGGGGCAAAAACTCAGGTAGGGGGTAAAAGTTGTTTATTCAATTTTGGTTCATTCATTGAGCGAGTTGGGCGAATGCCCGTGACATCTCCACCTGAGGATCTGGGATATACCGGTTGAAGCAGGCCGACTTCCATCTGCCAAGTCTTTTGATGATGTGATCTGGGACCCCATGCCGCAACGCGGTTGAGGCGGCCACGATACGAAAAGAGTGACTGGAGTATTCACTGGGGCTGAGGTGCAAGTTACGGAGGAGAATCCTCACATGCTTCATAAACTGACAGGTACTTAGGGGGTTGACTGGAAATGGTAGAAGGGGATCAGTGTCCCTCTGTTCCGGCAGGAGTGAGAGCAGATGATTGAGTACGGCCACTGGACACCAGGGATTGCCAGTCCTGTAGAGATGGATGTCTACCCCGGGGCCTGCCTGCTGGGTCTTGTACACCGTGAGGTGAAGCACGAAATGGTCTTGATGGCAAATCAAGTGACGTCTGCATAGGACTTGACTGGTTGAGCTGTTACAGGTGAACTCGCTGGGCCGCAGGAGCCCGTAGTAGGCCAGGTAGATGGCGGTTTGTATGACCAGGCTGGGGAGGACGCCAAAAGGGGAACCGGTAAGCATGGTGGACATCTCTCTGCAGATGGTACCTGTGATGGGACAACATTTGGCTTTGACTGCCGGCTGCCGCTTTTGGATGCTGCGCAAGACGGCTCGAACCACATGGGACGAGAAGACAGATGGCTTTGTGGGATCTTGAAGTGCCAGAAAGTGCTGTATGCTGGCTAAGTACAACCGGATGGTGTTGTAGGACAGGCCTAACTGAGTATGGCAATGTGAGACAAAGGCCAGAATATGCCTGGTGTCTGTTGGTGTCGCTACTGAGCAGGTAGTTAGAAATTTGTTAAATACGTCCCAAGCTACGCAGTAGTCCTTGAGTGAATTATGAGACAGGGACTGGTTGATGAGCCGGGTGGCTCCACGTAGATGCTGGTCTAGTCCAGGGTTAGCTGAGACCAAGCCGGGATAGGGGCTGACACCAGATCGGCTTCGGGAACCTGCCGGAAGAAGGAGATGAAATTAAAGCGTGACAGCGTGTCCGCTGCCAGGTTGTATTTACCTGGGATGAATGAGCAATGAACATTAAATTGATGCCACAGCGACAGCTGAACCAGCCTGCATAAGAAGGACATCACCGAAAGCGACTTGGACCTGCCTTTGCTAATAATATCCGCCATGGCCTGATTGTCCGTTGTGAAGCCTACCGTTTGGGGTCGCAACTGGACCAGACAAAGTTTGGCGGCTGCCACGATCGGGTAGAGTTCGAAGAGGGAGGAAGTCCGGCTAAAACCAGGGATTGACAGTATCTGTGGAGGCCAAGGGCCAGCAAACCAATGGTGGCCAAAAATGGCTGCGAAGCCTGTGGAGGCTGCGGCATCTGTCACCACCTGCGGTGAGAGGGGCGAGATAGTTGGTATGAACATGGATATGCCATTCCAGGAGGAAAGGAACTCTCCCCACATCGCCAAGTCTGCTATGGCCGCGGTGTCCAGGGGTCTGGTCGGGGTCTTATGCCTGCGACATATAGACTTATAGCCGTGAGATGAAGGAACGACCCTGAGGAATGATCCTCACGGCAAAATTAAGCATGCCCAATAGTGGCTGGAGCTGTCTCCTTGTACACCCTCTTGTACGGGTAAATTCTTGGAGAAAAGATCTAATGCAGGTTAATTTGTCGGGGGGAAGACTGGCCTGCATTGAGCAAGTGTCTAGGACGACTCCGAGGAAGGTGATAGAGTGTGTAGGCCCGTCGACCTTGTGTTCAGCAATGGGGACGTTGATGTTCCTGAAGACGACTCTCAACTTGTCAAGGTCTACTGGTGCCACATCGGGCTGCTCTATTAGCAAGAGGTCGTCCAGGTAATGGATAATTTCCTGGCACTGGGCCTTGTGTAGGAGAATCCAGGTAAGGGATTGTGCAAAAGCGTTGAAGAGCCAGGGGCTGCTTTTAGAGCCGAATGTTAGCTTAGTAGCGAAATAATACATGTCTCTCCATTTGATACAGTGCCAACACCAGAGGGACGGATGAATAGGCAAAAGTTTGAAGGTGTCTGAAATGTCAGCCTTGGACAGCTAGGCGCCTGTGCCTGCTTTAAGGATGGCTTTGATTGCCATGTCAACGGAGGTGTACTTTAAGGAGAACTCCTCAGAGGGAATTAGGGAATTTAGGCTGGGGATGTGGCAAGAATGAGGCGCAGACAGGTCGTATACCCAACAGACTTTATTTGAGAACTTGCCCTTGACAAGCCCAATAGGGCTGACTCTCCAGGTGTTAAAGGGGGGCTGCGTAAAGGGACCTGTGATGAAACCTCGCTCTAGCTCGGCTAGGAGCAACTCATCTATGGCCTGCTCATCGGTGGCTGCTGACCTGAGATTTCTACACTCATAGGTTGTGTGGAGAAGGGAGATGAGGCCGGTGTGAAAGCCTGCCGTAAATCCTTGGATGAGGAAGGTGGCTAGTGAGGGAGTGGGGTGTGAGTCAAGATAGAATCCCAACCACAGGATGTTTATGCGGCTTAGTCATAAGTTCTTCTGCTTAACCTCACACAGATTATTCAGATAAGCCCTGTGGCATATGATGCAAACGTGGAGCAGGCGACATTGGCTGAAGTTACATGAGCCGTAGTTGTAATTGTTACAGATGGCCGCTCCTCCCATGGTCCGAATGGTGCGTCCAAACTTGTCTACCTGGGGCTTATGTGCCAGGGCTGGCGGGCCTTGAACTGTATCGGAGGTAGAGGGGAACTCAAAGGGGTGGCTGACTGCTACATTGGCGCACCAGGTGGCGGTGTGCGTGGAAGATTGACAGACTGCGCATAGTGGTGAGCGCAAGCATGCAAAATGACGGCAGAACAACTCTGTATCCATCAGGCTCCAGTCCGTGGCTGACTGGAATTGCGCCATCCTGGCAGCTGCCTTTGTGGAGAAGGAACAGTGGTAGTCGTAGAAGGAAACCCCCCCCCCCCATATTTGTAGCCCAGATCCACCATGGTGTGGAGATATAAGTCCAGTTTTTCCCTCCTGCTGGGGGAAGCTGAGCATATGACATCTCTGAGCATCCCAAAGGCTAGTGCAAACTCTGGGATGGACAACTTCTGGTTAAGCCTAGGGTCCTTGGCTTTGAGGACCACCAAGACATCTCCAGAGGTATAGGCCTTGTTTTCTGCCAGGTCATGGACAGAAACGAGCAGGGAGGCAAAGTTGATATCCTTGCCGTCCAGGATGTCCTTCTTTATGCTGGCCGGAACTAGGTGTGCTGGGCAGACAACGGGGCTTGTCCCTGTGGTACCTGTCGGTAGCGGTGTCAGAACCTGGACTGTGGTTGGGTCAGGGGTAGCCGGGGCTAGGCGGGCCTCAAGGAGAGTCACTCTGGCCTGGACGTCCGTGACTGTGTTCGCCAAGGATGACACCATGGTGTGGAGTTGTGATATAGCCGCGGATATCGACTGGAGAGAAGCCTGTTGAGTGCTGGGCCCAGCTGTGGCTGGAGGGGGGAATAGGAGCCTGAAAAGCTCTGCCTTCCTGGCTGTGGCCGGGAAAGGCATGCCCCTGCGCCTTAGTTCTGCCGCCAGCCTGGGGATGGTCCATCCCCTGAGGGACTGCCCGCTGTCGCTTACTGACGCTGGGGAAGGTGACAGGGGGGCGGTGAGGTCCTCGCTGCCCGATTGAGACATGGCTCTAGGTGACTTGTACCCTAAACGCGATGTCCTGTTTCTCAGAGGTCGCAAGATGGTCGACCGTACCTATTGAGGGTGACATAAGCCAAGACTGTTTCTCTTTCCTGCGCCAACATACATACTCAGCTCCTATGCTTCAAAGGATGGGTGTATACACATACGTATATGTGCATACATGTGTTTCCTTATCTATATATTTTACCTGGAGAAATACCGTCCAACCTGTTGCAGGGTGGACCTACTGAAACTTGGACTGACCTGGAGAGAGAAACAACATATGACAACTGGTGAGGGGTTTTGACTAACTAAGTCTGAAAGATAATTAAGTGACTGGCTGGTGTAGCTCCGTGATGCCTTTTTTTTTGGGTGACGTTAGTTTGCGGTGGTTTTGGGTGAGTTGCTGCGACAGTTTGCGTGAAAAAAATGTTTTTGTGCCACAACGTAGGCACAAAATCGGTGCTGCGATTGCGACTAGCAACCGAAAAAAGTGAGGAACATCACAACGATGCATCGCGGATGCCACTGGATTCGAATCGGAGCGCGGTACGTGACAACGAAATGAAACAAGAAATTTGCCATGACAGAGGCACGAAACGGTCGAATCGCGACTGCGAACGATGGCGAAGCGGACTCTGGAGCATGTACTGAAATGAGGCCAACAAAAGTCTGGGGCACACCGGAAAGGAATCGGCGCATATGGGATGGGACTGGATTTGAATCGGGGCGTGGTATGTGACAGTGAAATGAAATGAACACGTTCTGCCATGACAGAGGCACGGATCGGTCGGTCGGGACTACGAGCGACGACGAAGCGGACTCTGGAGCATGTACTGAAATGAAGCCAACAAAAATACCCGGGATACATCTGAAACGAACCGGCACATGAGGGTGCGACTCGGGACGTAATTCGTGACGGTGAAATAATTTCCCATGACAGAGGCGCCGATCAGTGAGCCGTAACTTACAACTAGTAGCGACCAGACTCTGGAGCATGTACTGAAATGGGGTCGAGAAATACCTGGGGCACGCCGGAACGAATCGGAGCATCGGGGTGTGACCACATTTGAATCGGAACGTGATACGTGACAGTGAAATGATTTGCCATGACAGAGGCGCTAATCGGTGAGTCACAAACTGCGACTGGCAACGACCAAACTCTGGAGCATATACTGAAATGGGGCCCGACAACTGGAGCACACCGGGACGAATCGGAGTATCCGGGATGTGGCTAGATTCCAATCGGAGCGCGGTGCATGACAGTGAAATGAGTGAAATGGCTGAAATGATTTGAACATTTCTGCTATGCTGGCAACAAATGGCAACGAGCTGTCCGTGGAGCATGACACCGAGGTGAGGATATGACACCGACATGTCTGAACGGAAACGGTGCAATACTGATGTGACTAATTTCCAATCTTTGGTGACACGTGAAATGATCGGATATCGTTTGTAATAGCGGTGCAAGTGAGTAGCTTGAGATGCGGCTACGTGTAGATTATAAAGAATGACTCGTACGTATTCGATATCGAGATTTGTGACAAGATATCTAACAGAAATGCATGAAATGAAGGTCAAACGAGAACGCTACCTGTGGCAGCCGAGATATATATGTTGTACAAAAAACACGACCGGGAACGAAAACCACGAGATGTCTGGAGACGGAACTCACGAACGATGAGGAATCTCGAGTAGTCGGCTTAGTGACGTAGTATCACGCACAGAAAACCGACAAAGACCACAGGCGAGTGGGCTGGTTAAATACCCCCCGGGCTCCTCCCATAAATTCAGGCCACCATACTGGCCTTCCTATATATATATAGATTTATTATTATATATATATATATATATATATGAGGAAAAAAAATATATATTTTTATATATATTTGGGGGTTCTAAGTAATTTTCTAGCAAAAACCAAAAAAATATGGATTTTAACTTGTAAGTAACAAATGTCAGCAATAAGCTTAGGCATGAAAGGGTTAAATCATGCCTGTTTTTAAGGTAATACCATTTGAGGGCCCAAAGATCAAGGGCATACAATATTGGATTTTGGCATTGTCCATTGCACACAGAAATGTTTCCAAATTCTCAGAATCTTTTGATGTTATGTACTGTTGATGATTTCATATTTCTCCAGATTCTCAGAATCTTTTGATATTATATACTGTAGATGATTATATATTTCCGATAAGTTAAAAGTACACTCTAGTTGTCCTCTACAGAAAAATGAAGTGAACTTTCTCAAATGAACTGTGCAAATTAGCAAACATGGAATGTGTTTTACACATCTCAGTCATGTTTGTTGAAATGTTTAAAAATATAATTTACATTTCTTTTTCTGAAGTGCAATTTGTTGTCTAATCTAGCAACTATCAAGATGAAAGTCAAGTTTACAGCATCACTGTCAGGTGCTCACAAAATCTGCTATACTGTTCTCCACAAAATGTCTGTGTTTGTAAACAACATGCTCATCATTTTGAATTATAATAAATGTACAAATAGTATATATAAATTTATAAACTTAAAATATGAAATCTGGCTTAGCTTTAGCTTTTTGTGTATTTTAGATCTCATTATATGGATATCTGAGACATCATAATCTAAAATGTATTACTGCTTTGTAAGTGAAAACATTAAAATAATGAGTTTACTCAAAGGGGTTGTGTTTCAATTCCATTACAATCAATAGTTTGCATACTATCAGGCACACTTTACTGGTACATTTCACAATAATTTTAACTCTGGCAAGGCTTAGTCACTTAGGGGTTGATTTACTATAGCACCTAGTCGGCAAATGGGCTCAATCCCATGCATTAGCAACTACTTTTAGTCGGAGAATGGATTTACTAAAGCATACAGTCAACAAATAGTCATTATTGTAGATTTACTAATGGTCACAAAACGTAGTGACCATGAGAATATGCATGGGTATCGGGTATAGTACCCCTACCCATTTACCAAAAAAGTGTACAAAAAGTAATAAAAACAAGAGACCAGTTTTTCCTTGCTTTCAATTCCTTTATTAAAAAATAAAAAAATAGTGTCCCTCGATGTAATTCCATCATCAATCATGCTGCCCGCCGTCCCGAAAAAAAAATCGCTCTGTCTTTTGGGAATGCCTCCTCTGCGCTTCAACATTTCTTATATAGGTAAAGGACAGGGCCACCTGGCTACATCACCTGTTGTCCCTGCCCCCTTCTGATGTCACAGACTGGTGCATGCTCCCCTGCCCCAAAGCACCCACCCCCCATGTTAATGGCATGTGGCCTGGTATGATTCAGGAGGGGGGGCTTGCTCATCCCCCCTTTCCTGACCTGTCAGGCTACATGCCCAGATAAGGGTCTGGTATGGATTTTGGGGGACCCCACGCCATTCTTAAAAACAATTTTGGAGTGGGTTCCCCTCCTAATCCATACAAGACACAAAAGGCCTGGTAGAGACTGGAAGGTGACCCCATGCCGTTTTCTTTATTTTTTAACCAATGCTTTTTTTTATTCAGCGCTCAGTGGGGAAAACCATTGACAGCTGATGACTCATCAGTTGGCTTCCTGGCCCCGCTCCCTAACAACCAGCTTACACTGCACCCTGATTGGGCAAATATTTGCCCAATCAGGGTGCAGAATACACTGTGCAGTGCTCAGTGCATTTGCCTGTTCAGACGTTCGCCAAACACCCAAATTTGCAGGGTGTTCGCTGGGTGTTCACTCCGACGAACACCCTGCAAGTTTGGGTGTTCCGCGAATGGCTGAACAGGCAAACGAATTGCCCAAAGTCATGCTTGGGCCAAACCGTTCGCCCATCCCTACTAGGAAACCTATGAACTGCCTTCCCTTTGTTGTTGTTTTTTAAGTTCTATAGTAAATACCAGTGTTCGCAAGCCTGGAAATGTTGTTTGAAATGCAGGAACCTGTTTTTGCGAAGACCTGATGAATAAACAGGCTAACATTAAGGGTCTATGCACACTGGCTTAAAAAAATGTTGCTTCTACAGGAGTTTTGTGTTCTGCCTGTAGAAGCAGCTCAATGTTATCCTACGTGTCCATGCACATTAGGACTTTAAGAGGCATATTTTGAGTTTAGAGGCCGAAAAAAAAAACTTCTAGTTCACGTTTCTGATTGATGCTTGGAGGCAGAAAAAAATTAAAACTCTACTAAACTTGTCTAAACTTTGTGCAAAAAATGCTCTACAGTATATGAGCGTTTTTTACCCCCGAGAGAACAGATGTTTTTTTTTTTAAGCCCAGTGTGCATGGAGCCCTATATATATATATTTAAAATAAGAACACACCAATACTTGTACACAGTTGGATAAAGCTGCGCCAATATCAAAAGAAAAATAAACATATAAACCATGTGTAGGACATAATAAACATATTAAACTTATGAAAAATTCATGCAGAACAGTCCAGATAGAGATGAATCAGTCCAGAACAATTCCTCTAAAAGTTAAAACAGGGGTGAATTAAATCCACCAATCCAGTGTACTCAAATATAACACCTCCGTGCTCGTGCTCTAGGCATCCACTGTGACATATGAAAAACGGTGCTTTATCCCGACCACCTAATGAATGGGAGGCTTACCAGAAGGTATAGGTAATCAAGCATTGGATATAAGCTTGTGGTGTATCCAATAGACCAGCGTTGGTGGGGTTAACGGCCACTCCAGGGAGGGAACAGTCCAAATGCAAACAGGGAAGGAGGGAAGGGATCCGTTTTTAGCAGCAGCCTTTACATTTTTATTTTATTATTTTTTACATTTCATTTTTGGTTGTATCCTCCTTCAACCTTTTTCCCCTACACTCCCCTCCTTCTCCTAAGCGCGGCTTACCTCTTTCCATATACACCAATACTTGTAACTATAAAACTTTCACTATGCACAGAAACACCAACATCATTATTCGTTTATATTTCCTTTGTAATTGTATTTAGCTGTGTTTTTTTTTTCTTCTTATACAATATTTATCTTTTTTCATCTCATATTTTTTGGGACATACATTTTCTGCAGTATATATATATACTTATGTATGTACTGCCATGTGCATTGAGCATGCCTTTTGACTTTTTAGACTTTTGAGATATATGAACTAAATGGTAGAAAAACTGCACTTTGTGCTTAGAATCTAACAAAAATCTAAATCAATACTCCCACGGCTGTCTTCATGAACCACACATAATACCAGAGATATAGCAATATTAAAAGGAATACAAATTTTACACTTTGTTACTAAATTCAATGGCACATCCAGAGATGAAGAAAAATGTGTTGGTTTATTGTAGAATCAAAGGTTAAAAAACATGACACACTAGTGATCCACAATGTTCATCAGACGCGTTTCACACAAAGTACAGAAATATTATATACATATGTGCTCTCTGTCAGCTCAAATAGAGAGAAATGGGCGATTAATCTACTCTCTATAGTGGGGAGTCCATGCATGAGAGTTCAAATGCAGCAAGAGGTGTGTAGATGGTCACAGATGGGCTGACTCTGGATAGCTGCCGGCTCATAACAAGCTAGGAGGGGCTCTGTAGACAGTAGAAACAAAGAAGAGAGCAGTGCCATCTTAGTGCAGTGTGATAAATGCGTACTTACTATTGATGGATGTCTAAGAAGGGAAAGACCGTAAGGGTCATGGACCTAAAATGATTAGTGACAAATCATAACTATTAGATTGTAAGCTCTTCTGAGCAGGGCCCCCTTAATCCTCTTGTATTTTATTGTATTATAACTGTATTGTCTCCCTTTTTATATTGTAAAGCGCTGCGTAAACTGTTGGCGCTATATAAATCCTGTAATAAATGAATAAATAAATAACGTGTTAGGTAACAAACAAAACAGGATTTCAAAAAAGAAACAGGATTTCAAAAAAGAGAGAGAAAAAAATGTATATATCTAAATGTTACTTGCCTTTTTGAGAGGGAAGGAAGAATCCTGGCTGAACAAGAATTTAGAGTAAAGGGTTAATTTACTGCTCCTCGTTCAACCCACCGGGCATAAGGACATCTAGTCTGTAAATCCAGTAGGATTCTTGTGCGCACAGGCGTTTGTAGCGTTCTGCAGCTTGAAAAGTTTTGGGTATGGCTTTGATTACCCAAACTTTCAGATCATGAGAGGAATGTTTATGATGAATTAGGAAATGTTTGGGGACACTATGTTTATCTGACCCTGCGTCCACTAGCCGCTTGGACAGGACAGGCAATATATCACAAACTCGGATGAGCATGTGTAAAAATCAGATAGGGAATATGTTTTTCCTTTAGAGTGGAATTATTTTTGTTTGTGGGTGACATGTGAGCAAGTCAGGAATAGGGGCTTACGCCATTGGTACATGCCATGGATATTGATAAACTTAAATGGAGCACTAGTGGAGGGTGGATTTGATTTAATTTTTCTGGGGGCAATTATGTTTTTTTTATGTTACTGGCACATCTATATGGGATGAGGGGTCGTACTGTGATGGTAAATTTGAGGTGCTTCATTTATGAGGGTGGGTTGGTAACCTTTCTCTAAGAATTTTTGTATGAGAAGTTGTCCATGTGTGGCATAGTCTTAATCTCTGGTACAATTATGTTTAAGACAACAGTATTGGCTTTTGGGAATGTTTTTAATCCAGCGTGGGTGATGACAGCTTTTGTAGTGTAGGTATGAGTTTCATGCAGTGGGTTTTTCTGTAATTTTGTGATTGTATGATTCCATTATCATGACTATGGGTGAGGTCAAGAAAAGCTAGGGAATTTTTGTCAAAGACTGAGGTGAACGAGAGACCAATGTCGTTGGCATTACAATGAGCTATGAATTGTTGGACTAGGGGTTTTCGGACTGTCCCAGATGATGATGACATCATCAATAAGGGCAAAATTTGCCCACATTGCTGTGCCATGGGTCTGTAGGTAGAAGTCACCATTGAATTAAAAAGAATTGGTTGTGAAATTTTGTGGCTTCCAGTATAAATTGGGCCTGGCATGTGTTAATCATGGGATCATCATTAAGAGATTGCAGTACGGCTGTTAGGCTGGTTTCCAGGAGTATTTTTGTAGGATTTGTAATAAATGTATACTATCTTTAATATAAGAGGGTAACTGTTGCGCTAATGGCTGTAAAAAAGAATCTATGTAGATGGACAAATAGCTGGTGATGCTCTCCATGGCAGCCACGATTGGTCTACCTGGAGGATGTGTGGAATCTTTATGGATTTTAGGAAGATGATAAAAATATGGTCTATGGTAAAAATCATGTTTTAAGAAGGAGGTTTCTGATTTGTTGATAATGCCTTCTGAGGAGGCCTTAGCTATTAGTTTGTGGGCTTCTACAATGAATGATGAGAGTGGATCTTTGGATAATTTTGTATATGTGTTGGTATCAGAGAGTAGTCGTAAAGACTCCTGTACAGATCCAGATTTGTTCTGGATTACAAGGCTGCCAACTTTGTCTGCTGTTTTGATGATTAGGTTGGAGTTTTTTGTGAGATCATTGAGTGCAGTGAGTTCAGATGAGGTAAGATTTGATGATGAAGAGGGGGTATTGGGATTATGTTAACACAGGCAGAGTATGTCTGCATACACTACTTGGTAGAAAGTCTGGATATATGGGCCTTTGGCGAAGGTGGGGTTGAAGACAGACTTTGGGTGAAATGTGGTGTGTTGAATGGGTGGAGATGTGGGAGCATGCTTGGTTAGTAGTTCAAGATGATAATCCTCTATGTCTTCAGTATAAAACTGTTCTAGAAGGTTTTGGGCTGTTGGGTCAGAGAAAGTGGAGTCCAAGGTGACATTGGGGACTCGGGAGAGGGGTCTGGTGTTTGTTCCTGTATGGGAGCCTTCATAGAAAAAATAATTTTAACTGTGAGATTTTTGGTGAATCTGTTTAAATCAACAAAAAGTTGAAAGGGTTTAGGGGCTACTGTAGGAGCAAAGGTAAGACCTTGACTCAAAAGGAAGATTTCTGATACTGAAAGATGATGATCTGATAGATTAAAAATCTTTATAGGTTCCGGACATTTTTTAGGTTGTCGGCGCCTTCCCTCTCTTCTGCCTCGTCTGTGAGTTTTCTTTTAATGGCGGGCAGGGGGGTGAGGACTAAAAAAGTGGAGTCTGATGTGATGAGAGTGGAAGTTCAGAGAGGGTCAGGGGGATCTATTGAAGATTGTATTGGGGTGAAGATGGGTATGGCATCATTCCCACCCATATGAATTGGAGGTGGTGGAGGACTGGTAATGGAGGACTTAAGTGGTAAAGATGCTTTGGAGATCGGAACACAGTTTTGGGTGTTGGAAACATGGGTGTCAGTGGCACCTGAGGTTGTTGCCACTATATGGCGGCTTTGGGCACCAGGAACCCGTGGGGGCTTATAAAGAGATGAGATTTGATTGGTGTCGGAGAGATGGATGAACTTCCTAAACCATTTCACATGCGCTGTAATCTCTACAATCTTGTGAGTTTAAAATTGTCTGTTCTTTGTCTCACATAAAGTGCTTAATCATTGCTGACTATCACCGAGTGCGCATGCTCCTTTATGAACCAAAATGTGTGGCTGGAGCCAATCACAAAAAGACAGGTAAAAATCAATCAATTACCTGTCAAAAAAGAAATGTTCAACAGACCATGTGCAAAAAGGGTGATCAGTCAAAGGAGACAAAACACATATACAGTGGTGTGAAAAAGTGTTTGCCCCCTTCCTCATTTCCTTTTCCTTTGCATGTTTGTCACACTTAAGTGTTTCGGAACATCAAACCAATTTAAACAATAGTCAAGGACAACACAAGTAAACACAAAATGCAATTTGTAAATGAAGGTGTTTATTATTAAAGGTGAAAAAAAATCCAAACCATCATGGCCCTGTGTGAAAAAGTGATTGCCCCCTTTGTTAAAACATACTATAACTGTGGTTGTCCACACCTGAGTTCAATTTCTCTAGCCACACCCAGGCCTGATTATTGCCACACCTGTTCACAATCAAGGCATCACTTAAATAGGAGCTGCTTGACACAGTAAGGTCCACCAGAAGATCCTTAAAAGCTACACATCATGCCGAGACCCAAAGAAATTCAGGAACAATTGAGAAAGAAAGTAATTGAGATCTATCAGTCTGGAAAGGGTTATAAAGCCATTTCCAAAGCTTTGGGAATCCAGCGAACCACAGTGAGAGCCATTATCCACAAATGGCGAAGACATGGAACAGTGGTGAACCTTCCCAGGAGTGGCCGGCCGCCCAAAATTACCCCAAGAGCGCAGCGACGACTCATCCAAGAGGTCACAAAAGACCCCACAACAACGTCCAAGGAACTGCAGGCCTCACTTGCCTCAGTTAAGGTCAGCGTTCATGCCTCCACCATCAGGAAAAGACTGGGCAAAAATGGCCTGCATGGCAGAGTTCCAAGAAGAAAACCACTGCTGAGCAAAAAGAACATCAAAGCTCGTCTCAATTTCTCCACAACACATCTTGATGATCCCCAAGACTTTTGGGACAACATTCTGTGGACCGATGAGACAAAAGTGGAACTCTTTGGAAGGTGTGTGTCCAAGTATATCTGGCGTAGAAGGAACACTGCATTTCAGAAAAAGAACATTATACCAACAGTAAAATATGGTGGTGGTAGTGTGATGGTCTGGGGCTGTTTTGCTGCTTCAGGACCTGGAAGACTTGCCGTGATAAAAGGAACTATGAATTCTGCTGTCTACCAAGAGATCCTGAAGGAGAATGTCCGACCATCTGTTCGTGTACTCAAGCTGAAACGAACTTGGGTTCTGCAGCAGGACAATGATCCTAAACACACCAGCAAGTCCACCACCGAATGGCTGAAGAAAAACAAAATGAAGACTTTGGAGTGGCCTAGCCAAAGTCCTGACCTGAATCCTATTGAGATGTTGTGGTATGACCTTAAAAAGGCCGTTCATGCTCGAAAACCCTCTAATGTAACTGAATTAGGACAATTCTGCAAAGATGAGTGGGCCAAAATTCCTCCAGGACGCTGTAAAAGCCTCATTGCACGTTATCGCAAACGCTTGGTTGCAGTTGTTGCTGCTAAGGGTGGCCCAACCAGTTATTAGGTTTAGGGGGCAATCACTTTTTCACACAGGGCCATGATGGTTTGGATTTTTTTTCACCTTTAATAATAAACACCTTCATTTACAAATTGCATTTTGTGTTTACTTGTGTTGTCCTTGACTATTGTTTAAATTGGTTTGATGTTCCGAAACACTTAAGTGTGACAAACATGCAAAGGAACAGGAAATGAGGAAGGGGGCAAACACTTTTTCACACCACTGTACATACATACAGTGGTGTGAAAAAGTGTTTGCCCCCTTCCTCATTTCCTGTTCCTTTGCATGTTTGTCACACTTAAGTGTTTCGGAACATCAAACCAATTTAAACAATAGTCAAGGACAACACAAGTAAACACAAAATGCAATTTGTAAATGAAGGTGTTTATTATTAAAGGTGAAAAAAAATCCAAACCATCATGGCCCTGTGTGAAAAAGTGATTGCCCCCTAAACCTAATAACTGGTTGGGCCACCCTTAGCAGCAACAACTGCAACCAAGCGTTTGCGATAACGTGCAATGAGGCTTTTACAGCGTCCTGGAGGAATTTTGGCCCACTCATCTTTGCAGAATTGTCCTAATTCAGTTACATTAGAGGGTTTTCGAGCATGAACGGCCTTTTTAAGGTCATACCACAACATCTCAATAGGATTCAGGTCAGGACTTTGGCTAGGCCACTCCAAAGTCTTCATTTTGTTTTTCTTCAGCCATTCGGTGGTGGACTTGCTGGTGTGTTTAGGATCATTGTCCTGCTGCAGAACCCAAGTTCGTTTCAGCTTGAGTACACGAACAGATGGTCGGACATTCTCCTTCAGGATCTCTTGGTAGACAGCAGAATTCATAGTTCCTTTTATCACGGCAAGTCTTCCAGGTCCTGAAGCAGCAAAACAGCCCCAGACCATCACACTACCACCACCATATTTTACTGTTGGTATAATGTTCTTTTTCTGAAATGCAGTGTTCCTTCTACGCCAGATATACTTGGACACACACCTTCCAAAGAGTTCCACTTTTGTCTCATCGGTCCACAGAATGTTGTCCCAAAAGTCTTGGGGATCATCAAGATGTGTTGTGGAGAAATTGAGACGAGCTTTGATGTTCTTTTTGCTCAGCAGTGGTTTTCTCCTTGGAACTCTGCCATGCAGGCCATTTTTGCCCAGTCTTTTCCTGATGGTGGAGGCATGAACGCTGACCTTAACTGAGGCAAGTGAGGCCTGCAGTTCCTTGGACGTTGTTGTGGGGTCTTTTGTGACCTCTTGGATGAGTCGTCGCTGCGCTCTTGGGGTAATTTTGGGCGGCCGGCCACTCCTGGGAAGGTTCACCACTGTTCCATGTCTTTGCCATTTGTGGATAATGGCTCTCACTGTGGTTCGCTGGATTCCCAAAGCTTTGGAAATGGCTTTATAACCCTTTCCAGACTGATAGATCTCAATTACTTTCTTTCTCAATTGTTCCTGAATTTCTTTGGGTCTCGGCATGATGTGTAGCTTTTAAGGATCTTCTGGTGGACCTTACTGTGTCAAGCAGCTCCTATTTAAGTGATGCCTTGATTGTGAACAGGTGTGGCAATAATCAGGCCTGGGTGTGGCTAGAGAAATTGAACTCAGGTGTGGACAACCACAGTTATAGTATGTTTTAACAAGGGGGGCAATCACTTTTTCACACAGGGCCATGATGGTTTGGATTTTTTTTCACCTTTAATAATAAACACCTTCATTTACAAATTGCATTTTGTGTTTACTTGTGTTGTCCTTGACTATTGTTTAAATTGGTTTGATGTTCCGAAACACTTAAGTGTGACAAACATGCAAAGGAACAGGAAATGAGGAAGGGGGCAAACACTTTTTCACACCACTGTACATGTATAATACAAATGTCAAAATGTCACAGGAGATAATTAATCGCATATGATGTAAAAAAAATAAGCCTGGAAAAACATGTATAAAGAGGTTAAAACAGTAAACATAAAAGAATAAGAATGTATATGTATACTTTCAAAAATACAAACAAGCAGCAAAGATAGTGATGGAATCATGGTAGGAGGAAACTTATGTGTAAGGATAAATAACATATTTATACATGAAAAATACCCCCATGGGCCAAAATTTACTAGTAGCCTAATACAGTATATATAAAAATACAAAAAGAAAATGCATGTAAGCATATGTATATACTTATATTTATATTTGTAATTGGAGGCACAAAAGTGAATAAAAATGTGTCAAAATTGTCCGATGTGTCCGCCATAATGTCGCAGTCATGATAAAAATCGCAGATCGCTGCCATTACTAGTTAAAAAAAAAATATCAATAAAAATGCCATAAAACTAACCCCTATTTTGTAGACGCTATAACTTCTGCACAAACCAATCAATAAATGTTTATTGTGATTTTTTTTTACCAAAAATATGTAGAAGAATACATATCGGCTTAAACTGAGGAAAAAACTATTTTTTATATATTCTTTTGGGATATTTATTATAACAAAAAGTAAAAAATAATGCATTTTTTTCAAAATTGTCGCTCTATTTTTTTTATAGCTCAAAAAATAAAAAACGCTGAGGTGATCAAATACCACCAAAAGAAAGCTCTATTTGTTGGAAAAAAGTTGGAAGCCACGTCACACGACTGTGCAATTGTCAGTTAAAGTGACACAGTGCCGAATCGCAAAAAGTGCTCTGGTCTTTGGCCAGCAAAATGGTCTGGGGCTTAAGTGGTTAAAGGGTTTAAAAGGTTTTTTCTTTTAAATAATAAACATGTCAAACTTACCTCCTCTGCGTAAGGGCTTTGCACAGAGTGGCACTGATCCTCCTCTTCTGGGGTCCCTCCATGACACTCCTGGCTCCTCCTCTTCTCGAGTGCCTCCATGGAGAAGCGCTTTCAATGGGGGGCACTCGTGCGGGCGTGCTCCAGAGTCCTGCTGCTGCATCCATTGACACAGACAGCAGGACTCGGTCCCGCCTTATTGGATTTGATTGACAGCAGGGCTTGAGACAGAGGCTGGAGCTGCTGTGCTCATTCCCGTCTTTAGAAAGATCAGGTTCAGGTAAGTAAAAGGGGGGCTCTGGGGGGCTGCTGCATAGAATGAATTAAGGTGAAAAAACGTGACTGTTTACAACCCCTTTAAGGCACACTACAGCAGCTGCAGGCAGGTGAAAATAAGCAAACTAAAATGCGCACACAAAAGAGACAGGCTGGGCAAATTAGGTGGGGGCGGGGGATTTCTGTTAACGCGGTTGTAAACCCGCTGACACTTTTTTTTTTTTTTTTATACACCTGTAAGGGAAAAGGCATAATGAGCTAGTATGCACTGCATACTAGCTCATTATGAAATACTTACCTTAGAACGAGGCATCGGTAACTCACCTGGTCCACGCCAAGGTCGCTGACATGTTGCCTCGGCGTGTCTTCCGGGTATCGCGACTCCAGCGCTGTGAGTGGCTGGAGCCGCGATGTCGTCACTCCCGCGCATGCTCACGGGAGACTTCTTCCCGGCAAGGTTCGGATTCTGCCGGCCTTTCAGCGGAGAATCCCCCGTGCGCATGCGCCGCTGACTGCATTGCGCGGGGAATATCTCCTGAACCGTATAGGTTTAGGAGATATTTTTTTTACATACAGGTAAGCCTCATTATAGGCTTACCTGTAGGTAAAAGTCAATTTTTGGACTTTACAACCACTTTAAGGTAAGAGAGATGTGGTTAAAGTTGGTTTTAATATAACATTGAGAGACATCTTATAGCCCGCCTACTTCAGCCATAGCTTTTTGCACCACGTGCATATCTGGAAAACATTTTCAAACATTTTCAAAACAATTTTAAATTAGACATGGAAAATTGTTTGTCATATACTAGAGATATAACTATAATTTGTATAGATATATTTAACATTGGGAAACAGTATGCATTACTCTGTAACATTCACTAAAAAATGCATTAGTTTGCAGAACATGTAAAAGAAAAAACACTACAAAACAGGAAAGAAAATATTATATTTTTTTACTGTCAAAAGTAGCCAAACCACACTTGCTAATTGTTTCTTTTAACCCAAAACAGAATCTTGGCTAAATCCTGTAGTCCTCCACTCCCTAGGGACCATGTTTAGCATTTTCAATTATTGAAAAGTGACTATCCTGACTTGACATTTACTAAAAGGGCATTCACCTAATTGATGGTACTTCTCCATTCGCCACATCAAAGTCTTAGTTGTTTCAATTAGGTGCAATTAGGAGTCTAACATGTATTGCTTCTCCTTATTCTTAGTAAATGGGAAATCTAGGGAAGTTGTTCCCCATCAATAAGAACTAACATTTACTTCAATATTCAATTAATATGTTAATAAACCACAGGCCTCAAGCATCGACACCCCCGCTGTGCAGCGCGCGTGCGCGCCTGCTATCCAGACCACGCAAGACCACGTAAGACCACGTACAGTAACGTGGTTTCGGGCAGGGGAGCCATCCTGCTGCAGTTTTACTGCTGGTCCTGAAGCAGTTAATAATGTTCTGACTGTAATATGGCACTTGTTATAATATGGTGCTGGTTGTTGACCTGGAGATGGCTGTAATTATGCGCTGGCTGTCTTTGGCACTGGCTGTAATCAAGCATTGACTATAATCAGGTCCTAGCTGTAATCAGTGACAACAACAGCATAGGTGAACCCTTAAGCCCCTTTTGCCTGTGCCCCCCACTCATGGTTCCTGGGACCACAACTGCCAATTTCAGGATGGAGAGCGGAGAGGCCAATGCACATCCACACATCGATTTCCCCTGTACTGAAAGAAACCAGAAGCGACAATGATTTTATCACTTCTAGCACAAGAGCTTCTGGGTAACTCTAAACTGATGAGCTACAAAGGCTTTTAAGATGTAACCAAGAAGATTTTGGGGTATTTTGGTTAGTTGTTTGCAATATTGCAGGTGCAGGCAATTTTAGTACTTGACATGTTTGGTATCTATTTACTCAACACAGCCTCTTCCTTTATATTTTACCAAAAAATTGTATTATATTGTGTGTGTTTGCACTAAAATTCATTTATGTTATTCCTGAAAATGTGTGTTTGATAAACAATTGCGCAAAGGTCATGCAAGATAAAAAATTACAACTAACATTCTTTTATTCTACAGGACCTTTGCTTTCAGGAAATATACAATGTTCTGGGGGTTTGAGTAAGTTTATGGCCAAAAATTAAAAATTATTACTTGTATGTAAAAAATAAAAATAAAATTGCTCTAATGCCGAACTAGTTTAAATACCTAACTTCCGTTCCACAATCTGTCTTCTCCGGTAGGAGAAAGGGCGCAGCGTGGAAGTTTAAGTTTGTCTCACCTGCCAGCTGCCTGTAGTCAATGAAGGAAAGTGGGGAATGCATAACCTCACCCCCTCATTACACACTGCAGTTTAGTGGAAGTTCGTCACATGCTATAGCTAAATGTAGCTTAATGAAGCGCAAATAAAGTGTATGCAATCCGGGGGGGGGGGGGGTTGCATTGAGGAGGGGAGGGGGTGGCAGGGGGATGGTGGGGAGGCAGCAAAATGCACCTTTACCTATGTAGAAAAAAATCGCTGCACCTGCCCTGGCTGTAATCTGGCGTTGGTTGTAAACCTGTACTGGTTGTAGTCAGGCATTGGCTGAAATCAGGTGCTGGCTGTAATTAGTCACTGTCTATAACAGTGATGGAGAACCTTGGCACCCCAGATGTTTTGGAACTATATTTCCCATGATGCTCAACTACATTGTACAGTGCACGAGCATCATGGGAAATGTAGTTCCGAAACATCTGGGGTGCCGAGGTTCGCCATCACTGGTCTATAATTTGGTACTGGCTGTAATCCGGCATTGGTTGTAACTTGCTATAATGAGATCATTGGATCTGTATTTTGTGCCTGTTATAAGTACTGTCCATTGACAAGTGTGACCACAGGCATTACTAACAATGTGATTATTGTGATTGGCCACAGTGATCACATTGCACAGAGCCACTTTGCTGTGCATAGCTATTGTCTGTGATCATGCCACTCCAATGACAGTTGGACCATAGTTATTGCACACACAGTTAAGTAGGCACTCATGAGATGCACAGTAAAAAAAAAAATTTAAATGCCCCCCACCAGAGTATAAAGTGCCCCTTACTACAATAGATGGTATGGGGATCAAAATTGAATATATATGGAGTAAGAAACAAAAAAAAAAGATTGATCTGGTTAACCTTACTGACTGTTACAAAGCTACTGTAGTCACTATACCTTTAAGTCAAATTTGCAATATATTATTTAAAAAAAAATTCTATTTTTCAAGAGTTTAAATAATCAGGTTTTGTATTCTTAACCTCACACCACAGCTGTTACTGCTTTGAATAACAACTCCCCTGTAGGGTAATAAAACACATCCAATGGGTCAATGCAAGTGGAAAAAAAAAGAGGTCAAATATAGAACAACCACAAAATATTCTAATGTATGTCAGCAAAAGAGAGGAACATAGATATCTAAATAGACACATTTTGCTTACGGCTTAAATAGACACAAGCAAATGAGAATGTTTTCCAGATACTGTTATAATAAAGGTGTTGACTGAATTAAATGTAAATTCTATGTGCTATATTTTTTCCAGTCACTATTGTTTAATCTCAAAATGAATCAGACCTACAGTAAATATTATGGCACTCATTGGTGCATTCCAGTAAACAAAAAGTTTTTTTTTTTTGTTTGCAGTATTCTGCTGAATAAGTAATGAAGTTTGCACCTGACACCTGAAGTATATTATTGTGTGATAACTTCTGATACTGTGCATGAACTTTGTTTGATTAATGCATTGACTCTTTACTCACTGTTTTGCATATTAAGTGACAGTTCCTGCAAAACTGGTCTTTTTTTCAGGTTGGCTTAGAGTGCAAAATTGTAAAAACAATTACAGATACTAACAAAATGTTGTATTGTCTACAAAATCCCTTTATATATGTTTAGTTACAGTTCACCTGCTCAAAAATGTATATTTTAATATAGAACATTGATTTAGAACACTAATTTGTTTAACATTTATGTGTATGTATTAGGGCTAGTTTATACTTGCTTCAAAACATGGCTTTGGACACGCTTTGTTAAATCTCTCTGAATGACAGTCAACGCTCTTGTCACTAAATAAAATGGTTAGCCTACAGTCCTGTTTACACCTGCTTTTGCTTGGTGCTTGATGGGGCTTCGATGAGGCTTTGGTGAAGCTTCGATGGGGCTTCGATGAGCCTTTGGTGGGGCTTTGGTGAGGCTTCGGTGGGGCTTCAGTGGGACTTCAAGTGAGCTTTGCCATAGACTTCTATGGAGGCTTTGAAGATGCTTTGAAGCACCACTAAAGCTACATGGGGTATAATTTTTGAAGCAAAGTGAAAGCTAAGCAAAGCAAAAGCAAGGTGTAAACAGGACTGTAAGCTACCAATTTAGTGACAGGAGCTTTGACTAGTGTTCAGAGAGCTTTAACATAGCCTGTCCGAAGCCTTGTTTTGAAGCAAGTGTAAACTAGCCATTAATGTATGTTGAAGCCGAAGCAAGTGTAAATGAGCACTTACAAACATTTGCTTGGTTAATGATAAATGAAATGCTTTATTCAGTACAGAAAGTTTTTTTGTAGGAAATTAGTTAGTTGAATGCCTATCCCCAGGCAAAGCTTACTGCCTCTCAGTTACTCTTAGGGCTCATTTACACTTGCTTCAGCTTCAACACACATTAAAGCACCTACTGCTTCAACATGCTTTTATGATGTGTTTTTGATGCTTCAGTGGTGCTTTGATGAAGCTTCGGTGGTTCTTTGGAGAAGCTTTGGTGGTGCTTCAGTGAAGCTTTAGTGATGCTTCAGTGAAGATCTTTTGAAGCTTTGTTGAAGCTTTGCACATGCCCTGTGTGTGTGCATGGATATCTCATACCTGCAATTTTTCAAAAACAAAGCTAAAGCTGAATTAAAGCCTCTCAAAAGCTGCAGGTGCTTCAAGCAAGCTTCAAGAGAGCTTTGCCATAGACTTCTATGGAGGCTTTGAAAACGCTTTGAAGCACCACTAAAGCGACATGGGGTATGTTGGGCTTGTTTTGAAGCAAGTGTAAACTAGCCCTAACTCCTAATTTTTTTAAAATACTTTGTAAAGCAAGGTTTTCCTGTTCAAAGTTACACAAACATCTATACGTTGATGGATTCTGGGCAGTACTAGTCCGTTACAGGCGAGGGCCTACTGTTGTAGTGAATATGAGACAAAAATATTACTCCTTGAGGTGAGGATGAGGTAACTGATAAATGCATTATACCAATTGATTGCATTACCAATGGTAGAGATTGGGTATGGGAATGAATAGAGAGGGGGGAGACAGATGAATAGAAAAAGTAAGAGAGGGAGGGCAAGAGCTGTCAGAAAAGGAGGTTGGGGGTGTCGCATGGGCCTTTGTCTCATTATGTTATAAACCATGGGGGTCAGGGAGAGTTAAGGTTCTAGGAGGTGTTTGTCAAAAGCTGGAGGCAGGAAATGTTCTACCCAGGGTCGCCATGTTTTGAGGTGATGGGGGATTCTATCTAAGATTGTGGCTTCAATTTCGCTATGTATCATGGCTTTGTTGATTCTATTTTTGACTTCAACTATATTTAGCTTTTGGGTTTTCCAAGCCCTAGCTATCGTTTGGCCACTGTAGTAAGTTGAAGGAGGAGGTGGAGTTTAGCTCTGGTACAGTCTATTGTGATGCTGTTCAATAATGTAAGGTATGGTTCAGGGTCTAAAGGGACTCGGAGCAAAGTAGAGGTCATATGAAAGATAGATGTCCAAAAGTGTTGCACGACAGGGCACGACCACTATATATGAGCGTGTGTGCTTCTCTCCCCACAACCACGGAAGCATACCTGGGGTAGCCCTGCAAGACCTCATGAGGACTTTATAATTTGCTTCGAGTGCAATAACGTTTTGGGAAGAGGTCTTTTTGTTGGCCCATATACCTTTCCAGTCTTCTGCGTCTAGGTCTACTTCTAAGTCTTTGGACCATCGCATAGCGTATGGTAGGAGGCTAGCTGGAAGGGATGGGAGATGGCTATATAAGCAGGAAATTATCCCCAAGGCATGCGGATCTGAATCACATATGCCTTCATATAAAGATAGGCTATCTAACAATGATTGTGAGCCTATGATTGTCTGAGTAAAATGGGCAATCTGGAGGTACCAAAAGCACTCTTTAGAGGGGAGTTGTGTTTGAGCTTGTAGGCCAGGGAATGTTTTCAGGGAGTTGCTAGTGACAAGGTTGCGTATGTGTCTTAGTCCAGATTGGGTACAGGCCTGGAAGGAAGCTGGTTCGGTAAAGGCAGGGTAGAAATTTGGGTGATCGAAAAAGGAAAGTAATGGAGAGTGTGGGGACATTAGTTTAAATAGGTGTAAGGGAAGTTTGGCTAACAGACGTGCACCTGCACACAAGCACAGGCACACCAGTGTGTATCGGCGCATGCGCACACAGACGCGCACCAATGCGCGCACACGCGCATGTGCACGCACACGTGCACGTCTGGGCGCCACGTAGTTTCTTTAAAGGAACACTGACACATGAGCCTTGCTGAGTGGTCTTTCAGCTAGTACCTGTTACCTGTATCTGATCTGTTCCAGCGTACCTGTGCTTGACCCGGCTTGTACCTAAACCTTTCCGTTGACTTCTGCCTGCCTTCATGTGACCTCGGCTTGTGTTTGACTTCGTTCCTGCTTCGTGCTCCTGTACTGCGCTGCCGGACTGTGTACCGAACCCAGCCTGTATCCTGTCTTTAAATTCTGTCTCACGTTCTGGTACCTGCTCTGCTCAACTGTTGATGACCTCCTGGCTTATGATCCAGCCACGACTCTGCCTGCTGATCCAGCAACACGGAGTTCCAGTCCTCTGTGCCCATCCACTGATCTTCAGCTATCGGGTTCCTGCCAAAACCCATCCTGAGCCACCTGCTACATTGGCCCTTGTGCCACTCTGTGTCTTTCACTCCCTGTCATATCTACCAAGGGTGCTAGACAGGAGGTGCAAGAGAAGCCCTCTCTACAGCTCAGTCTCCACCAGGTAAGTGACAATGGGTCTCGTAATTTAATCCAGAGTCTAAGGGAATGTTGGGTTATAGGATTGGTAATGGGGCCATAAGCAGAATTGTACACCCATAGCAAGTTATTTACTGCCAGGGGGTGAAGATCTATTGCTTACAAACTTACCCACAGTGGAGTTTCGGATTTTGCATGGCATAGCGTGATCTGAGCTAGTTGGGTTGCATGATAGTACCAAGCAAAGTTAGGGAGTCCTAGGCCCCCACTAAGTTTGTTGCAGATCAATATGGTTCTTGAAACCCTAGGTTTCGTAGGGCCCCATATGTATTTGAATACCCGAGTCTGTATGACCCGGTGGAAGTAGGGGGGATTGTGACTGGGAGGACTCTGTAGAGGTATAGGAGTTTAGGTAATAGTGACATCTTGACACCCGTGACTCGCCCAAGCCAGGAAACACACAGCAGCTGCCAAGTGGCCAGCAGGGCGGACAGATGAGCCAGCATAAGGAGATAATTTGTTTGATAGAGGTGGGATGGGTTGCTGGTCAGGTTTATTCCTAGGCATGGAATCAAAGATGTGGACGAGATAAAGGGAAAATTATGTTGTAGGTGTTTGTACTCCGACTGTGGGAGGGACACGTTGAGGGCCCTGGATTTGGACTGATTGACCTCTAGGTCCGTTACTATTGCAAATTTGGGTAATGTCTGAATGAGATTTGGGAGTGTTGTGCGGGGAGTTATGAATAGTAAAGCGTCGTCGGCGAATAGACACAATTTATGGGTTGTGGAGGCAACCTCCAGGCATTTAATATTTGGGTTCATTCTTATCAGGGCTGCTAGCGGTTCAATTACGAGGGCAAAGAGTAGGGGGGAAAGGGGGCAACCCTGCCTTGTCCCCGTTGAATAGGAAAGCAATCTGAGTGAAACACAGAATACTTAACATATGCTTGGGGTTGGTTATATAAAGAGGTTATTCGTGTGTGGAAAGTTCGGACCAAAGCCCCAGCGTTGTAGTATAAAGTGGTGTAGGTAGGACCAGGACACTGTATCAAACGTCTTCCTAATATCGAGGGACAGAAGATGCATGGGTATCTACTAGCTAGGTGTTGTAGAAGGATTACTCATCGTAAGTTGTCGCTAGCCTGATGTTTTCACCCCTTCACCCCCATCTTTCACCCCTTTCTCCATCCTTCCTTTTTTATTTTTATTCCTCACCTCATCCACACTACTGTCATTCTATAATATATTGACCCACCAAACTGCAATCCCCATCAGCCCTCTCTCTCCCAGTCCTGCCCACACTCACATTCCCTCCCCCTCCTCATGATTGCTTCCACATCATCACCTTTCCTCCCCCCGCTCTTGCTATACATGTTTGTAACAGTCAAAACATCTCAGCACAAATTATGTTACCAAACATGAATGATCCTTTTAAATTTCTCACAACACTTCTAATACATGATCAGCGTTGGCCCATTTTTAAAGTTTTTAAAGTTTTTAAAGTATAAAGATAGATACCGCTCCCATTTTTTTTTCCTCCCACACTCCCCCTTCCCCCTTCACCCACTATAAATATGTGTCTACAAGCTGCGGCTGTTTACACCGCCTGATGAAGGAGCACGCATGCTCCGAACGCGAGCGATTCCAACCACGCCTACCAACGTCATCAATCCTGCTGACGTGCCTATCCTGGGACGCACTCACCTCGGAACCACGAGACGCAAGGGACCGGGGTGCGTTTCCCCACCATAGCCATGACACCGGAGGACGGCCGAGGACTTCAGACAAAATAAAGATACCGCTACGTGCCTGATATTTTTAAACAAAGTGTGAGTACATACTTTCTTTTTATTTTCACATACAGTTCCCACTGTAATTAGACCCACTACTCTTAGAGCGGCGCTGCTCGCTTTCTTTTATCCTTCTAGTTTATCTGGACTGACTGGCGACGTGGTGTTTGTTTGACGCTTTCCTTTGACGTCAGCATTGATATTTTTCTGTCCGCCAATCAGTGGAATGTATCGCGTGACGCCAATAACTCTGCCCTAACCATACCATACCAATTTCTATGGCCCCACATCTGAAGCAGGACCATGAATGGTGCGGTATGGTTCGGTTGCATGGGCCGCTTTCATAATGGAAACATTAAAAATAGCGTACCGTATCAAACCAAACTGATCCGCTCAGTGGAAACGAGGCATTAGTGTTCTTGTGTTGAAACTGAAGCACCTGAGCATGAGAACGATCATAACAGAAATGCAGTTCACATCAAATTTTTAAACTTTGCAGAGTAAAAAAATGAGTTTTACGAGACTATGTGCAAAACATTTCAGTAAATGAATGGGGTCTGAACCAGTGCAACCCAAATAGGGTTAAGTTTTCCAGCATAGTGTAGAAAGTACATACCCGGACACGGTCCACTGGGTCTCAGTTGGTTAGAATCATCAGATGGCCTGCAAGGGTCAAGTTCCCCACAAGCAACTGAGGACAAATTACCAGCAAAAGGTCTTCGGATCACTAAAGCCATTGTTGGGTGCCCGGTATGAGGTTTCCTTCTGAATAGATGATGGGCCTGGCTGGTTACGTTTCAGTGTTGTGGTGTATGGGCAGGCTGCAGAGCAGGCTGGTGTTTGTGGCAGTAAAGTATCAGACTGTTGAGCCGGGGGTTGCCAGGTGGAGGGATTCTAGGAGGCGCTGCATCGATTCAGGCAAAGTGCAGGAGTGTTGCTGGCCATGGTAGGAGAACTGCATGGCGAATGAGAATCGCTAGGTGTATTTGAGCTGGTGTTGCAGTAAGATTTGGAGTTGAGGCTTCAAAGAACGGCGTTTAGCTATTGTGGGGGGGGGGGGCAAATCAGAGAAGAGTTGGTATGCATGGTTTTGGAACAGGAGAGCGGCCTTGTTGCGAGCAGCAGTGAGAAGTTGCTCTTTTGTACGGAAAAAATGCAGTTTAACAATTATATCCAGTGGTGGGCCGTCTGTCTTATAAATGGGAGAGAAGTGTGGCATTCTCCTCACAGAGCTCTGCCTGCTCTTGAGCATGTTCCTGCAGAGTCAGCTCTATATCATCTACCCTCATTTCCAAATCTTCTGTGCATTGGCCTAGTTCTCTTATCTCTTGGGAAAGTCTATTTGTAATCTGGTCTGTGGTTGCTTTAAGGGCCCTCTGCAGCATGGATTCCATGTTGGTGGGGACCCCAAAGCACCCTCCCCATTTTGATGGCATGGGGCCTGGAATGGTTCAGGGGGGTTCGCTTGGACACTTTTTTTTAATCTTGGCGTGGAGATCCCCTGAATATCCATACCAGACTGGGGGGATCCCACGCAGTTTTTTTCCATGATTTTTATCTATATTACCGGGAGCCAGCAATACATTACAACCACGAGCAAGTTTAAATTAAATTTTTTCCTTTAGAAATGTAATTTTGCTGTGGGACTGTAAAACACATCAGACAGATGTGCTAATTTACAGGCAGACTAAGGAGACATCCCCAGACACGATATTCAAAGGAATATTTTATTTTTATTGTTTCACTTTAAGCATTCTTAAAATCACTGCTACTGAAAAAACGGTTGTTTTTAAAACTTTTTTTGCATTGATACATGTCCCCTGGGGCAGTACCCGGGTCCATATACACTTTTTATGGCTATAATTTGCATATAAGCCTTAAATAGGCACTTTTGATTTGTCATGTTCGTGTCCCATAGACTTTACCGGTGTGCGCATGTTCACACAAATGTTTTGCCTGTTCGCATGTTCTGGTGCAAACTGAACCGGGGGGTATTCGGCCCATCCCTAATTTAGATGTTACTCTCTCAGCTTTCTCGTGTCCTTGTACTTCAGAAAGGTTTAGACTCAGGTGATTCAAAGACCATAGCTTTGGATTACTACCATAGACCTTCAGCCTGCTTGTGTTGCATTAATTATCAGCTTGGATGTTGGAAGTGTATGGATTCAAACAACTTTTAAATCAATTTAAAACTGAACTTCAATGGTTTGGAAAGCATAAGTAGATAAGGAAAGAAAAGTTACACTTACAACAAGGCTGAAATTTCAAGCGTAAAAAGTATTTAGTCTGGCTATGATGTCACACAATGTCACACATCCAACCAGATGTCACACATCCAACCAGTTTCACAAAACTGTCGTCTACTGAGAATGGAGGATCCCTGAAACATCCAAGCTGATAATTAATGCAACACACAGGCTGAAGGTCTATGGGAGTAATCCAATGCTGTGGTCTTTGAATCCCCTGGGTATTCCCCTTTATCCCAGACAGGTCAGGGATGAAGTTGTGGAGACGTTTAAAGCAGGGTTAGGTTATAAAAAAATATCCCAAGCTTTAAACATCTCACGGAGCACTGTTCAACCCATCATCGGAAAATAGAAAGAGTATGGCACAAACCTACCAAAACATGGCTGTCCACCTAAACTGACAGGCCGGGCAAGGAGAGCATTATTCAGAGACAGTGGTGGTAAGTTTTTTGGGTGGGGTGGCAAACAGTACCACCCCCCACCCCGGTCGGTCGGGTGGGTCTGGTGCACTTACCCCATCTATGATGGGCAGTGCTTTTCCCATGCTTCATCGGCGGCTCCCCTTGCTCGGTGACGGCTTTCACAGGTATCATCATGGCTTCTGTTTCCTCCCTCCTCCTCGGTGGCCAATTGGGACTCTTCTCTTTTCGGCCAATCGGAAAAGGGTCTCAGACCTGCTTCTGATTGGCCGGATTGAAGATCAGTGTTTCAATAGCAAATATTAATTTGCTGTTGTAACACCTGGGTGGGCTCCTGGCGCAATGCTCTGCATCACTAGCCCACCCTATTTTGAAGCCTATTAGAGCCTCTGGCTCTATTTAGGTGCTTCAAAAAAACACCCCGCCGCTGTAATTCACACACCCAACATCCTGAATGGGCTGGATGCATGAATGGGAGGTGGCGGTGTCCTGCAAAATAGCAGACATGGATAGAGCATGGGGGTTGCTGCCGTGGATAGAGGGGGCGGCGCTCCAGTGCCCCTAGTGTACGGGCCACCACTGATTGGAGAAGCAGCCAAGAGGCCCATGGTAACTCTGGAGGAGCTTCACAGATCCACTGCTCAGGTGGGAGAATCTATCCACAAGACAACTATTAGTTGTGCACTACACATATCTGGCCTTTATGGAAGAGTGGCAAGAAGAAAGCCATTGTTGAAAGAAAGACATAAGAACTCCCGTTTGCAATTTGCAAGAAGCCATGTGGGGGACACAGCAAACATGTGAAAAAAGGTGCTCTGGTCAGTTGAGACCAAAATTTTACTTTTTGTGTGGCGGAAAACTAACACTGCCCATCACCCTGAACACACCATCCCCACTGTGAAACATGGTGGTGGCAGCATCATTTTGTGGGGATGCTTTTCTTGAGCAGGGACGGGGACGCTGGTCAGAGTTTATGGCGAGATGGATAGAGCAAAATACACAGCAATCTTAAAAGAAAACCTGTTCAAGTCTGCAAAAGACTTGAGACTGGGGAAGAGGTACACAAACAGCCAGAGCTACAATGGAATGGCTTAGATCAAAGCATATTCATGTGTTAGGAGTGGCCCAGTCAAAGTCCAGACCTAAATCTTAAGCCTCGTACACACGATCAGATTTTCTTATGGGAATTGTGTGATGACAGGCTGTTGGTGGAAAATCTGACCGTTTGTACGCTCCATCAGACAATTGTCAGATTTTTCGTGGACTAAAATGTTGGATGGCAGGCTTTAAAATTTTCAGCAGACAAATGTCTGTTGTCGGATTTTCCAATCGTGTGTACAAAAGTCCAAAGTACAAACACGCATGCTCGGAAGCAAGGAGGAGCCAGAAGCGGCCGTCTTGTAAACGAATGTTCGTAATGGAGAATTAACATTCGTGATGTGGCAAATTATGAAATCTCGAAATGCAGCGCACATTCTCTTCTTCTTTAATGTGATAATAATGAAGCTGCTTTGCTGGTGATACTGATAGAGTTCTGCCAAACGTATTTAAAAGGCTTTTATTTTCTAGTAATATCAAGAATAATATGATTATGCTTGTTTTTTTTTTTGGGCAAGTTACCACAACACCATTATCCTGTCGTTTTTAAGATCAAAGATACAAATATGTTGGTGTCCCTTGTCAATTTTACATTGTATTTTTTTTACATGTAACTGCCTACTCCCAAACTGACATTTGAAGTAAAACACATAGCCAAGTATTATTCTCCACAATTTTTTTTTTATTGTGCATTAAAAAAAGAAAACAAATACAATTAGACATGCTATCTGTCAATAGAACTTAACCAAAAAATGCATTCTATGCATCCAAAAATATAGAAAAAATATAGAAAATATACCAAATCAAATCGATTAATAAAGCAACCAGTTTTTGGTCCAATAAATCCTCCTCCTTCTGTTCCTGGACTGGACTTGGGTCAAAGCAATAACTATAAGGCCAATAATAAATAACACGTTATCTCCTCTGATTTAGCAACATGTCTGGTTGACAAACTGAAAAGCGCAAATCAACACTCACCAAACTTCTACTAACACAAAATTAGCAAAAGGAGCCCAAAGGGTGGCGCCTGACAATTGAACTTCCTCTTTATCAACTCGTAGTACATCTAGTACGTCACTATGTGTGTGTTTGTTGGCCAACAATTGTGTACCATTTGTATGCAAGACAAAATCCAGGCACACGCCCTTCGGACACACTTAGCTGGTCCAGGTGCGGAAATGATCCCAACTTTACAGTTGGGAACCACCCATATGCATGGACCAGCAGCTGGCTGAGCCTCTTAGCGAGCCACTGGGTGACTGAGCCAGCTGCTCTGGCCCCCTCCACAGCACAGCTCTCCAATGAGCACTGGAGGGGTATAGCAGAAAGCTGGTGACTGACAGTCACCACTACTTTCTCAAAGCAGAGGGGAGAACTGAGAAATCAGCTGCATTTGATCACCCAGTTCTCAGTGCAGAGGCAATGGGGGACAGATACAGTATTAGATTGATGCTGCATCCATCTAGGTGAGTATAGCTAGCTCTAAGACTCATGCATACCCATGTATGTTGAGCTGTGTTGACCTTAGTTAATCAGCACAGGTTCAACGGCAGGACACAGCAAATACTATTGCTGTCTATGTGCCCAGTTCACACCAAAGCATGCTGGTGTGCGCTGAGGAAAAATGTAGACAATTTGCAATTTTTGCATGTCATAATATAGAAAAAGGAGCACTGTGAAGTGTTGTAACAACGCAATATAGAGCACAACAGTAGCACACCTGTTATGCACATGTTAACATGCACCTGTTGGGGTGAACAAGCCCCTAATGTTTCCTTTGAGATTAGCATATTTTCATTTAATTAAAAGTCATTATTATTTGTGCTTACATTTACTTATTAATTTTAATTAGATCTGTCTGGGTACTTTTTAATTAATGTCTTTGTTTGTTGTACAAATGCTTTGGAATATAATAATAGTGAAAGCATAGTTATGACTGTTTGTTCTTCTGCAGCAGTAACACGCAATCAGTAAACCTTTTAATATGTTGCATGAACTGAGCTAAAGTATCTTGAAGAAAAACGAATTATGAAAAAATAAAAATAAGTTAGCGATAATCAGATAATATACAGGTTAACAACAGAAAGATAATGAACACTGCAGTGCAGTGGCAGATGGTACTAAATATTTTTTGGGGGGACGGCAAACAAACCTGGCCTCCTCACTCGCTCTACCCCCTCCGACAGGTTGGACTTACCTTAGGAGGCCAATGACGTGGAGGTGCTGGATCAAGGGTAGGATTCCTGGAAGCTGAAAGAGGTTGTTGCTGCCCCTCCGCCCCTCCCCCTGCTGCTCCTCGCTGCATGATGGCCTGAAGCGAAGGGAAGGGAAGGGAAGAGCCGGGCTGTTGCTTCTCCTCCCGGCCGAACAGGAAGTGGGTCCTGAGACCCAAATAGCTGGGAGTCCTAAGACTCCCTGGCCAATCGGGGACTCAGGACCCGCTTCCTGATTGGAGGAGAAGCAAGAAGATATTAGCAAATATTAATTTGCTAATGTCACACAACTGGGTGGGCTTGGGGCACAGTGCTCTGCACCCTGAGCACACCCTTTTGAAGATAATTAGAGCCTCAGGTTCCAATCATGAAAAAGAAAAAAAACACATTGAAATCCATGCATCCGGTGCCCTGCATGTGGATGAGAGGCCAGGCACATGGACTAGGAGGGGTGACGCCCCTGCGCCCCTTATGGAGCAGCTGTCACTGCTGAGGGCTGTGAGTAATTGGGAGTATTGTGAGTACTGAGGGCTGCAAAGAATTGGGAGCATTGTCAGGACTGTTTAAATGGGAGCATTATGTGAGCTGAGGACTGTGGAACTGGGAACACTGTGAGTACCTGAGAACATTTTGAGCACTGATGGCTGAAAGTGGAGACAGGGAGAAGGATCATGGAACAAGAACAAGGGGAGATGCCAGGGTCCATGTGAGAAGGGAGCAGGAGGAGAGGACGCCAGAGGTCTTGTGATTAGGGAGCAGAAGGGCAGGGCATCAGAGGCCATGTGATTAGGGAGCAGGAGGATAGAACACAAGAGGCTGTGTGATTAGGACCGTGGTCGTTGGATGGTATTGTCGGATCTCGCCTGTATATGTTTGCTGGGAATGCAGGATTATTGGTTAAGGGGGTCATGGGACCTGGGGTATTCAGTATTTTGGAGTGTGTGGTGGCCGTTCGGGAGTAGTGCAGCGTGGCGCTAAGCATGGGGTGGTGCGTGACCTGTTTGGGGACGTGGAACGAGTGTATCCATGGGAGGCCTGTCAGAGTAATGGAGGAGAATGTTTGTTCAATGTGGATCCAATCTTTGTGAGCCTGGTTTGAATGCCAGTCGACAATTCGGGTCAAGTGGCATGCCCAGTGGTATTTGGCGATGTCGGGCAGGCCCAGGCCACCCTTTAACTTGGGAAGTGTTAAGCGGTTCCAGCTGAGTCTCGGTGTGTTGTATGACCATACAAAATGTCTGCATATGCATTTGTAAGACGTATAGAAAGAAGGCGGGAGCTTAATTGGTATAGCTTGTAGTAAATAAAGGAGTCTGGGCAATATGTTCATTTTCAGTATGGCAATTCTGCCAAACCATGAAAAGGATCCATGGTGCCATTTTAGGAGATCAGATTGGATGTGTTGTAATATGTGTTGTAAATTAAGAGCGTATAAGTCAGAGAGTTTGGTGGGAATTTTAATGCCCAGGTAGGTGATAGCATGGGGTTCCCAAGTAAAAGGAAAATTGAGTTTGCATTGGGCGACTAAAGTCGATGAAAGGGATACGTTAAGGACTTGAGATTTGGCGAAGTTGATCTGTAAATTCGAGAGGCTTTTGAAGAGGGCGAAGTCCTTGAGGAGGTTAGGTATAGTAATCAGAGGGTCAGTCAGAAAGAGAAGAATATCGTCAGCATAAGCCACTATTTTACGGTGTTTCTGGTTGATTGGAATGCCCTTGATGTCTAGATTGCTCCGGAGTTTGCGGAGAAGCGGTTCCATGGTAAGTAGGAAAAGCAAGGGAGAAAGAGGGCACCCTTGGCGTGTACCGTTGGAAACCGAGAAGGCGTTCGATAGGTGGTGTTAACTCTAATTTTGGCAGTTGGGGAAGAGTATAAAGCTAGTATCAACTGGAGCATGGAGGGAGGTATACCCACTGCTTGAAGCGTCGCTTCCATGAAGTCCCAAGCCACCCTATCGAACGCCTTCTCGGCATCAAGGGATAAGAAAAAGCCTTTAGTGGAGGTCGTAGTTAGCCAATGGTGAATGTTGATCGCCTTTGTGGTGTTGTCTCTGGCTTCTCTGCCAGAGACAAACCCCACTTGGTCTAAATGGATCAGTTTAGGTAGAAGGGGCTGTAGTCGGTTGGCTAGTATCTTGGCATACAATTTAACTTCTACATTAAGTAGAGAAATGGGTCTGTAATTTGCTACTAGAGTGGGGTCCTTATTTGGTTTCGGTATGAGAGTGATATGGGCTTTTAGGAGGTCTCTGGTGGTGGATGTATTAGAGGGAACGCTATTAAAGGATTTAAGAAAATGGGGGAGTAAAATGTCGGAAAATGACTTATAATAGCAGATGGTGAGGCCATCTGGGCCTGGGCTCTTACCGGGATTCAGCTGTTTTAGGGCAGTCAGTGTCTCGTCCATCGATATTGGAGAAGCTAGTGCTTCGGAATCAGCAGTGTCGAGAGGGTCGGGGGAGTACTTTCTTAAGAAAGATTGAAACAATTCATGTCTGTCGGTATTGGAATGGTATTGCATTAGGCAAGTTATATAAGTTGGAAAAGTAATTGACAAACTGTCGGGCGATGTCTTCCATCTTGGTCAGTGATGTGCCTGAAGAAGTTTTAAGCGTGTGTATGGTGTGGAATGCTTTTTTGGCTTGTAATGACCTGGCCAGCATTTTCCCAGATTTGTCGCTGAATTTGTAAAATAGCTTTTGCGATAGGGAGTACTTCCGACGTAGTGATTTATTTAATTCAGTGAGAAGTTCCTCTCTGGCGAGAATCAATTCAGATAGGGTGGCGGATGCTCGGGGCACTTTATGCGTTTTTTCAAGTGTGCATATACGTTGAGTCAAGGTCTCAACATGTGCTTTGCGTAGTTTAGCCCGTGCCGTTGCTAAAGAAATAAAGTGGCCTCTCATTACGCATTTATGGGCTGCCCATACTGTTGCCGGTTCAGTGTCAGTCGGTGTGTTATTCAAGAAATATTGAGTAAGGTGAGTCAATAGCTTTTGGCTCGTGTCTGAATCAGAGAGCAGGGAGCTGTTGAGGTGCCAGATGCGCGAGTTGTGTATCGTGTGAGGTAAGGATAAGGTCATAGTGATCGGGCTGTAATCCGACAATACCATAAGTTCAATGGTTGCCTTAGAGAGATATGAGAGGCCGGATTGGGAAATGTAAAAATAATCTAATCTGGAGTGCCTATTGTCAGGAGCAGAAAAAAAGGTATAGTCTTTGGTGGTGGGGTGGAGTGTACGCCATGTGTCGTGTAGTAGAAGATTATGGAGCTCTAATTTAATAGCTTTGAGTGCTTTGTAGGTGAGGACGGAGTTGCTATTAGAGGAGCCTAAGTTTGGGCATAAAGTAACATTAAAATCTCTGCCAACTATGAGTGTGCCAGATTGAAATGCAGTCAACATGTGAAAGGTGTTTCGGAAAAAGGTCACTTGATGGCAATTTGGTGCATAGAGATTGGCAATGGTGATAGGCCTGTTGTGTAGCATACCTTTCAGGAAGAGAAATCTTCCTTTCGAATCTGCTTGTGTGGTTATATTCTGGAGCGAACAGTGCTTCGATATGAGTATGGAAACACCCTTGGACTTGGCGTCCTCATTAGAAGTGTGAAAGGCCAGGGGAAAGTGGTTGTTGTGTAGTTTCGGAATTGAGTCTGACCTAAAGTGGGTTTCCTGTATCAAAGCGATGTGTATTCTAGATTTATGTAAAGTAGCGAGTAATAGCGCCCGTTTTTCAGGCGTGTTCAGGCCCTGAATATTTATGGAGCAGAGTTTGAGTTGTTCGTGAGCTTGTATGGTACAAGTCGGGGGAGGGATGGGGCACATCGTTGCTGTAAGAGAGCACTGTGCGTGAACTGTGTAAACAGGGTAGGCTTGTTACGTGTGCAAGGTATCCACGGGAGTATTTATTGGAGAGAGTGACGGTAGGTGGTGATAGCCACCGAGAGAGACCGATGAGGCAAAGGTAATTTTATTCCTTCCTACCTCAGTAATATGAGAGAATCTGTATTGTACAGGGTGAAAAGGGGAAAAGGGGCTATGCCCACAAATGGAAATGTGAACACACCCCTGGACACCACTGTGTGGGGGTTGGAGTGAGCCGGGCTAGAGAGGATAACGTAAGAAAGAGTGACAATAGTGCCGGACCAAGGTAGCCTAAGATAGAGGCATGTGGAGCTACAGAAGGTTATGGAGGTGCACCAGGGATGATTTATAATGATGGCGGTGGTAATTGGTAGGTGCCTGGTAGTATGGGAACTGAAGGGTAATAACCCTCTGTGACACAGACATATAAGTGCAGAAATGCATAGAGGCATAAAGGAGGTCTATAGACAAATGGTCAGGCTGATATCCAAAAACAGCAGCTAACTAGGTGGGAACCTCATATAGAACAAAATCCTGTCATGGCATCAGCAAACTAATGTTAACCTTGAATCGTTTAGTGAAAACCACAATCATAGCAGAAGAAGGTAAGCAAAATGAGGAAAGACAAAAAAAAAAAACTTTGTTGGGATTATTAGACCTGTATCTTATCAGTAAGTGAATAACAGCAACATAGAAAAATAGAAAAACAACCGCAACGAATTGGTTACTGTAAATATGGGACAAGGTCCCATCAAACCTGTGAGGAACAGTAGGTGAGTGATGCTTCCGTTGCGGTGAGTAGTGAAACAGGAGGGGGAGCCCCAGAGAACGGAAAAATGTCCGGGAGACGAGAGACAAGATTCGTAACCGACATGGCACATGGGTGAGTGTAGGTGTTTTCCGACTTTGGTTCATAGTTCAGTGGTCAGGTAACAGCCTGGTTGGAGGCAGCGTGTGGCATAAAAGTCCCTGCAGGGCGTCAAGGTGATGTAGGTGATGTTGTTGAAGGGAGACCGCTGCACGGTTGAGAAGCGATAGTCGTCCTGCAAGGGTAGTCAATTACAGTCCAGAGGTCGATGATTCCAGGCAGAGCAGGTGAAGGGGGATCGGCAGCTGCCGAACTTGGAAATCTGAGTGTCTGCAGGACATTGCGGTGCATGAGAGGTATAGGAGGCCGGTATCCTGGGATATATGTGTTCTTGGCTACGAAACCCCGGATAACAAGCGGAAGTGTGCTCGAGACAGTCAGATGTGGAGGCTAGAAGGGGCGGAGATTCAGCCGCGGGGCATCATGGAGCATGTAGTTTGAGCCAGGGGCGGTTTGCGAGGGACAGAGTTCTCTAGTGCTAGTAAAGTGGAGGAGGAATCTGAGGAGAACGGGGTGAACACTAACTCCTAGTACAGAGGAGACAGACTGAGGACCAGTACTGTAACATATAAAAGTCAACTGTGAAATTAAGAGCTGGTCACATAGCTAGAATAGAGGAGCACGAACGGAATGAACTTGAAACAGGGTAGAGGTGAGGGCGGTAGCAGTCTATTTACCCAACTTTAGCGGTCCCGTCTGGCCCTTCTGGAGGTTGGAGGGTTGAAGGGGTTGCGGTTGTCCACGGCATCTCTGGAGTCGATGCGGGTGTTTGTAGCGGAAGGAGAACGTCTGTGTCTGGAACTGGTATCCTGCGCATCCATATGTTCCGGGCAGATGTGTTTCTCCTTACTGCAGAGCGACGAAAGTCCACAAAACATTTGGGCACAGCGACCGGAGGGATGTGGAGAATGTGAAAAAATTGAGGCAGATCATCGGGCACTTTTAGGAATGCCATGCACCCTTGAGAGGTGGCGGCTAAGCAAAAGGGGAATTTCCATTTATATGCTATACCGTTGGCACGGAGGGCATCAAGAAGAGGTCTCAGGTTTCTGCGGTGCTGGAGAGTGATACCGGAGAGTTCCTGGTAAATTTGGACAGTGTGTTCAGCATGGATGATCTGCTGCTTCCCTCTAGCTCTTCGTAGTATCTCCTCTTTCAATTTGAAATCCGGTATGCAGCATACCACATCTCGTGGTGGGTCGTGTCTCTGCCCCTGGGCTGTAGGGCGCGATGAATCCTGTCCATGAGGATCGGAGTTTGGGAAGGCCTTTCTAGGAGGTGATTGAACAGGCTGGTGACCTCAGAAGCGATGCGAGCCCCCTCAATGGCCTCTGGAAGACCTCTGACTCTAAGGTTGTAGCGTCTGCCCCTGTTGTCGAGGTCTTCCAGGTGCCTCTGCATATCATGCAGCTGAAGTGTGTGCGTGTCCACATGGTGGGTAGTTTTTTAATTTGGGTGTCTTGCCTGTCCACCATTTCTTCAACTGACAGCACCCTGTTGTTGAGCGCTCGAATGTCTATGCAGAGTTCCGAAATGGCCGCCGACAGAGTATCCTTAATGTAGGCAGCTATGGTCCGGAGATCCTGTATACTCAGCTGGGGTTGCTGTGAGGGTGGTAAAACCGGTTCTAGAAGAGAGCTCGATCTGGGAAAACAGCTGGGGGAGCCGTGAGCGGTGCTTCGGTCAGCGTGGGAGAAGAGGCCTGTGAGGTCCTGAGGCGAGCGGTCGCCATATTGTCCCTTTGAGAGCGGAACATGTCCGGAATATTAGATGAAAGGCCCCCCGTTATTCCTGCGAGGAGAGCGGGAACGGGAGGTCGAGGAGTTCAGCGAGGCAGTCCCCATTATTTCAGGTGGGTAAAGGGCAGAAATACCTCTGATATTTAGATAGCAGGTCGTGTGGCAGAGGGAGCTCAGGATTTAAGCGGCCATCTGAAAGCCCCGCCTGACCACCTCAATAACGTTTTTCTTTGTTTCTTTTATAACATTTTGTAAATAATTATGTTTTCTCCTTCACTGATGGGCACTGATGAGGCTTCACTGACGGGCACTGATGAGGTGGCGCCAATGAGGTGGCACTGATGGTCACTGATGATAGGCCCTAATATGCAGCACTGATAGGCACTGATAGGCGGCATTGATGGGCACTGATAGATAGCACTGGTATGCAGCACTAGACAAAAAAATGGGTAGTGGCACTGCTAAATAGTATGAGATTTAATACATTAGTCCATCAATAAGTCCTTGAAGTGGATACTCAGTATATGTGGAGGGGGAGTGATGAAGAGGTGAGACCTGTATAGATTATTTTAGCAGTCCAAAAAAACCTTGGCAGCCTTTGAGGGGGGAGTTGAAAGCAGACTCCAGATATGCAAATTAGAAAAGAAACACAGGCGCCTCTAGGTTAGAACTGTAAACAATTCAATGAGATACATGTGCATTATCCACTTACATGGAGGTTAAGTAAGTAAGGCACAAGTCCATCCACACTGGCAGGGTGTTCACTGCAGAGCGGCGTTCTGAACAGCTGATTTTTCTGCCTGTGGGGGAGAAATCCTAGCCAGCAGGATCTCTGGGACTACAACAATGAAACCGAGTCTTAGATCAGGCCGATGGTGAGGGCTGGAAAGCGACACCGGGAGTGATTACATCCGCTAGTGAGACTTTGGCTGATAACAGCCTTATATGTGCCTTGGAACACTGCCATCTAGTGGAAAGAATGTGACATCCTTTCCAACATGAAATACCCAGAGCTAAAAATACAGTCTGGACTGACTGGTGTTCCTGAAGCCATAGGGAAGTCCCCGTGGCGTCAGAGGGGGCGGGGTCACCTGGGTACGTCACCAGCTGGCCCCACCCTCAGTTATATAAGAACTGTCACAAGCAAAGAAGTGTCACATGGCGGGAGCCTCTCATTGAGGAGGATCGGTCTCTGCTTTTTTTTTCATCGCAGGGAGATAGAAGAAGATGAATGGACATTGTGCGACATTTATTATAATTTTTTTTTCTATAAAGGACTTGTCCCCAAGCTGTGTATTGTCATTTTTAAAATTTTGACACTTTTTTGGTGAAATGGTAGAGGTACATTTTGGTTCAGGGTTTCCCTTAATATTCATATATTAATATTCATACCAAAGGGCCTGGTAATGGACTGGAGGGGTCCTATGCTCCTTTTATTTTCAATGAGTTGTATCTATATTGCTGAGACCCAACAATTCATTACAGCCACGAGCAGTTTTAAATGACAATTTTTCCTTTAGAAATGTAATTTTGCTGTCGTACTGTTCTAAACATGGGAAAAATGTGCCACTTTACAGGCATACTATAGACACCCCCCAGGCACAATATTTAAAGGAATATTTAATTTTTATTGTTTCACTTTAAGCATTAAAAAAATCACTGCTCCCAAAAAAATGGCAGTTTAAAAAAAAAAAATTGCATTGATACATGTCCCCTGGGGCAGGACCCAGGTCCCCAAACTTTTTTTATGACAATAACTTGCAATAAGATTAAAAAAATGAGCACTTCTGATTATTCATGTTCGTGTCCCATAGACTTTAACGGTGTTCATGTGTTCTTGCCAAATTTTTGGCCTGTTTGCATGTTCTGCTGCGAATTGAACAGGAGGGTGTTCGGCTCATCCCTATATATATATATATATATATATATATATATATATATATATATATATATATATATATATTACCCGCTTGCGGACCAGCCGCCGCAGTTTTACTGCGGCAGGTTGGCTCCGCTGAGCGAAATCACGTTATTGTATGTAATCTCGCGAGGTCCCCATAGCAGGCGCACGCGTGCCCGCCGCAAGCTCTGTGAGTTCGACCATGGGTTAACCAGGAGGGGGTGCTGCAGGGGTTAAGTGTGTCCTAGGGAGTGATTCTAACTGTGGGGGAGATGGGCTATGTGTGACATGACACTGATCACTGTTCCTAATCATAGAGAGCTATGATCAGTGTCCTGTCACTAGGCAGAACGGGGAAATGCTTGTTTACATCAGCATTTCCTCGATCTTCCTCTCCGTGTGACGATCACGGATATCCCCGCGGACATTGAATCCGGGATATAACCGTGATTGTCTCATGGAGAGGAAGAACCCGGGAAATGCTGATGTAAACAAGCATTTCCCCTTCACTGCCAGTCACATTTACACAGTAATCAATGCATTTTTAATCGCACTGATTGCTGTATAAATGTGAATGGTCCCAAAATAGCGCCAAAAGTGTCCACCATAATGTCGCAGTCATGATAAAAATAGCTGATCACTGCCATTACTAGTAAAAAAAAAAATTATTAATCAAAATGCCATAAAACTATCCCCTATTTTGTAGACGCTATAACTTTTGCGCAAACCAATCAATAAACGCTTATTGCGATTTTTTTTTACCAAAGATATGTAGAAGAATACGCCTAAACTGAGGAAACAAATGTTTTTTATATATTTTTGGGGGATATTTATTATAGCAAAAAGTAAAAAATACAGCTCTCTGTCAATCTTTTTTTGTTTATAGCGCAAAAAAAACGCAGCAGTGATCAAATACCACCAAAGGAGAGCTATATTTGTGGGTAAAAAAATACGCCAATTTTGTTTTGGAGCCACATTGCACGACCGTGCAATTGTCAGTTAAAGCGAAGCAGTGCCGAATCGCAAACAGTGCTCTGATCTTTGGCCAGCCAAATGGTCCGGGTCTGTGTTGCGTTTGTTAAAATATGATTTTTTAAACATCAGACCTAACATTAGATGGGAGAAATTACAAGTTCAGTTGATCAGATTCTCTGGTTTGAGTAGAATTCTCAAACAAATGCTGTTTTCAGACAATGGTGTTTAGATAGCATTCTTTCATTCAAATTGACAGTTTGAAGAGGCTATTGTCTCGTCAGCTACAGTAAACAGGCTGAGAGTGTCCCTCAGATTGAAAAGAATGACTGTTATATTGATGACAGGATTTCGTTTGAGGAGACAATGGTTAGTTAGCCCATTGTCTCGTCAGCTACAGTAAACAGGTTTGGAGGGTCTCTCAACCTGAAAAGAATGACTGTTAGTCGGTTGTTAACTTTGGTCAACAAACTGGGATATAAAATGGATGGGTAGAGACACAGAGGGAAGACTGGAACACATCATGCTGTAACATCAGGACACACATCATCATGCTTTGAAGATCAGAAGAAGCCGCTCATGATACAAGAACAGAACCTGGTCTCCAAGAAGAAATATTGCCAATTGGAGATCATGAACATTCAGTAACAGAAGTTAAGTAACCCTTTTACATGTATTTGTACTGTTAGACTTTAGGCTGTTCTATTTTCTAGGCATTTTGCTTGTTATAGATATCTGTCAGTCTTGTATTGTATTCCTAAGATTGTAATAGTTTTGTACAGCAGCTTTGTATAGTAAAAAGCACATTTATACACTGCAGAAATCTCAGCTTCCTTGTTATACCACAGAGTAACCTTGCTAGATAGACGCAAGCAATACATTTGGGGGCTCGGCTGTGACTGTGCTATAGTTCAATTGAAGCAGAGCTGTTTTTTCTGTAGTGTGTAGCTTGTGCTAGGTAAAATGCTGCGTAAGCTGTTTAGGAAAGTAAAGGCTGCAGAGAGTCCTGGTGACCAGAAGGAAGTGTGCAGCTTACCTATCTGGGCCAGAGACAATGAGTGGGAGCCTCTTGCTAAAGAATTTGTGAAGTATGCTTCTCCCTTGAAGCTGACTTGGGGTGATAAAGTCTCAGATCATTTTGGAGATTTTAGCCTTAAGGGGTTGGATTTGAGTAAAAAAGAGAAGAAGACAGTGTCCAAATTCGGATGGTATTTTCTTCACACATTTTACACTGAATCACATAGAAGGGAGAAGGCAGAGGCAGAAGTTAAGGTATTAAAAGACCAGCTAGCAGTTGCTTCAGAGTGTGTATGTTCAACTGCTAGTCGGGCTGATGATTTGCAAGAGCTGTGTGCAGCCCTCATGACCAAATCAATTAATGCCTTAAGGAAAAGGAAGGGCCGTAAACCTGTTAGTAAAGCCAGGGTACGTGCCATTGTCACATCCCAAAATTGGGATTGTAAGGATGTGCTCTCCTCAAATGATAGTGAGGATGAGGAGATTGATGTTTTGCATGATGATCTGCTAGTGCGAAAGAAAAAGAAAAAGTATGCCAGACCTCTCATTACTAAGCATAGGAAACGGCAACATGATAGAGAGGATATGGCAGATGGGGAGGTGCATTATCGCAACCCCAGAGATGTTGAATTTGAAGAAGTACGGGAGTTTACACAAACTGAACTCCATGAGCTGGCAAAACAATACAAACAAAGGTCTGGGGAGCCTCTAGTGAGTTGGCTCCTACGCTTATGGGATGAAGGGGTGGACAGTGTTGTTTTGTCAGGTAAGGAAGCAGTGACTATGGGAGTCTTAACCCATGATCCACAATTGCGTCAGGCAATGCGAAAAGCCCGAGAGTTTAGCGTGAATTTTTCACTGTTAGACCTTGTGAGAGATGGAATAGTCCGAGTATACTCTAGTCCTACTGACCTGGAAAATACCTACTCCTGGAGATCAATAGCAGAGGGTATTTCCAGGTTACGTGAGATGGGTTGTATAACCGGATTAAATACGTTTCCAGAATGGATGGGTCCAGATATGGAACCCTTTACGTCTGCTCTGCGCTCTAAGCTGATGAAGTCTGCGCCATTTAATCTTAGGGCTCCCTTATTGTCCTTGTTGGGAGGCCTGGGATTAAACAGCAAGATTCATGAAGCTACAACCCTTTTAAGCCAGTTGGGGGAGCTACAGGAGACTAAAACAAAACCTGTCAGGGCAGTAGATAAGGTCAAGGCCAGACAGGAAGAATACAAGCAGAAAAGAACAAAGAAGAAAGGGAATGGGGTAGAGAAGACAGGAGGTGAAGAGAAAACCAGGCTAGGTATTTCTAGGAAAGAAATGTGGGTGGACCTATTAAAGGCAGGAGTACCTAAAGATGAGATAGATGGCATTTCTACTGCAGAAATGCTGAAGAGGTGGAAAGTATTTAGTAGGTAAAACTGTCAGGGTTAGAAACACTACTCCTAGTGAAGATAACATCAGCCTAGACTTAAAGGAAACAGAACAGACACCTCCTGTTAGCCCCAAACCAATTCCCAAAACTGAACGTGAGCACAAACCCAAATCCCTTTATCCTGGGGAGGAGTTAGAGAGAATCAGAAAAAGGGATTGGGAGGTTCCTTATCCTTTATGAAGGGAAGGTGAGTCTCCTGTAATAGCCGTGAGGGCAGTGACAGCAGGAGACCGACGCCCATATGCACCTGTCACTGTATGGTGGGGAAAGTCATCTTCTCCCACACATGTAATGGCTTTAGTTGATAGCGGAGCCGAAGTTACACTTTTGCAAGGAAATCCTTCCCATCACAAAGGAGAATTGATTTATGTAGAAGGTTTGGGAGGGCAAACTACACCAGCAGTTAGGATACGGGTGAAATTGGCTATTGGCAAGGGATCAGGATTTATGACAAATGTTTTGGTTTCAGAGTTACCCGAAAATATTCTTGGGATGGATGTACTTCAAGGTCAGTCAATTCAGACTGAAAGAGGTACATTCACATTCGAGTATCCTGATAAAGCGTATCTGGTAAGGGCGGTGAAGGCTGTGGTCAGAGGTCATGCAAAATGGACCCCTGTCTACATTCCTCCACCAGAGAAGCCAGTCTGTCTCAAGCAGTACAGACTTCCTGGAGGCCACAAAGAAATTGGGGAGACTATTCAAGAACTGTTGAGAGTAGGGATCCTTAGACCTGCTGTAAGTCCTTTCTCGTCTCCGGTGTTCCCAGTTAAAAAGCCTGATGGGACATATAGAATGACTGTGGATTACAGAGGTCTAAACAAAGTGGCACCTCCATTGAAGTCAGCTGTACCAGATATGATCTCAATTGTTGAAAAAATTGCTAAAGATGCAGGAGAATATCATGCTGTGATAGACCTGGCTAATGCTTTCTTTTCGATTTTAATAGACCCAGAGTGTCAAGACCAGTTTGCTATGGTATGGGACGGCCGCCAGTACACTTCCACTGTCCTTCCGCAAGGCTATCTTCATTCTCCAACGATTTGTCATGGACTGATTGCCCGAGATTTAAGCACCCTGAATTTGAAAGTCGCTGTGTTTCACTACATTGATGACATCATGATCTCTGGAACGAAAGAAGATGTAACTGAAGCACTGCACCTGCTGATACATCACATGGAGAACAGAGGGTGGGCTATCAACAGAGACAAAGTCCAAGGACCTACCACAGAGGTGAAATTCCTAGGAATGATGTGGACTGGGCAACAGAGGAAAATTCCAGAGACAGTTGTGCAAACTATCCAGGCGCTGTCGCCCCCTACTACCAAAAAGGAGGCACAGAAGTTCATTGGAGTTGTGGGGTTCTGGAGATCGTTCATCCCACATCTTGGACTGATTCTGAGGCCTATATATAATGTCACCCGGAAGAAGACTGAGTTCTCATGGGGTTCAGAGCAGCGGACTGCATTCCTGGCTGCTAAAGAAGCTATTTTGCAGCATCAGGGATTAGGACCCGTGAGACAAGGAGTACCATTTCAGCTGGATGTAGTGGAGCAGAATGGTACCATATCTTGGAGTCTGTGGCAGCCAAATGAAAAGAAAGGACTAAGAGCAATACCCATTGGATTTTGGTCCAAACAACTTACAGGGGCACAGAAGAGATACACGCCCCTAGAGAAGTACCTGTTTGGGGCCTACACAGCACTTCAACATGTAGAGACCATTACAGGAAAGAACACAGTCACCATCCATACTGCATTGCCAATAGCAGGATGGGTGAGAGATGATGGACTGATCACTAGGGCAGCTGTAGCCCAGAACCAGACACTGATGAAATGGAAGTGGTACCTTCAAGAAAGAGGGGGTATTGCAGCTGGGGATGTTAGAGACATTTCAAAACAGTTGGCAGGGCTTGTTACTTTTACCTGCACCTGACCAGAAGAAGAAATTCCTGTGCTGCAGTCATCCCCCATTCAAGAGGCTCCACCCTTTGAGTCTCTGTCAGAAGACATGAAGCAGTCAGCATGGTTCACTGATGGTTCAGCCATAGTCTCCTCATCTGGGCGTAAATGGACAGCAGCAGCCTACAACCCAAGTACAGACACAGTCCTGCAGGAGACCGGAATTGGAGGGTCCAGCCAGTATGCAGAGTTGAAAGCTGTAGTGATGACGCTTCAGGAGGATCCTTCTTCCCATGTCACTATCTACACTGACAGCTGGGTGGTTTTTAAAGGACTGACAACTTGGATGCCCACGTGGAAGTCCAATGAATGGATGATTCATGGAAAGGTGGTGTGGGGAGGCAAGGAAGTCTGGGACTACATCTGGAAGGAAGCTCACTCGCGCACCATAAAAGTGGGGCATGTTGATGCACATGTGCCCCTAGTCCCAGACTTTGAGAACTATAACAGAGTTGCAGATGAAATCGCCAAAGTGAAGGCAGTTGTGCCAATTGATCCTGTCTTGATGAACTTGGCCAACTGGGCCCACAAGCAATCTGGACATTTGTGGCAGAAAGCAACATATGAATGGGCACAGCAGAGAGGCTTGCCTATATCCATGGACATGATAAAGACTGTAATAGGGAACTGTACAGTGTGTGGAGAAGTGCGACAATGGCCATTACAAAAGTACTCCACCGGGTCGATTAAGAGGGGTGAGAGGCCTGCAGAGATATGGCACATTGACTTCATCGGTCCCCTGCCCCGGGGAAACAATGGACTGAGATATTGTTGCACTGCAGTGGACACCTATTCAGGACTTATGCTTGTTCATCCTTGCAAACATGCAGATCAAGCCGCAACGCTTCAACTGCTACAGAAACTTGTCATTGCTTATGGTTGTCCCAAGCAAGTCCAAAGTGATAACGGCTCACACTTCACCGGATCAACAGTACAGCAGTGGGCCAAAGATTCTGGAGTGTACTGGTTGTGCCACATCCCATACCATCCACAGGCAGCTGGTTTGATTGAAAGATACAATGGGCTATTGAAGGACCAGATACGCAAACTTACACCCACACATACACTAAGGGGGTGGGATCGGGTCCTCACACACGCAGTCATGTTGTTAAATTCTAGGCCAATAGCCAAAAGCACACCATATGAGAGGATGGTAGGGGCTGGGCCACAGATTCCACAGCTGGAGTGCAGAGTTCAGTATTTATGTAAGGTTCCTGAAAAAACAGGGCTTAACAGATACCATGTTACTGCTTCCCATGACATAGAAACCAAGAGTGACATATCTGAAGCTGAAGCCTATCTAGGAATGAGAGGGAATCTGGCAGGAAGGTTTGAAGTTATATTTGCATTGGCAGATGAGCTTCAAGACAGTGGCTGGGACTCTGACTGAGTGGATACTTCTCAGCAAGAGTGGAAAGTGAGGCTACATAACATAAAACCTTCCAAAATAAACAGCAGTGATCTTCTGGGAAATATCAGTATATTTCCTCTCCTCCCTATTGATGTTCTTTGGGAGGGTCAGAAGTGGGTACAGGCAGGAGGCAAAGTGTTAGTCAGATATCCAGGCAAGAAGCCATTTAGAGGAGAGATTGTAGCTGAAGGGCCTGGATCTACTGTTTATGTATTATTAGAGGGAACAGATAATCCGCTTTGTTTTCCACTCCACAGGCTGTCTCCAATTTGATCCATAGGAAGACCAGAGAAAAGTGATTACAAGATGGAAAGAATGAGGGAAGATCGCAAGAGCTGTGGAGAGCAAGGCCTTTGATGTACTACATGCCTGGACTTGTTTCTACAGAACTTTAGAATGGACTTTCTAATGAACTTTTTTAAGTTAAAAGACTGAAACATCTTCTCAATGACAGAAATTGGAGGTGTTGCATTCAAGGAAAATTAATGTTTAGAATGAGTTTTATTAGTAATGAAGTGATTTTCTATATGGAGTCTGAAAGAAAGAAAAAATCTAGGGCGGAATGTGTTGCGTTTGTTAAAATATGATTTTTTTTAAACATCAGACCTAACATTACATGGGAGAAATTACAAGTTCAGTTGATCAGATTCTCTGGTTTGAGTAGAATTCTCAAACAAATGCTGTTTTCATACAATGGTGTTTAGATAGCATTCTTTCATTTAAATTGACAGTTTGAAGAGGCTATTGTCTCGTCAGCTACAGTAAACAGGCTGAGAGTGTCCCTCAGACTGAAAAGAATGACTGTTATATTGATGACAGGATTTAGTTTGAGGAGACAATGGTTAGTTAGCCCATTGTCTCGTCAGCTACAGTAAACAGGTTTGGAGGGTCTCTCAACCTGAAAAGAATGACTGTTAGTCGGTTGTTAACTTTGGTCAACAAACTGGAATATAAAATGGATGGGTAGAGACACAGAGGGAAGACTGGAACACATCATGCTGTAACATCAGGACACACATCATCATGCTTTGAAGATCAGAAGAAGCCGCTCATGATACAAGAACAGAACCTGGTCTCCAAGAAGAAATATTGCCAATTGGAGATCATGAACATTCAGTAACAGAAGTTAAGTAACCCTTTTACATGTATTTGTACTGTTAGACTTTAGGCTGTTCTATTTTCTAGGCATTTTGCTTGTTATAGATATCTGTCAGTCTTGTATTGTATTCCTAAGATTGTAATAGTTTTGTACAGCAGCTTTGTATAGTAAAAAGCACATTTATACACTGCAGAAGTCTCAGCTTCCTTGTTATACCACAGAGTAACCTTGCTAGATAGACACAAGCAATACAGGGTCTGAAGTGGTTAAGACACCACCTGAAGTGTTTTAGAAACAGTACACCACAGAATGCACTGTAAATACAGGCAACACTGGTTGCAGAGTGTGTATATATATAAAATATACAGTATATAATCTCTCAAATACACTTCCACTAACTGAATAACCCGCCTGCTTAATCTAAATCAAGCTATCTCTCCGTCCACACCAACAACACTGCACACGGCCTCCGTGTAGGCAGCCTTATATAGTGTGGGGCGTGGACTTAGTCCCCCTAAATCATGATTGGCCAAAAGCACCCTGTCTTTGGCCAATCCCAGCACCCTAAGAGAGCTATAATTGACCAAAGCATGCAGGTCAGGTGCCCTGCTTTGGCCAATCATCATACCGCAATGCACTGTAATCTTGCAGTACATTATGGGGCATTCCACGGCACTCGAATTTGCCGCGAATGCCCCATAATGTTCGATTTGAACATCAAGCTCATCCCTACTTGCCACTGTTCAGGGATACTCCTTATAACAGAGGGACAGGGAGGGTAAAAGATGGGGAGGAATATGCCTGTATATCATGAATAATTTGATAGTGAACGTGAGGAATGACATTGCTAATGGGGCAAGGGAGGAGGTAGAAACCTTGTGGCTGAAGCTTCAAAGGGAAGAAACAAATGGGAAACAGTGGGTTTAGGCTACAGGCCCTCTAATTAGAAAGATGAGGAGTCTGATCACCTATCACAGATACAGTAATCACAGCGCTGGAGTCGCGATACCCAGAAGACACGCCGAGGCAACATGTCAGCGACCTCGGCGTGGACCAGGTGAGTTACCGACGCTTCGTTCTAAGGTAAGCATTTCATAATGAGCTAGTATGCGGTGCATACTAGCTCATTATGCCTTTTCCTTTACAGGTGTTAAAGAAAAAAAAAAAGTTCAGCGGCTTTACTACCGCTTTAAGCATTGATAGACCTACTAATTGCCAATAACACAGATCTGATTTCAGATGTGGAAATATAAGACAACTTAGGAAACAGTGATCACAGGGTAATTACATTCAACATAATTCAACACTTTTTTTATGACAATAACTTTTTAAAAAGCGCCAAACACCAAACTCTAACCCGAACATACAGTAAATTGTTCGGGTTTGGGTCCGGGACCAAAAAACCCAAAAGTCCGTTACGAACCCGAACTTTACAGGTCGGGTTCGCTCAACCCTAATTGGGAGTGCTTTAAGAACATATTAAATAACGATACTAACAAGTGCATTCCAATAGGAAACACATATAAAAGAGCTAAGGTTAAACATGGAAGGTTAAACTTTAGCATAAAAAGGTTTATAAAAGAGGAATAAATACCTCTAAAAAATATAATGCTAAGGGGTCATTGTCAGTATTGCAACACTACAAGGAATGCAACAAGAAGTGTAAGCGCACAATCAGGGCAGCTAAAATAGACCATAAACAACACATACTGTAGCAGAAGAGAGTAAAAAATAAAAATAAAAACATGAAAAATATATTAATAGTAAGAAAGTGTGGTTGGAGCATATAGGCCCCATAAAGGATGTTTGGGGACATTGCTTACAAATGACAAGAAGAAGGCAACTGTTTTGAATGCATTCTTATCCTCCATTTACAAAGGAAAAGGGAAGGGTATAGTAATGTATAGTAAAAAAAAAGACTGGATTGTTAAAAAGGCATCACAGAATGTACCCTTGTAGCTAACATAAGCCAGTGTCCAAAAAAAACTTGAAAATGTGAATGCAAATAAATTACAGGACCAGAAGGCTTACACCTGAGAGTTCTCAAAGAACTTAGCTAGCTAATAGCCAGACCCTTTTTCTATATTATGGACAGGTTAAAGTGGTGCTCCAGCCCCCCCACAAAATAATAAAAATTCAGCAGCTACACATACTGTAGCTGCTGACTTTTAATATTAGGACACTTACCATTCATGGAATCCAGCGATGTTGGCACCCCAGTCAATGTTTCCATCGGCTCATGGGTGCTGCCACCGCCATAGCTTGTATGGGAAACCAGCAGTGAAGCCTTGTGGCTTAACAGCCGATTACCTACTAAGCCTGAGCAAAGCGCACTGCTCTTTCTGAATGGCCCTGTGGCAGGGGATGGAGGAGGGGGGCCGAACTTCTGACGTACCTCGCCACGGTGAGGTCAGGCGGAAGTGGGGACAGGTACCTGTCAAAAACAGGTACCAGCCCCCCACTCCAAAAAAAAGGTGACAATGTGGCACTGGAGGGGGGAGAGGACAGATAAGTGGAGATTTCACTTTTGGGTGGAAATCCGCTTTAAGAACTGGAACAGTACCAGCTGATTGGCATAACCCCACATGGTACCAATATTCAAAAAATGGAAAAGATATATACCTGGAAACTATAGGCCAGTCAGTCTAATATCAATAGTGTGTAATTCAATGTTGAATCCATCATAGAGGGTAAACTATTTAGTTTCAGGGAGATTAGGAAGACACACGGAAATTGAAGGAGAAGCAGTTCCAACTTAAACTGCATAGGGGGTTCTTTACTGTTAGAGCGGTAAGGATGTGGAATGGCATTCAACAATCAGTGGTGTCAACGGGAAGTGTAGATAATATAAAAAAAACTCTTATATGGGCACCTTAGTGAATGCAATATATAAATATATGGGAAATGGTATTGGCATACACACACATACACAGTTTGAACTATATGGACTATATGGTATGTTTGTTCAAGATTACCAACCATGAAACTATGAAACCATTTGCCGTACCACAGTTTTTTGTTACTGTCCTGTAATATTTGTTTATTTATATGGCTTTTTTGGTTATTTTTATTACACTCAACAGATCATAAATTGACACCTGAAAATGTCCCTTATCATTGACTTCACCAAACTAGTGGGTTTTGTTTTTCTAAATATATGTGCCTTTTTGGATTATGCCAAAAAATATCACTGGAAGTTTTACATAGCAACAATTAACAATCAGAAGTAACCATATTCTTGCTCCAGAACTCATTATCCTATCAAATAACACATTGTGGGGCTAACCTTGGGGGGGACTTGTCATTTTGCAGAGATCACTGAATAACATTGTCAACTGAAATCTGGCCTGGTCAATCTTGTACTGTATGTGTACATATATATAATACAATATATATATATATATATATATATATATATATATATATATATATATATATATATATATATATATATATATAATATATTGTATATTGTATTATATATAATATATATTGTATATGTACTGTATGTGTACATATATATAATAATAATATAAAATCCCACATAAATCGGCCAACACATTACAACAATGTACAGGTGACCCCTCTGATTTAACGCAGGTTTCCGCTACATCAGAGGGGGGCGGGGTCAAAATGGCTGTGATTGGGCAGTGCAGCATGTGACCCAGCCTCTATATATAGTCCAGAAACACAGCACACAGCGTCATTCTGCTATAGACAGGTTCCTGTGCTGCTAAGAGAGAGGATTTTAGGAGTTAGTGTGATAAAGTCAGTCAGTCAGTCCACATTCCTTTAATTTTCTTCTAATTAGTTAGATCAGTGAGCGATCTAGATAGCTAGAGTAGAGTAGGGAGTTTCTTTATTAACCACTTCACCCCCGGACCAATTGTCAGCTTAAGGACCAGAGGTCATTTTTCAATTTCGCACTGCACTGCTTTAACTGGTAATTGCGCGGCCATGCAATGTTGTAACCAAACGAAATTCGCGTCCTTTTCTTCCCACAAATAGAGCTTTATTTTGATGGTATTTGATTGCCTCTGTGATTTTAATTGTTTGCGCTATAAACGGAAAAAGACCGCAAATTTTGAAAAAAAATGATATTTTCTACTTTTTGCTATAAGAAAAATCTAATAAACTAAATTTTAGTCAAACATTTGGGCCAAAATGTATTCAGCCACATGTCTTTAGTAAAAAAAATGCCAATAAGCGTATATTTATTGGTTTGCGCAAAAGTTATAGCGTCTACAAACTAGAGTACATTTTCTGGAATTTACACCGCTTTTAATTTATGACTGCCTATCTCATTTCTTGAGGTGCTAAAATGGAAGGGAAGTACAAAACCCCCCCAAATGACCCCATTTTGGAAAGTAGACACCCCAAGCTATTTGCTGAGAGGCATGTTGAGCCCATTGAATGTTTATTTTTTTAGTCCTAAGTGATTGAATAAAGACAAAAAAAAAAAAAAAATTCAAAAAGTTGTCACTAAATGATATATTTCTCACACATGCCATGGTTATATGTGGAGATGCACCCCAAAATACATTCTGCTGCTTCTTCTGAGTACGGGGATACCACATGTGTGGGAATTTTTGGGAGCCTATCCGCATACGGCACCCCGAAAACCAAGCACCGCCTTCAGGATTTCTAAGGGCATAAATTTTTGATTTCATTCCTCACTACCTATCACTACCTATCACAGTTTTGAAGGCCATAAAATGCCAAGATGGCACAAAACCACCCCAAATGACCCCATTTTGGAAAGTAGACACCCCAAGCTATTTGCTGAGAGGCATGTTGAGCCCATTGAATTTTTTTTTTTTGTCCCAAGTGATTGAATATAGACAAAAAAAAAAAAAATGTTTTACAAAAAGTCGTCGCTAAATGATATATTGCTCACACATGCCATGGTTATATGTGGAATTGCACCCCAAAATACATTTTCCTGCTTCTCCTGAGTACGGGGATACCACATGTGTGGGACTTTTTGGCAGCCTAGCCGTGTACGGCACCCCAAAAACCAATCACCGCCTTCAGGATTTCTAAGGGTGCAAATTTTTGATTTCACTCCTCACTACCTATCACAGTTTCGAAGGCCATAAAATGCCAAAATAGCACAAAACCCCCCCAAATGACCCCATTTTGGAAAGTAGACACCCCAAGCTATTTGCTGAGAGGCATGTTGAGTCCATGGAATATTTCATCTTTTGCCACAAGTTGCGGGAATATTACAAACATTTTTTTTTTTGCCCAAAGTTGTCACTAAATGATATATTGCCCACACATGCCATGGGCATATGTGGAATTACACCCCAAAATACATTCTGCTGCTTCTCCTGAGTACGGGGATACCACATGTGTGGGACTTTTTGGGAGCCTATCCGCATACGGGACCCCGAAAACCAAGCACCGCCTTCAGGATTTCTAAGGGCATAAATTTTTGATTTCACTCCTCACTACCTATCACTACCTATCACAGTTTTGAAGGCCATAAAATGCCAAGATGGCACAAAACCACCCCAAATGACCCCGTTTTGGAAAGTAGACACCCCAAGCTATTTGCTGAGAGGCATGTTGAGCCCATTGAATTTATTTATTTTTGTCCCAAGTGATTGAATATAGACAAAAAAAAAAAATGTTTTACAAAAAGTCGTCGCTAAATGATATATTGCTCACACATGCCATGGTTATATGTGGAATTGCACCCCAAAATAAATTTTCCTGCTTCTCCTGAGTACGGGGATACCACATGTGTGGGACTTTTTGGCAGCCTAGCCGTGTACGGCACCCCAAAAACCAATCACCGCCTTCAGGATTTCTAAGGGTGCAAATTTTTGATTTCACTCCTCACTACTTATCACAGTTTCGAAGGCCATAAAATGCCAAAATAGCACAAAACCCCCCAAATGACCCCATTTTGGAAAGTAGACACCCCAAGCTATTTGTTGAGAGGCATGGTGAGTATTTTACAGCTCTCATTTGTTTTTGAAAATGAAGAAAGTAAAGAAAAAAAAATTTTTTTTTTCTTTTTTCAATTTTCAAAACTTTGTGACAAAAAGCGAGATCTGCAAAATACTCACCATACCTCTCAGCAAATAGCTTGGGGTGTCTACTTTCTAAAATGGAGTCATTTGGGGGGGGGGGGGGGGTTTGTGCCATCTGGGCATTCCATGGCCTCCGAAACTGTGATTGGCAGTGAGGAGTGAAACAAAAAAATGACACCCTTAGAAAGCCTGAAGGCGGTGCTTGGTTTTCGGGGCCCCGTACGCAGCTAGGCTCCCAAAAAGTCCCACACATGTAGTATCCCCATACTCAGGAGAAGCAACAGAATGTATTTTGGGGTGTATTTCCACATATGCTCATGACATGTTTGAGCAATATATCATTTAGTGACAACTTTTTGTAAAAAATTTTTTTTTTTTTTTTTTTCATTATTCAATCTCTTGGGACAAAAAAAAAAATATTTAATGGGCTCAACATTGTTCTCAGCAAATAGCTTGGGGTGTCTACTTTCCAAAATGGGGTCATTTGGGGGGGGGGGGTTGAACTGTCCTGGCATTTTATGCACAACATTTAGAAGCTTATGTCACACATGACCCACTCTTCTAACCACATGAAGACAAAGCCCTTCCTGACACTTTTTGTTTACATGAAAACATATTTTTTTTTGCAAGAAAATTACGTTGAACCCCCAAACACTATATATATTGTTAAAGCAAAGGCCCTACAGATTAAAATGGTGGGTGTTGCATTTTTTTTTTCCACACAGTATTTGGGCAGCGATTTTTCAAACGCATTTTTTGGTGGAAAAAATACACTTTTTTTATTTTAATGCACTAAAGCACACTATATTGCTAAAATTTTTGATGAAATAAAAAATATGATCTTAGGCCGAGTACATGGATACCAAACACGACATGCTTTAAAATTGCGCACAAACACGCAGTGGCGACAAACTACATACATTTTTAAAAGCCTTTAAAAGCCTTTACAGGTTACCACATTATATTCACGGAGGAGGTCTACTGCTAAAATGACTGCCCTCGATCTGACCTTCGCGGTGATACCTCACATGCATGGTGCAATTGCTGTTTACATATGACGCCAGACCAACGCTTGTGTTCACTTTTGAGCAAGAGAAGGGGGGGAGGGGGTGCTTTTTTTTTTTTTTAGTTTTTTTTTTATTAATTTAGCTTTTTTATTTTATTTTTAAACTGTTCCTTCCATTTTTTTTCTTAGTTATCATTTTTATTGTTATCGCTGGGAATGTAAATATCCCCTATGATAGCAATAGGCAGTGACAGGTACTCTTTTTTTGAAAAAATTGGGGTCTATTTGACCCTAGATCTTTCCTCTGCCCTCAAAGCATCTGACCACACCAAGATTGGTGTGATAAAACGCTTTCCCAATTTCCCAATGGCGTGGTTTATATCTGGGAGGGGGGACATTCCCTCCCACTGCTTGTAAAAGCAGTCTAGAGGCTAATTACCCACTAGAATTGCTTTTACATGAAAGCCAATCACTGGCTGAAAAGAATGATACCAAGATGATACCTAAACCTGCAGGCATCATTCTGGTATAACCATTCAAAGTCCAGCAACATACTGGACATATATTGTAATCTTTTTTTTTCATGCAGCCTCTTGGCTGAACGAAAAAAAGAGATTGATTGGTGGGTATGCCCACCATTAGAATACCTCCCTTCATCCACCCACTTCTAATGATGAGGATACATGCACCATTTATATATGCCGAAGCATGGGGGCATCCTCCCGCAAAAAAGTTATGCCACGTACACATGAATGAATGAATGAATGAATGATTTGTATAGCGCTGCAAATGCGAACTGAATCGCCTCAAGGCGCTTGTCTGCCCCTGTTTCCTGCTGTATTAGAAGAGGTGGGTCTTGAGTTTTTTCCTGAAGGCCTGATGGTTTTCTTCCAAGCGGATGTCGTTTGGTAGCGCATTCCATAGCCGAGGTCCCTGTACTGCGAATCTTCGTTCTCCCTTCGATTTGTAGCGGGCTTTGGGGATGAGAAGGAGATTTTGGTCTGTCGATCGAAGTCTGCGATTCGGTATGTATTTTCCTATTTTCTCACAAAGGTATTGTGGAGCATTTCCTTGTGTACATTTGTGGGTGAGGCAGAGGGTCTTGAATGTGATCCTATCTTTTACCTTGAGCCAATGAAGGGACCTTAGGGATGGGGAAATGGATTCCCATGGTTTCTTTCCGGTGACTAATATTGCTGCTGCGTTTTCGACGACTTGTAGGCGTGTAATCTGGTAATCCGGTAATCCTATGTAGAGGGAGTTTGCGTAGTCGAGAAGCGAATTGATGATGGTTCCTACTACTACTGCTTTCTCCTTCTCTGGGATGAAGGGGATGAGTCTGCGAAGCATGCGGAGGAGATGATGGGATCCGCTGATTACTGATCCTATTTGTGCATCCATGGTCATCTCTGAATCAAAGATGTCTCTGAGGCTTTTGGCTTTGGTGCTTGGGAGGATGGTCTGTCCCAGGATGGTTGGTGGGATCCATGACGTCTTCGTTTTTTTACTTCGGTTAGCGTTGAGGAGCAGTAGTTCAGTTTTCGACCTATTAAGTTTGAGGGAGCTAGTGGTCATCCAGTCATCTATCATTGTGAGACATTTTCCTAGTTCCTGGTATTGGTCTTTTTTTCCGGTGATACGGAAGTACAGTTGAGTGTCGTCCGCATATGAGTGGTAGCATAGATCCGATTTGCTGATAATTTTGAAGAGTGGCCGGATGTAAATGTTGAAGAGTACTGGTGACAATGGTGATCCTTGAGGGACTCCATAAGAAATTGCCTGGGTTTCCAAAGTGAAGGCTCCTAATTTCACTGTCTGCGACCGGTTTCCTAAGAAGGAAGCGAACCATGGCAGATCTCCATCTCTGACTCCTGCCACTTCCTTGAGGCGGCTTAGAAGAATGTTGTGGTCCACTGTGTCGAACGCCGCGCTAAGATCCAGCAGTACCAGAAGACACGATTCTCCATCATCCGCGGCTTCTAGGGCGTCATCCCATATTTTCAGAAGTGCCGTTTCTGTGCCATGGCCTGGGCGGAAGCCTGATTGAAGTGGGTCCAGGAGCTTGTGTGTGTCTAGGTGAAGCTGAAGCTTTTTTACTACTGCTTTCTCCATAATCTTGGAGATGGTGTTCAGGCTTGTTACCGGTCTGCAATTGTTTGGATCTTTGGGGTCGAGGTTGGGTTTCTTTAGCAGTGGTTTGATGATGCCTTACTTGAGGGAAATAGGAACCAACCCTTCTTTGAATGACTGATTTACTAGGTGTGTAATAGCGGGGGCCAGAATGTCGGAGCATTCTTTCAAGAGCTTTGTAGGAATGATGTCGTTTGGCGATGTACTGTCTCGGAGGCTCTTGATGAAATTTTTTGTTTCATCCGTGGTGATTGGGGTAAGCGAACAATGTGGTGCTTGTGCACTGTGCAAGTAAAATTCCTTACCTTGGTTTGGTTAAGTAGAATTGGTTGTTTTTTTTTGTTGAATTATTTTCTGAATGTTGTCGATTTTGTTGATGAAAAAATCCGATAACTTATTGCAGTATTCTTGGGTTTCGTTTTCTCGGGGCTCAAGGCAGGTGGGGTTCATAGTCTGGGTGACTAGTTTGAACAGTTCACGTGGCCGGTTTAAGGCTTTTGAGAGGGTGTTTGAGACATGTTCTTTTTTCGCTGTGAAAATTGCTTTATGATATTTCTTGGTGAGTATTTTGTAGTATGTGTGATTTTCCTTTGTAGTGTTTCTTCTCCAGGCTCTTTCTGCTCATCTGTGTTCCCGTTTCAGTAGTGTAAGCGCGCCATTAAACCATCCAGAATTTTTCTTGCGGATGGGTGCTCGATGTTTCGGGGGCGACTGCATCTGCTGTTTGTAGTAGTGCCTTGTTTAAGGAGTTGAGTGCTCGTTCGTTTGAGTGGTTTTGATTTTGTGTTGCCATTTTGTTTCTTAGTGTGGTTTTGAAAATTTCCGAGTGTAATTTCTTCTGTGATCTGATCCACTGTGTTGTTGTGGCCGGATTTGGTTGCTGGAGGGTGATGTTAGTGGTGATTTCAAATTTGATAGCGTGGTGGTCTGTCCATGGTAGCGATATGTTGTCTCGTATGTTGATGTCGATATTTTGCTTGAAGATGAGGTCCAGAATGTGACCCGACCCATGTGTGGGAGCATTTACTAGTTGTTGAAGCCCTAGGTCTTCCAGTTGATTGATGCAGGTGGTGGCGATGGGGTCTTCGGTGGAATTTGCCCAGAGGTTGAAATCTCCAAGTACCAGAACCTTGTTGTTTTTCAGGGTGTATGCCGAAATGAATTCCGTGAGTGGTATTGGTAGGTTTGTCTTTGGTCCTGGTGGTCTGTAGCATAGCAGCATGTGGATGGTTTCTTGTGGTGTTGTTTGCATCTGTAGAGTAAGTGTCTCCATAAAAGTTGCTGTGTTCTGTACCGTAGGTTTGGCGAGCGCCAGGTGAGCTTTAAAGATCACTGCTAGGCCTCCTCCTTTTTTTCCTTTCCTATGCTCGGTTAGGATCCTGTAGTTTTCTGGCACTAATTCTGTTAGGATGGTGTTGCAGTCGGGTGTTAGCCAGCTTTCCGTGATGAAGAGGCAATCTATGTTGTTTTGCGTGATGAAGTCATGGATTTCGTGCCTGTGCTTGACTGCCGATCTGGTGTTAATCAATGCGCATGTTAACTGTTGTGGTTGCAATGTAGTCTTCTTATGTTTGATGGTTGCTTGCGGCTCGATCCTTAGTAGTCATTCTTTTTGTAATATTTTTTGAATGTAGGTCGGTAGTGTTGCGGTCAAACTTTTTAGTCTGCGGAGAGACTCTGCTGAGTATTTAAAATTGCACATGTCGAGGTGATCCCGAGAATTTGATGTTGACGGAATGATGCGTTTGAAAAAAACTGATGCGTTGCTGAGGCGATAACAGTTCAGGTGACGGATCTGTAGGAAAAAACCTGTTGACCTATACCGCCCTCCCGTTGATCCAGAGGAAGGCGAAAAACCCCTACTGAGCGGCCAATTGCTACAGCAGAGGAAAAAATTCCTTCCTGACCCCCCGAGGGGCGGTAGGATGTTGGTCCCTGGATCAACTGCTAATGGTGGTCCCCTGCGTTACTTACCAGAATAATTACCTTACCGGGGTTGATCCCACGATGAAGATAGGGTGGATCCTGCTGCTATTGATCTCCTGGGGAAGAAAAGGCAGCTTTATAGCGATGCTAATGTTACTGGCGAATGATGTTAAAAACTTGTGGTTTAAAAACTTAGCTGGTCTGAGTGTATGCTGTGATTAAAATTTGTTAAAAGTTGGTTAAAATTTGATTAAAACTTAAAACTTGATTAAAACGTAATTAAAAACAAGTCATCGAACGGTTGTTCAATAACTTGTAGTAAAAGCTGTGCTTTAAAATCAGTTTGGCAGGTCCGGGTGTACCAAGATGGCCGCCAGACTGGTCCAAGCTGATGAAGTGCTGTATTCTGGGTGTACCAAGATGGCCGCCGGACTAGGCCCGAGCCACGGCCTGTCCTGGAACTGGTGGCTCCTGGCCCTGTCTGCTGTTGTGGGTGAGTGGCCGTGGACTGGTAGGAGGGGGGGAGCTCTCCGCTGCCACTATATGCCCAGAGGGCAGGGGAGAGGCGGTCGGGGAGGCTGTTTGCCGGCTTCGGCCGGGACTAGGCCGGAGCCACGGACTTTCCTAGCGGCTGATGCCCGCCGTTCAGCTGCGACCGGCGCGGTGCAGGGTTGGGGGCTTGGGGGCCAATTGAGTTGGTTATGGCCCGCTGTGGGGTCCGGATGGTCTTGTCCCCCACCCAATCTCCGTTACCGCTGCTAGGGGGGTCCGGGATCCGAGCTGGAAGAGACCTGGCTAGCTGGGGGCTGAGGGGCTCCTGACGGCCGGAGCTCCAGACACACGTCCTTCCTCTATGCAGTACTATGCAGTACTGACAGCTCAATGTCATGTTGGATGGTCGGACTTTACCACGGCAAAGCCTCCGTCGGAATTTCGACCGTATGTACGTGGCATTAGGAGCAAAATCGCTCCTCCGCCCTCTGCTGCCCCCATGCTTCGGCATATATGCTCTTTTTTTTAACTGTGGTGGTGAAATCACCTCCTACAGCATTGGAGTCGCGGCTTTATGTATCGTGGGAGCAAACGCTGTTGCTGTCAAGATAGATAAATCCGCGCTGCAACTGAATGGCGTACCTGCTAAGCAAATAATGGTTAACATTAAAACAAAGTAACATTACAGTATAACAGTAAGACCTTACCATACCATACATGCAAAGCAAATACCCCAAAAAAACATAGTAAAAAATAAAACATTTTGTTAACACAACCGGTGCCTAAAATATATATATATGCCGAAGCATGGGGGCATCCTCCCGCAAAAAAGTTATGCCACGTACACATGGTCGGACTTTTCCACGGGCAAGCCTCCGTCGGAATTTCGACCGTATGTACGTGGCATTAGGAGCAAAATCGCTCCTCCGCCCTCTGCTGCCCCCCATGCTTCGGCATATATGCTCTTTTTTTTAACTGTGGTGGTGAAATCACCTCCTACAGCGTTGGAGTCGCGGCTTTATGTATCATGGGAGCAAACGCTGTTGCTGTCAAGATAAATAAATCCGCTCTGCAACTGAATGGCGCACCTGAAAACAAAAAAATGGTTAACAATAAAAGACAGTAAACAAAATTACATACCTGAAAAGCAAGCATGATAAAACATAATAAAACATTGCAGAATAGAATGGAGTAAAAAAGAGCAACAATAGAGAGAGAATAGAGAGAGAGAGAGAGAACAATAAAACGACAACTATTTTTGTTTTTTTTATTTTATATTTTTTTTGGGGGGGGGGGTTTGTACTTTTTTTTTTATTTTTTTTTTTTACACTTTTTTTTTAAACTATAACTATAATTTTAACTGTAACGGTCGGGTCTCAAAATGCGATGGCATTCTTGAGACCCTGTAACTATAATTTTAACTGCAACGGTCGGGTCTCAAAATGCGATGGCATTCTTGAGACCCTGTGAAAGTGTATCCTAGCCTGTGAAATGCTGTACCCTACGCTAAAACCTCACTAGTGAGTGGTAGCGTTCAAAACATTCACCAATGCAGAGACCAGGATTGTCAGGACAGCGTGGACAATAATAACGGGTGTCACGCCTACATCCGCGCTTGCTACAGACACAACATCTTTTTTGGGGGGCTCGTTGGGTAGGGGTACTCGGGAGGACATAAGGAAAATGCCTCTCATGCAGCCGGCTTACTGCATTTGGTAGGGGATGTTGAGGTGTGGAATCGCCTGAATACAGGAGTTCCATGACAACCGCTCCCTGGAATTCAAGGAAGGGTAACGTCCCGCCTGAAGCTCCGTATAGCACATGAGCATTCAGCAAAGCCAATTGGAACAAATAAATAGACACTTTTTTGTACCAGCGTCTAGCCTTACGGGCAACTAGGTACCGCGCATAAAAACTGGTCGTTGAGGTCCACCCCTCCCATATTAAGGTTATACTCGTGGACACAGAGGGGTTTCGTCACAACACCAGCCGCCGTACGAATTTGGACTGTCGTGTCTGCATGAAGGGAGGTAAGAACGAAAACATTCTTATTATCCCTCCACTTCATAGCGAGCAAATTATTACACTTCAAGCAGGCTCTCTCCCCCAGCCTAAGAGGGGAATCTACAAGCCGCTGGGGAAAGCCCCGGCGATTAGGTCGCACGGTGCCACTTGCTCCAATCTGCTGATAAAACAAGTGACTAAACAGTGGCACGCTCGTGTAATAATTGTCCACGTACAAGTGGTACCCCTTTCCGAATAAGGGTGACACCAAGTTCCACACTATCTTGCCAGCGCTCCCTATGTAATCTGGACAGTTCTCTGGCTCTACGTAACTATCTTTTCCCTCATAAACCGAAAAGCTCCACGTATAGCCTGTTGCCCTGTCACAGAGCTTGTAGAGCTTGACCCCGTATCTGGCACGCTTGCTGGGAAGGAACTGTTTGAAAGACAAGCGGCCAGAAAACTTAATCAGGGACTCGTCAACGCAGACAACTTGATTGGGCGTAAACAAGGCTGCAAAACATTGGTTGAAGTGGTTTATGAGGGGCCGAATTTTGTAGAGCCGATCAAATTCAGGGTCTCCACGAGGACGACAAAGTTCATTGTCACTGAAGTGCATGAACCGCAAGATCTGTTCGTATCGTGCCCTGGACATGGAGCAAGAGAACACAGGCATTTGGTGGTGCGGTGAGGTGGACCAATAAGACCTCAGAGTCAGGAATTTATGTATGCCCATGTTGAGGGAAAGGCCCAGAAAGGACTTAAATTCGGAAACCGTAATTGGTTTCCAATCTCTGGCAAGGCAAGGCAACTGGGGATTAGCGGCAATGTATTGACCAGCGTATATATTACTTTGGTCCACAATAGATCTATAGAGATCTTCCGTGAAAAACAGCGAATAAAAATCGGATGGCTTAAAATCAGCTGTTTCCACCTGAATACCGGGTTGGCCAGTGAATGGGGGAAGTACGGGTCCTGCAGAAGTGGTGGGCACCCAATCAGGATTGGCGAATTCTGCAGGAAGGACACTATGTGATCGACGGGCCTGCCTTTGTCTTCTTCTTGGTGGCAGCGGGACACTACTTGTGCTTGCCACCTCGCCAGCTTGAACTGCACTTATGGGACTCACCACGTCACCACGTGATACTGCAGTGCTGGTTTGACTACGTCCAGGGTGTACTAGGCCGCTGGTGCTTGCCAGTTCACCAGAAGGAATAGCGGCGCTAGTACTTCTCTGCTCCATATGAGAGACCTGTGGTTCCTGCACCTCAACAACAGCAGAAGATCGGGATCGGGTACGCCTGACCTTAGCAGGGACCACGACTCTGTCGCCAGAGCTATCTGTCATGGAGCCGCTGTCGTCTACTGGATCGTATTCTGAGCCTGATTCTGACAGATGAGTGACCTTCTCTTCACTATCTGACATACTCAGAAACAAGTAGGCCTGTTCACTAGTATACTTGCGATGTGCCATTTTGGGCTCTAAATTTAGTAGTACACTAGTGAGATTCACAGGTAAAAAAGCTCCTAGGCTGCTGGCGACTGAATCAAAACGCTACCAAAAAAACTGTTAGCGATCGCAGGGATCAGGCCTGACTCTGCGAACGCTGCAGTTATGTGTGCTTAGTGTTTTGTAAGTGACAGTGATCGATCGATACTGCACTTGGGCGGAGGGGGAAAACGCAGGTGCTAGCAGGTATCTGGGCTGATCCCGCTAACAATGCGTTTTTTGGAACCCTAAACTTCTGGGACGCTAGTATAGATCTGATCAGATCAGATATTGATCTGTTCAGATACTATACCACTAAGGGAGGTGTATGCTTTGCGCGTGGGTGTTTACGGTACTGGCACTAACCTGGGGCGACGCAGACCTTATTTGACCCTAAAACCTAATTGATATCACCCGCCGGGCGATCAGGGGGTTAAACCGATAGTTGGGTAATAAATGGCGGGTGCCCCGACAGTTTAAAAAACAAGCTAACTAACCAGCGTCACCCGTAACAGTTATACGGTGATCACTGGTGAAAGGGTTAACTAGGGGCAATCAGGTGGTTAAAACCTTTATTAGGAAATATATGGGGGTACCTGACACTATATAAAAACCTGACGGGGAACCTAAATAACTAAGTAACTAACTGGCTAACCAGCGTCACCAGTGACACTTATACGGTGATCACTGGTGAAAGAGTTAACTCTAGGGGCAATCAAGGGGTTAAAACCTTTATTTAGGTTGTAATATGGGGGTACCTGACCTATAAACCTATTTATAAACCTATATAAACCTGGCGGTTAACCTAAAAAAAAACTGGCTACCTAGCGACACCAGTGACACTAATGCAGCGATCAGAAAAACGATTGCTTAGTGACACTGGCAAAAGGGGGTGAAAGGGTTACCTAGGGGGCAATCAAGGGGTTAAACCTTTATTAGGGGGGGTAGGGGGCTACCTTAGACCTAAAGGGGCCTAAAACTAACTGCCCTGACAGTTATTGCAGTCACACTGACACTAAATGCAGTGATCAGTAAAATAAATGATCACTGCAATCAGTGACCCTGTGACTGGGGGGGCAGGGGGTGATCTGGGGGGTGATCAGGGGGTGACAGGGGGTGGAATATGTGCCTTTGTGTGCCTGGTGTCAGTGTAGTGTTTCTGCACTAACCTGATGTCTTCTCCGCTCGGTGTCCCGGTCAGAAAGACCGACACGAGGAGCGTGACATTACTTCCCCTTGCCTGTGTTTACAATTACACAGGAAGGGGAAGCATCTGATTCGCCAGGAGCAATCGCGAGGGGGTGGCCAGAAACCACTGGCCGTCCCCTCGTGCCTGATCGCTCCTGAAGCGATCCCGACCGTCCCCACCGGCGGAGGGGGTTCCGATCGGACACCCCAACCGCCGGAAGAATGTCACGTACAGGTACGTGATTTTGCCTGTACGTGCCATTCTGCTGACGTATATATACATGGGGCGGTCGGGAAGAGGTTAAGCAAAAGAAAGAGGCAGAGAGAATTATTGAAGAAATTCCTAAATCAATTGTACCCTGGCTGGGGTGCAGTGCACAGTCTTTTAACAGTGCCATGAGGCCAGTGCCAGACAAAATATAAAAGTTTTACCTGCAAGCCCAGTGCACCATTAGGACCAACACTGCATATAGTAAGAGATACACCATAGTCTGTGTGTATTCTGCTATTGGAAAAACATTGCAAAAAAATTTAATTTTGCTGTGTTTTTTTTTTTCCCCAATAGCATTTTCTGTGTGTTCATACACCTTTTAGATACTGTCCGTGTATTCTGATATTGGAAAAACATTGCAAAAAAATTGAATTTTTTTTTTTCCCAATAGCATTTTCTGCGTGTTCATACATACATGCTTTAGACACTATCCGTTTATTCTGATATTGGAAAAACATTTCAAAAAAATTTAATTTTGCAGTGTTTTTTTTCTTCCCAATAGCATTTTCTGCGTTTTCATAAACACTTTAGACACTATCCGTGTATTCTGATATTGGAAAAACATTGCAAAAAAATTTAATTTTGCAGTGTTTTTTTTCTTCCCAATAGCATTTTCTGCGTTTTCATAAACGCTTTAGACACTATCCGTGTATTCTGATATTGGAAAAACATTGCAACACAATTTAATTTTGCAGTGTTTTTTTTTTTCCCAATAGCATTTTCTGCGTGTTCATAAACGCTTTAGACACTGTACTTGTATTCTGCTATGGACAAAAACACCCATTTAGGGCGAGATCATAAATTTTGAAAATATGAGGAGATCATCAAAAAGGGGACGTGGCCGGGTCGTGGTGCTGCTGGTGGCGCTCCTGTTGCAGGGAGAGGACGTGGTCGATCTGTGCCAGCTACACGCACTAGTGAAACACCTTCCTCAGGTGCGAGTAGGCGACAGAGCCTGCAGCGGTATTTTGGCGCGCCTAATGAGGCTGGACGAATGTTGAGGCCAGGACAAGTACAGGCGATAGTAGATTGGGTTGCTGCTGACAGTGCCTCCGGTTCCTTCACATTGTCTCCCACCCAGTCTCCTGATGAAAGTTCAGAGTTGGCACCTGCAGCCGATGTCCATCATTCTTTCACCTCACCCCCTTGCAAATCAGCCAATCAGTCTGAGCCCCAAATCATGCAGCAGTCTCTTCTGCTTTTTGATGACTCTGTTAGCAGGGTTTCCCAGGGCCATCCACCTAGCCCTGCCCCAGAAGTGGAAGAGATTGTGTGCACCGATGCCCAACCACTTATGTTTCATGATGAGTACATGGGAGGACCATCGCAGCACGTCTCGGATGATGAAGAAACACAGGTGCCAACTGCTGCTGCTTTCGCCATTGTGCAGACCGACAAGGAGGGCAAGGGTGAAGACTGGGTGGAAGATGATGTGGAGGACGATGAGGTCTTTGACCCCACATGGAATCAACGTCATGCAGGTGACCAGTGTAGTTCGGAGGAAGAGGCGGTGGTCGCACAGAGCCACCAGCACAGCAGAAGAGGGAGCAGGGTGCAAAAGCGGAGCGTCCGTCCCCTAGACAGTACGTCTGCTACTGCCCAACGCAGCAAGGGACCGAGCACACCAAAGCCAGGTCCAAGGAGTTCCCTAGCGTGGCAGTTCTTCAGACAATGTGCTGATGACAAGACACAAGTGGTTTGCACGCTGTGCAATCAGAGCCTGAAGCGAGGCATAAACGTTCTCAACCTGAGCACAACCTGCATGACCAGGCATCTAAGTGCAAAGCACGAGATGCAGTGGAGAAAACACCTCAAAAACCAAGAAAGGTCTCTGGCTCCTCCTGCTTCCTCTTCTGCTGCAGTCTCGGCCTCTTCATCCACCTCTGTAGTGACAGTGACACCTGCCAACCCGCAAACAGAGGATCTGCCAGCAACACTACCACCTGGGTCACCAACCATCTCCACAATGTCCCATGGAAGCGTTCAGCTCTCTATTTCCCAAACACTGGAGCGGAAGAGGAAGTACCCCCCTAGCCACCCGCGATCCCTGGCCCTGAATGCCAGCATTTCAAAATTCCTCGCCTTTGAAATGCTGTCATTCCGTCTGGTGGAGACGCAGAGTTTTAAAAGGCTGATGTCATTGGCTGTCCCACAGTACGTCATGCCCAGCCGCCACTACTTTTCCAGACGAGCTATCCCTTCTCTGCACAACCAAGTGGGGGACAAAATCAGGTGTGCACTGCGCAACGACATCTGTGGCAAGGTCCACCTAACTACGGATGCGTGGACCAGTAAGCACGGTCAGGGACGTTATATCCTACTAACAGCACACTGGGTAAATGTAGTGGTGGCTGGGCCTGAGGCGGATAGCAGTTTGGCGCATGTCCTTCCACCACTGAGGATTGCAGGGCACTTCAGTTTGCCTCCTGTTGCTAACTCCTCCTACTCCGCCTCCTCATCCTCTACCGCCTCCTCATCCGGTCAGCATAACACCTTCACCACCAACTTCAGCACAGCCAGGGCTAAACGACAGCAGGCAGTTTTAAAACTTTCCTGTTTGGGGGAAAAACCCCACACCACGCAGGAGTTGTGGAGGGACATGGAACAACAGACCGATGAGTGGTTGGTGGCAGTGAGCCTCAAGCCTGGCCTGGTGGTGTGCGATAATGGGCGAAATCTCGTAGCAGCTCTGGGCCTAGGCGGTTTGACGCACATCCCTTGCCTGGCGCATGTGCTGAACTTGGTGGTCCAGAGGTTCCTTAAGAATTACCCCGATATGCCAGAGCTGCTGCAGAAAGTGCGGGCCGTCTGTGTGCACTTTCTGCGTTCTCACCCTGCTGCTGCTCGCCTGTCAGCGCTGCAGCGTAACTTCGGCCTCCCCGCTCACCGTCTTATATGTGATGTGCCCACAAGGTGGAACCCCACCTTGCACATGCTTGCCAGACTGTGCGAGCAGCAGCAGGCGATAGTGGAGTTTCAGCTGCAGCACGCACGCGTGAGTCGCTCTGTGGAACAGCACCACTTCACCGCCAATAACTGGGCCTCCATGCGAGACCTGTGTGCCTTGTTGCGCTGTTTCGAGTACTCCACCAACATGGCCAGTGCCAATGACGCCGTTCTCAGCGTTACTATCCCAGTTCTATGCCTCCTTGAAAAAACGCTTCAGGCGATGATGGAAGAGGATGGCACAGGAGGAGGAGGAGGAGGAGGAGGAAGAGGGTTCATTTCAGAGGCTTTCAGGGCAGTCATTTACAAGTGGCTACGAGGGTGGGTTCCTGCACCAACAAGCGCCAGGTACACAATTGTCTGGCAGCAAGGGCACAGTTCTGGAGGATGACGAGGTAGAGGATGAGGAGGAGATGGAGGAGGAGGAGGAACCATGTTCACAGCAGGGTGGCACCCAGACCAGCTCATGTCCATCACTGGTGCGTGGCTGGGGGGATAAAGAGGACACAGACGATACACCTCCCACAAAGGACAGCTTTTCCTTGCCTCTGGGCAGCCTGGCACACATGAGCGATTACATGCTGCAGTGTCTCCGCAACGACCGCTGAGTTGCCCACATTTTAACTGGTGCTGATTATTGGGTGGACACCCTTCTGGATCCCCGTTACAAGGACAATGTGCCGTCCTTAATTACCTCACTGGAGCGTGATCGTAAGATGCGCGAGTACAAGCGCACGCTGGTAGACGCGCTGCTGGTGGCATTCCCACTTGGAAGCCGGGGTACGGTGGAAGCACAAGGCGAAGGCAGAGGAGGAGGAAGAGGTCGCCAACGTGGCCGGGGCACCGCCAGCACCTCGCAAGGCAGGGTTAGCATGGCCGGAATGTGGAAAAGCTTTGTCAGCAAGCCACAACAACCAGCACCACCAGCTGAGATGGAACGTCTTAGCAGGAGGCAGCATTTCACCAACATGGTGGAGCAGTATGTATGCACACGCCTACACATACTGCATGACGGGTCTGCCCCCTTCAACTTCTGGGTCTCCAAATTGGGCACATGGCCTGAGCTTGCCCTTTACGCCTTGGAGGTGCTGGCCTGCCCTGCCGCCAGTGTATTATCTGAACGTGTATTTAGCACGGCAGGGGGCGTTATCACAGACAAGCGCAGCCGCCTGTCCAGAGCCAATGTGGACAAGCTCACGTTCATTAAAATGAACCAGGCATGGATCCCACAGGACTTGGCCATACCTTGTGCAGAATAGACACATATACCGGTGTTCTGACGAAAACTGTCTTGCTATCGGATAGTGTCCGGCCACTTACTGCGCAGGTGCATACTTGCGCAGTACGGAGGACAAGGAGATTCACAAAATCTCCAAAGATGAACGTCGCCTGCGCAGTGAGTGCAGGTTCAAGCCCGACCATCCAAGTGGACATACGGTAGCACATAGTAACAGGGCCCCTCACGGGCTCGCTTGGCTAGGCTTCAACCTCGGATGATGTGGCTTGAACCTGGAGTCACCGCGCATCGTCTTTGGATAGTTTTCAAAATCCCCTTGTCCTACGTACTGAGCAAGCGCAGTACAGGGCGGACACTATGCGACGGGGGACAGAATTCGACACATCATTCACCACTAGCCTTACCCAGCCATTGTTGTATTTTTGAACCAGTGTTGGCTGCCTCGTCCTCCTCCACCGCCGCTTCCACCTACACCGCCACATCCACCGCCACCTCAACCTCCTACTCCATTTGAATTTTGTCCTCCTAGGTCAAGATTATAATTTTTTAATTTTTTTTAATTTCCAAGTATTTTATTTTCCCACTATCTTATCCATTAAATTGAATAATTTTTGCCAGAAAGTGAGTATTCTGGGGTATTCCCACCATACGTGCGGCATCGTGCCGTTGAGTTTATGAGGTTCTTAATGACTTCCTGTACCTCTTCTGCTGAGAAGGGGGCCTCCAGCATTTTATTTGTATTTTTTATTTTTTTATGTTATTTTAAGTTATTTCCCTATCCACATTTGTTTGCCGATCACTTGCCATGCTCTTACCAACATTTTGTTGCCATTTGCAGCCCTCTAGCCCTTTCCATGACTTTTTTACAGCCATTTTAGTGTTCAAAAGTCCGGGTCCGATTGACTTCAATGGGGTTCGGAGTTGGGGTCAAGTTCGGTCCCGAACCCGGACTTTTTTCCGAAGTTTGGCCGAACCCACCGAACCCGAACATCCAGGTGTCCGCTCAACTCTAATAAAGAGTTTATTTATTTTTATATTATTTTTTTTTTTTTCCAACCGCCCAATATTTGACATGACATTTACTACTATTAGGCCTCGCCCTTTGAATCTCCGCCAAAAAGGGTGCAAAAGAAATATCTCTGACTAAGGAGAAATTGTTCTAATGATATATCGTTCAAAATGAAAGCAGGTAAACACCAACGTCGCCTACTTGATCGTGGCTATAGTCGTAGCTGCCTACACAGAGTGTGCAATCGCACTATTGGGAAAAACTAGAGATTCCTTACTATCTAAGATGATTTGTGAAAAAAACAAGAAAGATGAGGCAACCCGCATTATAATGCACTTTTCCTCACAACATAAAGAAATTAACACAATTATCAAAAGGCATTGGCCCATCCTAAGGGATGATGAGGTGGTGAAGCATTTTGTATCCCTATTCCCTTCAATTACGTATAAACGGGCTACATCCTTGAAAGATAGATTAGTGAGAAGTGAGTACATAAAATCAAATAAAAAACATTGTGTAGCACTTGGCCCCTTCCCTTGTGGTAGCTGTGCTCATTGTTCATTAATAAGAAAATATAAAGTATTTACCTTACCTAATGGACAGGTCTTTCGACCGAAACATTTTGTGAATTGTCAAACCTGCAGGGTGATATATCTAATGACCTGTGAATGTGGTGCCTACTATGTAGGAAAAACAAAACAAAGATTCTGGTGTAGAACCTCCAAACATGCTTACAGCATGCAGATAGGGAACATCTATCTTCCCCTTGGAAGACACGCTGTTATTTAACACAACTACATCATGCCACAAATTTCCTTCACCACTCTCGACAGGGTACACGTTCCCAGTCGAGGCGGTGACTGGAATAAGACATTGCTGCAAATTGAGCAGAAGTGGATATATATATACTTCAGGCCACAAAATATCCAGGCCTAAACAAAAAAAAAATTTCTTTTGCACCCTTTTTGAAGGGGTATACTTCGGGCAAAACCAGTTAGGGCGGGGGGCCGAGAACCAAAGGGCGAGGCCTAATAGTAGTAAATGTCATTTCAAATATTAAGAAACAATTTGATATAAAAACAAAAAAACAACACTACAATATGAATGTATAAACCACCGTCCATATGTGCCAAGTTGGGTATATTGGGCGGTGGGAACCAAAAATAAATAATACAAAAATAAATAAACTCTTTATTTCAGAACTAAGTAATTTTTTTGTCTTTCGATTTCTCACATCTAGTGGACATCCCTTGTAATACTTGTAAACAAGAGATGTCCAACAATGTCTAATTTTGGCCAAAACCTGAATATACCTGTGTCCCTTACCCTCACCAGTGCCCATCAAATCCAATAAATAACATAGCATAGTAAATAATTGTCTTAATATGGTTAGATTTCCCGGGCTGAGAAACACTGCTTTTTGTATCAGCATTGTTTTTCTTCTTATTCTTTCCTTTTTCGTGGCCGTAAAAAATATCATAACAAAGTTATCATGAAAGAAACAATGTTATAAAATATAATGGAGTATTTGGAGATACAATGATACAAAACATTATGCCAATTGTTGTATCACCAAGATATCAACTAAGATGATCATTCTATAAATATAACTCTATAACCCTACTTCATAATTTGTTTCCCCTTTTTCCCCCTTTTTTTAGGGCTCTGTGGGAGCTGCTGCAATTATGCCATCTAAGGTGGAATGCCACCAGAGGTATCACAGGCTTCCTGGCACGGGGAGAGGAGGGAGAACACATTCCATTGTCTCCCTACCTCTAACCCCCACAGTTATATCACTCTCTATGGGGGAATAACCCCTGTGCCTGCGGCGTTCTGTGATCACCGCTGGACCACAGGCTGGGCACAGCGCGCATGCGTGGCCGATCACCTTGTCTGCATGGGGTGATCTGTAGTGCGCATGCGCGCATGCATGCACAGCGCAACATCATGCTAGTCGCATCGGAGACTACGGTAGTTCCGGGGCATTGATTGCCTTCTGTCATCTCCTCAGCGTTCCGGAATAGCCGGTTCATCAGCTCAGCTGTCTAAAGGGAAAAAAATGCGGGCTGGAACAAGCGCACCTGTGGGTAGGAATACACGCACCTGTATGCAATTAGAGAACAAGTAAGTGCTACAAATAAGGTGCACATACCAGGATTCATTCAGTTGATTCCTGCAGCGCCACATGAACAGACTACACAGACAGGTATGGACTACATTGGAAGTAAGTAACTTTCTCCCACTTGCTCTGTTTTTTTAGTGGATACATTTTTCTAATAACTGACCAGAATTATTTTGTTTAAAAGCTTTTATAATTGTATTTTGATTGCAGTTCTCTTCTGATTGCTGCAAGTTGATATGCAATACCTGCAGCAGGAGTTTAATGCATACCTCATTGGCTAAATTGCAAGTTCAGCAAGCACAATAAACAGGTAATAAATTTAAAAGTTAACAATTTTCCTTTTAAGGCCTATACTACCTTTAGTATCACTATAATTTAAAAACTGCACCGACTCATGTTTTTATTTATTTCTTTTTATTCATCTTATTAGTACACTAATTTGTATATATAGTCACCTTATCATCATGCATTTTTTCACTACTAATTTGTTTTTTGTTTTTTCTCCTTTGTTCATCCATTTAATAAGGCACAAAAAGTTTATTAATTTATTTAGACAAATCACTTATCCCTTTTGATCAAATTACTTAATTACTATGTGATTAAGCACATGTGCACATTTAAACTATGGGACCTTGAGCCCCTTCACATACATTTTCCCTTTCATTTTGGATTATAAGGGCCCTTCTATATTCATGTTTTATGTTATGATTACAAATAATGATAAGTTATAAGACAAAAGTCATAAAATAAATGCATATACTATAATTAGAATAAAAAGAATCAATTTTTACAAGTATACAGACTTATATCCAGGTCGGTTTATAATTGAAAGTGTATTAAGGAATCATTTTTCCTTTTTCTTCTTTATTTATATAGACTATGCTAAATATATGATACTTATGAGTAATTTGATACATCGCTGTTTTCAGGTGCGGCCACCCACAGGGCAACATACCCCCCCTTTGTTCCCCTTGGGAAAACTCCACAATACTGTCATCTCTTGTAAGTCTGTGATTACCAATACCTCTGTGGGACTTCCCTCTCCCCCCCCCCTCCCATTTTTCATTGGGAGGGAAGAGTGGGCAGGAACATAATGGCAGAAGGCCCAGGATTACCCTCAGGGTGAAAGTGTAGGCTGTTTTCTAACTTTATAATAAAAGTCTCCAATTTAAGTGCAACAACTCGGTGGAAAGGGTAAATATTAATATTACATGAGAAAAATATAACAAGAAAAACAAGAGAAATAATATAATCATTTTTTATAAATGCTTATCTTTTTCCCTTTTGATACTTCGCAGAAATGTGACAAAGTCGCCCCCTTTTTGCACTGTCCCCCCTGAAGAAGACCAGAATCCCTAGAAGGTTGAAATGCATTGGGGTAGCAGGGTGATTTTTATCAAACGGCTTAATTCTATGGAATAATATTTTGAAAACTGTTGTAACCTTTTTCACATTATCTATGCACAAAGTGATGCATGTATTTCTATCCATCCCATTGTTTGTAGCCATAAATGGTTTAAAATTCAAGCTCTGATGTACATTATACAATGTTTTTTGGATTAATAAAACAATTTTGATTTTACTTACAATTGTTTCGTTTTGCTGCTAAAAAACCCCAAGGGGAACCCATTTTGTATTTATTTTTTATAGACACCATATACGGGATGTCCAGCCAGCTCAAAAATTAAATCCTTTATGCACCTCCCTCTTACATTTAAATAAAGACATCAGTCCATCCAGTTCAACCTGAGTGAGTGTGCGTGTCTACAATTGTCCCTAGTAAACACTCAGATCTTTTCCCTTTATGTATCTCACTTTGGTGGTCTAGGTCCTCCTTTATCAGTATGGACATTTAACCCATTTTGGTTATCCATTTTTCAAGAAGATGAGAACATTTCACTCACCTGGTCTGAATACTTTGAACTTATTGATAATACTAATTGGCCGATGACCTGATATTCCTTTAGGCTGGGTTCACACTATTGCGAATTGGATGCGTATTGCCCACATCCAATTCACAATAGCAGGAGATTTTGACTGCATCTCCATGGAGCCAGTTCACATATCTCCAGTGCGGCTCTGGTGCAAATTTGCACCGGAGCCCTGTGCATCTTTTGGTTAATTTCAGGTCCGAATTCAGCCAAATTTTGGGCTAAAATCAGACCTGAAACTTCCCATCATAGTCATTCCTCTTCAATATGTCCACTATCTCTGCCATCTCTACAAATGACATATTTGAGGCCTTAAATCTCCTGCGTGATCGGGACGTTTCTGGCTCTGTGCTTTCATCGTTGCTGCTACTCTCATGCACCTGCTGGGTCTCAGCCATGTGCTCTCCCCACTGCGCTGAAAGAGAGGGGGTGGGGAATAGACTAGAAAGCATGTCAGGGGTGGGCGGAGTTTCATGCATGCGCAGTGTATATAAAGCGTAACACGTATGATCTGTGAGCAGAGGAGGGAGTACCGGAAGCGCCAATCGTTCTAACGAAGGTACAATTTTAACTAGGTGCATCACTGGCCTATACTGCTTCTAGATTGAGGCTTATATTGGGACAAAGATTAGAAGAGTTTAGCCTGTCATTAAGGTTTGTCTTGTGTTGTGTCTTGCAGAGATAATGGATGGGTTCAAATACCACAGCTTTCTACCAAGTTTCATTGATAAATACAGGGAGCTGCCCTGTCTGTGGCAGGTGATTACAAAATAAATTTCAGACAACAAGCTCCGATCGCACATTTTCCATCAGAATGTCCGACCGTGTGTACAGGGCATTAGTCTTGTTGTCGGAAAATTTGAGAACCTGTGCTCAAACATTGGTTGGCGGAAATTCAGACAACAAATGTTCTATGGAGCATACACACGGTTGGACTTTCCGAAAACAAGCTCACATCCAACATTTGTTGTCGGAAAATCCTATTGTGTGTACGGCCCATAAGAAAGCTTTGGTAACAGCCCCCAGTGATGTGAACCAGGTCTGTCATATCCATTATAGTAGCCTGTATAACTTTTTACAGACTGGCATTTGCACAGAGTGAATCTCTAGATTTCCCCCTCACAATTCAGGAAATTGTATACTCCATAGCTTCTTGTCCTGCTTGTAAAACTTCAGTGATTGGTAGTTTACCTTAGAATTCTATAAGTGCCCATTTTGAAGGCTTATATGCAAGTAATTGGCCATAAAAGTGTATGGGGGTCTGGATACTGCCTGGGGGATATGTTTCAATAAAAAAAAAAAGTGCAACAATACAAATGGAAAATTCTCTCACCTCTATCAAGATGTGGCAAGTTTTGAACTCATCCAAGGCCAACATTCAAACACAGGTGGTAGAATCCTGGCTTCTCTAAAACATCAAAAGGCCTTCAGTTCAATAAAATGGCTATATCTCTTTGCTGTTATTGCCAGGTTTGGTATTGGTGAGGGCTTCATTTTCTGGGTTAAGCTACTCTATAATTCTCCTATGGCTAGAATTTGTACAAATGGTTGGATAGTATGAACCTTCCCTCTTCAACATGGTCCAGGTGAGGGCTACCCTTTATCACCCCATTATACACTCTTCACTAAACAAATAGCTGCTTGCACCCTGATATTAAAGGCCTTACTGTTCACTCACAGACTGATAAAATAGACATATGATAATATTATTTTCTTAGCTTATCCCAACAAGTCACTTAAAGTGGCCCTGTCAGGGATGTGCTGGCCATAATGCAGCCAAAGTTCTTAGGCAGAGGCAAATATGAATGCCTTCTACACGTCAGGCTCTGTTACAAGGTATGTGACAGGCCCAATCTGGTTATTATTAAGGCTTCAACAACAATTGCTCTAAAACAACAATCTCTGCCATAGAACAAAGTCCTACATCCACTATTCCACCAGCTCAATCACTTTGCTGGTTCCCTAAATTTGGATCTTTACCATGCTATGAATACTATTCTATGTCATGCTACCATCATTTGGTTTAAATCTTCCATAATGACTCACATCTTAAGAATATATTTTACACTCCCTTATGGCATAATTTCCAGCTCCTGAACTACAGGTCATTACAGAATCTCAACTCTGGTTTGGACCAGGCTTGCTCTTTTTGGCCAAATTCTAGGAGCATGGTCAGTTTGCACCTTACCAATTCCTCAATTTCAACTGCCCACTGGTTTGTTTCCAGTTTCGCAGATACCTGCAAAATTAGGCTTTAAAGTCTTAATTTCAGTCACTCAAAAAACACAAAATGTAGGTGTCACTCAGGTAGAGAGCTAGTGTGTTAATTTCTCCTAAAATTGCTCTTCTGCACAAAGGTTGTCAAAATGTTTTGGAGACATTTATAATGCCCTGTTATTGAACAAATAATTATTTACTGTATTCATCCATGCTATCTTTACAAGAAGATATTCCTGTTAGATGCACAGGAATTGGTTTAAGTCTTATAGACCCCAAAATTGATCTCCCTTTATCATCACTAAATGTGGCTCTCTAGATGCTTCTTTTTAACCATCTATAGTGAACGTGCTTGGATATACAGGCCTAGTGGCTTCAAAGCACTAAGTTTTATCATGACTATATGGGCTGTACAGTTTCCATGGATCCAAAATTATTGTAATTGCAATCTCAGAACTAATATTTGTGATTCTGATTTACAGGTCTATAGCAATGTGTTGGCTTGTGGTTTCCTCTCCAGTATTCAAGAAATGGCTCTGGTTTTTGACACTTGGTGCCTCTTAACCTTGTGGTAGCTTAACACCTTAACACATAACTTTTGAAAATTCTTTGAAAATTATTTCTATTCATGGTCACATGATAAACATACAGCATAGTTGTATGTTTTTCATGTGACCATGAAAATAAATCCCTTTCAAGGAATCCTTGGTGAGCTGATGACATTTTCTTCATCCAGAGTTTCCAGCCTATGGTCATTACAGCACCCGGCATTACTGAATAGCCAGTTTCTTGAATGTGTGAGTAGGGAATACAGTGGTGTGAAAAAGTGTTTGCCCCCCTTCCTCATTTCCTGTTCCTTTGCATGTTTGTCACACTTAAGTGTTTCGGAACATCAAACCAATTTAAACAATAGTCAAGGACAACACAAGTAAACACAAAATGCAATTAGTAAATGAAGGTGTTTATTATTAAAGGTGAAAAAAAATCCAAACCATCATGGCCCTGTGTGAAAAAGTGATTGCCCCCTAAACCTAATAACTGGTTGGGCCACCCTTAGCAGCAACAACTGCAACCAAGCGTTTGCGATAATGTGCAATGAGGCTTTTACAGCGTCCTGGAGGAATTTTGGCCCACTCATCTTTGCAGAATTGTCCTAATTCAGTTACATTAGAGGGTTTTCGAGCATGAACGGCCTTTTTAAGGTCATACCACAACATCTCAATAGGATTCAGGTCAGGACTTTGGCTAGGCCACTCCAAAGTCTTCATTTTGTTTTTCTTCAGCCATTCGGTGGTGGACTTGCTGGTGTGTTTAGGAACATTGTCCTGCTGCAGAACCCAAGTTCGTTTCAGCTTGAGTACACGAACAGATGGTCGGACATTCTCCTTCAGGATCTCTTGGTAGACAGCAGAATTCATAGTTCCTTTTATCACGGCAAGTCTTCCAGGTCCTGAAGCAGCAAAACAGCCCCAGACCATCACACTACCACCACCATATTTTACTGTTGGTATAATGTTCTTTTTCTGAAATGCAGTGTTCCTTCTACGCCAGATATACTTGGACACACACCTTCCAAAGAGTTCCACTTTTGTCTCATCGGTCCACAGAATGTTGTCCCAAAAGTCTTGGGGATCATCAAGATGTGTTGTGGAGAAATTGAGACGAGCTTTGATGTTCTTTTTGCTCAGCAGTGGTTTTCTCCTTGGAACTCTGCCATGCAGGCCATTTTTGCCCAGTCTTTTCCTGATGGTGGAGGCATGAACGCTGACCTTAACTGAGGCAAGTGAGGCCTGCAGTTCCTTGGACGTTGTTGTGGGGTCTTTTGTGACCTCTTGGATGAGTCGTCGCTGCGCTCTTGGGGTAATTTTGGGCGGCCGGCCACTCCTGGGAAGGTTCACCACTGTTCCATGTCTTTGCCATTTGTGGATAATGGCTCTCACTGTGGTTCGCTGGATTCCCAAAGCTTTGGAAATGGCTTTATAACCCTTTCCAGACTGATAGATCTCAATTACTTTCTTTCTCAATTGTTCCTGAATTTCTTTGGGTCTCGGCATGATGTGTAGCTTTTAAGGATCTTCTGGTGGACCTTACTGTGTCAAGCAGCTCCTATTTAAGTGATGCCTTGATTGTGAACAGGTGTGGCAATAATCAGGCCTGGGTGTGGCTAGAGAAATTGAACTCAGGTGTGGACAACCACAGTTATAGTATGTTTTAACAAGGGGGGCAATCACTTTTTCACACAGGGCCATGATGGTTTGGATTTTTTTTCACCTTTAATAATAAACACCTTCATTTACAAATTGCATTTTGTGTTTACTTGTGTTGTCCTTGACTATTGTTTAAATTGGTTTGATGTTCCGAAACACTTAAGTGTGGCAAACATGCAAAGGAACAGGAAATGAGAAAGGGGGCAAACACTTTTTCACACCACTGTATTGCACTTGGACCTATTATAAATGAAACACGGATACATTGGGGTTAATTTACTAAAACTGGAGAGTGCAAAATCTGGTGCAGATCTGCACATAAACCAATCAGCTTCCAGTTTATTTGTCAAAGCTTAAACAAACAAGCTGAAGTTAGAAGCTGATTGGCTACCATGCACAGGTGCTCCAGATTTTGAACTCTCCAGTTTTAGTAAATCAACCCCATTGCTTTGTTTCAATAAATTATTTTGTATTTGTTTATCTAGGTTTACTTGCTTTTGCATTATTCATACCTAGTGAGATATTGCTCTGCCAATTGTTGTGAGATGTTCTCACCCCCATAACATTATGCATGTACTTACTTTTTGCCATGCATAACAAAATAAAAAAAAATGTTAGCTAAAGTTATGTTTTAATGCTTTAATGTGTTTGTCTCTTCCTTAAAGTCTCTTTACTAAATGTTAATTTAGGACTATCATGTCAACCTTGCTGTACAACTTAATTTCAGAATGAATAAATAGTGTTGTCATATTTTTACATGTAGTAAAAACATAACACATCTACTATCAGAATCAACAGGTAATAAAACGACATTACAGGAGACTCAGAAAAATAAATGCTTGTGAATGGCTGCATTATATACACTATATATTTTTTGAACATAGTTTCACTTAAAAATGTGCTGTAATATTGGGCTTTCTGATTCATATTAGGTTATTTGTCCTCCTTGATATTTGAGAAGATGACGTTTGATAGGTCACACAATGCAAAGAAACATTGACTGAAAACTGAATAAATGACCTGTAACTTGTTTTTTAAGAGACATTTTTCATTCAGACTGCTTTATAATGAAATGCATAGCTATTATACCTAAAACACAGCAGACTGGCTAGTATGTGCTGCAAGATAAATATTAGCATATATCTAAATTGTAACATTCAGAAATGTCTATGACATGGCTCTTGTGTAAAATAAATTGCATAGAAAAATCTAAAGCCCATGAAAATTTGAGGACAAGGGGCAAAAGATCTGTCCAAATATCTATCTATCTATCTATCTATCTATCTATCTATCTATCTATCTATCTATCTATCTATCTATCTATCTATCTATCTATCTATCTATCTATCTATCTATCTGTCTATAGCATACACACAGTTTTTTCCAAACAGCTTTAAAACAACTATGTTTGTAACTCTGGCCTGCTTAAAACTCAGTGGCAATTTAGAATGAAAAACTGTAAAACTGTTATTAAACTTGTTTTAAGTGTATTTATTTAAGTTACCTTTGTACTCAGAGGAATGATGTATCAGCTTTTTAACTTGACAGCTTATTATAATACCCATTTATCAACAGGCCATAATGCATATTTATAAGTTTTACAAAAATCCCTGAGTGCACAAAAATGTTTTCCCCTTTGCTTTCGCCTACTGTTGAACTATTTTAGTCTGAAAATGTTTTGTAATCCATTGCAAAGTATGAGGAAAATATTCAATTAAATACTCTATAGAGCAGATCTGCATTGCACAAAAATATTAAAATGAAAGACTATAAACTCTGATCAAAAATATCTGAAGTGGAAAACAAAGCTGTGGAGTTCAGTGTTGACAACTATTATTAGTAATTAAAAAAAATAAAATAAATATATATATATATATATATATATATATATATATATATATATATATATACATGAAAAAAATGCATGTAATTAAAATGCATAATCCCACAGATACTGCCAGACTTTAATATGAAAATATTAAATCAACTAATCAACTAATCAATTAATTCAATGTAAGAAAAAGTACTGCACTGAAATATCTACTTTTTGAAAAACTTTCTATTTTAGATTTTTGTATAAAATGTGGCATGGTAAAATATTATTATTATTATTATTTTTAACAGATTCTTTTTATTTTTATATGCAAAACATTAAAACAATACAAAAAAATTATCCTAACAAAATCACATAGGCCAAACAAACACTACAAAAAAAAGAGAGAGAGAAACCCTCCCCCACCCTATTTCTTGGAGTATAAGAGAAAAAATAAAAAATAAAAAAAACTTTAATGCATTAGAAGCACTGAGGGAGGCCACAAAGTAAATTTTTCACAGAAAAAATGAAAATCTAAAAACCTATATACAGTATTTACCCATAAATACCTATATTAAGATGGCCACCTACAGCCCAATACCTGATATTACAATATACATAATACAGATTGGTCATACCGATGCCAGGGACATAGACTCAAGCCACTTTGACCAGATACCATCAAACTTATTCATGGCGTATGTATATGTATGTTTTTCAAATATCATAATCATATTAAGGTCTGAAATCCAGTCAGATACAGTTGGCGGGTGGGAAGAGGTCCACCTAAGGGCAATCTGTCTGCAGGCAACAAGGAGTACTCGCCTAATAGTGTTGCCTATAGAAAAAGTATAAGTAGAGATATCACAGTACCCCAATAGGCACAAGTGGTTCAGCTGAGATGTTGATATCCAGTAGCCGATTTAATGTACCCATCACCTCTGCTCAGTATCCCTGGAGTTTAGGACATCGCCAGAGAAGATGTATTAAGTACCTGTGTTACCACATCTAGCACAGGCTGGCTTATATCTCAGGCCAATGGTATGCAACAATTGAGGAGTTATATAAACCCTATGAAGGATAAAGATCTGGGTCAGTCTGTGTGATGGAGAAAGGGATACTTGAGGCAGAGATTGGTGAGCATCTTCCCATACCTATTCCGGGATGGGACCAAGATCCTGTTCCAATCCGGCCCTAGAGCGAATAGGAAAGCTCAACAGAAATCTTTCTAACAGCACCCTATATGTAACAGAGGTAAGGCCGTTTTGTTATCCTTGCTTGCACGATCTTGTTGAAAACAGGGGTAGGGGGAAAGAGTATTTCACAGGACAAAAACTGAGCATGCAGAGCATGTCTCAATTGAAGGAATTTATAAAAAACAATTTGATTGTAAAGGGAACTCTCCCCTTAACTCTTCAAAGGACTTAAGTAAACCGTTCTCATACAGCTAAACTAACATTGTTATTCCTGATTTTCCCACCTCTGAAAGCCTCTAAGAACTGAAAGATGGTGGAGTCTATCATTTTCCCATATCGGAGTAGATCGAGTGGGGTATGAAATACTCATAAATTTTTTGACTGTATCCCACATTTTACACATTAACTTACAAGTGGGCATATCCGTACACAAAATACCCCCTCTTACCCCCTCTAGAACATATAGTAGTGACCGACCCTTAAATACATAGGAAAATAATTGTCACGCAGTAAGAGGCTACCTGCGTGACAATTATTTTCAAGCTCCCATCCAGCAAAATGCTGTAGTTGTGATGCAAAGAAATATATCCTTGGATTAGGAACTGCCAATCCACCTGCATTTTTGGGCTGTTGAAGAGTTTACAATTTAATACGGGGGGTTTTATTCTGCCACATTAAATGCCTAAATATATCTGTAAAAGTATCCAGATCGGAGCATTATGAAAAAAATACAGAAGCTGAGGCATCCATATCAACTTAATTAGATTAATACGGCCTATTAACGAGAGAGGGAGTTTATTCCAGATTTTACTTTGGTCTTGGAATCTAGGGGAATCAGAAATAACTATACCCAACTATTTTATAGAAGATACAACCCTGAGCAGAGTAAGTGAGGATGGTAGTGGGTCCTGGGGGAGATCTAAAGGCATCAACGTGGACTTCTCCCAATTTATATCTAACCTGGAAAACCTACCAAACACCTTAAGATATTTCATTGTTGCGGTAAAGATGAGTGGATATTGGTCAAAAAAAGAACATCACATGAAGCCCGCATAAGGGCTCTATAGCTAGGGCAAAGAGCAGGGGGGACAATGGGCACCCCTGCCTAGTGTCCCGGCAAAGTCTGAAACTAGAAGAACCCTAATTGATGCCATAGGAACTGCATACAACAACCGTACCCATTGGCAGAAATTAGAACCAAGCTGAAATTTTTCCAGACTGGCCCATAGAAAAGGCCATTCAACACTATCAAAGGCCTTTATGTCATCCAGTGCCAAAAAGGCACGATTTGGATGATCTGGGACCGGAACCTGCATATTTAAATATGCACATCTAATATTAACTGCTGTTGACATATTGGGCATAAATCCTACCTGATCTGAGTGAATAATATGTTTAAAAATCTTGTTTAATCTGGTAGCAAGTACTTTGGAAAGAATTTTTAACATCTGTAGACAATAAGGAAATTGGTCTATAGAATTCAGGGTGTAACAGGTTTTTATCTTTTTTAGGTATAACTATTATAACAGATTGGCCCATACTGTCTGGAAGCCGACCTAAATGAAAAGCCTCATTCAATGTATTAAGAAGGGCAGGAAGCATCTCCTTATTATATTTTTTATAGATCGCTATAGGGAGACCATCGGTCCCTGGAGCTTTGGAATTAGAAAAACTAGCCATCGCACTCTCCAATTCCACTAGAGTAAATGGGACATTAATAGTCTCCCTCCCTTCCATTGAAAGGGCTGGGAGATTAATAGTAGCCAGATAACTAGTTAACTCGGCTAACGTATAGTCTGCCCTAAAAGTGTATAGATCCTGGTAGTAGAGCTTAAAGGCAGATACAATAGGGCTAGTCTGGTCAATAACCTCTCCTTCTCCATTCATTAAAGCTGAGACATGTGTGGGGTTGGATTGAAACCTTACTATCTGAGCCAACAGTCTAACATTCGCTTCTCCCTCTGCCCAGTTAAGCGAGAGAGAATGATGTGGTCCAAGGCATCATACGTAATTGGCCTCATTCCCAAATTTGAAAAAAAAGAGAGAAGGTTTGTTCGGCGGGACATTAAATTAGACCAATCACTATATAGAGTAAGCATGTGGGATATAAAATGCAGTATTGCTTATATGGGTTTCCGACAAAAAAAAGGGGGAGTGTTTGAGGACTGTGAATGAGAGATGTATACCAAAAAGCAGTCTTATGCCATGTACACATGATCAGAATTCTCTTTGGAAAAAGCTCTGATGGTTTTCCCATCGGAATTCCGCTCAAACTGTCTTGCCTACACAAGGTCACACCAAATTCCGATGGTCAATAACACCGCGACATACAACACGTTCAACGGCACTATAAAAGGGAAGTTTAATGCTTCCGAGCATGTGTCAAATAGTTTTTCCGAGCATGCGTCGGAATTTTGCGTGTCAGAATTGCATACACACGATCGGAATTTCCGATAGAAAGTTTTTCCGTCAGAAAAATTAAGAACAGGCTATCAATCTAAAGTCCGTCGGAAATGTCGACAGAAAAAGATCGATGGGCATACACACGGTCGGAAAATCCGATGGACTGTTTCCATCGGAAGTTCCGGCCGTGTGTACGCGGCATAAGCAAAGAACATTTTATTACACCTTGTGAGATCATGTACAGCATACTGAGTGAAACAAAAAAATAAGCATATACAGAATCACACGAACGCAGGGCATGCTAAAAACTACATATAATATTGACGCCAATGGTACTTTGCATATCATGGGGTAAGGACGAGTCCTGCACAACATGGGCCACTGGAAGGGCTGGATGGTGTTGGAAAATCTAGAGTAAAACAATATAGAAAACATAAAATCATCTGTATGGACATCATGGATCTATGTAAGCCCAATGTGTTTCGTTGGGGTGTACCAACGCTTCAGGGACAAATGCAATGGTGATCTATAAAGAAACATAACCATATGGTATAATACTGTAGCTGAATAATAGGAATAAATGATGGAAGGGACAGGATGGACATCCCTATAAATAATCATGTCAACTGAATAGATGTGAACAGAGGACCAGAGCTGTTAGAAATGTCTGGCATAGGAGTTGAGGTACAGACACATGGACAAGCAGGGAGCATGGCCAATGTGCAAATGTAGGTGACAGTGAGCAGCCAGGATTAGTATATAGCAGCCAGGATTAGTTCATCCAGCTTGCATTGTAAAAGCTTGCATTGTAAAAAAATATATTTGCCATTTTCATCTATCATAGTCCTACTACATGAGAACACAATGCCATTGTAAACTAAAATGGAGACCCCCCTTGAATATAAAAGCTGAATGAATAACAATGTTTCAAAAATCTAGTCACATTGCATGTGGGGTGTGTATCCTGCAGACAGAAGAGGGCAGGGTGGAAAGAGGAAATATAATCAAAGACAGATAGTCTTTTTAAAGAATTATTCATTCCCCTGACATTCCAAGAGAAAGTTCTAATTTGATTGATTTACCATTAGTACAAAAGTAAAATTGAACTACTAGCCAGCCAGCCTGCACTAAGTATAATAATAAATGGCACATAGGTATAAAACATAATAGATACGCCAAGTAGGGAAACCCCCCCCCCCCCCAAACAAAAAAAACTGTTCCACATCAGAGAAAGCCATCAAAAAAGGAAAAAGAACATCTAGTAGCTATCGCTGATTAAGCCTCCGGCAACTTGGCTTATACTTAACAAACTTGCTTACTGGGCACTTAAACACCCTTCCTGCCCAGACCAATTTTCAGTTTTCGGTGCTTTCACACTTTGAATGACAATTACTCAGTCATGCAACACTGTACCCAAATTAATTTTTTGTCCTTTTTTTTTTACCACAAATAGAGCTTTCTTTTGGTGGTATTTTATCACCTCTGTGTTTTTTATTTTTTGCGCTATAAATGAAAAAAGACCGAAAATTTTGAAAAAAAAAAGCAGTTTTCTTTATTTCTGTGATAAAATTTAGCAAATTATAAATTTTTCTTTATAAATTTTGGCCATAATTTATACTGCTACATATCTTTGGTAAAAATAACCCAAATCAGTGGATATTATTTGGTCTTTGTGAAAGTTAGAGAGTCTAAAACTGTGGTGCAAATCATACAAAATTGATCACATCTGATGTACTGGTGCCCTATCTCATTTCTTGCCACCCGAACAAGCCAGGAAAGAACAAATACCCCCCAAATGACCCCTTTTTTTGAAAGTAGACATTCCAAGGTATTTAGTAAGAGGCATGGTGAGGTTTTTGACGTTGTAATTTTTTCCCACAATTTTTTGCAAAATAATAAAAAAATGTATTTGTTTCACAAAATTGTCATTGTAATAGGTTATTTCTCTCACATAGCATGTGTATACCACAAATGACACCCCAAAATAAATTCTGCTACTCCTCCCGAGTATTACGATACCACATGTGTGGGACTTTTCCACAGCCTGGCCACTTAGAGAGGCCCAACATGCAGGGAGTGCCGTCAGGTGTTCTAGGAGCATAAATTACACATCTAACTTGTTGACTACCTATTACACGTTTGAAGGCCCTGGAGCACCAGGACAATGACACATGACAAATGGCACAGATACGTGGGACTGATGACATGTGACACTGATGTGGCACTGATGACATATGCCACTATTACGGGGCACTGATGACAGATGGCACTAATATGTGGCACTGATGACAGATGGCACTTATACATTGCACTAATATCATGTGGCACTAATACGTGGCACTGATGAGAGATGGCACTAATATGTGGCACTGGCAATATGTGGCACTGATGACACATGACACTGATGACAGATGACACTAATATGTGGCATTGAGGACACGTGACACTGATAACAGATGGCACGTGACACTGACAGGTGGCACTGATGACACTGACACGTGACACTGATATGGCACTGATGACAGATGGCACTATGTGGCACTGATGACACGTGGCACTGACAGATGGCATTTATACATGGCACTGGGGACAGGTGGCACTGACAGATGGCACTGGGGACAGGTGGCACTGACAGATGGCACTGGGGACGATGGTAGTGGGGACAGGTAGCAGTGGGGACAGGTAGCAATGGGGACAGGTGGAAATGGGGACAGATGGCAGCGGGGATAGATGGCACATTTATTTTTTATTACATTTTTTTTTCTTTACTCACAGCTGCAGCCGTTTATCTCTCCCTCCTCACACGCTGTTTCTGTGTGAGGAGGGAGAGCAGTGCTGAGAGAGGATCTCATATATTTACATATGAGATCATCTCTCATTGGACACGCCGATCATGCTGTAAACGGCCCATGTGATTGGCCGTTTACAGTGATCTGTGACTGGCTGTGTCCGAGGGACACGGCCAGCACAGAACTTCCCCGCTGCGCGCTCTCAGAAGCAGGGAGCGTCCGCGCTGAAGCCGTCTTTCAGCTATAGCACGGGCACCAAGTGGTTAAATGTGCACCATTGTCCCCACATCTTTGTGTGGATTTCCTACTATAATAGGCCCATCGCCCCAAGGTCTTTTTTTTTAATTGACTGTCAAGCCCATCCTGTGCATCTTGGGGTGTTTTGAATAGTTGTACGTTGCCTTCATGGACCCCCCGCAAGCGAGCAGGATAGAGTATCTTAACCCTTGGAGTAACAGACGTTTCTTAGCTTCTTGGAAGTTTGCCCTTCATTTCTAAACCTTTGGTGAAAAGTCGGGGAAGAACATAATTTTAGTGTTGAAAATATATTTATTAACATTTTCATAGAAAATACAGTGAACAACATGAAAATTCACAATCCAGGGACGGTCATAAAAAAAAATAAAACATGTGTTGCCAATGGCTATCATCCATAGCTTGACTCCTGTGCTCTAGCAGGGTTGAGCTAGAGTGAAGGACCATCCTCTGGTACAAGACATGGTTCTGGCTAATAAGCCTTGGTGTTCATAGTATAGATTAATACTTGTAGATTGTAGAGGGTAAAAGAGAAAAGACCAGATCGACGAAAGGAGAGAAAGAGGGGAGGAATAGGAAAAAGAGGAGGGGGAGGGATGAGTCAGGGAGGAGGGAGGGAAATGTCAAATAATACCAGAAGAAGCTGCTGATGAGATATTTTCTAGGCGAAGTAAGTGTTAGATTAAAAGGTGGCGGATCAATGGCTTCATGGGTTAGTGAGCCTCAGGGGTGAGGTTCTCGTTGAGATGTTCTCAGTGGGCTCGATAGCATGTTCATTAGGGTGTCTGAGGTGGAGAAGCGGAGCCAGACAGACAATAACATTGTATACTTTTTATATGTGTCATTATCAAGGGCCAACATCTCCTCCATTCTCATGGTATCATTCATGGTCGAAACCCACTGTGACAAAGGAGGAGTGGTGGTTGTTTTCCAATACGATGGCATGAGCTGTCTCGCTGAGGACATAAAAAAAACGTAGTAGGTTTTGTTTTTGTGTTGTTATAGACCCGGTAGTATAGAGAAGAGAGCAATCTTTGGGGAGGTCAGTAATGTTTCATCATAAATTTTATTGTAACATTCAAATACCTCCAGAGTTCAGAAGGGCGGATCCACTCACAGTCTCACCAGACATGTAGATAAGTCACAGTAGAGGTGGTACAACGCCAGCAGGAGGCTGAAGAATATGGAAAAATTGTGTGCAAAGTGGCGGGGTCCCTGTACCACCTGGATATGCTCTTGTAATTCTTTTATTGAGAATAGCAAGATATAGTTGATGTATGCGTAAAGTGGAACGATGTCTGCCATTCTGGTCTGGAGATGTCCTCACCCAAGACCGCAGACCACATCCTGGTGTAATGTGGCAGGTGGTCATGTGTTAGGGCCTGTAATAGGCCATATAGGGATGAGAGAAGGTGTCTGGGTGTTTCCGGGAGGGAACACAAGTCCTCAAAACCAGTTTGGGGGCGGTGTATTTGGGAGGAAGCGTGTAGTTGTTTAGTGAACGTTGACATGTGCAGGGTGGTGAGCCAGTCACAGGATCCTGCCGGCGTGACCGGTGTCCACTGTAAATGATGTACAAAAGAATGCGCTTGAGGCCAGTCAGTACGTTTGAAAGACCCCATGGTTGTCGCTCCCACGCCCTGTGGGAACGTCGGGTTGTCAAACAGAGATGTCAGCAGGAATGGGTCAGAAGATAAAATGGCGCTGAGACCTCTGCCGTACCAACGTTTAAGAGTTTAAGAGAGGCTAGCATTAGTGGTGGGAGAGAGGGCAAGTAGGCAAAAAGAAGGCTAATTTATTAAATACTTTCTTCAGCTCTGTGTATACAAAGGAGCATGGGGGAGCTCATGCCCATAATGGGGGTGGTATTTACACAGCCCCGAATGATCCACAATGGCTCAAAAGTGATATGGTCCAGAAATATTTAGACAGAATAAAGGTGGATAAATCACCTGGACCAGATGGCATCCACCAACGGATCCTAAAAGAATTGAGCTCTGCAATTTCAAAGCCATTGTATTTAATTTTTAGGGACTCATTAATGACGGGAATAGTACCACTGGATTGGCGCAGGGCGAACGTGGTGCCTATATTTAAAAAGGGAACAAAGTCTTTACCAAGTAACTATAGACCTGTTAGTTTAACTTCTATAGTCGGGAAGATATAGGAGAGATTAATAAAAGACCACATAGACGAGTTCTTGCTGGAAAAAAACATTTTAAGCAACAAACAGCATGGGTTCATGAAAGACAGAAGTTGTCAGACAAACCTGATTTCTTTTTATGAAGAGGTAAGTAAAACCTTGGACAGAGGCGTGGCTGTGGACGTGGTATACTTGGATTTTGAAAAAGCATTTGATGCAGTTCCCCACACACGGCTCATGTGTAAGGTAAGGTCTACAGGCTTGGAAATATTGGTTTGTAAATGGATAGAAAACTGGCTAAATGACAGAATTCAGAGAGTAGTGGTTAATGATTCTTACTCTGAATGGTCTAAGGTTATCAGTGGTGTACCCCAAGGTTCAGTGCTGGGACCCTTAATTTTTAATATCTTTATAAATGATATTAGGTCTGGGATCAAAAGTAACATTTCTGTCTTTGCAGATGACACCAAGCTATGCAGTGGAATAACGTCCTTACAGGAGGTCTCCAATTTAAAAGCCGACATCAATGCTCTGTCTAATTGGGCGACTATGTGGCAGGTGAGGTTTAATGTTGATAAATGTAAAGTTATGCACTTGGGGGCTAAGAATATGCATGCATCATACATGCTAGGGGGAGTACAACTGGGGGAATCTGTAGTGGAGAAGGATCTGGGGGTTTTGGTAGATCATAAGCTCAATAATAGCATGCAATGTCAAGCTGCGGTTTCCAAAGCAAGCAAAGTTATTTCTTGTATTAAGAGAGGTATGGACTCCAGAGAGAGAGATATAATTTTGCCCCGGTTCAAATCATTAGTAAGACCTCATCTGGAATATGCAGTTCAGTTTTGGGCACCAGTTCTCAAAAAGGATATCAGGGAACTGGAGAAAGTGCAGAGAAGGGCAACCAAACAGATAAAAGGCATGGAGGAGCTCAGCTATGAGGCAAGATTAGAGGAACTGAATTTATTCACTCTTGAGAAGAGGAGAATAAGGGGGGATATGATCAACATGTACAAATATATAAGGGGTCCATATAGTGAACTTGGTATTGCGTTATTCACTTTACGGTCAACACAGAGGACAAGGGGCACTCTTTATGTCTAGAGGAAAAGAGATTTCATCTCCAAATACGGAAAGGTTTCTTCACAGTAAGAGCTGTGAAAATGTGGAATAGACTCCCTCCAGAGGTCGTTCTGGCTAACTCAGTAGATTGCTTTAAGAAAGGCCTGGATACTTTCCTAAATGTACATAATATATCTGGGTATTAACATTTATAGGTAAAGTTGATCCAGGGAAAATCCGATTGCCTCTAGGGGGATCAGGAAGTGATTTTTTCCCCTGCTGTAGCAGATTGGAGCATGCTCTTTTGTTTTTTTTTGTTTTTTTGCCTGGATCAACTGTGGGTATAGAATGGGGTATATTGGATTGTACGATATTTTTTATTTTTATTTATTATTTCTTTTTTTTATGGTTGAACTGGATGGACTTGTTTCTTTTTTCGGCCTAGCTAACTATGTAACTATGTAACTATGCATAGTCGTTTCTATATCCCCATAGGAGGGCCCGAAGGTCCACAGGGGCCAAGTCTTGCTCTATTGGGACCGATGTCTTCAGGAAGGGACGCGGGAACCATTCCAGGACACATGCCATTTGGGTGGCTTTGTAATAGAGCTCAAAGTCAGGGAGACCATCCCCACCCTGTAACTTCGAGAGAGTAAGCAGATTGTATTTTAACTCTGGTGAGCCCACGGTTCCACATACATCTAATAGCCAGGGATCGTAAGGAGGTGAAGAAAGATTTGGGAACTATGACAGGGATCATTTTAAAATGGACACCCTACACAAACTCTTATACCACTTTCAGAGTGTTGATCCGCCCGAACCATGGCAAGGGGGATTCATCCCATTCCTCCAATTCTTTCCGTATGCAGGAGGGTAGGGGTACATAGTTCGGTGGAGATAGGTTGGTTACATTAGAGGGGATAATAACCCCTAGATATGATAGCCCTTTCGTTTGCCATTGAAAGGAGAAGTTTGATTTAAGTAGGGAAAATGTAGAGGCAGGAAGGGATATGTTGAGAGCCTCCATTTTGGCTATATTAGGCGGCTAAAGGAGCCAAACCGGCGGAATTCCAGGGAGAGAGATGGTAAAGAGATATGTGGATTTTGTACATACACTAAAAGGTCATCAGCATATAGGGATAACTTGTGGTGGGAGGAAGGGGTTTGAATGCCATGAATGGTGGGGTTCTGGCGTATGGTGCATTCTAGGTGTTCTATAATGATAACAAACAAAAGGGGGAGAGGGGCAGCCTTGCCGTGTACCATTCGAGATGTCTAATGGTTCTAATGTAGTGCCATTTACTAGTACTGTGGCGGAGGGCTGGGAGTACAAAGACATCACTTTAGTGATGATGGTTGATGGTTGTTCCTAGGCTTAGTTGTTCAAGTGAGAGTCGCAAGAATCTCCAATTAACCCTATCAAATGCCTTCTCTGTGTCGAAGGATAGGAGGCAGGCATACAGGTCTTTGTTATGTATGAAAGAAATGAGATGAATCGTTTTAGGGGTGTTGTCCCTTGCCTCTCAGCCGGAACAGTTTCCGCTGTAAATGTAAATATAAAAATAGTTTACAAAAATAAATAAATATGGTGTTTATGAAGGACTAATCATCATAAACATTTGAGGCAAGGGAATTGTTGAACTTGGTTTTAGAATGTCACCTGTTGCCATATACAATTTTGCTTGTGTAACATAGTCAATTCTGATATCTAGGGATATATTTAAACCATTGAGTGTGTTTTCCCACATATTATACTACTCCCAGCTTCCCGACTGGTGTTACTGTGGGTATTTTTCAAAGGCTTGACCATTGTTGTGTTTCCTTATCACATGTCACATGTGTTGTAAACAGCAACCTTATTTGTTAGGTTTATTCTTCTCTTGTGATCAGTCAAACTCCAGATGTATTGAGAAGTAGACAATGTATTCCAGATGTGTAACACAAAAGGGTGATCCTTACAAGCCAAAGGATACAGCAAGAATCACACAAAGGAATGTATCTCCCCCTCCTAATACCTACATAATACAACCTCTATGCTTCTATTGGCTGAGGAAACACAGATAGCATGCCTGGTACAAGATGGTACTTTATTTCACTAATTAGTGTTTCCTGTACAATCTTATGCTACCATATTTAGTTAAGTTTAATCATCCTTAGTTAAGTTAATACAAAGTGCTCACAAGTGGGATTAAAAATCATTCTCAGGGTTATTGTTTTTCAAATAGTCACACAAAGAGGAGGGAATGTTAGAAAAGTTTTAAATGTTTATTGTGTGACTATTTGAAAAACAATAACCCTGAGAATGATTTTTAATCCCACTTGTGAGCACTTTGTATTAACTTAACTAAGGATGATTCAACTTAATGACATACAGTCCGAAAGTGTATAACACAGGGACTATCATCAAAATGTGTTGAGATAAAATAGTCACACAAAGAGGAGGGAATGTTAGAAAAGTTTTAAATGTTTATTGTGTGACTATTTTATCTCAACACATTTTGATGATAGTCCCTGTGTTATACACTTTCGGACTGTATGTCATTAAGTTGAATCATCCTTAGTTAAGTTAATACAAAGTGCTCACAAGTGGGATTAAAAATCATTCTCAGGGTTATTGTTTTTCAAATAGTCACAGAATAAACATTTAAAACTTTTCTAACATTCCCTCCTCTTTGTGTGACTATTTTATCTCAACACATTTTGATGATAGTCCCTGTGTTATACACTTTCGGACTGTATGTCATTAAGTTGAGCTTCAATGTCCACATAGGTCTCTTTAGAGGTAGGAAGGGTTTGATACATCATTCTTGAGACGGCGGTTTCAATCAGTTTTTGTGAAAGTCCTCGAATACAGGGAATGCAGCAGCATCCACAAGTGACCAAAACAGCCAAAGCCACAGCGATTGAAATCAAACATGATGTGATAAGTCCAGTCCATTTACCGAACCATCCTTTAAGCCAGTTTGTGAATGGATCTTTAATACCTGAGTTTTCCGCTAATTCATTCGATAGAGCAGTCAGTCCTTCCAAGGCTCTGGTCACGGTCCCTCCAGGAGCTGTATTGTTAGGGATAAAGGTGCAACACATGCTACCAAACATTTTGTATACCCCTCCTCTTTCAACTAAGGCCATTCAGTTCTGCCATACCATTAAAGATGTGAGGGCCAACTGTTCTGCTAGGCCCTTCACAGCATCCCTAGTATAGTTTACAAATCGTTGTTGGTTATAATATATGAAGTTAATCCAGTCAACATTTTTATTTATAGTCACCCACCAGAGAAGAGACTCAACCCAGTTGTCACCTGATTTCTGGCCTTAAACTCATGCGGCATCCCGCAAGGAACCCCAATGTCATCTATGTAGATCTGAGAGTCAAATGACTCCATGGGAGAGGTGTCCCTCCGATACCATTTGTGACTCTTAGTCCACAGGTGTTCTGACAGGATTCTCAGGGGCATAGCCAGCTGGACCATAGCGCAATCCCCTCGGGCATTGGCCGGTATTCTATCTCGCAGTCTCTTATCCCCACACATCCCCCATACATCAGCTCTCTGAATGTCATGTTCAACCCAGTCACCGTTGTCTATGTTAATGCTCTCCACACAGTAGTCACCGGGTATTGACCCAAGATCCACCCCGCTACTGTTCCCTGGGAGTGCAAAACAAGTAAAGTTGCCTGGATAAGCAGTAACCGCCAGAGGTATCTGAGGTCTCTGTACTGGGGGAAACAACAAACTCAATGTGTGATAGGTAGAATTTTTTTAGGTTCATAGCTCTTATTATATAATTGCAACATACATTTTAAACCTTCTGGATCTGTATTGTGATCTAGAGGAAAAGGAACTGCTGCTAAATGTGGTCTGGCTCCGGCACAAACTAAACAGTTTTCCTTTTTTAGAGTTTTAACCTTGTACATCAACCATTCTAACCACTATTTTTTTTCTTGGTAACCTGTCTCCAAAGCTATGGTATCTTCTATTGTTAGGTTAGTAAATATTATGGTTTTACTCAGAACTTCTATTTTAGTATGGCTTTCTTATTTCCCTTCTGGGTCTAACTTTTCCTGTTGTCTGGTTTTATTGGGTGGTAATACATCGCCTGAGTGGTCAGTTCCTGACACCCATGCTCCCATAGAATACAACCGCTGATCTTCCTTCCTCGGCTCCTTTAATGTTATTAATAGTTGGTTACAGGTCTTACTATTTGTGCAGGGGGAGTTGGCCGCTTTTGTTATTATGAGTTTTTCCTTTATGCCACTCTTTTTAGCCCCTAGTTGATTATACCCCCAATCTTGATGCGCTGTGGTCCCCAGGGCCTGATCCCATGCTTGACATCCTGCCCTATTCCAGAGCCAGCAAATATATTTATCTGCCCATAGAAGTCCTCTAGCCCCAGTTGTATCCCCACAATCTGCAATCTGACATAAGTCTACCAGTATAGTGCTAGTTATTCCCTCTATAAAGGTTAGATTCAATGCTTTTCCCTTTTCTTTCCCAATCCAAAGGATCCTCTGCTCTTCCATTAGGTATAACCCCTCTTGTGGATGCCTCTCCAAGAGTCACCAGTAACCCAAGGATAATTACTGTCCCTTTCATCCTAACCAGCTACAGAGTTCCAGTGGATAGGGTAGGGGAGTTGGAAGGGGAGGGAGACTTCACCGGTTTGAGACAAGTCCCACCTTCTGTGAGACCTCCCTTTGTAGCCAGATTTTCTGAACCTCTTGTAGCCAACTGGCCCTATTCTGCCTGTAAAACCTTTTTACAATGGGACTGGTGAATCCGGGTAGACCTCTCTGCAATCCTTATCGCAGTAGGGGTAGTTAAGAGGACTTTGAAAGGACCATCCCATCTCGGGGAGTACCACTGCTTTTTCTTATTACTTTTTGTTAAGACCCAATCTCCCACATGCACCTTTTCATCTTTTTGAATTGGACCTTCTAGGACAGAACCAAAATCGTTAGTACATCTTTGTCTTTACAACCTAGACATGTTTTCTGCTAGTGTGTGCTCAGACTGCTCAGTAGGTGTTTTATTTGGATGTAAGGGTATCTTATATGGTCTTCCATGTATCATTTCAAATGGGTTTAAACCTTCTTTTGTGGGTGTGCTCTGCATACTGGTCACAGCTACTAGTAGGCAGTACATCCAATTTTTACCTGTTTCTTTCCATAACTTTTCTCAGTTTGCTTTTTAGAATGCCATTATGTCTTTCCACCAATCCAGCTGATTGGGGATGATAGGCACAATGGTATTTCACTTGAATTCCCATCACTTCTGTCAAATGTTGTATAGATTTATTTACAAAATGGGGTCCATTATCACTGTCTGTGCATCTGCACTTCCTGTCAGGAATATCTCCACCCATTTGGTCAGGGTGTCTATGATTACCAAACAATATTTCTAGAGTCTGAGATGAATGAGGGATGGAGGGAGAAGGAAAGAAAGAAAGAAAGAAAGAAAGAAAGAAAGAAAGAAAGAAAGAAAGAAAGAAAGAAAGGAAGGAAAGAAGGGACAGCAGGCCCAGATCCTACACCACTATAGAAATATGTGTATTCCAGAAAGTTTAACAAATCAGCAGATAAAGATACTCCAAACACCTGGGGTTAGCACTTCAATCATCCCAGCACCATGGTTGTCATGATGTCAGGGGGATTGAAGCGCATTATTTCTATTATTACATTGTAATATAAAATGAAATCATTCAACTTACCATAATGCAGAATCAGTGGAAGCCCCGAGCGTGTCACCTGCCACCGGATGTCATCAGGTTCCCCCCAGCAGCAGTGGCGTAATGTGGGTTGTCAGCGCCCGGTGCAAGGCAAGAAATTTGCACCCCCTAACCTATGGACTTTTAGCACTCCCCGAGTCCGTTTCCTTCCTACAATAGTACTTACCAGCCTGATTCCTACACTGACCACTCCACTGACCTACCTATCTACTACACTGACCTACATGATTCCTAGAATGACCATTACACTTACCTACCTGTCCACTGCACTGACCTACCCAATTCCTATACTGACCAGTACATTGACCTACCTGCCCACTACACACTGTCCACTACATTGACCACTACACTACACTGATTACTACACTACAATACCCAGCAGAGCCGTGTCCAGAAGATGGTACCTGCGGTGCGTGAGGATGTGGGGCCGACCTAGGCCAAGCTGGGGGTCTGATGAGTCTTCCAAATGGAGCCTTATGAAAGGGGGGAGCCAGAACCATCAGTGTCCCCAGCCAGTGGAGCCCCAGTCCTTCCATCAGTGTCCCCGCTCGTCGGATACACGGGAGCGGAGGTTTGGTGGCGGCGGGTGTAGGGAGATCACTTCCTTGTGTTCAGTGGAGAGCGGGGAGGGGGTGCCAATCCCTGCAATAATCGGGACAAGCTTAAATCGGGACTGTTGGCAACTAGACATGTGCACAACAAAAAAATTTGTTTATTTTCGTTTCGTTTTTTTCGTTTCCGTTGATTCGTAACGATTCGTAAATTCGTAAGTCGTCGGTGTTCGTATTCGTAACGATTCGTAAATTCGTAAGTCGTCGGTGTTCGTATTCGTAACGATTCGTACATTCGTAAGAGTTATTTTTTCGTTAATTCGTTTTTCCTTTAGTTTAATTTTCGTTTATTCGAAATTCGGACGCATTCGTAGTTATTCGTACATTCGTAACATTCGTAGATTCGTAATCGGAGCATAATTCATAATTTTATGTAATGTGTATGCTATTATTACATTTTAAGAGACACGGAAAATTACAAATCGAAAAAAAAAGTTCTGAATGTACAAATTTTTTCGTTCAATCCATTCGAAGCACGTTAAGCGACGCCATTGTAAGAGACATGGAAAATTACGAATCGAAAAAAAAAAAAAGTTACGAATTTACGATTTTTTTCGTTCAATCTATCCGAAGCATGTTAAGCAGCACCATTGTAAGGGACACGGAAAATTACCAATTCAACAAAAAAAAAAAGTTACGAATGTACGAATTTTTTCGTTCATTTTCATATTCGTTGTTCCTGTTTTAGTTTTTCAGATTTTCTTCATTCGTACATTCGTTGTTTCTAATTAGTTTTTTTCGGACTTTCGTTATTTTCGGATTTGTTCGAAAAAGATAACGAAAAAAAACGAAAAACGAATAAAAACGAAACGAATTGCACATGTCTATTGGCAACTATGGGACCTGACCCACACGACATGCCTGACAGGTACTAACCTACCTGACCCACACTGACCTATATGACACACACGGACCTAAATGACACACACGGACCTAAATGACACACACTGACCTACCTGACACACACTGATCTACCTGACACACACTGACCTACCTGACACACACGACATGCTGACATGTACTAACCTACCTGACCCACACTGACCTACCTGACCCACACTGACCTACCTGACACACACTGACCTACTTGACACACACTGACCTACCTGACACACACGACATGCTGACATGTACTAACCTACCTGACCCACACTGACCTACCTGACCCACACTGACCTACCTGACCCATGCCCCCTTAAAGCCTAAAGTTTATTTAAAATTAGGAGAGGATAGAGAGAATGGAAGAGGGAGAATGGGAGAGGGGGAATGGGAGAGAGAGAGAGGGGAGAGTGGGGGAGAGAGAAAGAGAGAGAGAGAGGGGAGAAGCTGCTGCTTATTGAGAATGGGAGAGAGAGAGAGAGAGAGAGGGTGAGAGAGAGAGAGAGGGTGAGAGAGAGAGAGGGGGAGGAGAGAGAGAGGGGGAGAGAAATAGAGAGGGGGGGAGAGAGAGAGAGAGGGAGAGAGAGAGAGAAGCTTATTGAAAGGAAAAAAAACTAAATAAAGAAGCACAATGTTGAGCTGTAATCTGATCCTGCTGTGGAGATAGCACAGAGGAAAGAGATAACAGCCTCTATCACATACAGAGGCTGCGTGCAAGGGACACGGGGACTCAGCAGAGAAGAAAGGTGACACACAAGATGATGCTGGACTAGGAAAGGCTGCTCAGGTCGATGATGAACAGGAAGGAGGAGGGGCCGTTATCTACTGTGGCCGTTATCTAGCGTGACTGGAGGTTGAGGGTGAGGGAGAAGGGGTCGTCACCCCACACGGCGATCTCCTGGGGATATCACTTAGCCTGCTGTCAGACAGTGGCACATAGAGGCTGTGTCACAGACACAGGTAAATTCTCTGACACTCGGGGGCTATTGCCCACACATTCGGGACTCCAGCCTCAATAGCCCTATGCTAACGACACCTATGCTGGACACATTTAAAGTAATCAAAACATCCTCAGCCACTTAATAATTCTACAACATTCTGTTCACTCCACAGTGCAATCCACCTTCATGTCAACCTAGTATTATCAGTGTACCTTTTTTTTATACTAAGTTTCAATATTTACGATATAACCCTTCTGTATTGCCATAGCTGGTCAAGAGTTAACTTTTTTTTTTTACAGACACAATCTCTCACACAGGAATTTGAAATGGGGGAGCAATTCACTCCCCCCACAGGAGGGAGGGGAGTGAAGGAGAGCCTCAGACTCCCTGTGATGATTTCTCACACTTGTTTATTTATTTTTTTATTTTTTTACTCAGCCATACTTAGCTATTTTTCTGCTTCTCAAATATTTGTTAAACATTTAGATAACACTTACGTCTGGTCTAATTCTCTTTTGCTAGACCCATCAGTGAAATGACTATTGGATCACCTTTACCTGAAGTTGCAGCCCCAACTGTTTGGCTCCTATGAGTCCAGCCGAAGGTTGTCCCCGAGCAGGAGGCCCAGATGTAGCATGGTCTCCCAGACAATGTTGTCCAGTGGTACCTGAGACGGTGCCGTAATCCAAGACGCCGGCTCCGGTCCAATCCCCATGGGCCATATAGTGCAATGCCACCTGTTATTTTACATATTTACCTGCTTAATACATCGGCTAGCAAGGTGTTTGCTGCCTTACAGAGCAAAGCCGTAAGACAATTCAACCAAGTATCTCTTTAAGCTTTTTGCAAAGTTTCCTGCTTCTCTGCCAGCTCCCAATCTCACTGATAGGCAAGCAGGCTACAACACAAGGGGGGGGGGGGTCCAGTGTCTGACTTGCAAGTTTTACAGACACAGATTTTTTTTTTTTGCTGGTTATTTAAACTCCTATTATCAACCCATACCTTTTTTGATCTTTGGGTCCTAACAATTTAAGTTTATCCAACAAATCCTGACACATTTTTTACAATTAGTTTACTAAACTTCCCCTCCCACTTGGCACATTAGGAACACAACAGCCTTCTAAGCAGGCACAAAAAATTTTTTTTCAGAGACTATTCCCCATTGTCAGCGCAAGTCGGGTCTCTCATTAACCTATAAAACACTGGGATAGTGACCCTCGGCCCACAGTAACAATAGGAATAGAAGAGTAAAAATATCAGCACTCCCCAGAATCAAAAAAAGGTTAAACATGAGAAAGGAGAAACTAAACACACCAGAAGAAAGTTAACCTTGCAATCTTTCTAGATCACTTAACTAAATAGCGCTTAAATCATCGGACAATCAACCTCCGATGGTGTCAGGCAATCAGCCTCTGACATTCGGTCTACCTCAAATCTTTTTTTTTGTCTGTCCGGGACAGCGGGTGACCTAATTTTTTACCTTAGACAAGGTCCCCAAATGTCTCTGTCTATGAGCACTGGATCATCAAGATATTATATGATCAATGCCAATGTCGGCAATTACAACACATTAAACCAGAATCAAACAGAAAGAGAAGAAGAGACTCTTAGAAAGAATTAAGAAAAATTAAAATTATCTTACCTCTCAAACACCAGAGGACTGGATCACGCAAGTTTGAAAACAGACAGTGGATCCGGGTCTTAGGCCCCTATCTCACCCCTAATGTTGAGTGGGGGGACTTTTAATTCTCAGTGAGCTTCGAAGTACAATACTCACCGAAGTTTTGTCGGGGCCATCAGAACGGAACGCACACTATTGTTTGCGGCTCAAAGGACCAAAAATGTTAGGTTTATTCTTCTCTTGTGATCAGTCAAACTCCAGATGTATTGAGAAGTAGACAATGTATTCCAGATGTGTAACACAAAAGGGTGATCCTTACAAGCCAAAGGATACAGCAAGAATCACACAAAGGAATGTATCTCCCCTTCCTAATACCTACATAATGCAGCCTCTACGCTTCTATTGGCTGAGGAAACACAGATAGCATGCCTGGTACAAGATGGTACTTTATTTCGCTAATTAGTGTTTCCTGTACAATCTTATGCTACCATATTTAGTTAAGCTTAATCATCCTACAACTTACTGTGGAGTTAGTTAAAGCAAAAGATATAACAAGCTAATACAAAGTGCTCACACGTGGGATTAAAAATCAGTCTCAGGGTTATTGTTTTTCAAATAGTCACACAATAAACATTTAAAACTTTTCTAACATTATTAGATCCTTCAATCAGACTATGCCCCATGAACTTTTGCTTAATTGCAGTGACCAATTAAGGAGCATTCTTTTTTTTAATCAAACAGGTTTTTATTGACAATAACACAACCAATTACAATGTGATGACATTAAGGCAGAATTGACATCAGCATATCCTATATCTTTACCTTGCCTATACAAACAGTGTAGTCATCACTTTTTAACACCATGCAGTATATTTCAGTCAGATAAGACTTTCTAGAAAATACAAAGTAGAGTCCGAGGCCCATTATGGCTGTGCCAGCCTGGCCATGTAGGTAAGACAAGTTTCTGGCACACGCCCTTCAGACAAAAGTCTGATGCTTTGTTGGCCAACAATTCGATCATGTGTACAAGGCTTTATTCAATGCCTTTGCTTGTTAACAGGAGACAAAGATGAAGTAGCAGCAGAGAATAATGCATTACATACTTCCTTGCATACTCCTTCATAGTAGTTTACTTCTCAAAAATTGCAGATATTCAATATTCAGACATATACAGACCTTTCAAATGTGCTCTTTTTAAAGGCTTATATGCAAGTTATTATCATAAAAAAGTGCTTGGAGACCTGGGTGCCCCAGGGGACATCTATCAATGCAAATTTTTGTTTGTAAAAACAGATGTTTTTCGGGAGCAGTGATTTTTTTTAATGCTTAAAGTGAAACAATAAAAATTAAATATTCCTTTACATTTTGTGCCTGGGGTGTGTCTATAGTATGCCTGTAAGTGGCACATGTTTCCTGTGTTTAGAACAGTACCACAGCAAAATTACATTTCCAAAGGAAAGATTTTCATTTAAAACTGATTGCGGCTGTAATGAATTGTCGGATCTCTGCAATATATGAGGCTTTATTCAATGCCTTTGCTTGTTAACAGGAGACAAAGATGAAGTAGCAGCAGAGAATAATGCATTGCATACTTCCTTGCATACTCCTTCGTAGTAGTTTACTTCTCAAAAATTGCAGACATTCGATATTCAGACATACACAGATAACACAGAGATAAAATAATCAATGCAATGCAATTCAAACTATGTAATTGTTCAAAAGCGGGTCACTTTAAAAAAAATACTATAATAATATTAATGACAAACTCCACACTGGTCATATTCTGCACCAATATATCATACCTTTCTTTGGGAGGAATTTGAAATTCAGAGGAGATTAAATCTAGTAATTGCAAAAAGATCAAGTGTGTAGCAATATTAAAATAACAATAAAAGTAGTGATACAATTAGTATTAGGAAGAAGAGACGAAAAGAGAATAAAAAGAGACAAGTAATTCTGCCATAACCTCTTTTTAGTTCCAAAAATATTACATTCTTTATAATAGAATGGAAAAAAAAATGGTGACTAGGGCATGTAGCTAGTATAATGGCATTATTATCTGCAAGATGCATGTTACCTGCAAGAAAGTTGCTGGAAGAATAGAAGCTGACATTGTGGAGTAAAATTGTAATAACTCATTACTTGTAATCGAGACATGTCCTAGGATGCTCTTTGTTCTCATTAGACTGACTATTTTTCTTATTCAAATTGGGACAGGGCTAATTTGCAACAGGATTGCAATTGTTAGTATAATTAAAGCATGCCACTAATTGCAAATAGATTGACATAGGCATTGACATTACCTTGTCAAAGCACAAATGATTACCAAAGATGAGGGAAATTATATTATAAAATTTAAATGTTCACATATGTTTGTGTTATATTCAGAGAGAAAAATATAGTCTCATTTTGGCTACCTTAAAATTTGGGACATGTTCATTTTAGTGAACAAGAAGTTGTAGGCATCATTCACACCATGTGCAGAGATGTCTGCAACTGTCTTTGCAATGGCATAAAAAATTTCTATCTGCCCTGTTCTTGCCACAACATTTGTACCATGTGCATAAAAAAAAATTATGCAGTTTTCTGCACAGAAAAAAAACCTCACATGGCATCAACTTTCTAGTGTGAACAAGACACATAGAGAACAAGTTCTTTTCTCTGTGCCCTTGCAGAGAATTTATGCTGCACATTTTTGCACAGAGAAAAACTTCACGTGACAGCAGTGTTATAGTGTGAACAGGGCACATTGAATTGTTTTTTGTGTTCCTGCAGAGACTTATGCTAGAAATTATGAGCACATGGTGTGAAAACAGGACAACATTTTCTATTCTATGTATATTCTAAGTCAAATTTGCAAGTTATTTTCCATTCAGCTTCTCTGCATGTATGGTGTGATCGAGCCTTAGGAATAGCTATGAATCCAAAAATCTAGTTATACACCCCATAAACCACTTTCAAGTAAAATATGCTAGCAGAAGCAAGTACAGTGGAGGGTTGTAACCCATAACAACCAAACATAATTGATTACTTACTGATCTAAATAGAAACAGTTAGGGCTGTTCTTATAAAAAAAAGTACAGGTACTCACTCCCTCCTCTGTGAGCCCTGGTGGAGAGTAGTAAAGCACACACAGAATACCAGATTGAATGGTGGGTGTGGCAAAACAATAGGAGGGTCTTCAAGGGGTATGGTTATTCTATATTTACTCACTGTGTACATGGCACAGATATGCCCCTGTCCTTACCTACACAACATGCATCTCATATGATTTTTACCCTACCTTAAAGAAGAACTTTAAAAAATAGTCAGTGGCTACTTCATAACCAACAACTGTTAAGACACTTTGCTCATAAAATGTAACATTAAGTGTGAATGTCTGTACCATGGATCCTTATATCCATATATGAGAAATAGCAGCTGCTGTTTAAAGAAGTATCAAAATTATGCTTCCTGACAATGAATACATGGAAATATATAACAGTGCTAACCCAAAGGTTACATCAATAAATATATCAAGTGAACCCTAAACCATAAATCATATCATCCCATCAGCATATACTAATTGATTTATATACAAATCATGTGTGAATATTCATATAAAAATAAATTACAGAAAAATCATCTTGAAAAAGAAATTGAAGGCATTATTAATAAGGGAAGAAAATTAAAAATCCTGACTGGGAAAGAAGCTAAATATTTAGTATCAAATACCATAAAAATTCTCAGTATTTATTACTTACCAAAATATGCAAGACTCAGGAACATCCCCCTGGGAGACCAATTGTTAGTGTGATTGATTCTCTTTTTTCTAGAATAGAAATAGAATAGAAGAGTATACCAATTTGTATTTATTGGGTATAGTGGCAGAAAATTGGTCCTTTTTAAAAGCTGACAGAGAATTGATCTCCTTTCTGAAAGATAGCACCTATAGTGAGAATTACATCTTAGCAACAAATTATGTTAATGCAGTATACACAAAAGCATTGATAAGAAAGATGCAATGGAGACAGTGAGATGGGCACTGGGGGGGAAAAAAAGCAGGGCTAAAAAGAAACAATTTGAATTTATTATGGAAGGATTAAAACTGGAAATGCATAACAACTTTTTTTTCGGAATAACAATTAGTACTTCCAACATTTAAAAGGCATTGCTATGGGAGAAAATATGCTCCAAGTGTGGCCAAGTTAGTGATGACAAGATGGGAGAAAAAAAGCGATTTATGATAAATGGCCACAATTGAAACTATACAAACATTATAAAGATATCTCAGTGGATTGCCTGGGAGGAAACAGTAGAAAGCTTTTTTGATTTTATTAATGGCAATATATATATGGATTAACATTCACCAGAGAGTGCAACAAAGAAAGGGTGAACTATTTAGATTTGACATTTTTGGTAAAAAATGGCCAGAGAATATGTGCAAAAGAACATTTTAATAAGACAGATTATAACAGTTTTATTTTAACCACCAGTTGCCACCACTTGAAATGGTTGAACTCATACACATAAGTAGGAATTGCGATTTAGATTAGGACTATGATGAACAAGATAATGTTTGCTGAGAAAGGATATGAGAGAAGACAATTGGAAATATTGAAAATAGAGATACTTAGTACAGATAGGGAATTTTTTTAATAAGATGGATAAAAAGAAGAATAATGTTGAGTGTAATTTTTTTTACAGATTATAGTAGATAATACAAAGATCTATAAAAATTCATTAAAGAAACAGGCCAATTTTATTAAACGTTAAAGAATTCAAGAAAGTTCTTCCCATGAGACCAAAATTTGTGTATAGGTAGGCCCATCCATAGCACACAAGAATAGTTCATAGTGGTATAGAACACCCCCAAAAACATCATCCTCATTTTTTGAGGGTCAAAGATTTTAGAAGTGTAACAGATGCAGATCTAGCAAAATCATCAGGAGACAACATTGCAGTAGAACAATAATACATTTTTATTCACGAAAATACTATGAGACTGGGAAATTTATTTTTTGTGATATGACACATATTGTATCAATACTGAAAGGTCCATGTGGGCCACAATGAGTAGAAAGAGCTACTAGACAACTGGGTGTTATTGAACATATAAAACATTTAAAAAATTGTTTTAAAAAGCACAGTTTTTTTAGACATGCTAGAGAAAAGCATCATAAAGATCCCAGTGGTTTAGTAATCTATAGCACAGGTTGGATAAACTCTCATTGGAGAGGTTCAGATTCGATCAAAGAAATGTCAAAGTTAGAACAAAATAGATATATGAGTTAAGGACACTACAACCTGGGGGACTTAATACTGTATATAGACATTGATTGAAATAGTTTCTTAACAAATCAAATTAGACTAGGGGCTTATTGACTGAGTGATATAAGACCCATTGATTAGAGGGTCAAGAATTCTGATGTCATTTGTGTAACTGTTGGAGGTTTCACTTGAGGATTTTCAACCTGAAATTAACATACAGTATGTGGTGGAAATTTTTGTGATATGAACAAAGATTTATATTGGATTATTTGAACCTTGGGACACTTTTTGCAGCACTATTCATTACTTGTGTTATTCATACTTTTAAGCACTTGACATTTTGAGTTTATTTTTATGTACTTTTTTTTTTTTCACACATGTTTTTTCTTATATGAATACTTACACATGATTTGTTTATAAATCAATTTATATATGCTACTGGGACTATAAGGATCTATGGTTTTGGTTTCACTTAATATATTTATTAATATACCCGTTGTGGCTAGCACTGTTATATATTTCTATTTATTCATAGCATAAAGAGTGCAGTGGCCAGGAGTATATCCTATATAGCCCAGCATATAAAGGGTAGTGGTCAGTATAAAAAAAGTATGAAACATAAAACAAAGTGTATCTAATGTCTCATGATGTGCATAACATACAGAGTGAAGGGCTTAGAACCATATAACTCACAAAGCACAGAGTTCATAAGTGCATATTACACAAAATTTGAATGTCAGAGGGAGAATGGTTCACTAAAGGATACCATTTATTTCAATATTTACCTGTCCATGTTAAAAACATAGTAATTAGTAAATTTAGCAAATGTTCCCGCTTGAAAGACATTGATCCTAATAAGGATATTGAAATCCCCATTGAAATATGGCAATACTTTACACTAAAAACAGATGAAGAAAGGGATCACATTATTCTATAATCTTTTAACATGTCTTCCTTTAGAATATAAAACTCCCAACATGACCAAATTGAAAAAAGACCTTTCAATTAACATTACAAAGGAACAATGGAAGAAAGCTATATCAAATACTAATAAAGCCTCCTCCTGCACCGACCATGGGGACAACTTACAAAAAATACTAAACAGGTGGTATTTGCCACCATACAAAATAACAAAGATCGACCCATCTGCTTCCCCTATATTTTGGAGATGTAACAAATAGGTAGCCCTTATCATACCTTATGGTCATGTAAAAACCTACTTTGTTTTTGCAAGTCTATCTCCTCCTTTATAGCTACCATTAAAGGAAACGTATTAAAACTAACTCCCGATGTGGCACTACTAGGAATAAATCTTGAAGTATATCCACTGTACTATAGAACAATTGTAGTACATATACCAATAGCGGCAGGACTTACCGTAACTAGCTTATGGAAATCTAATGAAACGCCTAACCTTATGAATGTCATCACCAGTCACCATCACTCAATATCCAAGCACATATGAATTGTTACTAGCGCATAAAAATTACTAATAGCTAACGTAAAAAAAAACAGCACAAATGGCTAAATAATTTAAGAGTCTCTAAATATAAAAAAAACTGTGAAATATAAATATGTCACTGGATGGTAACAATGGGATTTTGTTATTGTAAAAGTACAACTTAAATTTAATTTCTTCTTCTTTCTTTCCTCCTCACGGAATATAAGGTCTTGGGGGTTGATCTCCGCCTACAGTCAGGTCCCATTAGGGGTATACATGTGTGATTTTTTTTCTGTAAATTCGTACATTGGGGAGGATCCAAAATACGAATTGCTATGCTTCCGAATTTTGTATGAAATACGAAATTTTGTTTATGAATTTCAGATCCAAATTCCATTACAACAGAAACATGACTGGTGTTTTTTTGACAAATCAGAGGTTTTCTTCTGCTCCTGAGTGAGGGTTGGGAAAATTACCTTTTTTAATATAGGAGTGGGAGACTGGTACTGGTAGTCGATGGGAGATTCAGAATCGGACAAAATAAGAATGTTTGTTAATTACGATTATTCATTATGATGAACTTAAAAACCCAGGAAATCAGCACAGCACAGGGATGGTGGGAGCCCCTCATAATGAGCACAGCACAGGGATGGTGGGAGCCCCTCATATTGATAAATGTATCATACCGAACATTCAAAACTGTTACGAAAAGTTAACAAACCTAATGAAAATTCGTATTTCGTACGAATTCTAATTGAATTTCGGGCACGAATTACGAAATACAAATTAACGGCTAATACTAAATGGAATGAAAGGAAACTAAACAAATTTATTGACGTCACACATGTCTAATTAGGGGTAGGTGGAAATTAACTAACAAGAAATTAGACACTACCTTAAATGTATTTCCTTTCTTGTTCCTTGTTCTTTATTGATGTTTAATACTATACCAGACATTGTTACACTGTGCTATGGAAATATCCTATGCTATAACTGTTGGAATTTATCAATATCAAAAAAAAAAAAAATGTAAAGTTGAAAAAATAAGTACATATCACACAGGGCTCAGGAGTGTATATTGCACAGGGTGCAGGACTCGGGTGTGTGTACTGCACAGGAATCAGGAGTGCATATCACACAAGGTACAGAGCTCAAGAATAGGTAACACAAAACCAGTGTACAACTAAATAATCTCCTATAAAACCCCCCTGGTACACATCTTTACCCCAAAATCCCCCCCCCCCCCCAGTGAGAAGTATCCTTCTATCATTCCCATATCCCTTAGTACAAAGCTCTCTCTCACTTTCCCCCAGGACAGAGCTTTCTCACCACCCCCAAATTCCTCCTCAGTACAAAGCAATGTGATCAAAGCCGAGTAGAAGCCTAGGGAGGCCTTACCTTAGCTATGAAGTGCAATACAAATTGTAATAGAACTGCAGGGCCGAAACTGTAACATAAAAATAAATTTAAAAAAACTGTGGAAGTTCACGGCTTCAGGACTTGGGGCATCCTACATGAGATTTGTCCTAGATGACTGGCACTAGTGATGCCCTTAGGAAGCACCCAGTCCAAAACAAGTGCCAGTAGATTTATGCTTTGTTTACTTCCCACCCAGAAGTTGAGCTGTGTATGACTCTTTTTAGAATTAGCAAGAAAACCTTCCCTTAAATTGCTTCCTGACTCTTGGATGCGTGTATTGGCATCAGTATCTGATCTCTCTACATAAACATTTGCCTATTCATTGTATTCGTCCACAAAGAACCCCTGAAGAAGACTTCCTGTATTCGAAACATCAGGGTAATAAAACTCTATGTTGCATTTGAATAGGATATGTCACTACTTTTTTCTATAGCTTTGAACTACCATGATGTTTTATCAAATAGAATTTTAATATGGTTGTATTCAAATAAAACCTTTTTTATATATAACTGTGTTTGTTGGTGCCTTTAAAGTCAATTCCCCATCCAGTTTGTTTTTTGCATATATACATTGGGAAGTGGCACCTGTTCAACACTTGAACAGTCAGGCTTTTGATAAATATTTTGCAGATGTTTATGTTGTTTAAAAATGTTCTCTATTTCGGCACTATTATTTATGACAGGGTATAGATGTTTTTGACATTGCCTTATCATTTTTATTCTATTCTAAAGTTGTATGTAGATTGATAAAAATTCAGCAGGGATCATCTGATTTTTGATCCAGGTGTGGCTACTGCTATTGAACAGAAGTCAATTTACTGATCAACTTCAGTTTACCCGCCCTATTGGATAAAAGCTGCTCAATTCCCCCTTCCACCTTGAATGTGTGCATGGATGAATCAGTTCAGTTTTTTTTTTCTGTTCAGCCCAATGGCTGAACAAAAAAAATGAACCCCATATTATGACCAGCTTACCTTTAACATAAGTTTGCTGAAGAAAAAAAGAAGAGGAAGAAGAAGAACAACAGAAACAACAGATGACATTTAATTGTATGCCTCAAGATAATAGGTTTCAGAAAACCCCTTTAAATAATGTGGACTTTGTGCTGTTAGCATATATAAATACATCACGTTCCTAAAAATGTTTCTACATTTTGGAACAGTCATAAATACTGTATGTTTCTGCATTTTGGAACAGCCAGTAGATTCCCTTCTTGTGTGAATATACTGTATTCATCTTTTAGTTCAGTATCAGTTATGTTAGGTATGTCCTTTGAGACATTTCTGCTACATAATACAAAGGTTTATTTTTTTTTTTTAATAAAATATATATGTAGGCAATAGCTGCTTAAAAAAATAAAAAAAAATCAGAACAGCCTAATACTTTTTATGGAATTTATACTGAGTATAGTGACATTGTATGGATGCAGAATATCACAAACAAGCAAAGGCTGGTTCTGTAGCTTTGTGCTCCACAACATGATAATGACAACTTAACTGATTTATGTATCTCAATTTCCTTACCTAAATGAAAATAGTTTCTGCATATAAGAGATAAAATGTAATGAAATATAGAAGCTTTGATCAGATAAACATAACTGAGTATATTCTTACATTTCAGGGAATTTTTAGGAGATTAGCTAATAGTTCTTTCAGTATTCACATCTTCTATTAACAGAGCTATGCTGAATAAAGTCCTAATTGGTTCCTTATCTGTTTCTATTTACCATGCTATTCATTCAATCTGTTAAAAGGTGGTTTAAATGATTTTTTGAAAGCAAAGCTTTTAAACAGAGTGTGCACACACTTACGCACAGCTATCATATACAGTATTATTGTTTTGTGAAAAAGGCACAGTTCATTTAAATAATACTTAACATAGGATTTGTTTTTGATTGCAGATCCACTAATCTTAATATAACTTAACCTAGGGTCTAATAATTTCAAGTGAACCTAACCTTCAAAATAGTCAGAGTTAACTTATTCTTCATGATATATGAAGTCTATTTGTTTTAATCCAAAAAATCACAGGTTTGAGCTTCACCTGCTTTGTCCACAAAATCACATTAGCCAAATGAGTAACACTGGCTAATTATTCATCTTTCATTGAATTTAAACTCAACTCTATGCTGGAATAAAGGACATACATTATTTTTGGAGAGGATAGATTCCTTTCCCTTTCTCATAAAATGGACAAATCATTCTCCAAGGCTACTATAGCAGTAATGGTCAATAATTAACTTGTCTACCATGAGTTAAAGTCAAATCCTGCTGTTTTGAGATTTTCTTTCTCAACAAATGTGCAGATTCAAACTAAAAACAAAATATGCAGCAACTATTAAATAAAAAAAACTATATGTGATCATATTAAAATAAATTTGTGTCCAGGAGGCAAAGCGTTTTTTTTTCAATTGTTTGGGTCGGCGGGCGTCATGATTGATGATGGATGTACATCACGGGACACTATTTTTATATATTTTTTTTAATAAAGCACTTGTCAAAAACTGTTTCTTGTGGTTTTTACCTTTTGACACTTTTTTGGTTGTACCCACTTTTTTGGATGTACCCATACCCATTCACATAAGGGGGGTGGGATCTGGGCCCCCCTTATTAAAGGGGGCTTCCAGATTCCGATAAGCCCCCCACCCACAGACGCCAACAACCACAGTCCAGGGTTGTCGGGACGAGGCCCTTGTCCCTATCAACTAGGGGAAAAGGTAGGGGGTGTAGAGCACCCCACCCCAAAGCACCTCCCCCCATGTTAAGGTCATGTAGCCTAATATGGTTCAGGAGGAGGGAGCGCCGGGCTGCATGTTCAATTAAGGGTCTGGTATGAAATTTGGGGGGGCATGCTGTTTTTTTTTTATTTTGGTGTTTGGTTCCCCTTAAAATCCATACCAGATCTGAAGGGCCTGGTATGGACTGGGGGGGGGGACACTACACCATTTTTTTATCATTTTTCTACTGCCGGGCAATCGCCAGCATTATTTGTCTTTAATATTCATCTGTCAGTGGGGAAACCCGCTGACAGATGATGACTCATGGTTGTTAAGGACGTGGGCGTCCGGCTTCCCGTCCCACTGCTTAAAGAGGAACTGCAGTCTGCTCACATAATTTGTAATATAAACATCTTTGCCATTTTGAAGCTTCCCTCCAAACACTTTGCATATTATTTTATATATACTGTGTGTCTGTACTTGCCATATATGCTGCAGAAATCTCCCTCAGCTGAGTCTGGCTGCAACCATTTTAACTGTGGGCAGCTGAAGCTGTTGTCTGTTCACTTCCTGGATTTACACAGACACACAGAGGCACTCCTCCAGCTCTGTAGCTCTCATTGCCCCTCTTATGCCTTATCTGCCCTCCCTTCCTGGCAAACTCTCACGAGAGTGGGAGAGAGAATGGTGTATGATGTCATAAGCCTAGGCTTTTCACAATACAAGAAACAGGAAGTGGGCAATATAAGGTATTTACTGGCAGAAAATGTTTTACTATCCAAAGTTAAAACAACAAGGGCAAAAGATTTAATAGATAGAAAGACGAAAAAATTACTAAAGTTTTGCTTTAACAACCAGCTATTTCTTCACACAGACCTTGAATCGGTCGATTATTTTCCGACCTATCCGAATTCTAATCGCTCTGAAAAGTTGGAATTCATTAGAAAATGTATAAGTAAAACTAATTAGCTCTTGCAGCTAAGTGCAGTGCACCCCTGTAAGTGGTACAGGGAGTGCAGTGCCCAAGGAAGCATGGTTTGCCAGTTGCTGTGGTTTGATGCACTCATCACCTGGAAGGTTACTGGAACAAGCAAGATGCACTGTAGGGCAGAAGTACTTGAGGAGTACCAGACGAACTTGGCAGATGGACAATCCGGAAACAGAACCAGGAGCCAGGCTGGGGGTTATGCACGGTAAATCAGTCAATGTGAAATTCAGGTAGCAGAACTGGAACAAGCCAGTCATACATGGTGAGACAGGTTGCAGCAAAGTCGGTGAGCCAAGCTGAGATCAAACACAGTAGAGCAGACAAGAGCAGGGTCAGTAGTACAAGCCAGAGGTCAAACCAGGAGATCAGGATAACAGGTTAAGCAGGCCAGGTCGGTAACGGGAGGTCAAAGATCAGGAAACACAGGAGCACAGGAACACAGGGGATCTGACAATAATCCAGCAATGCACAGGTCTCAGCAGCAGGTTTATATAGGCCAGGAGGCACCATTGCTCATATGTATATGCCTGTTCACGCAGCCACGCATCTGTGTATGCTAATACGCACGGGGCGCGCCTGATGCGCCCATGATGGGTGTTGGTAAGATTGCCAGTTCTTTGGCCATTTCCCTGACAGTGCTCCCCCCAAGGGGCAGCCTCCGGATGCCCAAACGGGCCCATCTCTCACAATTTCTGTTTAGGAACTCTTACAAAAGTCTAGGGGCATGTAAGTTACTTGCTGGCTCCCATGAGTTTTCTTCTACTGAATACCCTTTCCACTTAATAAGAAATTGGTTTTGCCTACCTCTCTTGCAGCAGTCCAGGATGGCTTCCACTTTGAATTCTGGTTCTTTACCCACAGAGACTGGTGGAGGTGGTACTTCTCTCCCTGGAAGGGACTTGATTTAGCTGGTTTAAGCAGAGAGATGTGAAATACTAGATGAATCCTATAGGAGTTTGGCAGGGGAAGCTCGAACGCCACAGGATTAACTTCTCTCTTGATCTTGAATGGCCCGACAAATTTTTGCCCCAATTTCCTGGAAGGACAAGACAAATTAAGATTAACAGAAGAGAGCCATGCCTTGTCTCTGACTTTGAAACTGGGATTACTTCTTCTCCTGTCATATTCTCTTTTAAAGTCATCTTGGTCTTCCTCAGTTTAGGCCGCTATGTATTCTTCTACATATTTTTGGTAAAAAAAAAATGCAATAAGTGTATATTGATTGGTTTGCGCAAAAATTATAGCGTTTACAAAATAGGGGATAGTTTTTTTTGGCATTTTTATTATTCATTTTTTTTACTAGTAATGGCGGCGATCTGCGATTTTTATCGGGACACATTATGGCAGACACATCAGACAATTTTGACACATTTTTGGGACCATTGGCATTTTTACAGCGATCAGTGCTATACAAATGCATTGATTACTGTAAAAATGTACTTAATATCCATACCAGACCTGAAGGGCCTGGTATGGATTTTGGGGGGACCCCCACGCTATTTTTTTTTAATTTTGGTATTGGACTGGGGGAAACCCATGCCATTTTTTTCAATGAGTTATATCTATATTGCCGAGACCCGACAATTCATTACAGCCACAATCAGTTTTAAATGACTTTTTTACCTTTAGAAATGTAATTTTGCTGTGGTATTATTCTAAACACAGGAAAACTGTGCCACTTTACAGGCATACTATAGTCACCTCCCAGGCACGATATTTAAAGGAATATTTCGTTTTTATTGTTTCACTTTAAGCATTATTAAAATCACTGCTCCTGTAAAAAGGACAGTTTTTAAAACTTTTTTTGCATTGATACATGTCCCCTGGGGCGAAACCCAGGTCCCCAAATACTTTTTATGACAATAACTTGCATATAAGCCTTTAAAATGAGCCCTTTGATTTTTCATGTTTATGTCCCATAGACTTTAATGGTGTTTGCGTGTTCGTCCAAGTTCTGGTGCGAAATTAACCTGGGGGTGTTCGGCTCATACTTAGTTGCTGCATGCACAGAGTTATTGTAAGCAAATTCAGCACACAGAAGTAGGGATAGCCAATCATCTTGGGAGAAAGAACAGAAGCATTGCAGGTACTGCTCCAGGGTTTGGTCCGTTATTTCAGTCTGCCCACATCAATTGCCAAACTTCTGCAGAGTCTTCTCCAAAATCTGGAAGTAAATTGGACCCCTCTATCAGAAACAATGTTGTCAGACCATGCAGTCTGAGAATTTCTTTGATAAAGATATTTACTGTATCCACAGCAGAAGGCATGCCTATCATAGGTAGGAAGTCTGCCATCTTGGACAAGTGGTCCACTACCACAAAGATGGTTGTATACCCTTCTGACGGGGGCAAGTCCACAATAAAGTCAATTAAAACTGTCTCGCGTGGTTGTTTCGGGGATGGTAGGGGTTCTAACAGACCCCAAGCCTTGGCGTTGGACCCCTTGTTGGGCTGGCAGGTGGCACAGGAGTTCACATACCTCTTACAATCCAATTTCAAGGTGGGCCACCAGATGGACCATTGAATGAGTTCCGTTGTCTTTCGAACCCCGAAATGCCCATCAAGTTGGGTGTCATGGAAGTTTTTTAGGACCTGCAATCTGGCTTGCTGTGGGACAAATATCTTATCCTGATGCCACAGGAACCCCTCCTGATTTCTTAGGGAAGATGCCTCTGGTTCTGTGCACTGGACAAAGGCTTGTTCAATTGATGCCCTTAGGTCATGTTGGATTAACAAAAACTTCTGGTTGGATAAGATTGTGTCAGGTATTGTTTCTTCTGGGGTGTCAGAAAACATTTGTGACAGAGCATCAGCTTTCCCATTCTTTGACCCTGGCCGGTAGGTAAAATAAAAGTTGAATCTGAAGGAAAACAACGCCTGTCTGGGTTTTAAGCGTTTGGCTGTTCTAAGGTACTCCAGATTCTTGTGGTCAGTGAAAATCATAATCAAGTGTGCGGCACCCTCCAGGAGAGGGGCACACCTCCTCTCCATTCTTCCAGAGCAATCTTTATGGCCAAGAGCTCCCTGTCCCCCGCGTCATAGTTCCTTTCTGGCTGACTCATCTTACGTAATGAAAAGGCTACGGGATGCAGTAATGCCTTGGATCCCTGGCGCTGTGACAGTATTGCCCCTGTGGCTACTTTTGAGGCATCAACCTCCAAAACGTAAGGTAGATTGGGGTCAGGGTGCTGAAGAACTGGAGCTGAAATGAACAAAGATTTTGGTTTGTCGAAGGCTGCCTGGGCCTCAGAGGACCACTGGAACTGGGTATGCTGGTGGGTTAATTGGGTAATGGGTGAAATGATAGCAGAAATGTTCTTCATGAATCTTCTGTAAACGCTTGCAAAGCCTACGAATCTTTGAATCCCTTTTTTATCCACTGGAGCCATTCCAGGATAGCTTTTACTTTCTGTGAATCCTTGGCAATTCCCTCTGTAGAAATAATGAGCCCCAAGAACTGGATTGACGTCCTTTCAAAGTCACACTTCTCAGCTTTTACATATAGTCCATGCTTTCACAAGGTCTCCAGAGTAGCCGAGAAAATGAGAATGTCATCAAGGTAGACAATGACAAAGTGATCCAGGAATTCTCGAAAAATGTAATTTACCAGATGCTGGAATGTGGCTGGGGCATTACAGAGCCTGAATGGCATCACCAATTATTCAAAGTGCCAAAACAGTGTTCTTAAAACTGTTTTCCACTTGTCCCCTTCACAAATAAAGATCAGATTATAGGCACCTCGTAGATCTAACTTAGTGAAGATTCGGGCATTGTGCAACCTTTGAAAGAGTTCTGGCATATGAGGGAGCCGGTAACAGTTTTTAATGGTGATTTTGTTAAGCTCCCTGTAATCCACACATGGTCTTAGAGTCTTATCTTTCTTTTCCATGAAGAAGATACCAGCGCTTCCTTCTCTGAGCTGGCCGCTCAGTTGTAGGCTAATTGTCTGCTCCTATCTCTCCACAGGTACTCAGCTGTTGATGATTTCCTGCTCGTCAGTCCTGCCTACTTAAGCCGTCCAGCCCAGAGGATCCCTGCTTTCGCCTTAGTCAACATCACAGAGATGCTCTCCTGCATTCCTGTTAAAAGACTTGCTTGGCTGACATCCCTTCTAGCTCCAGATCCTGCTTGCTGTTTTTCTACGCTCATCTCTGGCTCCCTGACATTTGGCTTGTCTGACTATTTGTTCCGGTTCCTGAACTCTGGCTATGTTTTGACTAGGTTTGTTCTATTTATTTTTATTATTAAACAAGTGTGATTTAATTGTGCTTCTGTCTCTGTCTGATTTCATGGTTTCTGACACAGATGAACCCCTCTTCTAAGTTCTCATCTAGGTCTAGCCATAATGTCTCAAGCTCCTTTTCAAAGAGAGTGAATATGCGGCCAAAGGGTTTTCCGGAACCTTAGAGTAGCTCAATTGAACAATCATATGGCCGGTGGGGAGGAAGGACATTGGCATTTTTCTTTTTGAAGACATCCAAGAACTCTCGGTAGGCTGATGGCACATTCTGGTGAGCGCTGGGTACTGGTTGGACAGCCAAGCAACTAGCAAAATCCTTGTGCATGGGAGTGAAACAATGCTGTTGGCAGTAGGAAAAAGGAAACATGACTTCTCTCTTGGACCAGTTAATTTGCGGACTGTGCGCCTGCAGCCATGGAATTCCTAAGATGACCAGGAACATGGGTGAGCTCAGAACATCAAAGCGCAGGAACTCTCAATGACCAGATTCAGTTAAGGTAAGGAGAGGTGCAGTCTCTTGCGTAACAGGCCCAGTACTGGGCATGGAGCCATCAGCTAGGTGAACTGTCAGATGTTGTTTCTTATGGAAAAGGGGAATGCCCAGTTATGCTGCCAAAGCCAGGTCCAGAAAACAGCTACAGGCCCCTGCAAATAGACAAAAAGAAAATAATAAGATGGGGGAGATCCTGTCCTGCCACCTGGAAATATACTGGAATACGTGAAGAGGGCTTACTGGGTCGTACGGGGCAATTACGTAAATTAGGTAAAATTCATCTACACAACAAATATAACAGTTTCTGGGTAAAACATTATCTGGGAACTTTAATATATGTGGGGGCTATCATCTGTTATACTGACTATTTGTTTTTCAATTAACCAAGACTGTTTTCTGTATGTGTGATTAGTCTCTAATGTATGGCATATATCTTGTAAACATGAGCGCATTAATCATTTTAATGTGTGTTGTCATTTAGATCCTCCAGGACATTTATGTAAACCTCATCCAGTGGGATCATAATGTTGGTCTTTCCCCAGCTGTAAGTAAACCAGGGGAATACTGAGGCAGGGAGTCCGATTAGGGCCCACTCACTATGTGACAGATCCAGTAACTAATTCCGGCTTTCACCCAAGGTTCCACTCGGCGCCAGGGGGGGCAGATACATGTCCTAGTGACGTGCGCTGCCTCCTTGTATTCCCGGCAGTTTGTTGACATGGTTGCCATGTCAACGAACACAATGTGCGGCTCCGTTTATTACAGAGCCGCACGACGTAGGTATGCTGTTCAGCTTCCTACCTTCATACCATTGCCAGTCGGCCAATGAGGGGACGGCAGTGTGATGACGCCACGTGCCGCCCACTCAGGTGGGTGTCCCCAGCTCTGATACGCCTCCCCATTGACTCCAGAGACACAGCTGATACTGGTAAATAGTAAATGACGTCAGTATTTAACAGACGCATGGACAATCTATCCTCCTGCTTGCAGCTGACCACAGGATGGCAATACACATTGAACATCCAGCTGCGTAAGGGAACTAAGGAACAATCTACCAAATTGTATACACATAGAAGCTTTAAATGCTTGGAGAGCTAATAGGTCGTCTCTTGATACATTTTGTCCTTAGATCTTCTCACATCAAACTATTGGAGTGGGTAACACTAAGAACCCTCTCTGCAGTGTTGGAGGGACTGCCCAACCTGGATGCTCTCAGATATGCTTGCACCTGTGATCATATATAAGCCAGACTAGGATAAAGGGTACGAGTCTTGATCATATTATAACATTTTATTATCTGCTCTACATAGACTAGACTAGCCAATCCTGATATAAACATGCTGTGTCCTTTATATATTTACAAGCATAGCTGGATGTCTATTATATACCAGTCCTCTCTTCTTATTTCTTTTGTGATCTGGAAAGGAAGTGAAGCACCCGCTTTTCTATTCACTATATTCCATCATATTTTGAGAGACATGTCTCATGTGGATGCCCTCTGTGTAGGCTTGCTGATAGCCGGGATATCTGGTTCATTAGGGTTAAATAGGATGCACATGCGGGACGGGTTCCTGCTCCCTGTTTGCCCTTACGCCTCTTATATTTTGATACCTCCTTCCTCCTCTGTCATTGGGCCCATGTAGAGCTGTGGCAGACCGACCTTTCCACTGGATGCTGTAAGATGCTTGGATGAAGTATTTTGCTCATATACATGGTCAGTATGTTGAGATATAACTGACTGTGATGTTCAAATGACTATATATTGCATATTTATATATATATGATGATTTCTGTGGACCACCATGTACTACCATACTTACAGATACTGTTTTGTTTTCTCTTTTGTTTTTTTCTTGTCCTTCTGTGTTCTATTGTCTTATTACAGACCTGCTTGGTAACATAACTAGAGAAAGACTACCCCTGAAGAAGAGGTCAACTGTAAACTATACCTCAAAACGTTGGGTTACTTCAATTGTTGTAAAAATGTTCAATAGAGTTGGTTTAATATTGTCTCATGTATATGCTGCTAAATTGCTACATATATCAATTTTAATGTTAATATGGTCTTTCAATAAATACTTGTTTTAGAAATTATTTTTCCTACCTTTCTTACTAAAGTGTTAGCAACCCTATTAAAATCCCACTGAGGACATACACTCTCACCAGAGTGATTCTTTTCAATTACGTAAGAAATGTCCAGTTCTTACACAGTAAAGGCAAAGGTTAGCTTGCCGACGACAAAGTCTCTCTTTAGGAGTCAGAGCTGAGTGGACTAAGCCAATCTGCATGGGCTCAACTTCAGACATCGATTAGATGGTAGCCATGGATGCTGGAGAAGTAGAAACCTTGGGCAACATCCAGGTGGGTCTGAAGGCTTGGGCTCTTTCGGACCGTCACTCCCATAGGTGTCTATTGAGTTGAATAGCAAGCTGAATGAGGCCCTCCAGGGTAGCGGGGGACTGAACTCTGGCTATCTCGTCTTTTAGAGATTCAGACAGTCATTGATGGTATTGGTATCTCAGGGTTACTTCATTCCACCCTAAGATGTAAAGATATGCAAACCTTAAACAAAGTGTTCTGTAGTCCTTACAGATACAGTACCTTGAAAAAGTTTTCGTACCCCTTGCAATTTTCCCCATTTTCTCATGTTACAGCCAAAAACGTAAATGTATTTTATTGAGATTTTATGTGCTAGGCTAACACAAAGGGGCACATAATTATGAAGTGGAAGGAAAATGATAAACGGGTTTCAATTTTTTTTTTACAAATAAATATATGAAAAGTGTGGCGTGCATTTGTAATCAGCCCCCCTGAGTCAATACTTTGTAGAAGCACCTTTCGCTGCAATTACAGCTGCAAGTCTTTTGGGGTATGTCTCTACCAGCACATCTAGAGAGTGACATTTTTGCCTATTCTTCTTTGCAAAATAGCTCAAGCTTTGTCAGATTGGATGGACAACATCTGTGAATAGCAATTTTCAAGTCTTGCCACAGATTCTCAATTGGATTTAGGTCTGGACTTTGACTGGGCCATTCCAACACATGAATGTGCTTTGATCTAAACCATTCGATTGTAGCTCTGGCTGTATATTTAGGGTCGTTGTCCTGCTGGAGGGTGAACCTCCACCCTCAGTGTAAAGTCTTTTGCCAACTCTAACAGGTTTTTACTCTATGATTGCCCTGTATTTCGCTCCATCCATCTTCCCATCAACTATGACCAGCTTCCCTGTCCCTGCTGAAGAAAAGCATCCATACAAAATGATGCAGCCACCACTATGTTTCACGGTGGGGATGGTGTGTTCAGGGTGATGTGCAGTGTTAGTTTTCCGCCACACATAGCATTTTGCTTTTAGGCGAAGAAGTTCAATTTTGATCTCATCTGACCAGAGCACCTTTTTCCACGTTTGCTGTGTCCCCCACATGGCTTCCCGCAAACTGCAAGTGGAACTTCTTATGGCTTTCTTTCAACAATGGCTTTCTTTTTGTCACTCTTCCATAATGGCCAGATTTGTGGAGTGCTCAAATAATAGTTGTCCTGTGGACAGATTCTCCCATCTGAGCTGTGGATCTCTGCAGCTCCTCCAGACTTACCATGACCCTCTTGGCCACTTCTCTAAATTAATGCTTTCCTTGCCTGGCCTGTTAGTTTAGGTGGATGGCCATATTTTGGGAAGTTTGCAGTTGTGCCATACTCTTTCCATTTTCGGATGATGGATTGAACAGTGTTCCATGAGATGTTCAAAGCTTGGGATATTTTTTTATAACCTAACCCTGCTTTAAACTTCTGCACAACTTTATCCCTGACCTGTCTGGTGTGTTCATTGGCCTTCATGATGCTGTTTGTTCTCTAAAGTTCTCTAACAAACCTCTGAGGGCTTCACAAAACAGCTGTATTTATACTGACATTAAATTATGCACAGGTGGACTCTATTTACCAATTAGGTGACCTCTGAAAGGCAATTGGTTCCACTATATTTTAGTTAGGTGTATCAGTGTAAAGGGGGCTGAATACAAATGTATGCCACATTTTCAGATATGTATTTGTAAAAAAATAAAAAAATAATCATTTATCATTTTTTCCTTCCACTTCACAATTATGTGCCACTTTGTGTTGTCTATCACAAAAAAATAAATAAAATACATTTACATTTTGTTTGTAACGTCACAAAGTGTGAAAAATATGAATACTTTTTCAAGGCACTGTAGCTGGGTACAATGCTAACAGATGACATTAGGTGTATTTAAACCCCAAAACAAAAAAAATGATAGTAATACAGCTTGCTGACCGCCTAACTGGGAAAATACATCTTAAGTTTGAAGTTTAATATCAGGGTTATGGCTGCAGCTTGATGCCATAACCCCGGTATTGAAATTTTCCTTAGACGCCGGTCTTTCTGATAATAGTGATTCGAGTGGCAGATTCTGGTGGTTCCTATGCTTACCTGGATGATTGGTAGCCCTGAGAACTGATCTGCTGCTGGCGGCTGCTGGTCACAGAGATGAATGAAGGAAAGATGATCTCTGCTCATCTGTATGGCTTCTGGTTCCAGCCCAATGTAAACAATGCCATTTTTAAAGCATTAGATCAATGTTTATTTTTTTATCTAATGCTTTCCATTGCATTCCATTCCATTTCCATACCATGCTGTATTGTTATCGCACAGGATGCTAACATTTCTTGCGATAGCAATCAAAGTGATCAAAACATTTTTTTAAAAGGACAGTGTAAAAAAAATAAAATTGTAAAATAAAAAAATGTAAAGTGAGCCCATCCTCCCGTGCTTACAAGCAGTGGTGAATGCAAACGTAGGTCATGCCCACATATGTAAATGGTGTTTGCGCCACACATGTGAGGTATCGCAGTGAACCTCAAAGTGAGACCAATAATTCTAGCGCTAGACCTCCTTTGTAACTCAAAACTGGAAACCTGTAGACATTTGTAAAACTTCATTTTAGGTACTGAAGTTTGGCTCCATTCCAGAGGCATGCGCAATTTTAAAGCATGACATGTTAGGTATCTATTTATTTCCGAGTAACATCATCTTTTATATTTAAAAAAAATGGGGTATATACTGTGTCACCATAGGGCTACAAAACACCTCTTATTCTCCTCCGTAACAGAGGGAGGTGTTTTTCAGCAAGGTACAATGCTCACAAGATTTCTAGCTGAATGAACAGCTATTTGTTTGTACTTCTGGAACAGATTGCATACAGGAGTAAAAAATGCTGAGTTTTTTAATGATCTGAAATGAGATGCATTGTTGTCTACGGGGCATTGCACACAGAGTAAAGATCAATAAAACAGTATTTAGTACAGAGCAGTAAAAAAAATAATAGAACATTTTTAATTTGAGTTAAATTATTTACTTGCATACTGGCAATGAAGAAGAATTTTACCTGTCTATACTCGTCTATACGTTTATGAACCGTTATAAATCCATACTCAACATTACTCAGGTCTTTACACACAGTTTTTTACCCCTTGCACACGGGCGTCACAAGTTCCTAAGTAAACATCAGTAAATTATGATGCCTGTGTGCAAGGCGTTTTTAATAGTATATTTAACAGATCAAATTGAAGCAATTAAAATAACTGCATTGTTAGAGTCAACATACACAATGTTGTGTTTCACTGACCTGAATAGGATGCACCATTCATGGCATTGTTGAATCTATGTTGTTTCTCCTTCAGGGGAGTCTGAATACTTTGTGACCCTCATGCTCCTTGGCATCCAACATTCGGCCTTCCCTATGTGCACTACCCAGTGACATCTTTTTCTGATGTGACATTGAGTCGCAGGCCAAAGATCATCATTTGGGTGAGCGATTAGTGATGGGCATGGTAGTCGACAGCCTACTCTACCATACTATTATTATTCATGGTTCTTATAATCGTTTTGTACTGTATTCAAAGGTAATGCAATGTTTTTAACCCCGTTTTTGTTCTGTTCTATGCAGTGTTACATCTAATTATGTCTAAAAAACATCCCCTGATGAGCCCAAAGGGGCGAAACATGTTGGGACAATCACTCCAATGCTACTGTCGTGTGATCAAATTTTACCAATTGTTTAGAACTCTAGATGTATCCTTGTACATGTGCACATAACTTATATATTTTTTTTAACCATGTCCTGTATGTAATAAATAATTCTGTCATTCTCTATACCTACAGTGGTGTGAAAAAGTGTTTGCCCCCTTCCTCATTTCCTGTTCCTTTGCATGTTTGTCACACTTAAGTGTTTCGGAACATCAAACCAATTTAAACAATAGTCAAGGACAACACAAGTAAACACAAAATGCAATTTGTAAATGAAGGTGTTTATTATTAAAGGTGAAAAAAATCCAAACCATCATGGCCCTGTGTGAAAAAGTGATTGCCCCCCTTGTTAAAACATACTATAACTGTGGTTGTCCACACCTGAGTTCAATTTCTCTAGCCACACCCAGGCCTGATTATTGCCACACCTGTTCACAATCAAGGCATCACTTAAATAGGAGCTGCTTGATACAGTAAGGTCCACCAGAAGATCCTTAAAAGCTACACATCATGCCGAGACCCAAAGAAATTCAGGAACAATTGAGAAAGAAAGTAATTGAGATCTATCAGTCTGGAAAGGGTTATAAAGCCATTTCCAAAGCTTTGGGAATCCAGCGAACCACAGTGAGAGCCATTATCCACAAATGGCGAAGACATGGAACAGTGGTGAACCTTCCCAGGAGTGGCCGGCCGCCCAAAATTACCCCAAGAGCGCAGCGAAGACTCATCCAAGAGGTCACAAAAGACCCCACAACAACGTCCAAGGAACTGCAGGCCTCACTTGCCTCAGTTAAGGTCAGCGTTCATGCCTCGACCATCAGGAAAAGACTGGACAAAAATGGCCTGCATGGCAGAGTTCCAAGGAGAAAACCACTGCTGAGCAAAAAGAACATCAAAGCTCGTCTCAATTTCTCCACAACACATCTTGATGATCCCCAAGACTTTTGGGACAACATTCTGTGGACCGATGAGACAAAAGTGGAACTCTTTGGAAGGTGTGTGTCCAAGTATATCTGGCGTAGAAGGAACACTGCATTTCAGAAAAAGAACATTATACCAACAGTAAAATATGGTGGTGGTAGTGTGATGGTCTGGGGCTGTTTTGCTGCTTCAGGACCTGGAAGACTTGCCGTGATAAAAGGAACTATGAATTCTGCTGTCTACCAAGAGATCCTGAAGGAGAATGTCCGACCATCTGTTAGTGTACTCAAGTTGAAACGAACTTGGGTTCTGCAGCAGGACAATGATCCTAAACACACCAGCAAGTCCACCACCGAATGGCTGAAGAAAAACAAAATGAAGACTTTGGAGTGGCCTAGCCAAAGTCCTGACCTGAATCCTATTGAGATGTTGTGGTATGACCTTAAAAAGGCCGTTCATGCTCGAAAACCCTCTAATGTAACTGAATTAGGACAATTCTGCAAAGATAAGTGGGCCAAAATTCCTCCAGGACGCTGTAAAAGCCTCATTGCACGTTATCGCAAACGCTTGGTTGCAGTTGTTGCTGCTAAGGGTGGCCCAACCAGTTATTAGGTTTAGGGGGCAATCACTTTTTCACACAGGGCCATGATGGTTTGGATTTTTTTTCACCTTTAATAATAAACACCTTCATTTACAAATTGCATTTTGTGTTTACTTGTGTTGTCCTTGACTATTGTTTAAATTGGTTTGATGTTCCGAAACACTTAAGTGTGACTAACATGCAAAGGAACAGGAAATGAGGAAGGGGGCAAACACTTTTTCACACCACTGTATTGTGGAGTATTGAAATTACTTCTTTTTCTCTGGCACCCCCAAAAATCCCGCTAAAAAACCCTCCCTCACTCACATCTATCTGAACATAATTCATGATAATTCACATTCAAATACTGTAATTGAAGGATGAGAAAGAGTTAACATGACTAAAACTTTAAAATAGCTGACAGAGGAATATCTTTACTTTAGGGTCTTGTTTGTCATGATGACCACAGGATAGATAAGGTCAGGTAAGAACTGGTTTTGAAATTATGTCTTCAGACAAAGTCAGAATGTCAGCATTAAATAGTTCAAATTATATTTTTAGATAATATCAACCATCAGCTAAAATACTAGTTTAGACTATGTCTGAGATGCTATTTGTTTATATAGGAATTATGCACCATGTGATGAACTCTGCTCTCACTCACTCCCTCCTTTCTCTTTAAGTTGTGCAATATTCTCTGTCCATATGCTGTATATAACTCTGCTCACCTGCCATAAAAACTAAGCATTCATTGAACGACTCTCTTGTCTGCATTGAATGCTTCCAGAGCTCTGAAAGAATTCCACTGATTGTCTAGGTCTAAGCAGATTTAACCCCTTACAGTGGTGGCAGTGTGTGGAATGCGTTAATCATCTGAGGTACGTGAATTGTGTCTGCTTTGTTGACGCTGTTCTTCTTGCCTTGGCTCTGACAATACCTCATCCTTGTATAGTGCAAAATTGCAAACTGCCATGCTTTTGGCAAGCACATTAAGGCAATAGTCTTTTGGGAGACTGATAGAGCAAAATTGTAGAGAGGTTAATTGTAAACTGCTGTGCTTTTGGGAAGCACATCAAAGTTATAGTCTTTGGGAGACTGATTTAAAAATAGTAAAATAGAGGCTCTTAAGGAAAGAGCCAGACAATCAGTGTAATTCTACCAACCTTTTTGCTTTTTCTTTCTATTGCTGTATAAGAATATTGTATTGTAATTTCATAAGAATATTGTTTAGAGCTTATATTATTGTTGTACATTGCAAGAGGGTCTTGTAAGGTAAGAAGAAAGAGAGAGACGGCACCCTCTAAGTGCAGCAAAGTTAAAATCAATTTAATACAAATGAATTAAAAACACTCACAAAGGAGATGTATCATCAAGGCATAACAAGGGTTAATCTCTCATCCGCTTTTTATCCCGGGTGGAACGAAGGTCACTGGATGTCTTTAGATGTCTTTATCTCCTGTGTCTTTTTAGTCTCTTTGCTGGTCCGGTGGCGCTGTGGGTTCCCAGCGTTTCCGGGTGGCTGGAGAGCAGACTGTGGAGACTGTATGCTGCTTAGTTGTTTGGTGATGCAGCGGTGTGATCACTTCCGGGAACGGGTCATGTGGGCGGCGCTTCGGAGCATGCCTGCTCCTTCATCAGGCTATGTCGGTGGCCATATTCGATAAGGGATTATGTACCCTGAGTGGGGAGTGGCACGGGATGGTGATAGGAGAGTAGACGGAGGGGGGCGGGGCAGGACGGAAGGACAAACAAAATGAAATGTAGGTAACCATGGAGACCGGGACAGCTGTGTATTAAGGATAGGAGGGGAATTTGAAGCTAGGAATGGCACAGTGTTATAAAAAACAGGCAGGGGAAAAGAATATATAGGCAGGGGTAAAAGAATAATGAAAGTGCTTATATTTATTTTTCTCTATAGCAGGGGAAAGTTTGGTAATAATATTAATTAGTTATTAAAAGAGGAAACTGACAAGAAATGAAAGCCGTTGGGGTGACTTTGAAAACATATCATTATTAGACAAATGTCATCACTATACTATATGCTGTAAGAATACTATAAGAGTATATATATATATATATATATATATATATATATATATATATATATATCTATATACACACATATGTACTATTATCTATAGACTATATACTTACAGCCATTATATTCATTGTATGAGGGCGACCTTTAGGGATCTATATAAAATGGATGGAACAAAATGAAAGAACGTTATGAAATGGTCTACTGACAGATTGGTTTGGTACAGATTATTATGGGGGGGGGGGGGTTTGGGGGGGAGGGAGGAAGAAGGTGGAGGGGAGTTGGAATGGATACAGACAGATGTAAATGCCTGTCTGTATCCATACACTGGCACGTAAACTCATCCCATGTGCGTGTACCCGCACAAGGAATGGGGACGCTATTATACATCTATAGCGACTACCAATACTATATTGGAAATAGATATCAAGGTAAAAAAACTAACTAAAACCGATACACTCTCCCGATATAGACCGGATAAGCAGGTGGGGGGGGGAAGGGGGCGGGGTGGAAAGAAGGGGGTATTTAAATAAATGTATTGAGTGATCATGAGGGATATGAAACTAGAATTATATATGGAGGGGCAGTGGTGTTCAGAGGTGGCATATAGTTGGAATTAAACATGCATAAAAATAATAATAATAATAAGTAAATATATATACACAAATACATCAATACACCTATACACACGCATAACTAGATATATACATAGTGAAATATTATAAAAAGAAACTTATACGCGAACATATGGCCCTGCGCTTAAGAAGTAGCGCATGTATCCATGAACATACGGAAAACCGCATAAAAAATCGACACTATGTGTAATTAAAATAACGAAAAAAAGGGGGAGAAAAAATGATGAAAAAATTATATTGGTATAATATTAAAATTTAAATTACCATTAATCTAAATGGTAATATTATTAATCGTACTATTATTGTTCAAGGAGGGGGCCAAAGTGAAAAATCACAGGAGGATATTAATTTCAATCCCCTCGTTAAGGCCCCCTGGCGATAAAGTGTCTAGTTTGTAGATCCAGTAATTCTCTCTTTCGCATAGGCGCTTGTATCGATCTGCGTTTGGGAGAAAGTTAGTGATGGATTCTAACACCCAAACGCGTAATCCCGATGACCTCTGCTCATGATGATGATGTTCTTGTAAGGTAAGACAATGACCCTTTGGTAAGTTTGTATAAGTTGTTTGTAACCCAATTAAGAATGGGTAAGGGAGAAAGTAAAAAATACCCCCCACCTAATCCCGGAGAGACATGTAAACACTTCGTGGTCAGAGTATGTGGAACAGATTATTTTTTTGATAAATCCTTTCATAGACAATCTAGCCGCATGGACTGAATGTATGTATAGTAGCTCACCCTTCCCAAGCACAGGCACAAATGACCAATTCCATATGGATATGGTCAGAGGACTCTGGGGATAAGAAAGCTTTCCCATGGTACACAGGAGACCCTGAGTGGGACATAAAGTACATGAAGGAAACAGGGACCCCCACCACTCAAATAGGCCAAGAGGAAGCCACCTCTTCAGCAGAAACAATTCTTGATAGTGAATGACTTTGTCACTGTAACTACTCTTACATCATTCATTCAGGATAATACCTTCATGCTCGGTAAATCAGGAAGAGATTTAAAAGGAGTCTTAGAAATTGAAATTTATTTTCGAAGAGGGGGAGTAGCCATAGAATTGCCACTGTTCTTTCAAACTGAAGTCCCTCCCCATTTCCACAGGACCACCCCCTCTGGGCTAAAGACAGTCTTGATGTAGGATACATTTCATGCACCCCTTACAAAGCCAGACTAAAAGGAGTATCCCCAGTTTACCTCAATCAGTACCATCTCTCCAATGTGAAGGAGGAAGGCATCAGACCCATTATTGAGTAGTTCCTGAAACAAAGAATTTTTAATACCCATCATATCGCCTTATAACACCCCTATAAACCCAGTTAAAAAGAGTGATGGATCATACAGGTTTTTGCAGGATCTCTGAGCCATAAATAACCTTGTGATTCCAATTGCCCCTATTGTACCTGATGTGCCATCTATCATTACCTCCATACCTGCCTTGGTAGTGTGTTTTTCAGTTATTGATTTAAGTAATGTTTTTTTTTTTTTCAGTCCCTGTTGACGAAGAGACACAACTGCTACTAGCTTTTTTCCTATAGAGGGCGCCAGATAACCTAGAATCACTTGCTATGGCTATATAGACTCACTTGCAGTCTACTAAATAGCTCTCCAGGCCACCTTACAGTATTGGGCACCTAGACATGGTTCCGTCCCTCTGCAGTACGTCAATTACTTACTGTTGTGAAGTCCCTCCCAGGAAGCCTGTCAGACAGATTCTGTTTTACTGTTAGAACATTTAGCACAGACAGATCACAAAGTGTGTAAGGAAAAGTTGCAATGGTGTCAGGAAACTGTTGAGTGTCTTGATTTTACCCTGTCCCATGGTGTAAGGAGAATCAGTCACAAGAGAGCTGTGGCTCTCGTGGGTCTGCCCCGCCCACATACCAAGAGGGAAGAATTAACCTTCTTAGTAAAGATTGGTTACTGCTGCCAATGGATATATGATTGCTCCTACTATGATAACTTGCTGATACAAGCTGCTCTACCTGACAGTCCTTATCTTGTGAAATGGAATGATGAAATGGTTAATGCTTTTGTGTATCTTAAAACTGCTATGGTAATGGCTCCTTGTTTGGGATTACATGATTATTGTAAAGTGTTTCATTTGTTTGCAAGGGACATCTGTAAAACCATGGCTGGGGTCCTTGCACAAAAGCATAGAGGAAAGCTGAGACCTGTAGCCTTTTTTTCTAGAGTAGTCCCAGTTCCGGTACAAGGCATGTCAGCATGTCTGAGGGCTTTGGCCTCTTGTGCCATGGCTGTAGAAATGGCTACATCATTTATGTAGGGTCACCCTACGGAAGCACACACACACACAGTACTGATGACATTTCAAAGGGAAATGCACTGACCGACGCCGCTGCTAAACAAGCTTCTTTGATGATACCAGCTTTTATCCAAATGCCCCCCCTTATACCCTCAACTTTGCCCTGGGAACAGGTTTTGCAGGACCTATAGGCTATGGCTTCACCAGAAGATCTGGCCTATTGGCATAAACAGGGTCTGACAATGAGTCCTGAGACAGGACTCATTGTCAAAGTGGGGAAACCAGGCATACCTAAAGCAAGTGCACATTTATTCATCTCACAGTACCATGGTAGCTTTCCAGGAGCTGAAATGTTAACACAAGACTTTGCAAATAGAGTGGAAATTCCACATTCCATATCACCCACAGAGTTCAGGTATAGTGGAAAGAATGAACTGAACGATTAAAGATAAAAAAGGAAGGCTACGGGTGGCACATCTGCCAAATGGAAAACTGTGCTGCCTGCAATTTTAGCAGAAATAAGAATGACCCCTTCCAAGACCAATCAATTGTCCCCTTTTGAGATCCTGATGGGTCAACCTTTTACCATGCCCTGGATTAAGAAACCCTTGGTAATAGAGCAAGGAGATCTGAGTTTGATACAGGAGGAATATTGTAGAAATTTGATTATGAAGCTGAGTGGCATCTACGGTCAAGTATTCTCTTCCATTATCCTCACAGGAACCAACACACAAGTTCCAACCCGGAGATGTGGTCGTAATTCGCCAGCTGAACCGGAGCAAGTAGCAAGATTACCTTTTTGGCCCACCCACTAGCGTAGTCGCAGTGACCAGAACCTCTGTCCTCATGGAACAATATGGACCCTGGATCCATGCCGAGAGGATAAAGAAAGTACCACAAAGGACCCCAAAGCAAGACACAGATAAAGGAGGTGAAGCAGGTGATGCAAATCCTTGAAGAGTGAGTGAAACAGGTGATAAAAAGACTCTGAAAAAGATGGCCTCACTTCTCTCAACAGACTTTTGGGAAAGCCTTGTGCCTACTCTTTATGCTGACACTGATGGTGTTTCAAGGGCTACTCCAAGTAGTGCCCTTGATTCATCAAGTAGTGGCAAGGACTATTGTGGAACCCAAATATATAACAGGGATTGATAAAAAATATATAACATTTATTACAAAGAAATATAGAATAGAAACACTTGACAAATGATGGTAACAACGATTACATAATCATTGAAACATAAGGTTTACAGAACAATAATTTAAGCCAATACATTTAAAACCCCCACAGGTATGTGGAGGTATGTGTCTACTATATAATTATAGGATGATGGTACCTAACCCTATCGTTTCCGTACTCATTGAGGCTGCCCCTTTTTCAACTGATGGTGTTTCTGCGCACATGGATCATCACTAACTGTATTCATCATCCTGAGGACTTGGGCACCCTAAAGACCATATGCAGCCCCCCTTGTAATGGAACAGTAACTAGACAAAGGAGAGAATCCAACGTGGAGGGCCCAAATGACTTATAGCCCCCTACTGATAAAATGTTGCTACTTAAGTATAAGTATTCTTATGCTCAGAAGTCAGGTTATGACAAATGTTGGGTATGTAGTAAATTGCATTCAAGCACACTCCAAATTCCGCTCTTAGCTGCCCCTGTAAATATAACCAAGAACTTAATACAAATGTAAATACTGTATTGAATCGGGGAGCTGGTATCAACAACCCTGTGAGTTTCATTTTGAACCAGTGGACCATGGCCGCCGTTTCTGAAAGTTTTCAGGATACTATAAGCCAACAATCATTTTCCCTAGGGATAGAGTATATGTATGTTGCAGCAAATAATGCTATCCATGGATACTGGTTGGTACCTGTGGGTGGTGTTATTTGGCCTCGTTGATTCTAGTGATGAGAACCATAGGGGATGAAAAAGGAAAGCACCAACATCTTTTTGAGAGCTAGCGCATACCCCAGGTACCTCCTTAAACAAATAGAGAAAAGAGAGTTATTTTCTGATAAAGACCAAGCCTGGGCATGGTTTCCCTCATGGACAGGATGGGGAATAAAATAATGAAAATATTGAATAACTACTCCAAAATGATGGATGAAATTATGGAAAATAATTCTGTAGACATCAAACTGTTAAGTATTAAACAAAGGGCTATTTGTAAACAACTAGATATGCACAAAGTAGCTATTGAATCCAGTGCTGCTCTGACTGGACTCTGAAGTAATAGAGGACTATGAGTGCTGCACATGGATTCATAATACCAGTATTGAAATACCTGGTTATTGTGATATAATTGATAATAAACCGAAAGGAGGTGTCAAACCTCCAAGCTGAAGCCAGAGATATTGCCAAAGATGGTTGGAACCCATTTAAGGGACTAGGACGTTTTTGGTGATTTTTTTGGTTCCATTTTCTCTTGGTACTGACAGGCAGGAATGTTAATTTTAATGTGCCTGTTTTTTTTACTTGTTTTTTTTATATATATATATATATATATATATATATATATATATATATATATATATATATATTGTTTAAGTTTATTCAATGTATCTGTCATTATACAATGCAACAAAATGACCCAACACAGGGAACATTAGGTGATCATGGTGAAATCATGTGATTTAAGAGGGGAGGAGGAGAAAGAGTTAACAAGACTAAACTTTAAAATGATGACAGAGGAATATCTTTATTTTAGGGTCTTGTTTGTCACGATGACCACAGGATAAATAAGGTCTGATAAGAACTGGTTTATAAATGATGTCTTCAGACAAAGTCAGAACATCAGCATTAAATAGTGTGAATTATGTTTTTAGAGGATATCAACCGTCAGCTAATATACTAGTTTAAACTATTTCTGAGATGCTATATGTTTATATAGGAATTATGCCTCATGTGATGAACTCTGTCCTCCCTCCCTCCCTCATTTCTCTTTAAGTTGTGCAATATTCTTTGTCCATATCCTGTATATTACTCTGCTCACCTGCCATTAAAACTAAGCATTCATTGAGATACTCTATTGTCTGCATTGGATGCTTCTGGAGCTCTGAAAGAATTCCACTGATTGTCCAGGTCTAAGCAGATTTAACCCCTTGCAGTAATAACTTTATTAGTATTCAGTACTCAGTGGGTTTTGCAACTGTGCCTTCACTTTTGGAGCATTAGTGTCATTATAGTTCCAGAATCTCATATACTATTGGTATGTATTTATTGTGAGGAAGGCAGAGACATATAAATGGAAAAATAAGCAAATATAATATTTAGTGTTTATATTTATATAACTTAATATCTGGTTTCATGCAATTTAGGGAGTTTGTGCATTTTTGCTTTTTTATTTTCCTTTGTATATTCTTTGAAATAAAGAAACATTTCTTATTTCTATATATAATTTTAAATAAAAAGGTGATCTGGTTTGGTTGAATATGCTAAATACACTACAATATTCAATGTGTTGATTGAAAGAATACAAGATACATTACATGTTTTTCTGATTCAAATGTTCAGTATCATCTTGCACAAAGATTGATAAGCTCATAAAATAACAAAAATATTTTTTTTCTACATTAATATGCATTAGTATTCTGAACAGCACAAGCATCTGGTGTTTCATCTGCAAGGTATTAACCAACTCATTCACAACAATAATACTGAAGCCGAAGACATGGTGATGAATTAATTTAGGTGAAATAAAAGGACATCAAAAACAGACTGAAAGGAATAGTACATAACATGCACAAACTCATTTACACACTAAAGAGGCATTATGGTGTGTAATTTCTTTTGGGAAATATAGATTATACTTTTAATTTTAGTATGAATATTTTTTAAATACTATGATTTGAAGCATTACGTTAATGCTCAAATTTTACAAGCACTTACTGTTGTCATTAAAAAATTGCTGTACTAAAAAATAAGAGTCTCCTCACTAACAAATATTATACAACACTGAATGACTAGTTCAGAGAAGGACATTATTTGTGTGTGTGTGTGTGTGTGTTTTTTTTTTTTTTAATAATTGACGTTGTTAGATAGGGTAGGACATTGCTGCAAAACATCCAAGAGATAAAACATATCAGTAGAGACTTCCGGAACATATACAGTCTGGAGGAAAGAAAGGAAAGAAGAGACATGATTTAAAACCTTCAAATACATCAAAGGTGTGAATAAGGCTTAGGAGGGCCATGGAGCCAAGATGAAGAACACTGGGACATGACCTCAAAATAGCAGGGGGTTTACTCAAAAGTAGTCCTAGAAAGAATTATTTTATTGAAAGAGTAATTGATGCTTGGAATAGACTTCCAGCAGAGGTAGTGAGTCAATCAGCAGTAAGCGGTCTCAAATATATTTGAGACAAGCATAGCTCTATACTCTATACAAAAAAAAAAAACCTCCACAACATATATGAATAAAAAAAAGGGGGTCAGGCTAGATGCACCACTTGCTCTTTTTTCTGCCGTCACTCTTCTAAATGATAGAAGAAAGCTGCTGTATATGCATTGGGAAGTTAGATATTTTTTTAATATCACATCTCCTGTTTTAATAGGTTTTGAAACAATTTGGCAGTGTGCATAGTTAAAACAGCCATGACTGAAAAATTATATACATTGTGAGTTATATGAAATTCAGCCCAATGTTTTTCATTAATAATTCAAAGTACAATTACAAAAAAAGTCCCAGCCCACCTTTTCTAACCCCCATGCTATTCTCATCTAGACCGCAATGTCTTAGTTCTGCTAAAAATCGTTGATCGTCGCCATTACTACTAAGAAAAAAGCTATAACTTTTGCACAAACCAATTAATATAGGCTTATTGTGATTTTTTTCCCAAAAATTTGTAGAATAAATATTGTCCTAAACTGATGAAGACTTTTTTTGGGGGATATTTATTATAGCAAAACATAAAAAATAATGTTTTTTTCCCAAAATTTTCAGTATTTTTTTGTTTATAGCGCAAAAAATAAAAACCACAGAGATGATCAAATACCTCCAAAAGAAAGCTATATTTGTAAAAAAAGGACATCAGTTTTGTTTGTGTACAACATCGCATGACCGCACAATTGTCAGTTAAAGTGAGGCAGGGCCGTTTTGCAAAAAATGGCCTGATCATTAAGGAGGTAAATCCTTCCGGGGCTGAAGTGCTTAAACAATAAAAACCTATAAGCTGTGTGCACTTAAGGCATACAAGCAAGTCAATTCACTGATATATAATACTAGCTATAATATATAATATAATAATATAATAATAATATTTAATATAAATATAATACTATACTATAATACTATAAAAATATAAGATCTTATGGCTATTTGAACCATTAATAATGCTTAGACTCAAAAGTAGTACAAGCATTTTCTTCTACACATTATGCAATATATATACAAAAGGGCAAAGATTAGAGATGACTTTATAAATATACTTTCATCTCCAAGTAGATCCACATTGTTTCTTTTATTAATAATTCAGCATTAAAGTCACCTCTCTGCTGGGATCATTGTAAATTATAGATCCCTTTAACTGTAAGACCTATTTGTACAAGTAGATAATTTTATTATTATTATTATTATTAACAATATCTCTAAAATGTGCACCAAAACTTGTTTTACCAATATATTGCTTTTCACAAGGGCAGCACATTTTATAGATAACTCTCATAGATGTAGTAAATAAATTACTTGATTCCAAACCATTATAGTTTTGAAAGGTATTTCCTTTTTCGGCATATAGGCAAATGGCACAAGTGCCACATGTCTTTAAACTTACTCTTACCTAACCATGTTTCTTTATGTGATAAAACATATTCAGAACTGATTGAATTGTCTTGAAAATATATTGCCTGTTTGGCTGTAATGTGCAACCTTGGTCTTACCACTTTTGCCACTGATGGATTCACTGTATGGATGTGCCAGTGTTTTTGGAGCATGGCATAACATTTACTCCAATGTGCACCATAGGGGGTAATTAACCTCTCAGCGGTATTATTCCTCAGATTTTTCTGCTGTCGATTTCCACAATCCATTGGTACTTACATTACAATGCTGTCAGATTGTGCGGTTCCATGATTTGTAGAAGTCTTTGTATAAGACGTTGTCATTTTCTAATTTATTTTCACAGTGGGAGATTGTTTTTGAATCAGCTTCGGTATGCAGCATGTTATAATAAAGTATGTCCAGTTTGGAATTGTTTCATGCTACATATAACAGAGGTAACAACATAGATGAATAAACACAGGTATGTAGGGAGGGTTTCTTTCTGTTTTAATTGTAATTTTTACACACCAAACAGTATACTGCTTAAAGGGACATCAACTGTTCAGTAAAATTCGGCTAGAATTAAGACTTACTGATATAGAGGAAACTTTGAGCAGGTAATCACTTAAAGGAAGCATAGCTTTGACTTAACAGTTATCTGAAGGTAGCAATACAGTATGTACCATAGATCAATATGACATTCCTTTACCTACTAAGCACTAGGGATGAGCCGAACACCCCCCTGTTGGGTTCGCACCAGAACATGCAAACAGGCAAAAAATTAGTTTGAACGCGTGAACACCGTTAAATGCTAATTTTAAAAGTGTTTGGGGACCTGGGTCCTGCGCCAGGGGACATGTATCAATGCAAAGAAAAGTTTTAAAAACGTCAGTTTTTTCGGGAGCAGTGATTTTAATAATGCTTAAAGTGAAACAATAAATACATTTCGCACCTGGGGGGGTGTCTATAGTATGCCTGTAAAGTAGCAAATTTTTCCTGTGTTACATTTCTAAAATAAAAAAACTAATTTAAAACTACTCGCGGCCTTAATGAATTGTCGGGTCCGACAATACACATAACAGTTCATTGATAAAAACGGCATTGGGTTTCCCCACAGGGGAACCCCGAACCAAAATAAAAAAAAAATGCGTGGGGGTCCAACTAAATTCCATACCAGGCCCTTCAGGTCTGGTATGGATATTAAGGGGAACCCTGCGCCAAAATAAAAATAAAATGGCGTGGGGGTCCCCCTCAAAATTCATACCAGACCCTTATCCGAGCACGCAACCTGGCAGGCTGCAGGAAAACAGGGGGGACGAGAGAGCGTCCCCCCTCCTGAACCGTACCAGGCCACATGCCCTCAACATTGGTAGGGTTTTTTGAGGTAGCACCACAAAACACCTTGTCCCCATGTTGATGGGGAGAAGGGCCTCATCCCCACAACCCTTGCCCTGTGGTTGTGGGGGTCTGCGGGCATGGGGCTTATCGGAATCTGGAAGCCCCCTTTAACAAGGGGACCCCAGATCCCAGCGCCCCCTGTGTGAAATGGTAATGGGGTACAAATGTACCCCTACCATTTCACAAAAAAAGTGACAAAAAGTTTTAAAAACACAAGAGGCAGTTTCTGACAAGTCCTTTATTAATTTCTTCTTCTTCCATCTTCTTTCTTCTGGTCTTCCTTTGGTGTTCTACTTGTTCCTCCAACTTCTTCTTCTCCATCTTCTTCTTCATCTTCTTCTTCCTCCGCTCTTCTCATCCCACATCTTGCTCCGACTTCTTCTCCGCTCCGCCCGAACGATCTGCCTCAGTGGGAGTCTTCAGCCGTGTGATGCTTTGATTCTTCTGACACTTCTTAAATAACGGAGGGCATAGTGACATAAACGGGTGACCCGCCCCCCTCTGACAACATGGGGAAAGCCATAGGGAAGTACCCATGCGTCAGAGGAGGGAGGGGTCACTGGGCGGCCCCGCCCTCCATTATCTAAGAAGTGTCAGAAGAATCAAATCGTCACACAGCTGGAGACTCCCACTGAGGCAGATCGTGCAGGTGGAGAAGAAGCCAGAGCAAGATGCAGGACGAGAATAGTGGAGGAAGAAGAAGATGAAGAAGAAGATGGAGAAGAAGAAGTTGGAGGAACAAGTAGAACACCGAAGGAAGACCAAAAGAAATTAATAAAGGACTTGTCAAAAGCTGCCTCGTGTGTTTTTAACCTTTTTGTCACTTTTTTTTGTGAAATGATAGGGGTACATCTGTACCCATTACCATTTCACCCGGGGGTGGGATCTGGGGGTCCCCTTGTTAAAGGGGACTTCCAAATTCTAATAAGCCCCTCGCCCAAAGACCCCCACAACCACTGGGCAAAGGTTGTGGGGATGAGGCCCCTCTCCCCATCAACATGGGGACAAGGTGCTTTGAGCGGCTACCCCAAAGCACCCTCCCAATGTTGAGGACATGTGGCTTGGTACGGTTCAGGAGGGGGGCGCTCTCTTTTCCTGTGGCCTGCCAGGTTGCATGCTCGGATAAGGGTCTGGTATGGATTTTGAGGGGGGCCCCCACATCCTTTGTTTTTATTTTGATACGGGGTTCCCCTTAATATCAATACCATACATTTTGGTTTGGGGTTCCCCTGTGGGGAAATCCCCATGCCGTTTTTATCAATGAACTGTTATGTATATTGTAGGACCCGACAATTCATTGTAGCCGCAAGTAGTTTTAAATGAGTTTTTTTCCTTTAGAAATTTTATTTTGCTGTCAGACTGTTCTTAACACAGAAAACATGCTCCCCTTTATAGGCATACTATAGACACCCCCCAGGTATGAAATTTAAAGGAATATTACACTTTTATTGTTTCACTTTAAGCATTATTAAAATCACTGCTTCCGAAAAAAATGTGTTTTTTAAAACTTTTTTTGCATTGATACATGTCCCCTAGGGCAGGGCCCAGGTCCCCAAACACTTTTTATGACAATACGATGCATATAAGCCTTTAAAATTAGCACTTTTGATTTCTTCCATAGACTTTTAAAGGGTGTTCCGCGGCTTTTGAATTTTCCTCGAACACCTAAATTGTTCGCTGTTCGGCGAACTGGCGAACAGCCAATATTCAAATCGAACATGAGTTTGACTCGAACATAAAGCTCATCCCTATTAAGCACCAGGATGGGGTAAACCGGGAACCAAAGAATTCTGAACAGGGGGCAAGAGAGAAAATTGCAAGTTTCATATGAAGAGATTCAGCTTGAAAGGTAACAAGATCATTCTAGTTGAACCACAGAAAGTAGAGGGGGAGGAGAACAAGAGCATATTAAGTATAAGAAAGAAAAGGAGGTGGAAGAGTGGAAGGGTAGGTTGGGGTGCAGCCAACAGCAGACCAAAACCACTGTGATGAACAGAAGAACATACCAGGGTAGCTGTGAGAATATACTGTGACTCATAGACTCAGTGATCACAGAGCGCGCCGCGCGCAACCTGCAGGGATGCACAGGCAGCTCATGCACGGGAGGATGTCTATGGATGCTCTCCCGGCAATTAAGGCCCAAAACTGGTGTGAACCCTTGCAACCAAATATTCCCATACAGTTATTAATGCAATATAAAGTGACTGATGTACTCCAAAAAACGAAATTAGCTGTTTCTCTACCTTAATTTTTGATTGTTTACTGCCTGTCCTGTGAGCACAATCCTCCTTCCTTCTGAGTCTGAGAGGGCATGTCTAACTCTCGACTCTCGTTTACTCCCAGAAACCAATTTAAGGCTACGATGATACGATAGGATGATTCTTTCCCTGTTGAATCTCTCAAATGAAGGAGATAGAAGCATGTGAGGTCACGAACGGGGGAGAGATGGAGCACGGCTGAAAGGACAAACTCTGACAAAGGAATGAAGAAGCATTTTGTCTTCAGTCACATTTGACTGCACACAGCAGACTTTATCTGTGGAAGAGAGAAGTATTGCTGAATGTCTGGATTGGAAAGTTATTTCTTTTTAGGCATTCAGCAATCCAAAAAATTGTTAATATAAAAGTTCATTATATTGTTCAAATAAATAAAGGGGAGCCTTTTATTTTTGTTTGGAATTCCACTTTAATTTCACTCCGATATTACCTCACTAGATGAAAGACTCCCGTAGAATCGCAAATAGGGAACTTTACAACGGGAACAGTCAACTAATTTGTAGATGCGCACTAGGATAAACTGCAAAAAGATGCGTGGATCAGACATACAAACTGACAGACCTAGAGGACAGGTCCCGCCATAATAATATCTAAATACAAGGAATTGCTAAATCTGTCCAAAATACTGAACTGGACAGCCGCACTAAAGCTCTGATCAAATCCCTGCTACCAGAACTTAAAAACATTGAATTGGTAATTGACCGTATACACCATCTACTAGAGAAGGGCTGAACTCCCCGAACAGAGAAAAACTCTGACCCAAACTGCAAACCCTATTAAACTCTATGGCACCCGAACCTGAAAAATCAAAAGTTCCCATTTTGAAGGCTTATATACTTAAGTAATTGGCCATAAAAAGGGTACGGGGGTCTGGGTACTACCCTGGGGGACATTTATCAATGTTAATTTTTTTTCAGGAGCAGTGCTTTTAATGATACTTAAAGTGCAATAATAAACAAAAAAAATCCTTAAAATACAGTGCCTGGGGGTCCCCTTTAATGGGGTAGGCCTGTAAAGTTGCACATTTGTAACATGTATAGAACATGCTCAAGCAATAATGACATATCTACAGAAAAAAATAATGAAATGACATTTAAATTGCTGGCAATACAATACCTTTGCTGGCAATAGAAAAATATTTAAAAAAATGTCACCAAATAAGCACCCACCCCCCATATTAAGGGCGTGTGGCCTGGGATTGTTCAGGAGGGGAGGTGCTGACTTGTTTTCCCCCTTTCCTCACCTGCCAGGCTGCGTGCTTGGACAAGAGCCTGGTATATATTATGGGGGACCCCCGCAACAATTTTTTTTCACTTTTTTATAGCTAGCAATGTTTTTTTTTATTCATCTGTCAGCGGGCAAGCCCATTGACAGCTGATGACTCATCTGTTGGTAAGGATGCCGCAGACAGATTTCTGGCCCACTCCTTAACAACCATCTATTCATTGCACCCTGATTGGGCAAAGATTTGCCCAATCCAGGCTTATAGTGCAGTGTGCAGTGCATTGCGGGGCATTTGGGGGGGGGGGGATGAACACCTGCTGACATGGTCCCCAGAGACGTAATATTATTTATCCATTTTTGCCATGTAAAAGAGCAACTTATGCTTTTCCAGACCCATATGCACATCTACAAATACACTATATTGCCAAAAGTATTGGGATGCCTTCCTTTACATGCCCATGAACTTAAATGGCATCCCAGTCTTAGTCTGCAGGGTTCAATATTGAGATGACCCACCCTTTGCAGTTATAACAGCTTCAACATTTCTGGGAAGGCTGTCCACAAGGTTTAGGAGTGTGTCTATGAGAATGTTTGGCCATTCTTCCAGAAGCTCATTTGTGTTGTCAGGCACTGATGTTGGATGAGAAGGCCTGGCTTGCAGTCTCCACTCTAATTTATCCCAAAGGTGTTCTATCAGGTTGAGGTCAGGCCAGTCAAGATCCTCCACCCCAAACTCGCTTATCCATGTCCTTATGGACCTTGCTTTGTGCACTGGTCCAAATCATTTGGTGGAGGGGGAATTCTTTTTTAGGGGTTGAGCTTGGCCCCTTAGTTCCAGTGAAGAGAACACTTAAGGTGTCAGCATTCAAAGACATTTTGGACAAATTTATGCTCCCAACTTTGTGGAAACAGTTTGGGGATGGCCCATTCCTGTTCCAAAATGACTGAGCAACAGTGCACAAAGCAATGTCCATAAAGACATAGATGAGTGAGTTTAGGGTGGAGGAAATGGACTGACCTGCACAGAGTCCTGATCTCAACCTGATAGAACACCTTTGGGAGGAATTAGAGCAGAGACTGTGAGTCAGGCCTTCTCATCCAACATCAGTGCCTGACAGCACAAATGTGCCTCCTAAACCTTGTGGACAGCTGTCCCAGAAGAGTTGAAGGTGTTATAGCTGCAAAGGGTAGGCCAACAAATTATTGAACCCTACAGACTAAGACTGAGATGCCATTAAAGTTCATGTGCGTGTAAAGGCAGGTGTCCCAATACTTTTGGCAATATAGTGTATATGCTGACCTCTCAAGTCCGCACACAACTCAACACCGTAACCAAAGCACTACACAATCTGATTTACCAGTGCATCAACCCATCAAACTTACAAGTCACGCATAATGGCTCCAATCACTATATCGAATCACATGCGCCTCCTCCACTCCTGGAGTATCATACCAGAACCCCAGATACACCACCCGAAGAATAGAGATACAATAGAATTTCCTCTGATTGACAATTGCTTCAGCATGCACACTCAATACGCCACCAATTATTTGGACAGCCTGGCTTTCAATTTACTTCATGTTGCGGACCGGCATCCAAAAGCTTCTCGGCCTAGTGAACTCCTCCACCAAGGTGAAAGGATATAAATCAAGATTAGGGGTATTCTCTTTGCTTTGGTGTGCCGTGCAATACCGAAACCAGATCTGGGAGATTTGCCCTTTGAGATAAAGAAACATATACACAGCAAGTTTCTCTCCGAGCAAATCTAAATCTTTATTCTTGGGTGTGGATATAAGAGGGGCTTTCAGAAAGTACCGCCCTTTAACAGATTATCCAATCATATACAGAGACGCACAAGTACAGTCTGACGCCCACAGTGAAACAAATTATTTCTAAAATATCACGTGCATTATAAGAAATCAAACTCAACAGAAGATTACAGTATTATGGAAAAACGAAACTAGATTAGCAAGACTTGAGCATATTTCACAAAATGGATGTTAGAGACACACAAAATGGAAGCTGACTATAATACAAAGAAGTAGTTAAACTAAATATCCCTTCAATCCCCTCTTAGATCATATGAGATGATCTCTACATTCTATGTTGTGCTTTAATACTTCTTTGGGGCTGTGGCATAGATTGCCTGATGACTTTTCATGTATGTCATGTGAGATAGAACCTTATCATCAGGAGATCGAAGGTGCGCAATTATGTAAGTGCAACATTAAAAAAAGAGGTAAAGAATCAGAGCAAGGATAAATACCATAACAAGGACAATGTCTTTTAACCATAAAAATATACCTCCAAGCTCAAATCCTGCATTGGCAAATGGGCTCCATGTTTTAGCAATGTCCCAAGCTTCCTGCTGAAGCTGGCCTCTAGTGGATGTCCCCTTTTATAATCCCCTACCACTCCCATGACAGATAACAAGGATGCAAGGTAACACCATTCCTTAACATGGAGGGGCACCCAGGGATAACACACTTTCCTACAACATACATAGATACTTTGTCCCAGTGCAAAAGGTCTCTTAGCGACAAACTCATGAGTGCACTTGTCCTGTGTTGCGATTTATAAATTAGTGTAATATTTCACCTACATTTTTAGAGAAAAAGAAAAGTTATGCAAAGTACAGTTTAACCCTGGGTCAATTACTTGAAACAGTGAGCAGGCAGGGGCAGAGACTCCGGATTCGCACATGGAGATATTAAATATTGACCTGCTGCAGAAAGAGGGGTTAGTCTGTGTCTCATTCCCTAAATTAAAACACCAAACAGGGGAATGACTTCTACCTGCTATTAGAAAGGTAACAATGTTGTTTATGTACAGAGTGGATATGTTAGTCAAGAATACAGGAGGAGTCTCATTGAGAAAGGAGGAAACATTTAAAGGTACAGCCAAAAGGGCAATTCGGGCAGTACTAGGATGTAATATTATTATTATTATACAGGGTTTATATAACAGTTTGCGCAGCGCTTAATATGCTACATATTCAACATTCTTCACACCCTAATTTTTTTAGCATAAGCATACTTAAATTTTAGCAAAAGCATCTTATCAGTAAAACTATCTCCAATCTCTCTCTTGGTTCTAGCTTGTGTCAATATAATGTTCTTGTGTGTGTGTGTGTGTGTTTTTGTTCCCACAGATACTTTTAATTGCACCCAAATCTTCAGGGTGGTAGATACAGTTAGTGGTGATCCAGGTGGGTAGGAACACTGTCAGAGAGATCAGGATTAGTGGGCAGAATGCCTTGTCAGAAGTCTGTGGTGAAGTAAGCGAGGTCATCTTCTCTGGCCGGACCTGCTTTCCCAGGAACTCCTTCATCTGCTTGGACTTCTGCTTGAGGGCCTCCTGTATCCAAGATCTCCTTCTTGCTCTTGGGGCTTTGGGCAACCTTTTTTTTTTTTTTTTTTACTCTGTTGGCATGGATCCAGGACTGGTAATTTTCCACTAGGATGGCTGTTCTGGTCACTGCAACCACTGTGGTAGGAGGTCCAAAGGGATACTCTTGCTTCTTATTTCTGTTCAGCTGTTGGACCACCACGGTGTCTCCCAATTTGAAGGAGTGAGTAGTTTCCTGTGAAGAAAAAGAAAAAGGTGCGAGCAACATTTCTCTCAACTGTTTACAATGTTTCAACCAATTACCTTACATATTCTTCCTGTAATAAGTCTAAATCTCCCTTTTCTATCATTAAATGGGCTCTGGCCCATGGGGTGGGGAAAGGTCGACCCATCAAGACATCAAAAGGTGAATACACTGTTGTCTTGGAAGGGTCATTCTTATTTCTGCCAGGACTGCTGGGAGGACCTTCTTCCAGTTGGCAAAGGTTCCTCCTGTGGCCTTTCTTGTTTTGTCTTTTTATTGTTCTGTTTATTATTCTTTCTACTATCCCTGAGCTTTGAGGGTGTTAGGGAATGTGAAACTTCCGTTCTATCTTGAGAGTTTTTACCAAGTCCTGGCAGACCCTTGATACAAATGTAGGTCCATTGTCTGTCTGAGTTTATAAGAAGTGGGCATCCCCATCGAGGAATGATTTCCTGAACGAGGATCCTCACTACTGTTTGTGCATCTTCTTTTGTGGTGACAAAAAGTTCAACTCAACTTGAGAACTTGTCCACAATTTCCAAAAGATATTCCTGTCTTTTGCCTAGTTTGGGCATGTGTGTGAAGTCAATCTGCAAATGTGTAAAAGGAGTTGTTGGATATATCAGGTGTTCATGTTCGGCCTTGTGTGGGTTGTTCCTGATACATGTGATGCATCTTGCTACATAAAATTGGCCAGGAAAGTTCTGTAATGTAAAAGTCTTTCTCCAATAGTTCACACGTGGCTTTCCAGCCTCTGTGACCTATTCCATGGAAATGGGAAATAAAAATTATGCATAAAAAGTGATGCACTAGCTACAAAAAGTGATGCACTAGCTACTGGTATACATGGCTTCCCCTCTTTGCAGAGAAGTCCAGTCTTTCTATCTATCTGCACACCTATTTTGTCCCAACCTCTGAGTTCAGCTTCTTTTGCCATACCTGCAAATCTGAAAGAACCTGATCAAAAAACAAAAACAAAACAACAAGTCTGGTACTAGCATGGGCATTTGGATCTGTGCATTTTGTGAAGTAGCAGCTTGTTTAGCAGCTAATCAGCCAGAGCATTTCCCTTGGCTATCTGTTTGTTGGCCTGTGTATGCTCTGCAGTGTTGTGGGTGATGTGTGTTAGTGAATGAGGTCTATGCAATCATGTTGTGGCACAACCTCATTCTGCTCTCCTTTTTAATCCTAAAAGGGCATTTGTATTGGTGCTGGTCCTGAAGTGGGAGAAGCATATTTGATGTGCAATTTTTGGATTGGACATCAAGATCAACTCATAGCCGTTCAACCTATGAGCAGACATGTGCTGTGTATGTACATTTTTCATATATTGTGGGTGGTGTGAAGTGTAGTGTCGTGCCCCAGAGTGAAAGAAGTGGCCATCTCAAAACCATCATCGAATAGGATGCCTCTGAGACACACAGGCATGCCTTGAACCTGCACCGGAACCATCTTTGAAAAAAAAATAGGGCGCAACTTGTCTCCATGCTCCTGAGCGAGGACACCTGACAGGTCCTTACAATTTTCCCTTGCAAACAAATGAAACATTTTTCTTGCAAACAAATGAAACATTTTTCCTAGTTAGGGAGGCCGAGCCCTGGAGACATTACCATAGCATTTTTCAAATACACAAAAGCATTGCACATTTCATTTGACCATTTTATACAATCTGGCATGTGTAAACCTGTGGCTTGTCTCAGGAGATTGTAGTAGGAACAGTCAGGTAATCATTGGCGGCAGTAACCAATCGTACCAAGAAAGGTGAACATGTCTTTCTTAGCAAGTGGGCGGGGCAGACCCGCAAGAGCCATAGCTCTTCTGTGATTGACTTTCCTTTCTCCTTTTGAGAGTACAAAACCAAAATATTCAACCTTTTCTGACACCATTGCAATTTTTCTTTGACACTTTGTGACCACTTTCAAAAAGACATTTCAAAAGATCCCTCCCATCCTCCAGGGCGGCCACCCGAGTAGAACTGCAGACGAGGAATTCATCCACATACTGCAGCAGGGATGAACAATGTCCTGGTATCCAAGCTCTGAGAGTAGTTTGGAATAGGCTGCAAGGGAGTCTATATAGCCCTGGGGCATTCTACACCATGTTAGTTGGCGGTTTTAAAAAAAAAAAACATAAAGCAAAGATTGGTTGTGCCTCCTCATCCTCAGGGACGGAAATAAAAATGCGTTCAATAAATCAATCACAATAAAATACTCTGCATCGTAATGTATGGTGGTAAATATTGATGGCACATCAGGCACTTTTGGGGCAATCGGTACCACTAGGCTATTGATGGACCTTAGGTCTTGTACAAACCTATAGTCACAATTGCCTTCTTTACTTATCTTACCTTCTCTTTTGTTAATATAGAACAAGATCATTTCCATTTAAGATCCCTTTATAAAAAGAAATCTTCAACTATTGGCTGTAAGCCATCCTCTTTTTTTTAATGTGTCTGCCCTGGTGTTTCAAACTCATTCTGCTATTCTCTGTGTCATTGTGTCTGTGCAGCTGTTATCTGGTTATGGAATGTAAGGGGGAGGAGGCGGGGCGCCTGATACAGGCATGGAGAAAGTTAATTTAACCTCTAAATTCACCATCCCATGACTCTGCTAAGCTATCGTGGGCAACTTTTGAGCTAGGATGCCATAGGGAGCCCCGGTCCAGCCGGAGATCTCCTACAGCATCTTCTTTTGTCTTTCTTTGTAACCATTCTGATTAGATTTTTTTTTTTTTTTTTGGCCGTGCAATAAGCACTCCTTTATAGACAAGCTTCATACATTATTACTTTTCTTATTATTTATAACCAAACAATTTTTTTTTTTTATTTATTTCAAATTTTTTTTTTTTTGGCAGAGTGCCAACAGGTTCAAACAGTACTTGCAACTTCTTTACTACCAATGCCGCAAACAATTTTTCACAATATCTATTACGTTTAGCGAGATATAAGTACTTGAAACATGTTGGCAAAAAGCCAAACATCCAAATCTTGACTTTCCCTGCATAGCAGCAAAAGGAATCATTACCTTAAGAAAATATAATTAACACTGCTATTATGCTAACTCTCTAGTCAAAACATTCATACATAAATCATTAAGAATAAACATCAATACATCACCGGATACTGTAGCATTACTCTGCGTTTCGATCGGGAACTTCCATCAATCACAAAAAGAACCCGGGAGTTCACATCTAAGTCCTATGATAACACAGAGCCGTGGAAGGCGTTGTCTTACCTTACAAACGCTGACAAATTCCACACAGACAGTTTACAAATTAGCTTATCAACTACGCAAAAGATAAGGAAAGCAAAGAGATCGGTTTTGTCCAGCACACCTTAGCAGACTTTTTGTTTGTTTTGTAATTACAGTACTGTATTATCATTGACCTACGGACTTCACAGAGTCCCAGGGACCTACTGAGGTCCTCATTAACGACTGTTCACCCCCGAACAGACGGCTGCGCAGACTTATAAAGAGGACTACACAGAATCCTCCCTGTTCACACCGAACAGTTGCTTTTTTCTAAAGCATATGCTATTACACAGAATAGCTCTTATCTAATGGGCTTCCTAAAGCCCATCCAGCCCCCCTAAGGCTGTCGCTGTTATCTCAACAGCGCTTGACTTTCTTCAAAGTCTAAAAACTATTTCTACATAAATCACAGGTCCCGTTAAAGGAACGATTTCTAAATAGAGGTCACGGTGAGAGAAGATATATATCAAGTCTACTCACCAGACATATAATAATCGATCGCGGACAGAGCCCCCAGCTGAAAGGATATAAATCAAGATTAGGGGTATTCTCTTTGCTTTGGTGTGCCATGCAATAACGAAACCAGATCTGGGAGATTTGCCCTTTGAGATAAAGAAACATACACACAGCAAGTTTCTCTCCGAGCAAATCTAAATCTTTATTCTTGGGTGTGGATATAAGAGGGGCTTTCAGAAAGTACCGCCCTTTAACAGATTATCCAATCATATACAGAGACGCACAAGTACAGTCTGACGCCCACAGTGAAACAAATTATTTCTAAAATATCACGTGCATTATAAGAAATCAAACTCAACAGAAGATTTCAGTATTATGGAAAAACGAAACTAGATTAGCAAGACTTGAGCATATTTCACAAAATGGATGTTAGAGACACACAAAATGGAAGCTGACTATAATACAAAGAAGTAGTTAAACTAAATATCCCTTCACAAGGTACAACTTCAACATTCATACTTGAACACCTCAGTAGCCTTGTCTCTTCTTTTGTTTTTTGTTTTTTCACTCTTTGTCTTTTTGAGTGTTTTACATGATCACCTGTTTTGTTTTGTTTTTTTTTTGTGATTTTTATTGTACTGTGCATATTATAGCTCTGTTTACAACTTTAACCACTTCACGCCCGCGATATAGCCAAAAGACGGCTTCAGCGTGGACGCTCCCTGCCGGGTGGACATCCCTGGACGTCCTGCTGTTTACTTCCCTAATGCGCTTTTGAGAGCGCGCAATGGGTAAGTTCTGTGCTGGCCGTGTCCGTCGGACACAGCCAGTCACAGATCACTGTAAACGGCCAATCACAGCGGCCGTTTACAGCGAGATCGGCGTGTCCAATGAGAGATGATTTCATATGTAAACATATGAGATCATCTCTCAGCGCCGCTCTCCCTCCTCACACAGACAGCGTATGAGGAGAGAGAGATGAACGGCTGCAGCAGCCATAAGTAAAAAAAAAAAAAAAAAACGAAATGTGCGATCTGTCCCCACTGCCATCTGTCCCCAGTACCACCTGTCCCCAGTGCCACCTGTCCCCAGGGCCACCTGTCTCCAGTGCCACTTGTCCCCAGTGCCATGTATAAGTGCCACCTGTCATCAGTGTCACGTCAGTGCCACGTCAGTGCCATCTGTCATCAGTGCCATATCAGTGTCACGTGTCATCAGTGCCACATATTAGTGCCATCTGTCATCAGTGCCACGTATCAGTGCCATCTGCCATCAGTGCCACCTGTCAGTGTCACGTGCCATCTGTTATCAGTGTCACATGTCATCAGTGCCACGTATCGGTGCCATCTGTCATCAGTGCCACATATTAGTGCCATCTCTCATCAGTGCCATGTATTAGTGCCACATGATATCAGTGCCACCTATAAGTGCCATCTGTCACCAGTGCCACATATTAGTGCCATCTGTCAGTGTCACGTGTCATCAGTGCCCCGTATTAGTGCCATCTGTCATCAGTGCCACATCAGGGTCACGTGTCATCAGTGCCATGTGTCATTGTCCTGGTGCTCCAGGGCCTTCAAAAGTGTAATAGGTAGTCAACAATTTAGATGTGTAATTTATGCTCCTAGAACACCTGATGGTGCTCCCTGCATGTTGGGCCTCTCTAAGTGGCCAGGCTGTGTAAAAGTCCCACACATGTGGTATCGTAATACTCAGGAGGAGTAGCAGAATTTACTTTGGGATGTCATTTGTGGTATACACATGCCATGTGAGAGAAATAACCTATTAAAATGACAATTTTGTGGGAAAAAAAATAAAAAATAAAAAAATAATACATTTTGCAAAGAATTGTGGGAAAATAATGACAACATCAAAAAGCTCACCATGCCTCTTACTAAATACCTTGAAATGTCTACTTTTTTTTTTTTATTCCTTTATTTCAAAGTAAATTGCATAACAAAAATATAACAGAGAACATATCCAACCGATTTACAATACAAGTGATAAGACAGGGAGTTAGAAGATGTGACATTGTTCAGGCAACATTTGGCGAGGGTCGACTGAGCCTACTTCTTGCCTAATAAACAGTATAAAGAGATACAGTGCTAAGGCAACATTACAGTGTACAGGAACGCATAGGCTACTCGATCAACGTTCTACCCTGCTAATGAACGGTCGTACATCCGTTGGGTGAAACAGCCACTGGCCTGAATAAGCTATTACTTATTTTATTTGTGAGTATATTAGCACGATCATCTATACGCCCCACACATGGGCGACCTTCCAGTCTCGCTATTTCCAGGTTTTAATCAGTATCTTCCTATGGACTCGTGTGTGGGTGGCAACTTGTGAAATACTGCTTATGGGGAGGGGGGTGGGGGGGTAGACCTTGAGGTTGGGAGGAGCAGGGAAGGGGGGAAAGGGGGAAGAGGGGGAGCAAGCAAATTAAGAGGAAGGTGGTGTCCTCTGCCCGGGGGGCGTCGGTAGGGAGGTCTGCCTGTGGGGTCCAGGACTGCGTGCCATTTCTTGGAGATATTCCTCTGTGTATATGAAATACTGCCAGGGTCTCCAGGTCTCACGGAAGGCCTCCTCCCTATCGTACAAAGTGGCTGAGAGGTCCTCCATGTCTCTCAATTCGTTAACTTTAGCGAACCAGAGGGGCCTTGCCGGTGGGTTCTCCGATCTCCAACACAGCGGGATGCATGCCTTGGCCGCATTCAAAAGTTGAATGGTCAGAGACTTTTTATATTTTTTAATGGGTCGTTCTGTCATGTGCAACAGACAGGCCGCCGGGTTCCCTTCTAGGGAGACATTGGTCAGGTGTCTGATTGTGTCAGTCACCCCTCGCCAAAAAGGGGTAAGTTTGGGGCAGGACCAGAATATGTGCAGCATTGTGCCAGCTTCAATCCCGCAACGCCAGCAGCGGTCTGAAACCTGTGGAAATATACGGTGCAGGGTAGTGGGTGTTCTGTACCAGCGGGTGGTAATCTTGTAGCAGGTCTCTTGGACTCTGGTGGCGATGGACACCTTCTGTGCGAAGTGCAGGATTTTTTGTCTTTGTTCGCCTGTAAAGTGCATATTAAGTTCCGTCTCCAACTTAGTTATGAAGGGGGGTGCAGATCCCTCTATTGATTGGGTTAGAGAGGAGTAGATGAGCGAAAGACAATGGCGTTCTGGCTCCCCACGATGGCAAATGCGCTCCAATTCTGTGAGTGGGCGAGAGATGCCCGGTTTCCACAAGCAACTGCGCAAGAAGTTCCGGAGCTGCAAACTGCTCCAGAAGTCCAGAGGGGGGTCCGCTGCCAATGTCCCTGCTTCTAAGATGAGTCGGCCATCTGATCCTATAAAATCGCACAAGCGTAGTCTGGTGCCCGTCGCCAAGCGTTGGAGAGTGGGGCTCTGTAGGCCCAGGACAAATTCTGGGTTGCCTAGCACTGGCACCATAGGCGAGGGTGAAGGTGACATAGTGGAATGCTTAAAGGCATCTCTTGCCACCGAAAGGGTACTTCCCAGCGTGGGGTGGTCCGCCAATTCATTTGGCAGGGGGGCGGTGATCCACGGCTGGCTCCCAAGCGTGCCCTCTGAGTCTTCCCCCTCCATGGTTACCCAGTGTTTCGCCCCGGCATGACAGTGCCAGTCCACTACCCTGGTGAGGTGGACCGTCCTGTAGTAAGCCTTCATATCCGGGAGGCCAAGCCCACCGTCACTTTTTGCCCTGTGCAGGAGCTGCAATTTTATGCGTGGCTTGTAGTGCGACCATATAAAGCCCCGAAACATGGCTTCCAAACGTTCTACAGTCCCTGTCTTGTTTGCACTGCCTGTATACTGCTGTTTAGAGTATATAGGGTTTTGGGTATAGGGTTTTATTTTGGGTGCATGGTTCCCCTTAATATCCATACAAGACCCAAAAGGGCTGGTAATGGGCTGGGGTGGGGGGGGGGGGGTGATGGGGTAGCCATGCCATTTTTCTCAAAGATTTTCATCCATATTGCCAGGACAAGACATTACATTAAAGCCGCAAGCAGATTTAACCGCTTCCCGACTGCCCACTGCATATATACGTCAGCAGAATGGCACGGGCAGGCAAAACCACATACAGGTACGTGGCCCTTTAAATGCCTGCCCGTGGGTCGCGCGCCGCCAGCGACCTGGTCGGGAGCTCCGTGCCCCCGGCCGCGGGACCAGCGGATCATGCTCCCATTAGCATTTCAATAGCAGCTAAATCATTTCAACCCAATTCATACATATTGAGAGCTAATAATTATCTCCTCCAAAATGATTATTACTCCACGATACTTCAACGACACCTTACTGAATTCCTTTCAATTAATACGACATCTCTATCCGACCTATGCTATGGAATGCTCATAAAGCTGTTATGAGAGGTGTGTTTATGCAATTAGGCTCTAAAGCAAAAAGAAAGAGAACCCAGAGGTTGGATGAACTTACCAAGTATATAGCAAAATCTGAGGAGCTTAACAAAACTGCTCCCTCCCCTTCTATTAAAACGCAAATTTTCACGTTGCGTAATGAATTAAGATCTCTACTTCTAGAGACACATGAGAAAACCTATAAAAAATTCAAGGCTACCACTTACGCAACGGGGAACAAAGCGGGGAAAACGATGGCATTGCACATTAAAGGTTACAGATCTAAAACTAGAATCCCGTTCCTATATCATCCACACACTAAGAAAAAATTGCTTAAACCTTATTCTATAGCCGATGCATTTAGCCTATACTATAAAGATCTATAAAACATTAAGAATGATTGTGATACACATCACTTGTACCCCAAATCCCAGTACAAGTCAAGGGGAGAACGAAGATTTGCAGTCCAAGGACCACGGCTATGGAACGCTCTACCTACGAACATCCGCTTGGAAAAATACCATCGGGCCTTCAGGAAAAAACTCAAGACCTACCTCTTCTAAGAAGGAATCAACGCAGGTCGGATCAAGCGCCTCGAGGCGATTCAGTTCGCAGTTGCAGCGCTATACAAAACATTCATTCATTCATTCATCAACCTTCCCAAGAGGAGATTGACACCTTCTTAGATAGTGTCATTCTTCCATCAATTTCCTCACAACATTTAGAATTACTTAACTCTCCCTTCACTATTCCTGAAATATTACAAGTTATCCGTATCCTTCCTAATTCAAAATCGCCTGGTCCAGATGGTTTCACTGGGGAATACTTCAAAAAATGTCAATGTACTCTAGCACCCATACTATGTGACATTTATAATTTAGCAGACAATTCTTCGTCATTTCCCACTGAAATGCTCAATGCTCTTGTAGTAACCCTTCCGAAGCCAGACAAAGAACCCTCTTCACCTAATAATTTTATACCAATTTCCCTACTCAATTTAGACGTAAAAATGTATGCGAAACTAATAGCCAAAAGATTGGAAAATATGTTACCTTCTCTTATACATAGGGATCCATCGGGTTTCACTAAAGGACGACAAGCATCAGATGCTACCAGAAGAATGATAAATGCGATACACCATGTAGAATTCACCAAAACGCCATCCCTGTTTCTATCGCTTGATGCTGAAAAAGTGTTTGATAGAGTACATTGGGGCTACCTGTCATCGGTTCTGACAAAATTTGGCTTAACAGGTCAAATTCATAAAGCAATATTGGCCCTGTACTCTGTCCCCTCAGCTCGAGTTTATACAACAGATTCTCTATCACTTCCATTTCCAATTACAAATTGTACAGGACAAGGATGCCCTCTATCCCCCCTAATTTTCAACCTTATTATTGAACCCTTAGCTGAAAGTATTAGGTCCAACAATTTTTTTTTAGGAATTACCATTGCTGAACAAGAACATAAAATCAACCTCTTTGCAGATGATGTTGTTCTGATGATAACTGGTCCTTTGAATTCCTTATCGGAAATTCAGAAAACACTAACCTTGTTCAGCAAAGTCTCTTACTATAAACTTAATGAGAACAAATCCTGTATACTGAATTTGGGCATTGACGAGCATACCACCAAGCACTTAAATTAAAATTTCCTTATACATGGGCTGAAAACACAATTAAATATTTGGGTATTCAACTATCAAAATCGTGTAAATCATTGTTCCAATATAATTACATTCCACTCCGTAATACATTACAAGAGAACCTTACTAAACTAGCGTCACATGAATTTTCATGGATGGGTCGCTTAGCAGCCTTTAAAATGCTTCATCTTCCCCAAATCTTATACTTTTGCAGAACTCTCCCGATCCCAATTCCATCTAAATATTTCCAATCACTCCAAAATCTCCTCTCTAAATTTATCTGGCAGGGCAAAAAGTCTAGATGTGCTCACTCAAATTTGGTGAAACTACGTCAAGCAGGTGGAACAGGTTATGTGGATTTTCAGGATTATTATTTAGCATCGGTGCTTACACAATCTAAAGATTGTTTTTTGTCCCCCACATCAACGATATGGGGGAAGATGGAAACTCCTAATGTCCCAGGAAAAAATCTATCTATATGGATTCCTTCCATGGCACTTGGAGCCAAGATACCTCCTTGCATCTCCCCAACAATATTAGCAACACTAACACTAACAACACTAACAACAGTATTAGCAACACAATCTTGGACCCGATTTCTACATCTCACCTCCTCACACCCTCTTCTTACCACAGCCCAAGTTCCGTTAGACACTTTACATAACTTTATGCATTCATCATTTACATCCTGGATGGCAAAAGGAATTAAATATCTATCTGACCTGCTTGACAATGGGGTGATTAAACCATTTCCTACACTTCAAAAAAAAAATTCAATTGCCAAATTCAGATATATTTCTTTACATTCAAACTAAGAATTGTATTACCAATCTCCCATCATGGTCCTATAATATACCCCGATTGGCTTGGTCCTTCCTCAAGATCCCCATACATCATCAAAAAGGGATTTTACTTTTCTATAATCTTCTTCAACAAAAAAGTACGTTTATAAAGACCACTCCTTTAATCAGATGGGAAGAATATTTAGGATGCATCTATACAGAAACCAATGGGAAAAGGCTTGTAACACCACATATAAGGCCACGTGTTGCTCTACATTATGGGAAGTATCCATTAAGCTGAAGTTGGTATCTTACCTTACTTAAATTTAACTGCACATTTGATGACAAATGTTGGAGATTGTGTGGACAAAAAGGTCATATGATACATACATTTTGAACATGTCCCAAACTTAAGAAGTATTGGGAGCAAATTTTTCATTTCATGTCTGAAATTACCTACACAATCATACCCCCAAATCCTTCATTAGCTCTACTATCCCTTGACCTTGATCGCTATTCCACTCAGACTAGAAATGTATTGACACATATTTTGCTATCTGCCAGAATTAGTATTACGAGGAACTGGAAAAACCCTGATCCTCCTTCAATAAAGGAAGTGGTAGAATCGACTCAAACTCACTTTATTTATGAATCGATATTGGCCCTCTGACCTCATAGTAAAGAACACACACATAAGATATGGCAGCCATGGTTAAAATGGGCTAGTCCACAAAACATTGCCCGAATTTATGTTCCTAAATAATTTGAATAAAACATTATTTTTCTTGTTTCTCTTTTTTAACTTTGTTTCCTCTCTATTAAGGTAACAGGTTAATATTTTTGTCCTGAACACAGTTTAGCACCCATAGGGGTGTCCGGGAATATATTTGTTCTCATCGCCTTTGATTTACATGAATTGGTAGTATATATAACTGTATAAAGATAACATTTATACTGATTTTGTGCATTGTCTCTATGATAGATGTATACATAGCTACCTGTTTATTATCCTTATTATACTTATTATAAGTAACTTGTTTCTTTGGATACCATTATTTATGTATCTAAATACTATAACTGATATATTATTTTGTCATATTCTCTGTCAATTGTCTTGATAAAAATTTCAATAAAAATTATTTATTGAAAAAAAAAAAAAAATTGCTTAAATCCTCTCATTGATTACAGTCAGATTTTTTTTTTTAAACTGCCCTTTCATGTGTACCTTTCTTTTGTGTATTTATTTATTTACCTTACATAATTAATATCTGTGCTTCAATGTGTGTTACAGACCTATTCTTTTTTGATGTAATAGTTAAATAGTGATGTGAGAATTTGTTATCCAAACTCTTTACTTTCAACAAAGGTATAATCCTCTATGCAGATGTCTTCTTGTCATTCTTGTACAATGACTTTTGTTATATTTTGACTTAATGGTCAATAAGGATCATTTGTGTTACCTTTATCCTATTTTTAATAAAATGTGTACTTTGTACTGAACTGTTTGTTCTTGATTATCTTTTAAAAATATATAAAAATACATTAAAAAAACAAAACACTTTTTCATATGTTATTTTGTCCACCGCTTGTACAAAACACAAATATAAAAAGACAAATATTGTAGGTTAGTGTCAATTCAATTATGGAAGAGGAATTGATTGCAGATCAAATCTTGTCCTAAAGGTGGTAAGTGTTTTTTGGTAGTTCATTTCCAAACATGTAAAAACATTCAAGCTTGCTTTTTATAAACTTTGCAAATTACTTGGAAACTTTTTGTGAAAATACATCATTGGCCCAAGGTATAAATTGTTCTTTTGTATTCATTATTTTGGGGTATAATGACTTAGAAAGCCTGCCTACATCTGCAAACAGACTTTTAAAATAAATATTTAAAAGATGAAATACAACGTTTGTGATATGGATATTTGGTCTTTTGTGAGATAAATCTTTGGTAGGTACTTGGCATCTTGCTTGAGATATGGCAGCTTTGTTTCTCGAGTAATTGCTTTTATTGGTAATAAATGTACTAATAATTTACCAACCATCAAGGTCAATGTCTTGGTGACAGCAAATGAGAAAAGTATGTATTTGGATGAATTATGACCTTGTTTGGAGTTATATACTGTCATTATATCATTGATTTCCTCATCATAAGTAGTTCATCAAATGCCCTGAGAGGCTTATGATGAGGACATAAGCCAATTTATGACAGCAAAGGTAGAAAAATAAATTTGCAATCTGTAACTGGAATTTACTGTTTCAAGCACTGACATAATTAAATAATGTTGGGGGATTGACTGAAAAAAATGGATGTCAGTAATGTTGCTCTGAGATTAAATTGTGGGTATTCATGTGGAACTTATAGAGTGATGATTGATGCAGACACAACTACTGCAATATTTTCATCTAGTCTTAGTCTTTTAGAGGCATTTTAAAGGGCTGGTCTAAAACATAATGATTAATAGTATGCAATCATTTTATCAAAATGTTTAAAATAAACATTTAAAAGCTACAGTTAGTTATATTGTTCTTATTATCACTTTATTTGCCCCTCTGAGGCAGATGATCACATACATTATAGTCTACAAAAAATCAGCATAGTTATGTTTTTTTTATTCATTTTTTAAATCTTTTTCAACAAGTAAAACAGAATAGAAAAACAAGGTTGGTAATAATTGATATAAAATTAAAATAAAAAGATGGGGGGCGTGGCCAGGCTATGGCCAGGCTATGGAAGCGTGAAGACGTGTGCCTCCTCCGCTCGGCTTCCACCACAGCTTTAATCAGCGATAACAGGGACGGTTCCTGCTCTATCCGGTCCATACATGTCCCAGCACCAGTGGACACAGGGCTCACTGGTACAATACTTCTTGGAGACCCGACGGACAAGGAGTCGGTGAGTGACTATGCACCCCTGCTTCCCCCGGCTCTGTGTCCTCCCAGGATCTGATGGGGGGGGTTGGGGACCTTAAATGCCATATCTGGTCCCTCCCTACTAAAGAGGATCTGAAGCGTTTCAGGACCAGGGTGGAGAAAACGTTCTTACAGGACCTAACTCAGCTGAAAACAAACATTAAACACCTGGGGGGGGCAGGGTAGAATCCCTGGAATAGTGTTTTGATGATGCTTTCTCCCACATTTCCATGCTGCAGGACAGATGTGTTGCACAAGATCAAAAAGGGGCCCTGATATCCCAGCTAGATGACTTCGAAAATCGTAGCAGGCGTGCATATTCACATCCGTGGCCTGCCGGAGGCTACTGCACCTAGAGATATCATCCCCACCCTGGTTGGAGTGTTCAAGTGTTCAACTAGGGCTCCCTGATGCTGCCTCTATTGAAAATTGACTGGGCGCACAAAGCTCTGAGGTTGCCCTCCCAGGATCCTGAGAACCCAAGGGACATTATTTGCAAGCTCCATAAGTATACACTGAAAGATTGCATTATGCAAAAAATGTGGAACAAACCATACTTTGATTTTGATGAGGCAAAGCTGTTTTTCTACCAAGGTCTTTCCAGGTGCACCCTTATGCAACGCAGGGCTCTGTGCCCTTTGCTAACCAGAATGCTGGTCTCACTTACCGCTGGGGCTTCCCTTTTAGCCTACAAGTGATGAAATAGGGGCAACAAGTTACACTACGCAGTAAAGATGATTTACCGCAATTCCTCTCTGCTTTGCAGCTCAGAGATGTGGACTTCCCAGAATGGAACTGAAACCTGGATCTCCCTGCTGTCTCCCTTCCCCATCCATGGCTGACTGCTAGAGGCAAAGGCTGCTCCAGGTGCAACAAACGCCATACTTTCGGCACCTCTGCTGGCCCTCCTACCACCAGGGACTGATAGAACTTTTTTGTGTGGTTTTGGGTGCCCCACATACCTTTACTTGCTGGGCCCAGCAATTCATGGTCTTGATAGGCCAGGTTCAGATGCCACAGCCCCAAACTCAAGTTTAAGTACTGGGAATGTGCCGTTGTTTTCTTTATATTGCAGGTTTACTTTTTCTTCTCCAGGTGTAAGACTCGAATAATTAGCACCCCCTGTTCACTTATTGACACCCTTTTTATCTGAAATGGGTGTAGATCCCATACGGAATAGTGGGCTGAGACCCTGGGTCTTCCTTACAGCTGGGGTGTGCCCTGTGCCTGGCCTACTGTTATTTCTAGTAGCAGGCCAGTTAGATCCCACTTGCTATGATAGGTTTTATTCTCTAACGTTTTCCGTTGCCTTGATTTATGTTTTAATGTTTTTTTTTTCTGTTTCCTTCCTCCTTTCTGTCTGGAGTTTTCTAGGGCACGCTACCTACTACTTCTTCACTCACACCATCATCTTTGGAGCTCTCCTGGTCCGAATACATTCCTAGATATCAATGGCGTCTATTAAGGTACTCTCTTAAAATGTAAGGGGTCTTTGCTCTCCACACAAACAAAGCAAACTATGGTTAGAATGCTCATGTGCTCAGGTATGTTTTTTCTACAGGAGACGCATTTTTCTTCCCAGTCCACACCTAAGCTACCCACCCACCTATTTAACCAATGGTTCTTGGTTCCATGGTCCCTTAGTCAAAGGGTATGGCCAAAGCTATTCACAAATTGTGCCCCTTTCTACCTATAGGCCATTTTTCAGACCCTCTGGGCAGGTTGGTCTTCCTGAAAGGGAATATTGCTGAGACAGTATACATTTTTGCGACTGTGTATGCCCCCAATGCCAATCAGCTCACCTTTCTGGACGCCACTCTAGAGTGGCTAGCTGAATTTAAAGAGGGCCACCTGATTTTAAGGGGGATTTTAATGTAAGCCCGGACCCCTTGCTTGACACATCCCATAGCCGTCCCACACATTTGTACGCTTTTCTTAAACATTTTCGAAAAACCATCTCTTCAATAACTGGCGGGTATTATTTCCCTCGGACAGGGACTACAGCTATTATTCTAAGGTACATGATGTGTACACCCACATCGATCTCCTCTATGTGGACCAGTTTTCCCTTGACTTACTGCAGACGGCATCCATGGAGAATATTACTATGTCAGACCACGCGCCAGTGTCTGCTACCTTTACCTTGCCACAAGGCACCGACCGTGCATGGTCTTTGGCGACTGAATGAGAATCTGCTGGATGACACTGTAGTGGTGGCGGGGGTTTCTGATAGTCTCACTCATTACTTTAGGGAGAACTCTACTGGCGATGTTGGCGAGGGGGTGATTTGGGAGGGACACAAGGCTGTGGTGCGTGGCGAACTGATTTTGCAGGAGGCCAGATGCAAGAGGGTGCGGCAGGCCGACTTTCAGAGGGTCCTGGATTCCCTCAAGCAGGCATAACTCTGTCATAAGCATCATGGGGATCCTGAGGCATTGCTGGAACTGAGAGATCTTTTCTCATGCTTACTGGACCGCAAAGCCTGCAGGCAGCTTCGTTACCTCTATCATAAATATTATGAGCATGGTAACAAGTGTAAAAGGATGCTTGCCAGAGCTCTCCAGAAGCATCGGGCTCAGACATATGTCCACAAACTCCAGTCTACCCCTGGAGGGGTGGTTTCACACTCCTCTAAGATTGTGCTAAACTTATTATGCTAAACTTTACTCATTGGATGCTGGACTGTCACCTGAGGCCTAGGCCTCAAGACAGTCTGACATTAGTCAGTATACCCACACTATTTCACATGTCAGTTTTCCCTTAATTATCGGGTCTCCGCTACCCCAGGGGACCACATATCTGTCTATTGCCATCTATTTACAAGCCAGCACTTGGCATAGCAATAAGTTATATATCACGGCATCATGACATATAGGTGGTCTTAGAGGCGCCTTGTCTGTCATTGTTACATGTGCTTTATATGTGTGTCCATTTGTGTTATGTGTCTTTGTGGTAATCATTTGCTTTAGGGTTTTTTTATTCTTGTCTGTTGGGGTTTAGGGGACTGTCACCGAGCATAGGTCCCCATGCTTGGTCTACTTTTTATATACAGAATTTGTGTAATTTAATAAACCACTTTAATATATATAACCTTCTATCCAATCTTATTTGTCCATTATACCAATAGTAGCCATCTTTTGCCATCCAGGGACATCGCCTTCTCTTAAGTGATGCCCTGGCTGGAAAACCCTTTTTTGACATGTCTATTATTGGCTATGGTATTAGCCTTCTACATACATAAGGAGTGACATTAAGAGGTGTGGTTAAACTTTTATTAAATTTTTTGCTTCTAATATCTAGAGGTGATACACTAATACGGTCAGTGTTTTTTTATAGTTTTGACAAGTACAAACTGACCTGGATCATAGCTTTCTATTCCACCCCCTGTGCCCAGGTCAAGGTGAATGGCCTCTTTTCTTCCCGATTCCCGATTAGGAACGGCACGAGACAGGGGTGCCCCCTTTCGCCCCTCCTATTTGCTTACTTACTCTAGAACTGTTTCTTCAAAAGATACAGATTAACCCGGGCATTAAGGGGATGAAGGTTGGGAATACGGAAGTTATCAGCCTTTGCGGACATTGTGTTGTTCCACTTAACAGAACCCCTGATCTCTTTGCCGAACCTAATGAAGGATGTCCATCAATTTGGGACACTATCTAATTTTAAAATTAATTATTCGAAATCTGAAATTTTGCCCATTGTGCTTTCCCCTCCGCTAGCGTGCAGTTTACAGGCGGTGTTCCCCTTTACATGGGCTAAGTCCTCCATAAAGTAATTAGGTATTCAACTCACTGACCGCTTTGAGACTCTTTACCATAGTAATTTTCCCACCCTACTGGCAGTGGTTAGAAAGGTCCTTAAACAGTGCACCAAAAGTGCTTTTACCTGGCTAGGAAGGGCAGACATCATTAAGATGAATATCCTCCCACAAGTGCTCTTCTATTTGCAGATGTTGCCAGTGCTTTGCCAAACTCCTTTTTCTTAACAATCACCAGTATGCTCTTTGAATTTGTGTGGAATGCAAAAAGACCCTGCATAGCTATGGGAGTGCTGAGGCACTTAATAAAGGCTGGAGGCTTAGGTATACCGGATATCAGGAGATATTATATGGCTATCGTTCTCCAGAAGATATTGAACTGGCGTTTCCATACCAGATCTCGGCTCTGGGTGTCCCTGGAAAAATGCTTGGCAGGTAGGAACTTAGCTTATGCCTTGTGGCTGCCTGGGGAACACAGAGGGTTGTCAGACACTACTTCCCCCTTAACATCCCAGGCTCTTAAAGTTTGGGATAGGGTCAACAGTTTATACTTATTGCGCCTCCCGTGTCCCCGGTGGCCCTGTTCAGGGGCTTTTGCTGGTTTCCCCTCGGAGAACAGATGGCATTCTTTAAGGAGTGGGCAGATGACCTTAACACTAGCTGTGGTAAATTCCTGGAGAACGGTAGACTTCTTACCCTTGTGGCACTTAGCGCCCGCCATGGAAGCTTCCCAATGGACTTTTGGCATCATAAACAACTTAATAATTTCTTTGCTACACTGGGTCACTCCATTAGAGCCACCTCTGTGCTTACACTCTTTGCTGCTGATGAACATATCCCTCACATGATCTCTGAGTTATACCAACTACTGGGTTCTGCCGCGTCAAAGAATAAGCCTGTGTATATCAGGGAATGGGAAAGAGACCCAGAGATGGAGTTTTCCGGGGGAACAGCTGGCTTACCTGTTTCAGCTTACGCACTCTAGCTCTATTGAGTCTAGAACTCAAGAAACGAAATATAAGATATTGACACGCTGGCACAGGGTGCTGGCTGTCTTGTCGCAGAGTGCCCAGTGGTCAGACCCTTCTGGCAGGACGTGAAAACACAGATAAAGGAAATATTGGGCTTTGACGTTGCTTTATCTCCTTTGCACTTCCTCTTCCATGTTCCCCCAATACAAGTTAGCTAATATAAGGAGAGTGCGTTGCCACATCTCCTGAATGCTGCTAAACACCTGCTCTACGCTTGCTCTACTGGAAGCGTACTTGTGTTCCAAGCCAAGAAGAATGGATACAGAAGGTGAAGGAGATTAGGGATATGGAAGAATAGGTGGCAACATGCAAAGGCATGAGGGAAAGTTTTAATACTATTTGGGCGCCATGGCTAGAACACATCTCTGACCCGGGGCATACTTACTCCGGCTTGGATGTCGCCTTGTCAGAATTTGCTGATCCTTCCCTTAGAGGACGTCTTGGTCAACATAGCTGATCAACCTAGATTTCTCTTCTAGACTTGGGAGGACCTCCATTTTTCATCATTGTTATTCCCCCTTGCTGGACTAATCATTGGAACATTTTTCCAGTGGAAACCTTGGTGTGCCAGGAGGACAGGGCTCTTCCTCTTCTCTCTCATATCTCTCTTTCCTTCCCCCCTTCCTGTTTCTTATTTATATATTTTTTGGTTTATATGTTAAGTTTTTGATTCACATATGTTTAACCTGATTGTGCTATCTTGCGGCACAAAACTATTATACTAGGTTGCCACTTCCCAAGTCCCAAGCAGATGGGGCTCATAAGGGTAGGATGCCTTGTTCCTGCTTGTTCCATGGGCCGAACTTTGGCTGGAGTGGGTCAGATGGAGGTTCTTTGAACCCCCTCTCTCCACTGAGGACATGCAGGCTGGGGCTTCTGCTCGACCTTAAAGCCTAGAATAGCTAGTCATGCCAGGAAGAAAAACATATCCACCTAATCACAGTTCTACTAGCCTAGCTAACTTCTGTATCAGCCATATAGTCAATTCCCTAATGGGAAAGGTTTGTTTTATACTGAAAAGGTGTACATGGCATAATGGCGTTTACATCAATTCATTTAACTGACTCATGCCTTTCAAGTATGTCGGGGTAAATGTTCATCATGTGTCTTCTCTTTATTTCTGTCATAAATAAAGATTACATTAAAACAAATAAAAAATAAAGACATCCTTGTGTTAAAGCTTTGTGAATTGAGTCTAATATGTGTTACAGAACTTACAAAGGCCCTTTTGAATAAGAGGAGCATCTTGCTACCCTGTATGTCACTAATCATATTTTTGTACTATATGTTGATTCTCTGTATTATTATTTTTTTTATTTTTTTAGATAAATACAATTTTGGACACTGTATTTGCCAGCCTTTGTTGCTTCTGTAATTCAAGGGTTTTACGGCGATCCTGTTCTCAGAAGGTTAGAGTACAGCATATGTAAACCATATCACTAAAATCTCATAAAAACTTTTAACATGTTAATATCATTTCAAAAGTAATTTTAATATCTTTTTTAAATCTGCAGTTTTTTTATTCAAATACCATTTACATTTTCACTCTGTCATGTTGCACTTTCAGTGCAGCCTATTAGTGGCTGCATTGACACTCATTGCACAGTCATTGTCCACTGCTGTTACCATCAGAAATCCTTGCCTGAGAAATGCCAAGCAGAACTTGCTGTAGTGTATATTTGAAGACAGGACGTGGCAGGAAGAAGCTGGAGGATATAAGCAGCACTGAGACACAGAATCACAGATTAAATGAAATTACATTAACTTGGTAATGTTTGTGGGGGTGCCAACCTGACGGATTATCTCGGTACCTGAACACAATGTGACCTAAATACTAATAATATTTTCTATAAAAATGGGGGGTATGTGGTGCTAAACCCCAATAAATAACAATAGAATATTCTAAGGGACGTGATCCCTAGTGATGGGTAACCTTAAAGAGGGGGGTGTAATAATACATTCACATATAAAATGCTGACATCATAAATAAATACATATATAATACAATAAAGTGAATGTGCACGATAAAAGTAACCAATAAATAAGTGTTGAGGTAGAAGATGGCAGTAAAAATAATAGTCATATGAAATAAATCCGAATAATAATAACGATAAAAATGTGCAGGATAAAATAAATGAGACAGGGAATGCCTCCTGTGAATCAAATAAATCCAAAGTGCGCAGTGCAAAGTGCCAAGACGTGAGAATAAAAAGACCAAGCTGAGGTCTGAATGTGCAGAAAAATCAATCTATAAGGTGCTTCTATGATCAACAATTGCTTCAATGATCAAAAAGATAACTAAAAAGGAATAATCATAGGATATTCAAAACATAGATCAGAACCAAGCGGAGGTCTGAGTGTGTAAGACAGTGAGTGACAGTGCATTGGAAAAAAATGCATTCATCAAGAAACAAATAATAACTGAAACATCAGATCACCAAAAAAGGCATAAGGAGGAGATGCCTGACAGTATGGAATAAATGGACTCCAAAGTAAAGGAGACAACAAAGATATGTCACCTGGTGCACTACTAGTCCCAATGTACAATGAAGGTTGTACAGGGGCAAAAAAAAAAATCGCAAAAAAATAAAATCGCATTAATAACGCTCAGTATGAAATAAATTTCCTAAAAGATATATTTAAAGGAGAGAGTTCCAGATGATTTAAATAGAAAAGTTCTGTGTGACTTCTGTGTGGATAGAAACTATAATCAAGTGCTCCGCTGTGTTTTTTCAGGGATGCGCCCCCGTGTTTCCTCCAGCCTCTCACCTCAAAGGATGGCCCCAATAGGCCTAGTAAAGCAGAGGAATCTGTAGATGGCAGCCCTGGTGTCTGGTCCCCTCGCCTTCCTAAGGGTTTCTGTGCATTTTTCCTGCCTCACAATCCGGTCCCTAAAGAGTTTCCAAACGTCACTCCAGGTGGAAGCAATCGCTCCCAATAGAAATCAGCATATAGGGTGGGGGATATAGAGAAAAACGGCGCTCCAATGTGTAGTAAAATAGTGGTAATATTTATTAAAAGAACATATGCACTTACATAGCAGTTTGAATGAAGCCGCTCAGAGATACAGGAACTTCCAGGTCTTGGCCGATAACCAGGAAGTGGAATAGGCACCTGACTTCCTCCCTCACATGTATCGTCACAACACACGCGACTTACTCATAGGGTGTTCACACTTCCTGCCACTTCCTGGTTATCGTCCGAGACCTGGAAGTTCCTGTATCTCTGAGCGGCTTCATTCAAACTGCTATGTAAGTGGATATGTTCTTTTAATAAATATTACCGCTATTTTACTACACATTGGAGCCCCGTTTTTCTCTGTATCCCCCACCCTATATGCTGATTCGTATTGGGAGCGATTGCTTCCACCTGGAGTGACGTTTGCAACCTCTTTGGCGACCGGATTGTGAGGCAGGAAAAACGCACAGAAACCCTTAGGAAGGCGAGGGGACCAGACACCAGGGCTACCATCTACAGATTCCTCTGCTTTACTAGGCCTATTGGGGCCATCCTTTGAGGTGAGAGGCTGGGGGAAACACGGGGGCGCATCCCTGAAAAAACACAGAGGAGCACCTGATTATAGTTTCTATCCACACGGAAGTCACACAGAACTTTTCTATTTAAATCATCTGGAACTCTCTCCTTTATATATATCTTTTATGAAATGTATTTCATACTGAGCGTTATTAATGCGATTTTTTTTTTTTTTTGCAATTTTTTTTTTTTTTTTTGCCCCTGTACAACCTTCATTGTACATTGGGACTAGTAGTGCACCAGGTGACATATCTTTGTTGTCTCCTTTACTTTGGAGTCCATTTATTCCATACTGTCAGGCATCTCCTCCTTATGCCTTTTTTGGTGATCTGATGTTTCAGTTATTATCTGTTTCTTGATGAATGCATTTTTTTCCAATGCACTGTCACTCACTGTCTTACACACTCAGACCTCCGCTTGGTTCTGATCTATGTTTTGAATATCCTATGATTATTCCTTTTTAGTTATCTTTTTGATCATTGACGCAATTGTTGATCATAGAAGCACCTTATAGATTGATTTTTCTGCACATTCAGACCTCAGCTTGGTCTTTTTATTCTCACGTCTTGGTACTTTGCACTGCGCACTTTGGATTTATTTGATTCACAGGAGGCATTCCCTGTCTCATTTATTTTATCCTGCACATTTTTATCGTTATTATTATTCGGATTTATTTCATATGACTATTATTTTTACTGCCATCTTCTACCTCAACACTTATTTATTGGTCACTTTTATCGTGCACATTCACTTTATTGTAGTATATATGTATTTATTTATGATGTCAGCATTTTATATGTGAATGTATTATTACACCCCCCTCTTTAAGGTTACCCATCACTAGGGATCACGGCCCTTAGGATATTCTATTGTTATTTATTGGGGTTTAGCGCCACATACCCCCCATTTTTATAGATTACTGCAGTGTGAGACCACTTATATGTTGGCTTCTTTTCCCTTCCTTATTTAATATTTCTATCTATATTGGTTGAGCGCATTAGTTACCCCCCTTGTACCTAATAATATTTTCTAAATATTTTTTATTATCACAAAATATATAATATACATAACATTAAAAGAAGAAATAGATGAAAAATTAACATCAAATTTCAAACTTGCATATACATGCAGTGAATCAAACTATTGAGTCAGGAATGCTGATCGATACTGGTTGACGCGTTTCGCTTGTGGCTTCTTCAGAACCAGATAGCAGCAGTCATGACATCTAAAGTATATCATGGAAAACATAGGAGATATATGTAAGTAAGTTATCAAAATTATTGATTTCATCGATATAGTGATTCAAAGGTTATTTAGCAAAAGGATTGTCAATTATAGTTTAATAAGTATTTGCCTACCTTCAAAGTTTCATATCTTTAAAAGACCAACACGCACAGTAGCTGAATAGTTTATGAGCAATATGTTGTCCCATAGATAGAATGGGATCACCAAAAGTAGATAGCCAAAGTGTGCTTGTGGGGGCTTGAGTCCGACAAAGGTAAAAAGGCTGATGATAGAGAAAAAAAAAAGAAAAGGGGAGGAGACAAATTTTAGTAAGAACAGATCTAACAAATGGAATCATGTATCCTATTAGTTTACATGTAAGAGATACTTACATCTGACCAATAAAGATAGCTGAAAAATAGTTTCCAACAATATCCTATGTGGGAGTCATATTAGATCGGAGTAGCTGGAAAAGCATTCTTGATAGACAGGCTTAACCTATAATTAGTAATAGTGGTATTACTAAAAGAACCCAGATAGACTTAATTTAATAAAGCTGTTAACTAAAAAACAGGTAAGTACCTGAAAACTTCGCCAATAAGTATAGAGATCTCCCCTGCAAGGGACTGGTAATAGTAGAAAAGATGTAGCTGGATAGCCGCACTCCAAATTATTCAACTTTATTTAAAAAAATATAATAAAATCATAGCATCTAGGCTTGTGTACAGACTAAGGCTGCTTTCACACCTGAGCGGTGCGGGGCGGCGACGGTAAAGCAGCGCTATATTTAGCGCTGCTTACCATCGCTTTACCCGCGGTATGCGGCCGCTAGCGGGGTGGTTTTAACCCCCGCTAGCGGCCGCAAAAGGGTTAAAAACCTCCGCAAACCGCCGCTGCAGCGGCGGTTTGCGGGCGGTATCCCCGCGGTTTCCCATTGATTTCAATGGGAACGAGCGGAACGAGCGGTATAGGAGCGGTAAATACACCGCTCCTACACCGCTCCAAAGATGCTGCTAGCAGGACTTTTTTTACCGTCCTGCTAGCGCACCGCTCCAGTGTGAAAGCCCGCCGGCTTTCACACTGGAGTGAATGGGGCCGGTTTTTTCAGGCGGTGTACAGGCGCTATTTTTAGCGCTGTACCGCCTGAAAACCGCCCCAGTGTGAAAGGGGCCTAACTGCACAGCTGCTGACATGTTTCACACCGAACACGGTGCTTAGTCATAGCTAATGAGCAGAATATACATACAGAGCTATATACACACACACAAGCAATTAAACAAATGAATAGAATATGTGTATACCGAGATAGCAATTAGGGAAGCACCTGTGAGCATCCAAAATCTGAAGGTAACATTTAAATGGATGGAAGGAAAATACCTTTTTCACCTGAAACACTTAAATCAAGCTGACATGTTGAAAGCATACAAAATGGTAATAAATAAATAACATGATGAATCTTATCTTTAGGTGAAGAGGTACAGGTGCAACCTAAAAAATAAATAAAAAATTACATATGTAAAAACATTTTTCATTTTGTATGTAAAAAATCGCACGCATCGGCAGACACACAGATAAAAGAAAGAAACAAACTTTCAATGTGTGTGCATGCCGATGCATGGGGCTCATTGAATATCAGAACTGCCAGAGAAAAGCACAAATATTCCCTAAAAATGACACATCCCAAAAAAAGCTGCATAATAGTAAGATTGCAAATATCTCATTATAGGATGTGTCTATTTAGGCCTTCTCCTATGATACAATGCATAGATAGGAAAGATAAAAAAAAATAAAAATAAATATAGGAATAGACCAAATGAACGATCGAAACCGGATATTCTAAGGCTAAAGGCGAATTAAATGTGTATATCCTTATACCGACAGGTATGGGGAGCTGATGCAAGTACCCAGATAGTTGATCACACACCTAACATAATATATCAGGTGTGTGATTATCAAAAGAATAACAAACATGTTTAATAGGATATTAATTAACACATAAAATACTGATATTCATAATCTCTGCAGCGAAAAATGCTGCAATATGTGCATACAGCCCTATTCAAGAAACAATTGAATAATTAACCTGTCCTCAATGTAAAGCAATTATAATAAATGGGAAATAGTGAATAAACTCTGGCAGAAACATAATAAAATGAGCCCAGCAGAACCAGATGAAAAAAAACCTATCAGCACTGGACCGACAACCAGTGAAATGGGAGCCATACATATTGGCTTAGTAAATATGGGCAGTCAATATGTGGAGAATTCACTCATAAAAGAATGAAATGTCCCACTCAAAATTAAGGCCCATAGGCTGCCTCGTATGGAGATGGAATATCCAATAAACCTCCCTCTTGCACAACAGACTAAACCTATCACCCCCTCTTTTAGATAAAGTGACTTTTTCAACCCCCTGAATGCGTAAGCCACTGACATCCTTATCATGGCAAAGATTCCAGTGCCTCGCCACATTAGTGGGGTGGTTTTTGGAAATGTCATAGAGGTGGTCATATAATCTGTCTCTCAGTCTTCATGTTGTGCATCCAACATACTGTATGCGACATTGTTCACACGTAACCACGTAAATAACACATTTAGTGTTACAGTTAATGAAGGCCATAGCTTTAAAATCCTTATTCAGAGACCTAGAAAGGATAGTATTGCCTCGTAAAATGTGGGGGCAACATGGACAGTTATTGCCCCCACATCGAAACGATCCCTTAAACTGTAACCAATTGGGGCGTTGCATGCTGCTCGAATAGAGGCTGGGGGACAACATGCCACCAATGGTTGGAGCCCTGCGGGAGACTGATCTAATACCCTTAGATTTGAGCGTAGACAGGATCGTTATAGAGAATAGGTAAATATTTCTCCACAATCCCTTTAATTTTACCAAACTCTAAACTGTAAGGCGTGGAGAACACCGGAGTTTTAATGGATTTGTCAGATACCCGCCTTCTCCCATCTCCATTCTTGACCTTATCACGAAGCAGATGACATCTATCAGTATTGAGGGCTATATTGAAAGCCCTATCAAGTACAGGGGCTGTATAACCTCTTTCTATGAAACGCTTTTTCATAGCAGAGGCTTCTTTCAAAAAAGATGACTCATCACTGCATACCCGTTTTAACCTCAAAAACTGTCCCACAGGGATGCCCTTAATGGTATGCCTTGGATGGCCTGAATCAGCCCTCAACAAGGAATTACCAGCAGAAGGCTTCCTGAAAAGCTTGGAGGAAATACATTCCCCTTCACCCATCAGAACAACATCCAAAAATTCAATTTGTTTAGGGTCAATAACACCTGTAAATTTAAGATTGAGGGTGTTGTCATTAAGATATAGAAGCCATTCATCTAATTCGCCAACACTCCTGGTGCACACAAAAATCAAATCGTCTATATAGCGACGAAAAAACTTGATCTCAGAGCGATGGGGACAACCAGCGCCAAAAATGCGGGACCTCTCTCACCAACCCATATACAAATTAGCAAGGGAGGGGGAGAATTTGACGCCCATCGAGGCACCGCATTTCTGGAGATAGTAGTCCCCATCGAACATAAAAAAATTGTGAGTTAATAAATACTCTAAACAACATAAAACAAACTCTTGGTGCACCAAGGAGTGTTGGCTATGATGTCTAAGAAAGAAGGCCACGGTCTGAATTCCTAGGGAGTGAGGGATAGATGAATAAAGGCTAGCCACATCACAGGTAATCCACACAAAATCCGAATCCCATTTAATAGGTTGAATGTCAGACAAAAGCTGCTTAGTATCTCTCAAAAAAACGGGTAAATCAGAGACCAGTGGCTGTAACTGGTAATCAACCCACTCACCCAAGCACTCATTCAGTGACCCAATGCCTGCCACTATAGGTCTGCCTAGCAAGGGTTGACAACCCTTGTGCAGCTTGGGTAAATGATGAAAAATGGGCATAATCGGGGCGTCAGGGATAAACATATCTCTCTCACCTTGAGTGCTGTGACTGCTCTGTCCAAAAGTGCATTAAGATCCTTCCTAAAGGTGGACGTAGGATCCCCCTTTAGCTTCAAATAAGTTTTGTCATCTGACAATTGGCAGATTGCTTCATCCCTATACATACATGAATCTAGCACCACAACAGAGCCCCCCCTTATCTGCATTTTTTATCACAATATCTCTGTTGGCACTCAGATGGGTAAGAGCCTCTTTTTCAACACTAGATAAATTATTGGGTCCGGAGCGACTTCTGCGACTGCAAGCCAAATGAGTCAAGTCCCTCTCCACTAACTTTTGAAAAAGGTCCATATCCTTGCCCCTGGAGCCAATCGGGTAGAAGTCCGACCTTAATCGAAAGGGGATGGTAGTGTGACCACCCGACATCTCCATAGGGGGATGTGCAGACTCAATAACCAAATTTTCCAAATCGCAAAGAGCACATTGCTCAGAAAAGCTAGAAGGAGGGGGACAAGACTCACCCATAATAGCAGCGGCCACAGGATCGCGATCTCCAGAATCCACAGCTGACCCATCATCGATGCCACCAAAATAGTGTTTTTTCAAGGTGAGAGAACGCACAAATTTATTCATATCCAAAACTGTCCCGAATAAGTCAAAGTGTCCCACAGCACCCTGTGGGATTGTGGAGACAGCTGTTTTGGGAGAAGTCATTACCTTGGAGCGGTGATTCTTTGTATTTCTATCAGTAAGGGACTGGTAATCTTGGATCCGTGTAATAGTGACCATCAAAAGGGTAAAAAAAACAGACACTCTACAAAAAATAGAGAGAGGTAGATAGCTAATATATTGACTGTGTAAATCCTAATAGGATATCTCTTGCAGTGAAGACTAGGGTTGAGCGAACCCGAACTGTAAAGTTCGGGTCCATACCGGACTTTTGGGTGCTCGGGACCCGGACCCGAACCCGAACTATTGGCTGTAAGTTTGGGTTCGGGTCCAGTGTTCGGCGCTGTATTGGCGCCTTTTTAACAGCTGCAGGGCAGCCAATCGACGATCGTTTCACTAGTGTGCCCTTAGAAGCCATCACAGCCATGCCTACTAATGGCATGGCTGTGATTGGCCAGTGCAGCATGTGACCCAGCCTCTATATATAGGTCATACACACAGCACACAGCGTCATTCTGCTATAGACAGGGCTATAGACAGGTTCCTGTGCTGCTGAGAGGATTTTAGGAGTTAGTGTGATTCAGTCAGTCAGGCAGTCAGCATTCCTTAACTTTGCTTCTAATTAGTTAGATCAGTGAGCGATCTAGATAGCTAGAGTAGGGAGTTTCTTTATTATTAGGCAAAAGAAAGAGGCAGAGAGAATTATTGAAGAGATTCCTAAATCAATTGTACCCTGGCTGGGGTGCAGTCCACAGTCTTTTAACAGTGCCATGAGGCCAGTGCCAGACAAAATATAAAAGTTTTACCTGCAAGCTCAGTGCACCATTAGGACCCACACTGCATATACTAAGAGATACACCATAGTCTGTGTGTATTCTGCTATTGGAAAAACATTGCATAAAAATTTAATTTTGCTTTTTTTTTTTTTCCCAATAGCATTTTCTGCGTGTTCATACATACACGCTGTAGACAGTATCCGTGTATTCTGATATTGCAAAAACATTGCAAAAAAAAAATTAATTTTGCAGTGTTTTTTTTTACCCAATAGCATTTTCTGCGTTTTTATAAACGCTTTACATACTGTCCGTGTATTCTGATATTGGAAAAACATTGCAAAAAAATTTAATTTTGCAGTGTTTTTTTTTCCCCAATAGCATTTTCTGCGTTTTCATAAACGCTTTACATACTGTCCGTGTATTCTGATATTGCAAAAACATTGCAAAAAATTTTAATTTTGCAGTGTTTTTTTTCCCCCAATAGCATTTTCTGCGTTTTCATAAACGCTTTACATACTGTCCGTGTATTCTGATATTGGAAAAACATTGAAATTTTTTTTAATTTTGCAGTGTTTTTTTTTCCCCAATAGCATTTTCTGCGTTTTCATAAACGCTTTACATACTGTCCGTGTATTCTGATATTGCAAAAACACCCATTTAGGGCGAGATCATACATTTTGAAAATATGAGGAGATCATCAAAAAGGGGACGTGGCCCGGGTCGTGGTGGTGCTGCTGGTGGCGCTCCTGTTGCAGGGAGAGGACGTGGTCGATCTGTGCCAGCTACACCCACTAGTGAAACACCTTCCTCGGGTACGAGTAGGCGACAGAGCCTGCAGCAGTATTTTGGCGCGCCTAATGAGGCTGTACGAATGTTGAGGCCAGGACAAGTACAGGTGATAGTAGATTGGGTTGCTGCTGACAGTTCCTCCGGTTCCTTCACATTGTCTCCCAACCAGTCTCCTGATGAAAGTTCAGAGTTGGCACCTGCAGCTGATGTTCATCAGTCTTTCACCTCACCCCCTTGCAAATCAGCCAATCAGTCTGAGCCCCAAATCATGCAGCAGTCTCTTCTGCTTTTTGATGACTCTGTTAGCAGGGTTTCCCAGGGCCATCCACCTAGCCCTGCCCCATAAGTGGAAGAGATTGTGTGCACCGATGCCCAACCACTTATGTTTTATGATGAGTACATGGGAGGACCATCGCAGCACGTCTTGGTTGATGACGAAACACAGGTGCCAACTGCTGCTGCTTTTGCCATTGTGCAGACCGACAAGGAGGGCAGGGGTGAATTTTGGGTGGAAGATGATGTGGAGGACGATGAGTTCCTTGACCCCACATGGAATCAACGTCATGCAGGTGACCAGTGTAGTTCAGAGAAAGAGGTGGTGGTCGCACAGAGACACCAGCACAGCAGAAGAGGGATCAGGGTGCAAAAGCGGAGCGTCCGTCCCCTAGACAGTACATCTGCTACTGCCCAACGCAGCAAGGGACCGAGCACACCAAAGCCAGGTGCAAGGAGTTCCCTAGCGTGGCAGTTCTTCAGACAATGTCCTGATGACAAGACACAAGTGGTTTGCACGCTGTGCAATCAGAGCTTGAAGCGAGGCATAAACGTTCTCAACCTGAGCACAACCTGCATGACCAGGCATCGAAGTGCAAAGCACGAGATGCAGTGGAGTAAACACCTCAAAAACCAAGAAAGGTCTCTGGCTCCTCCTGCTTCCTCTTCTGCTGCAGTCTCGGCCTCTTCATCCACCTCTGTAGTGACAGTGACACCTGCCAACCCGCAAACAGAGGATCTGCCAGCAACACTACCACCTGGGTCACCAACCATCTCCACAATGTCCCATGGAAGCGTTCAGCTCTCTATTTCCCAAACACTGGAGCGGAAGAGGAAGTACCCCCCTAGCCACCCACGATCCCTGGCCCTGAATGCCAGCATTTCAAAATTCCTCGCCTTTGAAATGCTGTCATTCCGTCTGGTGGGGACACAGAGTTTTAAAAGGCTGATGTCATTTGCTGTCCCACAGTACGTCGTGCCCAGCCGCCACTACTTTTCCAGACGAGCTATCCCTTCCCTGCACAACCAAGGGGGGGACAAAATCAGGTGTGCACTGCGCAACGCCATCTGTGGCAAGGTCCACCTAACTACGGATGCGTGGACCAGTAAGCACGGTCAGGGATGTTATATCTCCCTAACAGCACACTGGGTAAATGTAGTGGCGGCTGGGCCTGAGGCGGATAGCAGTTTGGCGCATGTCTTTCCACCACCGAGGATTGCAGGGCACTTCAGTTTGCCTCCTGTTGCTAACTCCTCCTACTCCACCTCCTCATCCTCTACCGCCTCCTCATCCGGTCAGCGTAACACCTTCACCACCAACTTCAGCACAGCCAGGGCTTAACGACAGCAGGCAGTTTTAAAACGTTCCTGTTTGGGGGAAAAACCCCACACCGCGCAGGAGTTGTGGATGGACATGGAACAACAGACCGATGAGTGGTTGGTGGCAGTGAGCCTCAAGCCTGGCCTGGTGGTGTGCGATAATGGGCGAAATCTCGTAGCAGCTCTGGGCCTTGCCGGTTTGACGCACATCCCTTGCCTGGCGCATGTGGGCGGCACAGTGGTGTAGTGGTTAGCACTCTCACCTAGCAGTAAGAAGGTCGCTGGTTCGAATCCCAACCACGACACTTCCTGCCTGGAGTTTGCATGTTCTCCCTGTGCCTGCGTGGGTTTCCTCCGGGTACTCCGGTTTCCTCCCACAATCCAAAGACATGCAGGTAGGTTAATTGGCTTCTGTCCAAAAATTGGCCCTAGTATATGAATGGGGACCTTGGATTGTGGGCTCCTTGAGGGTAGGGACTGATGTGAGTGTGCAATGTACAGGGATGGGGACAATTGTAGACACTCGCTCAGGTTGAACTCGATGGACTGATGTCTTTATTCAACCTTACTAACTATGAAACTATGTGCTGAACTTGGTGGTCCAGGGGTTCCTGAAGAATTACCCCGATATGGCAGAGCTACTGCAGAAAGTGCGGGCCGTCTGTGCGCACTTTCGGCGTTCTCACCCTGCTGCTGCTCGCCTGTCAGCGCTGCAGCGTAACTTCGGCCTTCCCGCTCACCGTCTCACATGTGACGTGCCCACAAGGTGGAACTCCACCTTGCACATGCTTGCCAGACTGTGCGAGCAGCAGCAGGCGATAGTGGAGCTTCAGCTGCAGCACGCACGCGTAAGTCGCTCTGCGGAACAGCACCACTTCACCGCCAATAACTGGGCCTCCATGCGAGACATGTGTGCCTTGTTGCGCTGTTTCGAGAACTCCACCAACATAGGCAGTGCCGATGACGCCGTTCTCAGCGTTACTATCCCAGTTCGATGCCTCCTTGAAAAAACTCTTCAGGCGATGATTGAAGAGGATGTGGCACAGGATGAGGAGGAGGAGGAGAAGGAGGAAGAGGGTTCATTTCCAAGGCTTTCAGGGCAGTTATTTACAAGTGGCTACGAGGGTGGGTTCCTGCACCAACAAGCGCCAGGTACACAATTGTCTGGCAGCAAGGGCACAGTTCTGGAGGATGACGAGGTGGAGGATGAGGAGGAGATGGAGGAGGAGGAGGAACCATGTTTACAGCAGGGTGGCACCCAGACCAGCTCATGTCCATCACTGGTGCGTGGCTGGGGGGATACAGAGGACACAGACGATACACCTCCCACAGAGGACAGCTTTCCCTTGCCTCTGGGCAGCCTGGCACACATGAGCGATTACATGCTGCAATGTCTCCGCAATGACCGCCGAGTTGCCCACATTTTAACTGGTGCTGATTATTGAGTGGCCACCCTGCTGGATCCCCGTTAAAAGGACAACGCGCCGTCCTTAATTACCTCACTGGAGCGTGATCGTAAGATGCGCGAGTACAAGCGCACGCTGGTAGACGCGCTGCTGGTGGCATTCCCACTTGGAAGCGGGGGTACGGTGGAAGCACAAGGCGAAGGCAGAGGAGGAGGAAGAGGTTGCCAACGCAGCCGGGGCACCACCAGCACCTTGCAAGGCAGGGTTAGCATAGACGGAATGTCAGCACGCCACAACAACCAGCACCACCAGCTGAGATGGAACGTTTTAGCAGGAGGCAGCATTTCACCAACATGGTGGAGCAGTATGTGTGCACACGCCTACATGTACTGCATGACGGGTCTGCCCCCTTCAACTTCTGGGTCTCCAAATTGGGCCCTGCAGCCAGTGTATTATCTGAACGTGTATTTAGCACGGCAGGGGGCGTTATCACAGACAAGCGCAGCCGCCTGTCCAGAGCCAATGTGGACAAGCTCATGTTCATTAAAATGAACCAGGCATGGATCCCACAGGACTTGGCCGTACCTTGTGCAGAATAGACACATATACCGGTGTTCTGACAAAAACTGTCTTGCTATTGGATCAGGTGCAGTGCTTGCGCAGTACGGAGGACAAGGAGATTCACAAAATCTCCAAAGATGAACGTCGCCTGCGCAGTGAGTGCAGGTTCAAGCCCGACCATCCAAGTGGACATACGGTAGCACATAGTAACAGGGCCCCTCACGGGCTCGCTTGGCTAGGCTTCAACCTCGGATGATGTGGCTTGAACCTGGAGTCACCGCGCATCGTCTTCGGAGAGTTTCAAAATCCCCTTGTCCTACGTACTGAGCAAGCGCAGTACAGGGCGGACACTATGCTACGGAGGACAGAATTCGACACATCATTCACCACTAGCCTTACCCAGCCATTGTTGTATTTTTGAACCAGTGTTGGCTAGATCGTCCTCCTCCACCGCCGCTCCCACCTACACCGCCACATCCACCGCCACCTCAACCTCCTACTCCATTTGAATTTCGTCCTCCTAGGTCAAGATTATAATTTTTTCATTTTTTTAAATTTCCAAGTATTTTATTTTCCCACTATCTTATCCATTAAATTGAATATTTTTTTCCAGAAAGTGCGTATTCTGGGGTATTCCCACCATATGTGCGGCATCGTGCCATTGAGTTTCTGAGGTTCTTAATGACTTCCTGTACCTCTTCTGTCGAGAAGGGGGCCTCCAGCATTTTTTTTTATTTATTTTTTTATGTTATTTTAAGTTATTTCCCTATCCACATTTGTTTGCAGATCGCTTGCCATGCTCTTAACAACATTTTTTTGCCATTTGCAGCCCTCTAGCCCTTTCCATTACCTTTTTACAGCCATTTTAGTGTTCAAAAGTCCGGGTCCCCATTGACTTCAATGGGGTTCGGAGTTCGGGGTCAAGTTCGGGTCAAGTTCGGTCCCGAACCCGGACTTTTTTCCCCAAGTTCGGCCGAACCCGCCGAACTTGAACATCCAGGTGTCCGCTCAACTCTAGTGAAGACACCAAAATATCTGGGGTAAGACAGAGAAAAAAAGGGGTTTCAAAATTACCTTCAAATTGAGCTATTCCAGATAATCCAGCACTCCATCTGGATTGTGTATCCACTGGAGTGCTGGTTATATATATGCCAATGGCGCCAAAATGAGAAAGGAGCGCCCAGATCGTCTCATCAGAGTATCCTATCTTCAGCTGGGAGGGAGGTTCTGCAGGGCTTTGTAATGCGCCTAACAATAGAGCCGGCAATCGCGGCCGCCAATGTGAGAGTAAGTGCGCGCATGCGCAGCGGAGGTCAACAACCTCCGGTGCCAGAAAAGTAGCGCTCACCCGTCAGAGCGGCATGTGGTCTCCATGGCTACCAAATAAACAAAACAGAGCAAAACAAAAGCGAAACTTCAGCCCACAAACAGAGCGGGATATTAACCTGTCCCAGACCAAAAGGGCTGGACATATATCTAATTAGAACAATGCCCCAGCGGCTACAAGATGCCCCGGATCCATTACCAATACCAGTATCCAACAGGAAAAATAGCAGGGAAAAAATAAAAAATAAATAGTAATCAAATACATTAATAAAAATAAAAATAAATAAAAATAAATGTAAATAAAAATAAATATAAAAGTAAAAATAAAATAAAATAAACTAAATAAATTAAGTAAAATATATAAAAAAAATAAAAATAAACCACCAGACATTTCCTAAGATCTTAAAGAGAAAGAGCCCCCTCCGACGCCTCCACCGCAACGCCTCCACCGAGGGAGGAATGGCAATTAACGTGAACTAGTCCATCCCAGCCGTTCTTTTCCATGCCAGGGGGGGATACTAAAAAAGTAATTTCCCAAAGTGTTTGTCGGACTCAAGATCCCACAGCCCAGAGTGGGTGTCAATTTATCTGTAAAAATACATATCTAAAAATCATTTGACAACTTACTTAGGACGATCTCCCCAAGTGTCCTATATACAAAACACATGCATATTAGACAAAATAAAAACCATAATAACATATATACAAAAAACAATATGCTCCATATTGTTGCCTTCATTTACAATATTTACAAAAGAAGAGAAAATCCCTAATCTACCCATAACTTTATCCAGACAGACCTCGCCATATTAGTGGGGGAATAACTGAGTCAGCAAAAAAGAGAAACTGACCTATTAGGAACCTACAAAAAAGGTCGAAAGCTTAGAGAATAATTTAGGCCTGGAGCCCTTGTAGCATTCAATTTGAAGATCCATCTAGCTTCACGTTGCAATAATTTCCGATCGATATTGCCCCCTCTAGGGTCTTCCCTTGCACACTCTAAGGCTGTAAAACAGACCATAGATGTATCATTTCTATGGTACATGGCTACATGTCTCCCTAGAGGGGTGCATAGTAAGTTTTTTCTTATATAGTATATGTGGTCGTATATTCGTCTCCAGAAGTTTCTGAAGGTTTTGCCTATATAGAAAGCTCCGCACTTGCAGAAAGCTATATATACTACCCCTTTTGTTTGGCAGTTAGCCAAAAATTTCATATTATATGTCTCGCCATTGGGAAGCAAAAAGGAGGAACCCTCCAGTACCCAGTTACAGTAATCACATTCATGGCACCTTAACATTCCTGGGGGATCCACCTCTTGCTCACTGTTCCCCTGGAAATGGGTATGTACCAAACGATCTTTTAGGGACTGACATTTCTTATATGTGATCTGGGGGGTAGTACCGACGTATTTACTTACAATTCTATCACCTGTTAAAAGGTGCCAGTGTCGACTGATGATGTCACGTATATCATCATGGTTATTAGAATAGGTGGTTATTACACGTGTAGCGTTCTCCTGCTTCCTAGTTTGTTTATTTCCAAATAGTAGGTCAGTTCTATCCTTATCAATTGCCTTCTTAAATGCTTTCTTCAAAATAGTTTTACTATATCCCCGTGTATATAGTCGTGCTCTTAACAAATTGGCTTCAATTCTGAATGCATCTTCCGTTGAGCAATTCCGTCTGAGACGTAGGTATTGAGAATAAGGAATACTCCTAATTAGAGCCTGGGGGTGCTAGCTACTCGCATGAAGGATGTTTTTTCCAGCGTTTTTTTCCCTATAAAGCGATGTGGTGATTGTTCCATCTTCCTGTTTGTTTATGGTAAGATCCAGGAGCTGCAATGATCTCAGGCTATACTCCATGGTGAACCTGAGATTAAAGTCGTTGATGGATAGTGCCTTCATAAATCTTGTCAAATCCTCCAGGCCTGCATCCCAAACCAAAAAAATATTGTCGATATACCTGTACCAACATTGTATGTTGGCCAGGTATATCGACAGGTTGGGGCTGGAAAAAAGGGAGCGCTCCCACCCTCCCAGGTACAGGTTTGCGTACGATGGGGCACAACTGGTCCCCATCGCCTCTCCCTGCACCTGGAGGTAGTGGGAGCCATCAAATGAAAAAACATTTTTAGTCAGAATATGTTTAAGTAACTCTAAGATAAACATATTGTACGGCCTATGTATAGGATCACTTTCACTAAAAAACTCTCCACTATCGATATCCCCAGTGTATGGGGTATACTGCAGTATAGAGCTTCCACGTCTATAGAGACTAGAAGAGAATTTTTTGTTGTGTAAAACTCTCAACAATGCCAGGGTAACCTGTAAATAAGAAGGAACCTTTCTTACATAAGGACGTAAAAATGCATCTTAACCACTTTCAGACCAGACCAATTTGCAGCCAAAGGACCAGGCCCCTTTTTGCGATTCGGCACTGCGTCGCTTTAACTGAAAATTGGCGGTCGTGCGACGTGGCTCCCAAACAAAATTGGCGTCCTTTTTTTCCCACAAATAGAGCTTTCTTTTGGTGGTATTTGATCACCTCTGTGGTTTTTATTTTTTGCGCTATAAACAAAAATAGAGCGCCAATTTTGAAAAAAATTCTATATTTTTTACTTTTTGCTATAATAAACATCCCCAAAAAATATATAAATGTTTTTTTTTTCCTCAGTTTAGGCGATACATATTCTTCTACATATTTTTGGTAAAAAAATCGCAATTATTGATTGGTTTGCGCAAAAGTTATAGAGTTTACAAAATAGGGGATAGTGTTATAGCATTTTATTAATATTTTTTTTTTTTTACTAGTAATGGCGGCGATCAGCGATTTTTATTGTGACTGCGATATTATGGCGGACACATTGGAAATTTTTGACACATTTTTGGGACCATTGTCATTTATACACCAATCAGTTCTATTTAAATGCACTGATTCCTGTGTAAATGACACTGGCAGTGAAGGAGTTAACCACTAGGGGGCGGGGAGGGGTTAAGTGTGATGTGTGTGTGTTTTTTTACTGTAGGGGGACGTGGCTTGGCATTCAACATCACTGATCGTCTTTACCGATGACAGGTAACAGTAACATCAGTTTCAGTCTTACTAGGAAGCACGGGGAGAGGTTTGTTTACACTTACCTCTCCCGTTCTTCAGCTCTGTGACCAGATCGCAGGACACCAGCGGCGATCGGGTCCACGGGTCCTGCGGCCACGGTCACGGAGCTCAGGACCGGGTCGCGAGCACGCCGCTGTGCGACCCACGGCTGGGCTCTTACAGGACAACGTACCTGTACGTTGATTTGCCCAGCCGTGCCATTCTGCTGACTTAAATTTGCAGGAGGCGGTCCTTAAGTGGTTAATCCATTCCGCTATTGTAGGCGGGTGGGGAGATTTCCAATGAACTGGGATACACATTTTTGCAGCATTAAGTAGATGTTAAGGTATGTTTTCATAGGTAGGGATGAGCCGAATACCCCCGGTTCAGTTTGCACCAGAACATCCGAACATGCAAAAAAGTTTGTTTGAACACGTGAACAACGTTCGTCTATGGGATATAAACGTGAAAAATCAAAAGTGCTAATTTTAAAGGCTTATATGCAAGTTTTTGCCCTAAAAATTTTTCGGAGACCTGGGTCCTGCCCCAGGGGACATGTATCAATGCAATTTTTTTTTAAAGATGGACGTTTTTTCAGGAGAAGTTATTTTAAGAATACTTAAAGTGAAACAATAAAAATGAAATATTCCTTAAAAATCGTGCCTGGGGGTGTCTATAGTATGCTTGTAAAGTGGCGCAGCTTTCCCGTGTTTAGAAAAGTACCACAGCAAAATGACATTTCTAAAAGAAAAAAAGTATTTTAAAACTGCTTTCGGCTGTAATGTATTATAGTAATGTATGTAGTCCAGGCAATATAAATGAAAATCATTGTGAAATATGGCATGGGTCCCCGCAGCCCATTACCAGACTCTTTGCATCTGGTATGAATATTAAGGTGAACCCCACACCCAAATTAAAAAAAAATTATGTTGGGGGGCCCCCCAGGCACTATATACTCTGAACAGAAGTATATATACTATACAGCCTGCCCTATATACTCTGCATACAATTGGGCCTTAGGTGGTGCCACACACTGTAATCCCTTACAGATACGCAGGAAGGGGCCCTGCTGTTAAGTATTATATCAAAAATCTTAATTACATGCCCCTGTTATACAGGGGCAGAAAAATTGGACCTTTGGTGGTGGTGGTGCCAAAACACTATAAGCCCTCACAGTTATGCTTGTTGGGCGTAGGAACTGGCCCTGCTATGAAATATTATATCAAGAATTGTAATTACATGCCCCTGTTAAACAGGAGCAGACAAACTGGGCCTTAGGCAGTGGTGGTCTTGCCCTAAACCAAAAATATTGTTGGAAGCTAGCATCATCAAGATTGAGGAGGAATAGGATAGTCAATCAGCATAGGCAGTCTTCAAGGGATCCCACATACATAGAAAAATCAATCAGTTCTAAACACGGGAAAAATGTACCACTTTACAGGCATACTATAGACACCCCCCAAGTATGAAATTTAAAGGAATATTTCATTGATACATGTCCCCTGGGGCAGGACCCAGGTCCCCAAACACTTTTTATGACAATACCATGCATATAAGCCTTTAAAATTAGCATTTTTGATTTCTCCCATAGACAATTCATTATAGTCGCGAGTTGTTTTAAATTACTTTTTTTCCTTTAGAAATGTCATTTTGTGCAGGGACTGTTCTAAACATGGGATAAATGTGTCACTTTACAGACATACTATAGACACCCTCCAGGTACAAAATTTAAAGGAATAATTCACTTTTTTTGTTTCACTTTAAGCATTATTAAAATCACTGCTCCCGAAAAAAACATCAATTTTTAAAACTTTTTTTTGCATTGATACATGTCCCCTGGGGCAGGACCAGGTCCCCATACACTTTTTATGAAAATAACTTGCATATTAACCCTTAAAATTAGCACTTTTGATTTTTCACGTTTGTGTCCCATAGACTTTAATGGTGTTCAAACTAATTTTTTGCCTGTTTGCATGTTCTGCTGCAAACCGAACCGGGGGGGGGGGGGGGTGTTCGGCTAATCCCTAATAAAGACCACATTTTGCTTTGGATTCTCTATTAGTAGCGTGTAGCGCTGTTGGGTAATGTAGGTTTGATAGTTTGGGGAAACAATTTCTTTTGAAGTGTTTTTCTTGGATAAACACGATGTCCGCCTTAATTATGCATATAGACAGGAGGACTTGTGAACATTTTTCAGGGGTGTTGAGGCCCAGCGCATTTAGGGAGGCTATCTTGGTACCGTTGTTGTGGCTAATGTTTGGCTGGTTAGCTTTCTTGGTATTGGTAGTTGACATTATGTGGTCTGGTCAATACCTCTTCAGTTACTCTCCAATATCAGCCTAAAAACTTCTGGTAATGAAATAGTAAGATTTTGAAGATTTATAGCAGAAATTCCTATAAGGAATATCAAATAAGTGCTAAGGGGAGTGTGAGGGGAGAGGAATGGGAGATAGGAATATATGAGAAACTGGACAAGGGAAAGAGAGATTTGGTTGCGTTGGTGTATGGTATGTGAGAGCGATTGAAGCTAGGGAGGTCAGTAGTGTTTCCGGTGACTCGTGAGGCTTTCTCGCTAGTCCAAATTCGATTTTCACCTGTAGACAGGTGAATCCGGATTGGGTCAGTGGTGTGAGGAATTATTTAAAGTATATGATTCTGGGACTAAATTGATACCACTGTGTGGGAGGATAGGTTGACTCTGGTGTAAAAGATAACCTTTCAAAATGGTTCATGTCCCGCTGAGGGAGTAAAATGTGGTATGTGAGAATGATTCGTGTGAGGCTAGTGAACCATATCAATTGGGAGTTCACATCCGATTTACATTCCAAGTGAATGTGCTGGGAGGTATACAGTGCTTCCATGTGTGTGTTTATATTATGAAACCTAAAAGTGAGTGGTTTATGGATTGGGGTGATGTGCTTGGATCAAGTGCCTCAGAACCTCCAGATAGCTGTAAGTGCAACTTAGTCTGATTTGGTCTCAGCATTATTCAGAAGGTGTTGGTAAGGTACGGCCTCATTCAAAGGCGAACATGGTGAGGTGAGGACCTCTTAGAGCAAAGGAATATGATCTGAATAACCAGAAACAATAGAACAGAGAACGTAAAACCTGATAATATAAAACTTTAGAGGTTGAAAGTTTCAGACATTTTCACATGTAGTAACGTGTAGAACTTAAGATATCCCATGTTCTAACTGCAAGGCTCAATTAAACATTATGTGGTAAGTATATTACTTGTATCCATTTAATGTTTACGTGTAAGCTAAACTATTTCTTGGGGTGAGCGGGGAGATCATACTGGACAGTTGTCACCTCATGTTGGTGGGTTCAAGACCCAAGTCATTCGTCAGTGGTAAATGACCTCTGAACTTGGCGCCCCTGTTTATCTTAGGTGATTGTGGTACCCGGTACTTCTAAGGCTGCGGGGAGCCATTCTGATCAGAAAAAGCTTGGTATAGCAAAGGGCATTTCTCTCCTCCCGGGTATATATACAGTGTTTGGCAAGCTATTCTCATGTGTGTGTCATCTAGGTACTAATATAATGGCTTTCTAGCATAGCAGTGCTTACAATGCTTGGTGTTATGGACAAGTTCTGGCCTATAGGAAGCTGTTGAATGTCGGTCAGGGTCCTCAACATATGCTGATAACGCTAACCTTATCGCCTGAGAGAAGTATGTCGTGGGCATGTCATCCTGATACAGAGGTGGGAATAATTTCAGCCTGAACTCTACGTGTGTATGTTATAGCACAAGCGACAATCAGGGCTAAATCAATACACAGAACTACCACATCATTTGCGGATCACGGAGGGATGAGCTCAGAGGCTCAATATTGCAAAATAGTGTCACAAATCAGTGCCCACCATTGCCCACCAATGCAGTGCACCTGCCTCCAACATATGCTGCCCTGTCTCCTTTGTTTAATGCACCACCTAAGTGTACTCACAAATCCTTTCAACACTATTTCTACTCCAACATGACAGCCAAAAAGAGAGGAGTGATGATTGCAGTAAAAGACACACTTTCCTTCCACCTAATTTCAGAAATAAACGACCCATCAGGACGATACCTTATCATTATTTGCAACATAAACAATGTCCGCTACACTCTGCTGAATATATATGTTCCCAATAAACGCCAGATTAAATTTCTAAATGGACTCATGCGGAAAGAAAAGAAAATACAGCAAGGATCTCTCATAATGTGCGGAAACTTTAACATTGTTCCTAATCCACAAATAGATTCTACTACAGTACCTTCTAAAAAGACATCATCCTTAGCAAATATTTTACGTTCAAACAAAGTGTACGATGCTTGGCGTTGTACACATGCCAGTGAAAGAGATTATTCATTTTTCTCCCATAGACATTGTACGTACACGAGGACCGATCTGTTTCTGTTTCTGATCTGTTTCTGATTGCTCCAAAAAGTGTCCCAGGCCAAAATCGGTACAATAGCATGGTCAGACCATGCTCCCATTCTCCTCACACTAAGATATTCATATCTTAACACCACCACCTATGTATGGGGTTCTAATTTGCAAATCATAGAAAACCCTAGCACTAAAAAAACTTTGGAGGACCACTTGTCCAATTACTTCCAGATCAATTCCTCGTCCACTGAGAATGCTTTTCTATTATGGAATGCCCACAAAGCTTATATAAGGGGCATATTTATCCAACTAGGAGCTAGGATTAGGAAGTAGAGGCAGCAGAAAATGACTACCTTGATGACAGAAATTGATACACTGGAAGCTCTCAACAAACACAAACCTACTCCCTCCATCAGTGCAAAACTCACCTCCCTAAGACATGACCTTAGACTAATCCTACTCCAAGCATTTCAACATACAGAGAAAAAGATGAAAATGTCCTTTTATTCTACTAGCAACAAAGCCGAGAAAGCATGGGCTAGAAGGATACAGGGACAACTAGAGTTGAGCGGACACCTGGATGTTCGGGTTCGGCGGGTTCGGCCGAACTTCGGAAAAAAGACCGGGTTCGGGACCGAACTTGACCCGAACTTGACCCCGAACTCCGAACCCCATTGAAGTCAATGGGGACCCGGACTTTTGAACACTAAAATGGCTGTTAAAAGGTCATGGAAAGGGCTAGAGGGCTGCAAATGGCAACAAAATGTTGTTAAGAGCATGGCAAGTGATCTGCAAACAAATGTGGATAGGGAAATAACTTAAAATAACATAAAAAAAAATAAAACATAAAAAAAAAATGCTGGAGGCCCCCTTCTCAGCAGAAGAGGTACAGGAAGTCATTAAGAACCTCAGAAACTCAACGGCACGATGCTGCACATATGGTGGGAATACCCCAGAATACGCACTTTCTGGAAAAAAATATTCAATTTAATGGATAAGATAGTGGGAAAATAAAATACTTGGAAATAAAAAAAAAATGAAAAAATTATAATCTTGACCTAGGAGGACGAAATTCAAATGGAGTAGGAGGTTGAGGTGGCGGTGGATGTGGCGGTGTAGGTGGAAGCGGCGGTGGAGGAGACTACACGGACAGTATCTACAGCGTTTATGAAAACGCAGAAAATGCTATTGGGAAGAAAAAAAAACAGTGCAAATTTTTATTTTTTTGCAATGTTTTTGCAATATCAGACTACACGGACAGTATCTACAGCGTTTATGAAAACGCAGAAAATGCTATTGGGAAGAAAAAAAAACACTGCAAAATTTTATTTTAATGTTTTTGCAATATCAGACTACACGGGCAGTATCTACAGCATTTATGAAAACGCAGAAAATGCTATTGGGAAGAAAAAAAAAACAGCAAAATTTTATTTTTTTGCAATGTTTTTGCAATATCAGACTACACGGGCAGTATCTAAAATGCTATTGGGAAAAAAAATAAAAAGCAAAATTAATCACTACACTACAAGTTGTTGAAATTCAAATGGAGTAGGAGGTTGAGGTGGCGGTGGATGTGGCGGTGTAGGTGGAAGCGGCGGTGGAGGAGACTACACGGACAGTATCTACAGCGTTTATGAAAACGCAGAAAATGCTATTGGGAAGAAAAAAAAACAGTGCAAATTTTTATTTTTTTGCAATGTTTTTGCAATATCAGACTACACGGACAGTATCTACAGCGTTTATGAAAACGCAGAAAATGCTATTGGGAAGAAAAAAAAACACTGCAAAATTTTATTTTTTTGCAATGTTTTTGCAATATCAGACTACACGGGCAGTATCTACAGCGTTTATGAAAACGCAGAAAATGCTATTGGGAAGAAAAAAAAACACTGCAAAATTTTATTTTTTTGCAATGTTTTTGCAATATCAGACTACACGGGCAGTATCTAAAATGCTATTGGGAAAAAAAATAAAAAGCAAAATTAATCACTACACTACAAGTTGTTCTGGAAAATACATATCTACCTTACTACTAAAGGCAGAATATCACTTTTCTATAATTTTCTCGACAATAAATCTATTCTCGAGAAAACAAATTCTATGCTTGCATGGCAAACACATATGAAAGCATGTTAGCCAATATAGCGTGAAAGTATGCAGAGTTTCTTTGACATTGGGAACCATGGATTGAATGATATAAATGATATAAAATACATGGACACATGGACAGGACAATGACACCAAAACAGGCAAAGTCAGATGAGCTAAGCTCATAAACAAATGTACGCAGTACAATCTACGCAGTATAATCTACTGACAGTAATGGCACCACTTATATGATCCTAGTTCCTTCTTTTCCTTTTCTTTTTTCCCACCACCAAGTTTATTTACCCCTTATTTTATCTTAAAACAAGCAAGAAAATGTTGGAGATGTTTGTTACTAATTTTACACATCTTCTTAATACAAGAAGTATTGAATGTAGTAAATCAAGAAGTAAATTACATTCTTGAGGGCAACCTTCCCCTGGTCGCAGCTAGATCCCATTGGGGTGACCTGGGTAGAGGGATAGGCCTGCCAGTTGAAGAATATCAGTTGTTATGCATGCAGCAGTTTGAAGAAAGTAAAAATGTGTATTCTAGAAAATGAATGTCTACACTTGTACCAACTTTGTATGGATGATATATGCTATTCATCTTTTGTATTATTGTAAAAATAAATAAAAACCTATTTATAAAATAAAACAGAAGCACAGATAACAGATTGGTTGAACCACAGCTGCACAGTACGCTCCCAGCACAGAGACAAGGGTCTCACCGATTCCGGGTTACCTGATCCCTGTGGTAGCCTCTCATTGGCTACCACAGTGATCAGTCACTGTGAAGCCCGCCCTTGTGTTTTTCTCTCTCTATGAATGGAGAGGAAAGATTAAATGTATTTTCTCTCTCCTTGAAGAGAGAAAACAAATGAATATTTAATAAAATAAAAAATAAATCAATGTTTGGTCTAGGTCAATGCTAGGGAAGTGTGGGAAGTTGTTTCTTTGCTTTTTGTTTTTATTAGCATCAGTGTCAGTTAGTGTCAGTGTGTTTTAGATAGGATACAAAAAGCAAAATGAGCACTATTGTTTCTGCAAAAAGATGGCCTGCAACTCCTTGCTTTCTCTTTAAAATCTTAAAAATGTATTGATTCTCCATAAAAGACACAGGAACAGATAGCAGATGTACACGCAACATCCTTGTGGGCCTTGTTCACTACAAGTGCCATGTACAAAAATGCCACAATATATAGTGTATAGTGCCTCCTTGCAGCACATGTCATTAATTTGTCAATTAGTATATGACCAAAGTTACTTGGAGAGGTGAAACACCATACAGACATAAATTCAATCTAAAATGAAAACATAATTGGTTGCATGATAAAAAAGGACATTAAAATCCAAGAAAATAACAATACAAAAGCTGTACTGGGCTGTAATATGGGTACAAGCAACAAATAACATACACATATGTGGTATTTCTGCAATTGTCAGGTACAGGAAAACATTTTTTTGGATTGTTCTTTGGTGGTAGGTTATGGTAATAACAAGAAATATACAGCTAAATTTAAAAACATTTTTGGGCCAGGTTTCTTTGATAATAAAAAAAAAAATCAGGAGATATCCATAACCATTTACCACCAAATAAAAGCCCAATTTGTCCTGAAAAAAACAAGGTATATTGCACCTGATGCACAAAATAGTTGTGGTGATATGTATGGTTTTACTAACACATGTCAAAGTTGCAAAATTGTGCTTAGGTGTTAAGATTTGTTTTACCCTTAGGTGTGAAGGGGTTAAGAACATATTGTAGTAGAAGTATGCAATGCATACTAGCACATTATGCCACTGTCTTGCAGTTTTTTTTTTAACCACTTAAGGACCGCCTCACGCCGATATACGTCAGCAGAATGGCACAGCTGGGCACAAGCACGTACCTGTATGTCCTCCTTTAAGTGCCCAGCCATGGGTCGCACGTGCGCCGGTGGCGGTGCGCTCACGACTCGACCACAGGACCACAGGACCAGCAGACCCGATCGCCGCTGGTGTCCCGCGATCGGGTCACAGAGCTGAAGAACGGGGGAGAGGTATGTGTAAACAATCCTCTCCCCGTGCTTCCTACTGAGCCTGTCACTGATCGTCTGTTCCCTGTTATAGGGAAAGACGATCAGTGATGTCAGACGCCAAGCCACACCCCCTACAGTTAAAAAAAAACACACACACACACACTTAACCCCTCCCCGCCCCCTAGTGGTTAACTCCTTCACCGCCAGTGTCATTTACACAGGAATCAGTGCATTTAAATAGCACTGATTGCTGTATAAATGACAATGGTCCCAAAAGTGTGTCAAAAATGTCTGATGTGTCCGCCATAATGTAGCAGTCACAATAAAAATCGCTGATCGCCGCCATTACTAGTAAAAAAAAAATATTAATAAAAATGCTATAAAACTATCCCCTATTTTGTAAACGCTATAACTTTTGGGCAAACCAATCAATAATCGCTAATTGCAATTTTTTTTACCAAAAATATGTAGAAGAATACGTATCGGCCTAAACTGAGGAAAAAAATGTTTTTTTTATATATTTTTTGAGGATATTTATTATAGCAAAAAGTTAAAAATATTGCATTTTTTTCAATATTGTCGCTCTAATTTTGTTTATAGCGCAAAAAATAAAAAACGCATAGGCAGACAAATACCACCAAAAGAAAGCTCTATTTGTGGGAATTTTTTTTGGGAGCCACATCGCACGACCGCGCAATTGTCAGTTAAAGTGACGCAATGCCGAATCGCAAAAAGGGGCCTGGTCCTTTGGCTGCAAATTGGTCCGAGGCTTAAGTGGTTAAAGGTGTGGTTTATTCTGACTGGCATATAATTATTCATACAGATACTTTCTTTGATTAGACAATTTATGTCTGGGGTGTTTTGTAGACCCCCTTTGTTTCCTGTCTGTTAGTCCTGCCAATACTCACAGATGAATTTGTCACAAACAGGTGTCATACTGATTTTGTAAATAATATTTGGATTTAATCCATTCTAGTGAACATGTTTGACTATTTATGCATTTGATGATGTACAGTATCTGTGTTGCCTATTATTTAAAATTTTACATCCACTTATTACTTATCACTTATCATTACTCTTGAAGAAATCATCTCAACCATATGAGTACTGCTAGTCTTTCACCATTGTTATTGTAATATGAACACAATTTATAAATTATTGTTAAACTATATTGTGAAGCTACAGTGTGTCTGCATTTCATCATCATGTTGAATAAGACATGGGTTGGGAAGTGTGCCTGTATTTTATATCAAATTTTTACTTTTGTTTTTAATGTAATGAATAAATAAAATATATTTAATTTTATGATTAATATGTATTGAGATATTTTTTGGTACCTTAAATGTCCCAACTACCGAATTTAAAGTTGTAACTATAAATTTTTATGAAAGACTGCTATTGTAGGGCCAATATTACAATCATTATTCATCCAGATGTGTAGGAAAGACCATGAAAGACCATGGAATCCATAACATGAGTTAAAGACTATTGGATTGTAAGCTCTAATGAGCAGGGCCCTCTAATTCCTCTTGTATTGAATTGTATTGTAACTGTACTGTCTGCCCTTATGTTGTAAAGCACTGCACCAACTGTTGGCGCTATATGTCCTGTATAATAATATTAATAAATAAAATAGAGAAAGGGCACCAGTGGGATTGTAATGTGACCTGGTCTTCGGTTTGGTTATGGCAGTTCCAGTCTAGCAGTCTAGAGTGTCCATATGGTAGCATTGTATGTTAAGTAGATAGGTAGGTTTGTGAATAATGTGTTAAACCAAGTGTCAAAGTGAAAAAAAAATCAAGAACACATTCTTCGCTCAGCAAAACCATAGCATATTTATTCAGGCATATTTTTAACATTTTCTTTTAAAACTATCCAAACTACTAGAAAACGATGCAGTTATTAAGACTCATATCAAACATACGGTATGTCAACAGATGTACGGAATCTCTAACACCATATGGAATTTAAGCAATGTTACTATGCAATTGGCCTTGTTGTGAGTAGTAACTGATGTTGAGAATATTTTTATAAATATAATTAATGTAAAGTTGTAAAAACAAATGTATATAATCACATCATAATTGCTTTAGATCTACCTATCTACTGTATCTATCTGTCTATTTAATATATTTTCTTGATTAAAAGATAGATAGACAAAAACTGAGTGGAGATGGTACTGTGCTGTGTCAATAGAAACCTAAAATTTTTTTGAAGTAACAAATTATCCTGTCCAACCCTTGTTGCCATATGTGTGGTGTGTATTATTGGTTTCATTTTTTACATTTAGTTTTATTCTATGTTTTGTATATTCTGATATATTTTTGGGGGGATTTTTTTCACACCTCTGAATTAATTTAATGGGCTGTCCTATATGTACAAAACACACGCCAAAGAAGCTCCTGCTCCTTTTTGGATGTTGAGCTTTATCTTCTTTTATCACATTTTTAAGCTAATTTGTTACACATTTTGGTGTGTGTAGAAACATGCGTCTGCTGGCTGCCTTTGGGGTGCTATTAACAGTTAATGGCATTACAACCAGGATGCAAGTTTTTTGCGTGTTCCGCCAACATGTGCAAAAATGCATGCTTTTGCATGTGTTAACGGAAATCACAAAATACACAAAAAACATAATTTATAGATATCTTTTAATTATACAGGATCTGTACTCTAAATAGGTTTATGACATTTAAAACCTACGTTGTGTATTTCATTGTTTTTTATTCACTTTCATCCATCTCAAAGTATATATTTGAGAAAGGAATATTTAATACTAAACTGTATTTAATGTTTTTCATGCATAATCCCATCACAGCTGCATTCACCGGTAATTTAACTTGCTTCATGTCCATTGATTCTGTAGAAGTTTCTTTGTCATCTGGGATAAGACTCAAATAATTTCTATTACTCTGGCTGCTTGTCCACACAAGTGTGTTTGCTCCTTGTCAGATCTGATTCATTGCATTGGAACTGACATAAAACATGAAACAGAGATCATTGAGGCATAGAGCAATTTTGGTCCACAGTGTATTACTGCACATGACTGTGGAGACTGGAGGTGCTCAAACCTGCAATAATTTACTTTGCAGACTCCTTGCCTGAAAAAGTTCAAATTATTCTTAAATTTTAGGAAGTAGGGCATCTGTTACGCTTAAGTAAACACATCTATTCATTGTTTTTGGCCATTTATACACATACTGAGACAAGGGGATAATTCCCACATGCTTACAGACGGAATGATTCTAATAAAGCAAAACTAATAGACTAAACAGCTAAAGACTGAAGTCACTAACAGCAGAGCACTTAAAGGGGTGATGATCTTAAAGGATGAATGGGCTTTCACAGCACACTGAAAGATTAAACTAGCATTAGTCTGCTTAACAAAATATTAAAGACTGTCCCTTCCTTCCGCAACACTGCACAGCCAGTATAGGAGCAGTACAATGTTTGTTCCAGCTTTATTTCCATGCATTGCGGTCTCCTACCTCAGGTAAGAAGCACTCCGTGTAGCTGTTTCTCCTGAGACAATTCAAATTTGGAAACATATATTACAAAGGATCCATCTCTATTCCTTGTGTTTTCTTTTTAATGAGAGGTTTCTGAAGATGAGAAATAATGTGCATAGTGGATGGCAGTTTTTAATCCCTTATGCTAAAGCACCCCCCCCCCCCCCCAACCCATACAGAACACTTAACATTTTGTTTATGCATTTTTGCAAGCGTATCAAATAATTTCCCTAGTGTTTGTAATATGTATATGTAATAGTTTCTTTTCGCCATGCAAAAATAACAGCCCTAACATTCAATCATAATGCCGCATATACAAGAGCGGAATGTCTGACAAAAAAAGGCAGACGGAATATTTTCATCGGATATTCCGATCGTGTGTGTGCCTCATCTGACTTTTTTTTTTAAAAAATTCTGACGGAACTAGAAATAGAACATGTTTTAAATATTTCCGACGGAATCAATTCCTATCGGGGAAAACTGCTCGTCTGTATGCTGTTCCGACGGACAAAAAACGACGCATGCTCTGAAGCAAGTACAAGACGGCAGCTATTGGTTACTGGCTTCCTTTTTCTAGTCCCGTCATACGTGTTGTATGTCACAGCGTTCTAGATGGTCAGAATTTGGGGTGATCATGTGTAGGCAAGACAGTTACAGCAGAACTCCGTCGGAGCTTATTCCGATGGGAAAACCGGTCGTGTGCATGTGGCATTAGAGAAAGAACATTCAACCATGAGAGTTAACAGGCTAAGAACATGCATCCATCAGAGGACATGATACAGTAGCAAAAAAAAAGTATGTGAACTCTTTTGGAATGATATGGATTTCTGCAGAAATTGGTCATAAAATGTGATCTGATCTTCATGTCACAACACTAAACAATCACAGTCTGCTGAAACTAATAACACACAAATAATTAAATGTTACCATATTTTTATTGAACACACCATGTAAACATTCACAGTGCAGGTGGAAAAAGTATGTGAACCCTAGACTAATGAGATCTCCAAGCGCTGATGTGTCAGCCAACTGGAGTCCAATCAATGAGATGAGATTGGAGATGTTGGTTACAGCTGCCCTGCCCTATAAAAAAACACACACCAGTTCTGGGTTTGCTTTTCACAAGAAGCATTACCTGATGTGAATGATGCCCCGCACAAAAGAGCTCTCAGAAGACCTACGATTAAGAATTGTTGACTTGCATAAAGTAGGAAAGGGTTATAAAAGTATCTCCAAAAGCCTTGCTGTTCATCAGTCCATGGTAAGACAAATTGTCTATAAATGGAGAAAGTTCAGAACTGCTGCTACTCTCTCTAGGAGTGGGTGTCCTGTAAAGATGACTGCAAGAGCACAGCTCAGACTGCTCAATGAGGTGAAGAAGAATCATAGAGTGTCAGCTAAAGACTTACAAAAGTCTCTGGCATATGCTAACATCCCTGTTAGCGAATCTACGATACGTAAAACACTAAACAAGAATGGATTTCATGGGATGATACCACAGAGAAAGCCACTGCTGTCCATAAAACATTGCTGCACGTTTACAGTTTGCAGAAGAGCACTTGGATGTTCCACAGCAATACTGGCAAAATATTCTGTGGACTACAGGAAATGTTTGGTTGAAGTTATTGCTGCCAAAGGAGGTTCAACCAATGTTTGCATAGTGTGTTCAATAAAAACATGGTAACATTTAACTCTTTGTGTTATTAGTTTAACCACTTCAATACAGGGCTTTTAAACACCCTTCCTTACCAGAGCACTTTTTGCGATTCGGCACTGCGTCGCTTTAACTAACAATTGCGCGGTCGTGCGACGTTACACCCAAACAAAATTGACGTCCTTTTTTTCCCACAAATAGAGCTTTCTTTTGGTGGTATTTGATCGCCCCTGCGGTTTTTATTTTTGCGCTATAAACAAAAGAAGAGCGACAATTTTGAAAAAAAACACAATATTTTTTACTTTTTGCTATAATAAATATCCCATTTTTTTTAAAAAAAAAAACTATTTTTTTCCTCAGTTTAGGCCGATACGTATTGTTCTACATATTTTTGGTAAAAAAAATCGCAATAAGCGTATATTGATCGGTTTGCGCAAAAGTTATAGCGTCTACAAAATAGGGGATAGATTTATTGAATTTTTTTTTTTTACTAGTAATGGCGGGGATCTGCGATTTTTTTTTCGTGACTGCGACATTGCGGCGGACACTTCGGACACTTTTGACACATTTTTGGAACCATTCACATTTACACAGCGATCGTTGCTATAAAATTGCAATGATTACTGTGTAAATGTGACTGGCAGGGAAGGGGTTAACACTAGAGGGCGCTGGAGGGGTTAATGTGTGTCCCTAATAGGAGTGATTCTAACTGTAGGGGGAGGGGACTTAAGGGGAGGAGACCGATCATGTGATCCTCCGTACTGGGATCACAGGATCGGTCTCCTCCCCGCTGACAGGACGTGGAGCTGTGTGTTTACACACACAGCTCCACGGTCCCGCCCGGTCCCGTTGTTTTAACGGGCAATCGCGGGTGCCCGGCGGACATCGCGGCAGCCGGGCACTCGCACCGGGTCCCAGGCGGCCGGGAATCCGAGGACGTCATATGACGCCCACCCAGGATGGTAGATCCACCTTGTGGGCGTCATATGACTATGGCCGGGTATTGAAGCGGTTAAGCAGACTGTGAATGTCTATTGTTGTGACTTAGATGAAGATCAGATCACATTTTATGACCAATTTGTGCAGAAATCCATATCATTCCAAAAGGGTTCACATACTTTTTTTTGCAACTGTATGTTGGAAACTTCAGCACAGTCTATGGAGAGTTTTGTGCTAAAAACCGAACAAATGAATGTTTGATTGAATAAACCTTCAGCTGCAGGGTGAAGCGAAACAGTTAGTGGTATTTTTACAATTATTATTATTATACTTAAGCTATCTGTTAAATAGGCCCTTTACAATTAACCCACCAATCCCGACACCTAACCTAACCCCTAAAATGAGCCTCTCCCCCTAGCCTCTGAACCCTAACATTTAACCTAATCTCTAAAGTTATTATGACATTAATTTAACACCTAAAATTTAGCTCTGGTAATAACACTAAGCCTCCATGCACACTAGCGTTTTTTTTTTTTTAAGCTCCTAGAAGCTGTTATTTGCATTTTTTCTGCTCCTTGATGCTAAAAAGTATTATCCTGTGTGTCCATGCACACTACTTTAGGGTTAATAGCATTTTTTGAGCTTCAGCATCTAGGAGCAGAAAAAAAAATGGTTTTGTAGAATTTTTGGAGCATTTTGCCATCAGAAAAAAAATAACTGAATGCCCATTAACACTCTTAAATGCTCCGAACTGCTTCTACACGCTACTAAAAGGCTCCTAACACCTTTTTGATTTTTTTTTCTTCATGTACTGCAAAAACGCTGATAAAATGTTAATACTCTAAAAGCTTCTAAATGCTTCTAAAAGCTACTAGAATGCTACTGGCACAAAAATTCTATTATTAGCATTATTCATTCAGCATTTTTTCTAGCTTTTTTTGAGTTTAGGACAAATGCTAGTGTGCATGGGGAGCCTAAATATGCTGTATACTGTCCGTGTTCTGTGCCAGAAGTCTCCGGATTGATAGCATGCAATCCCTTTCAAAGTCATGCAATGTCAAGATTCTGTTTATTCCCTCCTATCCTGTCCCCTGGCTGGGGACCAAGTAACCAAGTTTCACTTTCTGCCTGTCCCGGAAGCCTCCAGGTTCTTCTTTCTTTCCAGGCCTGGTGGGAATGTAGCTTTGCTGTTACCCCCATCCCTGCTTCCACCTGCTGAAGATCCTGGTTCAACCAGCAAATGCCTGCAGCTGGAACTAAAGGGATTCTGAGCAGGAATGTTAGACTTCAAACAGAAGTTTCAAATACATGTAAGGGGAGCATTCAGGGGAGAATTCCATAAAGGAGTTCAGTTTATTTAAAGCCTAACTCAGGGCAGCAGAAAAATAATTAGCTTGAAGAGCCCTCACCCAATCCAATGCAAGTGTTAAATGTTCATCTAGTCCAGGGAGATAGAAATATGCAGTGACTTGTTTGGGCTTGCTGGCAACACTTCACAACGACTGACAAATATAAGGAACCGCTCTCCCCACATCAACCCCGACCCCTAGATACACTAGGAACGAACTAAGAGCCCACACCCGACCCACCACGTCCTACTCGACCCCTTTTATTTACTTGCTGAACACTATTTACCCCCTTACTACGGCTAGGTACGCTAGGTAATCTTACTATGTAATTCATTTACACCTGCTCCTCCCCCCCACTCGCAACACCATCCCCATTACCCTCAAATGCCTGCTCGCCTACAAGCCTGTGCCTCCCTGAAATACTATATCCGGAGATGCTAGTGGTCCGTGACCGCATTCCCGGAACTGACCCGCCATCCTGTGATTATTGAGGCAATGGTGCAGTCATTTTCCCCACGTATTTGTACCGTAGTACTTTCACCTACCGTGAAGTTGATACTGTTATTTTTCTACGCCACAAGACTTTAGGGCCTAGGCCCCCTCCTCTGCTGTGGCCTAATACTTTTATGTTTATGTCCTTGGTTATGAGCATAGCATTCCCTACTTATGTTTGGTAATCAGGAAATGCATTTGTTGATATCTGCTTGCATTGTTTCACTGATTGATGTTTCCATGTTTCCATGCTTTCCTGACCACAATGTACTGACCTAATGCATTGTACTACTTGTTATGCTTACTGTTTACAATAAACTTTTTCTTGGAAAAAAAAAAGAAATATGCAGTGACTCTATACTCCTTGTTACCTGAGCTTCCTCATGGCTATGCAACAAATTCGAGGCTGCTTTTGCTTCTTGCCCCTCCAGTCCCAAGCTTTGCAGTGTCAGCATATACAAGTTGCTGAAGAGCAAGGAATAAGGTAAATATTGATGCTTATTAAAATTCTTCCACACAAAATTAACTATTTCTGTGTGGTGGAGGAAGAAGGGTAATCTTTAAGGCTGGTTTAGTAGGAGGGTTATAGGAAGGGTTGGTGTAAGGGTTTGGGTTAAAATGAGGCTTAGGACAGTTATACATGAATCAAAATCTGGTTGGATCAGCAGGGACCGGACTAATTTTGATCCATGTATGGGCAGGCAGGTTGTACAGATGTTGATTTGCTTCTGTACAACCAGCCTGTCAGGTTTTTCCCAATCAATCAGTGTCTCTGGCTATAGCCGGCAAAACACTGATCAGTGTATTCTGATGGTGGGAAAGACTCTCCACCACCAGAACACAATAGCACAGCAGGAGTGATTCCTCCACCAACATTAAATACGTGGATGGTGGAATCAGGTAATTGTTTTTCATTCGACCCGCTGTTTGTATGGTCAGCTTAAAGTGAAACTATAGTCTTGTTTTTTTTTTTCTTCGTTAAAGATAACAAACATGTTTTACTTGCTTTGTGCAGTGGTTTTGCACAGAGAGCAGCCCAGATCCTCTTCTTCACAGGCTCCTGCCCCCGTCCTGAGCCGAGCCACATTCAGACACGGAGCCGCAGCCCAGACCCTTGACCTGGAGCCGCAGCCTGGCCCCGCTCTGACCCCTTTCTCTCCACATTGGCTCACTGACTTTGATTGACAGCAGCAGGAGCCAATGGCACTGCGCTGCTGTGTCAGCCAATGAGAAGGGGAGTCCCGGACAGCCGAGTCTCTCGTGCAACATCGCTGGATCTTGTATTAGGGGCTGAGGGGGGCTGCTGCACACAGAAGGTTTTTTATCTTAATGCATAGAATGCATTAGGATAAAAAATCTTGTGCCTTTACAACCACTTTAAGTGTAAAGGTTTTAGTGAAAGTTTACAAGAAAGGGTTTTCAGGTAGGGCATTTCCCTGTGCACCAAAACTAGCAGCACTGAAAGCTTAACAAGCTTAACAAACACATATAAAGACTTCAGTATGCATAGGCAAATTGCATTTCATGTATTGTGATGAGAAATAGGGATGGCATGAACGGACCCCTGTTCGATTCTCACCAGAACTTTCAAACACTGCAAAAGTTCGGACCCGAATAACCAACCCCCCATTAAAGTCAAAGGAACCCGAACGTCAAAAATCAAAAGTGCCCATTTTGAAGGCTTATATGCAAATAATTGGGTATACAATGGTTATAGGGGTCCTGGTCCTGTCCTGGGGGACATGTATCAATAAAAAAAGGTTGTGAAAAACATAATTTTTAAATGAGCAGTGATTTTTTGATTTTTAAAGTGAAAGCATAAAAATGAAAAATGACTTCCAATATAATGTCTGGGGGTCCCCTTAACGGGTGCATAAAAATTGGTCTTTGGGTGTCGGTGGCACCTTCCCACCGTAACCCTAACTGTAACCCTAAAGGTAATCTTGATGAAAGCAATTGAAAAGCTGTAAAAAATTGCAATAATATGCACCTGTCAAAAAGGTGCAGAAAAATTGGTCTTTGACCCTTTTCACACTGGGGCATTTTGCAGGCGCTATAGCATTAAAAATAGCACCTGCAAACCGCCCTAAAACAACTGCTCCATTCACTCCAGTGTGAAAGCCCGAGGGCTCTCACACTGGAGCAGATCATTGGCAGGGCGTCAGAAAAAGTCCTGCCAGCAGCTTCTTTGGAGTGGTGAAGGAGCGGTGAACTCACCACTCCTCCATCGCTCCTCCACTGCTCCTCCACCGCTCCTCCCCATTGAAATCAATGGAGCAGCGCTGCTATACCGCCGGCAAAACACTGCTACCCCTTTTTGGCCGATAGCGGGGGGTTAAAACAGCCTGCTAGCGACCGAATATCGCCGCTAAACCGACGGTAAATCAGCGCTAAAAATAGCGCCGCTTTACCGCTGATGCCCTAGGAGGCACAGTGTGAAAGGGCTCTTTGGGTGTCAGTGGCGCTTCCCACCATAACCCTATAGAGGTACTCTTGATGAAAGCAAGAATTGGCCTTGCTCTAAAAAAATTGCAATGATATGCACCCTTCAAATAGGTGCAGAAAAATTGGTCTTTGGGTGTTGGTGGTGCCTTCTCACCGTAACCCTATAGAGGTGCTCTGGATGAAGGCAAAGAAAATTGCAATGATATGCACCTGTCAAACAGGTGCTGAAAAATTGGTCTTTGGGTGTTAATTGTGCCCATGAAACTAATACCAAAAACATTCTTCCAGATGAAATGATTGAACACCCTCAAAGCTAGGCAGCCTTGAAATCCTGCAGAGATTCCAAAGTTTTAAAAATGGCCATTTTTTCAGGAGCAGTGATGTTAATAATGCTTAAAGTGAAACAAAAAAAATGAAATATTCCTTTAAACATCGTGCCTGGGAGGTGCCTGTAAAGTGGCGCAGTTTTCCCGTGTTAAAACAGGACCACAGCAAACTGGCATTTCTAAAGGAGAAAAAGTCATTCAAAACTGATCGTGGCTGTAATGAATTGTCGGGTCTCGACAATATAGATAAAACTCATTGAAAAAAACAGGCATGGGTCCAACCCTGTCCATTACCAGGTACATGTTACCCCTACCAATTCACAAAAAAAGTGTCAAAAATAGTAAAAATGACAGAAGACACTTTGGGACCAGTCCTTCATTAAAAAAAAAAAATGTCCTATGATTTAAATCAGTGATTTAAATCTGACGCAACCTGACAAACGGAAAAAGAAAAAAAAAACGCAACAGCCTCGCCTCCCACACTGCATGCTTTTCACTTTGACACATGTTCCCCGCCTTACTCTGACATCACGTGACATCAGGAGGGCTGGGTCACCCGTTTACGTCACTGTTTGGCCCCACCCTTAGATATATAACAGCTGTCATTGAGAAGAAACGGGAGCCCCCCTTGGAGGCAAAGCTGTTGCAGTTTTTTTTGGTTCGTCGGGCGGCGTGAGATGGATTTACATAGCGGGACATTTTTTTTTAAATGTTTTTTTAATAAAGGACTTGTCCCAAAGTGTCACCTGTTTTTAATATTTTTGACACTTTTTTGTGAATTGGTAGGGGTACAATATACCTGTTACCAATCACATGGGGGGCGGGATCTGGGTGATCCCTTGCTAAAGGGGCTTCCAGATTCCGATAAGCCCTCTGCCTGTAGACCCCAAAAACCACCGGGCAAGGGATGTGGGGGTGAGGCCCTTGTCCCCATCAACATGGGCACAAGGTGCTTTGAAGGCAACTCCAATGCACCCCCCCATGTTGAGGGCATGTGGCCTGGTACAGTTCAGGAGGGGGGCACTCCCTGTCCCCCCCCCCTCTTTTCCTGCAGCCTGCCAGGTTGTGTGCTCAGATAAGGGTCTGGCATGGCTTTTGGGGGGACCCCTATACCATTTTTAAAAAAAAATTGGCACAGGGTTCCTCTTAAAATCCATACCAGACCTGAAGGGTCTGGTTTGGATTTTGGGGGGACCCCTACGCCATTTAAAAAAAAATGGTGCAGGGTTCCTCTGTCCATACCAGACCTGAAGGACCCCCATTCAATTCATTTTTTTAATTTTTGTTTCCCCTTAATATTCATACCAGACCCAAAGTGCCGGGTATTGGACTGGGGGGACCCATGCTGTTTTTTTCAATGAGTTTTATCTATATTGAAGGGATCTGACAATTCATTACAGCCGCAATCAGTTTTAAATTACTTTTTTTCCTTTAGAAATTACATTTTACTGTTCTAAACACGGGAAAACTGTGCCACTTTACAGGCATACTATAGACCTCCCCCAAGCACGATGTTTAAAGAAATATTTAATGTTTATTGTTTCACTTTAAGCATTATTAGTGTCCAATCATGACTCTGACAGTGCTCTGTGCTTTGATTGGGAGAATCTTTCACTGCTTCAGCCAATCAGGGCTTGCAATGCACTATTCAGCACCGCAATGCATTGTGACCAGTTTGGGGGGGGGGGCAAATGGTCGAATGACCCATTTGTTTGGATGTTTGCCAACGAAAGTTTGGTCTGAACTTATGCTTGGGTTAGTAGGTTAGGGAAGTCGTTTCTATTTGTTAGAAATTTTTTACAATTCAGCATCAGAAACAGAGGGTGAGTGTATCAAAATACATTTGTATTACTTCCACTGTCCTTACCCTCAGCATCTTCCACTAACACTAGAGATCATACTAAATTACTAAAAAAGGAGATTGCCAAGCTCTGGCTACATATTTTCTCCTACATGGTAGCAGAATTGACCATTTTTGATTGTTTTATAACATCAGCATACAGGTAGTTCCGGTTAGAACTGAAAATAAAACTTTTTTTTTTTTTTTTATAAAGAAAGGGTTCTAACCCCTGTCAGGTTGTTTTGTGTCCCCATGTGAGGATTTCCTTTCACTCCCTGTCACATTGCTGCCCTTAGATGAAAATAAGTGAGAGAAAAGTAAGTGAGCATGTGAGTGAAGATATTTTAGTTTAGTGAACGATTGAAACAATAGGCAAGAGTGGGAGCTGGGGACTTTTTATTCTGAACCTGAGATTATCCATTATGCCTTGTACACACGGTCCGACATTCTGACCACAAAATCTACGTAGAGGCCAGTAGAAAATATCTTTTGTCTCCAAATTTTTTCTGAGCATGCGTGGCACTTTGTGCGCCGGAATTCTCGACACACGATCGGAAAAAGTCTGATCGGATTTTGTTGTCGGAAAATTTTAGATCCAGCTCTCAAACTTTTTCCGTTGGAAATTTCGACGGAAAAAGTCTGATAGAGCCCACACATGATCGGATTTTCTGACAACATAATCCAAATTGACTTTTTCTGTCGGAAATTCCTACCAGGTGTACAAGGCATTAGGATTTCAATCTCTCCTGCATAAGCATTTGTGGGGGTCAGCTTCAAATGTATTGCTAGAAGAAAGGTAGCCTAAATTCCCAAGTTTGTGTAATGTCTTCCTGTCCCTGTTTATTATCACTGTTGCAAGGGGTCTGCTTCAGCACAATCTACCGTATATACTCGAGTATAAGCCGAGTTTTTCAGCACATTTTTTTGTGCTGAAAGTGCCCCCCTCGGCTTATACTCAAGTCAAGCACTTTTCTGCAGCAAAAAAAAAATTTCCGACCCGACTTTGGGGCCCCGTATCTCGGGGCCACTTGGGTCTAGGAGTCCCAAATTTGGTGTGCCAACCCAGTGGACCTAGCACTATAACATGTCCAAGATGGGGTTCCTAGCACTAAGTGGCCCCGAGATACAGGGCCCCAAAGTCGGTTCAGAAAATGTCATTCTCTGCTGCAGAAAAGTTCTTGAGATTTTCTGACCCGAATTTGGGGCCCCATATCTCGGGGACACTTGGTGCTAGGAACCCCAAATGTTGTATTCCAACCCAGTGGAATTAGCACTACAACATATCTAAAGATGGGGTTCCTAGCACTAAGTGACCTTGAGATACAGGGCCCCAAATCGGTCAACTGTGTCCATCTGCATGGGCACAGTGAGGCTGCAAATGGGCATCGTTGACCCTCTTTTCCACTTACAGTAGCTGCGCATTTCTCACCCTAGGCTTATACTCGAGTCAATAAGTTTTCCCAGTTGTTTGTGGTAAAATTAGGTGCCTCGGCTTATATTCGGGTCGGCCTATACTCGAGTATATACGGTAATACAAAAAAAAACATTAGCCTTCTGTCTAGCTGTGAGATAGTTTGGGTCTGCCTGGATGTGCAAGTTGTTCCAGAACAGCCTGCATGCTGTCCATCTCTCCCTAAAACACCATATCACTAACAACAAAGATAGGGGCAGGGACGTCAAACAAAACACCACATCCCAAATATATAAAAAAAAACGAAGAAAGGACTTGGGGTTCACCAACCCCCGGGACTTTAGAGGTGTCAAAACAAAAAAAAAAAAATAATTAGCATGTGTATTAAATAATATCCATAAAAATATTTTTATTAATATACAAATTCATTTGAGAACATTAAAATACATTTCCATAAGACATGGAGAGATAACACAATAGTGAATTTTTATATGTTGAAACAATTTAGCTGACAATTTTTCGTATACGACTCAACACCTTTCGCTCTTCTGAGCTTCATCAGGAGTTTTGGGGTACAAAATACGATACACTGAAAATAGATAAAACACTATAAAGACTTCATAACAAGAATAGAATGTATACGATACATAATCTTATACATATATATAAATATATATATGCATATGTAGAAATACGGTCAAGAAAAATAATATATCAAAAATCATAGTTACATAAAGTGTTGGCTGAAAATATAAATATATATATGTCCATAGGATGTCTTACCAGTATCTTTAGAAAATCACCTGGACGTATCCAGGAATAACAAATGTTAATTAGGATCAACCGGTATTGAATTTACAAGAGAACGTCTATATGTGTGAAGCAGTGGAAGTTCATTTTATCAACCAAACCCACGTATACTACTCAGGACAGCAGGAGGATGCAAAGCACTTGGCTCAACACTAGGGATGAGAAAAATACTGAATTAATGGATGAGTATAATGTTTCAAAAGTGAAATCAATCACATAATGAAAAGCAACAAATTGCTAAAAGATGGTTAACAATAGTTGAATCCAACAATAGATTTACTTATAGAGAGAGATTCTCACCTAGAACCCCTGAAGGGGGATAGCTTTGTCTTTAAGTTGGTATGTATACACTGAATAAAGGCTCATGGTACAGCCCAGTAGCCACCAGTCTGGATAGGGATAAATAATATCCTCATTTAGCATTTTGGTGTCAATTAAATTGAGAGATAGATGCATAAAAGCATACAGTGTAGAGAAAGTGACCCAAACGGGCCATTATGAAAAAAATACCTGAAGCAAGTCCGGCAGCAAGGATAAACCAAGAGCGGAGCGGTAAATTCCTCCACAGATGCTTGCCGGCATCAGAGTAATGGCAGCTGCGGCCGCACTCTTATGCACCTCCCGACCTGGTGGCGTCTGACGTCACCGCCAGATCACAGACATCCAATAAGGTAAGCCCCATAGAGCGGGCATAGTGGGTGGTGCTCATTCGTGGCACCAAAATGTGCCGCGATAGCCAGGGTGCATGCACGAGTAAAACTAAACAGGAAACAGTATGCTGATCAACAGGCCCTGAAACCGCAGTGGCCATCTTAACTGTGGGCTGCAAAATTCAACAGCCAAACAAAGAAAAAACAAAAATACTCTGCACTAGTGAATTAGTTATAAATAAAAATTGGGAAAAGGGCACCATACAAGCCTGCAATCAACTGGGACATAATAACCTCTAGGGCTCCCAGAAAACCAACGGAGGATTAACCATACAGTTGCTGGGTGCCCGGGGTGTCCGTGCTGGCCATGATAGATAAAACTAGGGCAGGGAAGAAGAATGAAAAAGAATAAAATGAAAAAAAAACGCTGCTAAATAGGCGTTCTAATGTAGAAACATTTGATAATAAATCTACACATATATCAAATTATAACAAATTTTAAACTGGTAATATACATCTGATGGACGATAGAGAATAAGTAGTCACATAAACACATAAGATTATTAAATAGAGAAGAAAAAAAAGAAAAAAATAAAGCTAAATGCATCATTTAGGCTGGGATATTGTAATGCTGTCAACTCATGTATCCACCTCGCCTCACGTAACAGCAATCTATCATAATCGTCCCATCTGGGGCCAGGTGCAATATGTTCCAAGGCATAGAAGTGCATTTTACTGCTGTCAAAATTGTGATGCATACCAATATGGTACAGCCCAGTGCGCAATGCGTTTTTTGTGAATTAGTGATACATGATCACAAATTCTACAATAAAAGGTCCTCTTGGTTTTTCCAATATAGTATGCATCACATTCACATTGCATGATGTAAACCATACCAATGGTTTGACAGGTAACTGAAAACTTAGGTTTGAAAGTCCGGCCAGTTGGAAGAACGATTGAACGAGCAGCCCAAATGAATTTGCAAAAATTGCACCTATGACAGGGTCTGGTACCCCTCTTAGAATCACTAAGGGAATCAACCCTAGGGTCATAGTAGCTGCAAACTGGACTGTCCTTTAAAGATCGCAAACGCCTAAATGTAATCTCTGGGTGAGGTTTTAAATGTTTAGATATTGTTTCATCACTCATAAGGAGGTACCAATATTTATTTAAAATATTTCTAACCTGTTGGTGTTGCCCTGAAAAAGTGGTAATCAGGTGTACCCCTGATGTTGGTTTAAGTATTTTGGGGTCATGAAAGAGAGAGATCCTATTCTGCGTTTTGGCCTTGGCATGGGCTTATTTCAGCCACTTGTAGCTATATCCCCTTTGCCGCAGGCGTGCCTGCAATAACCTTGCCTGAGTTTCAAAGTCAGACTCGGAAATGCAATTGCGCCTGACACGCAGATATTGCCCATAGGGGACACTAGCGACCAGAGGTGCAGGATGGGAGGTGGCTGCATGTAACAAAGAGTTACCGGCAGAGGGCTTGCGGTATAGGGTTGTGCCCACAGTACCATCTCCACCAGTGGCGGCTGGTGGTCAAAATTTTAGGGGGGCGCAAAACAGACCTGGCCCCCTCACTCGCACCCCCTCACTCGCACCACTCCCCAAGAGGCAGGCTCTTGCACTACATACTAGATGGCAGATCTATAGGAGATTGCACAGACTGTATTGTGTATGGTCTGGTGAAAAAGGGGATTGGACAGAGTATGGTCAGCTTTAGGAGAATACCAATAAATAAACTGCTTTCATATAAAAAAGAGGAGGAATAGCCAGGATATACATAACCAGCAGGAAGGGGTGTGCAGGGATGGATGGACAGGTAGGTGAGTAGGTGGGTGGATGGATGGATAGGTGGATGGATGGGATGGGTGGATGTATGGATGGATGGATGGGGTGGGACGGGTGGATGGACGGATGGGGTGGGTGGATGCGGTGGATGGATGGGGTAGGTGGATGGATGTGGTGGATGGATGGATGGATGGGGTGGGTGGATGGATGGATGGGGTGAGTGGATGGATGGATGGGGTGAGTGGATGGATGGGGTGGGTGGATGGATGGGGTGAGTGGATGGATGGATGGGATGGATAGGGTGGGTGGATGGATGGGGTGGGTGGATGTAGTGGATGGATGGGGTGGGTGGATGCAGTGGATGGATGGGGTGAGTGGATGGGTGGATGGATGGATGGGGTGGGTGGATGCGGTGGATGGGGTGAGTGGATGGGTGGATGGATAAATGGGGTAGGTGGATGCGGTGGATGGGGTGGATGGATGGGGTGGGTGGATGCGGTGGATGGGGTGGGGGGGTGGGTCGATGCGGTGGATGGATGGGGTGGATGGGTGGATGCGGTGGATGGATGGGGTGGGTGGATGCGGTGGATGGATGGGGTGGGTGGATGCGGTGGGTGGATGCGGTGGATGGGGTCGGTGGATGGATGGGGTGGGTGGATGCGGTGGATGGGGTCGGTGGATGGATGGATGGGGTGGGTGGATGCGGTGGATGGGGTGGGTGGATGGGGTGGGTGGATGGATGGATGGGGTGGATGGATGGGGTGGGTGGATGCAGTGGATGGATGGGATGGGTGGATGTGGTGGATAGATGGATGGGGTGGATGGATGAATGGGGTGGGTGGATGCAGTGGATGGGGTGGATGGATGAGGGGGATGGATGGGGTGGATGGATGGGGTGGATGGATGGGGTGGATGGATGGATGGGGTGGGTGGATGCGGTGGATGGGTGGATGGATGGATGCGGTGGATGGATGGATGGGGTGGGTGGATGCAGTGGATGGGTGGATGGATGGATGGATGCGGTGGATGGATGGATGGGGTGGGTGGATGCAGTGGATGGATGGGTGGATGGATGCGGTGGATGGATGGATGGGGTGGGTGGATGCAGTGGATGGATGGATGGATGGGGTGGATGGATGGATGTGGTGGATGGATGGATGGGGTAGGTGGATGCGGTGGATGGATGGGGTGGGTGGATGCGGTGGATGGATGGATGGGGTGGGTGGATGCAGTGGATAGATGGATGGGGTGGATGGATGGATGGGGTGGGTGGATTCAGTGGATGGATGGATGGATGGGGTGGGTGGATGCGGTGGATGGATGGGGTGGGTGGATGCGGTGGATGAATAGATGGATGCAGTGGATGGGGTGGGTGGATGCGGTGGATGGATGGTATAGATGGATGGATGGATGCGGTGGATGGTATGGATGGATGCGGTGGATGGATGGATGGGGTGGGTGGATGCGGTGGATGGATGGGGTGGGTGGATGCGGTGGATGGGGTGGGTGGATGGATGGGGTAGGTGGATGGATGGATGAGGTAGATGAATGCGGTGGATGGGTGGCATGGATGGATGGATTGGATGGATGCAGCGAGGAAGGAGATATTTAATGATCAGGGGCTGTCTCCGGAATGTGCCTCTCAAGTCTCAACCCTTCAGTGCACTCCCCTCCTCCCCCCAATAGCCACTACACAGGCAGCTGCTGCAGGTCTGAGAGCACAACACAAGACATTTCTTAATCTTACCTGCTAGCAGCAGCCAGTGATATGTCCCGATCACCGGCCAACCGGAAGTGATTGGCTGGTCCGATAAAAGCACCTCCCTACGTCCTATGGACCAGCCAATCACTAACCACCATCAGGACACATAATGTTGGAGAATGCCCCAATGAGCGTCTTGTGGCACTCTGCATAGCGCCACAAGGCATCAACAAAAAACACTGCAAATGATGAGATTGCATTGGCATGACGCTTCCATAGTGCACTGCAACCGGCGCCCACCCCGAACACAGTGAACTTAAAGGAAATTTTTTTTTTTTAAAAGGACATTTTTTTTAGTTAAATTTTTTTTTTGGGACTGGCTTTGGGGGGGGGGGGGGGGGCGGCACCCATGCACCCCCTATGAACAGGCCGCCACTGATCTCCACTAACCATGATCTCAACATCAAGAAAAGTGAGTTTATGCTGATTGAACTCATGGGTAAATTTTGGATTATATTGATTAACCTTCAGTTTGTCAAAGAACAAGAGGAGAGTCTCCTTTGTGCCGAGCCAAATAAAGAAGATATCATCAATAAATCTACACCATAAAGGGATCAACTCAAATGATGACTGCATATCTTCATTGAAAAAAAGGTCCCAGGTACAGGTTGGTGTAAGAGGGGGCACATTTGGTCCCCATAGCCACCCCCTGTACCTGGAGGTAGTGGAAATCACCAAAAAGAAAAATGTTATTGGACAAAATAAATTTGAGTAATTCCAAAATGAACTGGTTATATTCCTTAGACACTTCCTGATTTTGTTTAATGAAGCCACCAATAACCTCCACCCCAATTCGTGGGGGATGGAGTTATATAGGGCCTCAACATCCAAGGAGACAAGCCAAGAGCCCTCTGGAATTACAATTCCATCAAGCACCCGCAGCAAGTCTCTTGTATCCTGTAGGTACGACACAAGGCTCTCAACATGAGGCCTTAGAAAGTCATCGACCAATTGGCTGGCCCTCTCAGTTAACGACCCATTGCCAGAGACGATGGGTCGGCCAGGGGGTTTAGATGGATGTTTGTGTATTTTTGGGCGAGCATAAATGGTAGATGTCCTAGGGGCAGAAGTGTTAAGGAATTCCCAAGTTGATTTAGGGATCAAATCTGAATAATAGGCTGATGCAATTAGTTGTTGATAACGAGTGATAGTTATGGCCAAATGACTTGAAGATACTGTTCATAATCATGGTCTCGTCTCCATAATCACCAAGTTTCACCCCCCTTGGCGGAGGGCTTGATGACTATGTTTTTGTTTTGTTAGAACGCCTATTTAGCAGTGTTTTTTTTTTCATTTTATTCTTTTTCATTCTTCTTCCATGCCCTAGTTTTATTTATCGTGGCAAGCACGGACACCCCGGGCACCCAGCGACTATATGGTTAATCCTCTGTTGGTTTGCTGGGAGCCCTAGAGGTTATTATGTCCCAGCTTTTAATTCACTAGTGCAGAGTATTTTTGTTTTTTCTTTGTTTGGCTCTTGAATTTTGCAGCCCACAGTTAAGATGGCCACTGCGGTTTCAGGGCCTGTTGATCGGCATACTGTTTCCTGTTTAGTTTTACTCGTGCATGCCCCGTGGATATCGCAGCGCATTTTGGCACCACGAATGAGCACCGCCCACTATGCCCGCTCTAGGGGGCTTACCTTATTGGATGTCTGCGACCCAGGGGTGACGTCAGACGCCGCCGGGTCAGGAGGTGCATAAGAGTGCGGCCTTTATTCAGAGTATACATACCAACTTAAAGACAAAGCTATCCCCCTTCAGGGGTTCTAGGTGAGAATCTCTCTCTATAAGTATTTCTATTGTTGGATTCAACTATTGTTAACCATCTTTTAGCAATTTGTTGCTTTTCATTATGTGATTGATTTCACTTTTGAAACATTATACTCATCCATTAATTCAGTATTTTTCTCATCCCTAGTGTTGAGCCAAGTGCTTTGCATCCTCCTGCTGTCCTGAGTAGTTTATGTGGGTTTGGTTGATAAAATGAACTTCCACTGCTTCACACATATAGACGTTCTCTTGTAAATTCAATACCAGTTGATCCTAATTAACATTTGTTATTCCTGGATACGCCCAGGTGATTTTCTAAAGATACTGGTAAGACATCCTATGGACATATATATATTTATATTTTCAGCTAGGGATGAGCTGAACACCCCCGGGTTCGGTTCGCACCAGAACCTTTGAACGGACCGAAAGTTTGCGCGAATTTTCGAACCCTATTCGTTATAATGGACGCGAACGTTCGAAATCAAAATTGCTAATTACAACGGCCAATATGCATGTTAATGTCATAAAACAGGTTTGGGGACCCGGGTCCTGCCCCAGGGGACATATATCAATGCAAAAAGAACTTTTAAAAACTAACGTTTTTTCGGGAGCAGTCATTTTAATGATGCATAAAGTGAAAAAAAAAGTGAAATTTTCCTTTAAATATGGCACCTGGGGGTTGTCTAATGTATGCCTGTGAAGTGACATGTGTTTTCCGTGTTTAGAACTGTCCCTGCACAAAATGACATTTGTAAAGGAAAAAAAGAAGCCATTTAAAACCACTTGCGGCTTTAATGTCATGTCTTGTCCTTGTCCATATGGCTGAAAATCCTTGAGAAAAATGGCATGGCTACCCCATCCCCCCCCCCAGCCCCTTTGGGTCTTGTATGGATATTAGGGGGACCCCGCACCCAAAATAAAACCCTATACCTACAACCCTATATACTATGAACAGCAGTATATAGGTGGTGCAAACAAGACATGGACTGTAGGTTTGTTCTTAAGTAGAATCTCAACAGGTACATTATGAAGTGTAGCTCCATCCCAAAAAAATCTATTTTTAAGCTTTTTGGAGAACATAGGGAGGGGTTATCACCCCTGTAACATTTGCTGTCTTTGCACATCTGTTCAGAACATGTCACCTCACTTTCCGTCCCAATGACAAATGTTTTTGGAAAAGTGGGGTTTTAATTGAAACAAGGATTGGTGATAAAGCATCAGTAGAGAGGAGATACCTTTTTTCCAAATTAAATCTAACAGGATAGAATTTCCCTTCCTAGGGGTAGATTTCCTCTCACTTCCTGTTTTCTCTTTCCGTTTGCAAGTAGGAGTCGTTTGTAAGTTGGATGTTTGAAAGTAGGGGCCTGGCGTATATACTCTGCAGAAATTTGCCCTATTAGATGTTGGTGTAGCCACAAGACTGGTGGGCACAGGAATGGGCCCTGCTGTGAGTTAATAGATCAAGATTTGTACTTGCATGCACCTGTTGAACCGGGCAGAAAAATTGGGCCTTTGGTGGTGTGGTGGTGGACGGTGTTGCCACAAGACTGTAAGCCCTCACAGTTACTCTTGGTGGGTGCAGGAATGGGCCCTGCTGTGAGTTATTAGATCAAGATTTGTAATTGCATGCACCTGTTGAACAGGGCAGACAAATTGGGCCTTTGGTGGTGGTGGTGGACGGTGTTGCCACAAGACTGTAAGCCCTCACAGTTACTCTTGGTTTGTGCAGGAATGGGCCCTGCTGTGAGTTATTAGATCAAGATTTGTAATTGCATGCACCTGTTGAACAGGGCAGAAAAATTGGGCCTTTGGTGGTGGTGGTGGTGGTGGACGGTGTTGCCACAAGACTGTAAGCCCTCATAGTTACTCTTGGTGGGTGCAGGAATGGGCCCTGCTGTGAACTATTAGATCAAGATTTGTAATTACACGCCCCTGTTAAACAGGGGCTGAAAAATTGTGCCTTAGGCATTGGTGCTGGTGCCACAACACTGCAACCCCTCACAGATACTGTACTCTTAGCACAGCAATGAGACCTGTTGCAAAGCATTGCCTAAAAATTGTAATTACACGCCCCAATAGGGGCAGAAAAATTGTGCCTTAGGCACTGGTGCTGGTGCCACAACACTGCAACCCCTCACAGATACTGTACTTGGAGCACAGCAGTGACACCTGTTGCGAAGCATCTTTTTAAAAAATTGTAATTACACGCCCCTGTTATACAGGGGCTGAAAAATTGTGCCTTAAGGCATTGGTGCTGGTGCCACAACACTGCAACCCCTCACAGATACTGTACTCTTAGCACAGCAATGAGACCTGTTGCAAAGCATTGCCTAAAAATTGTAATTACACGCCCCAACAGGGGCTGAAAAATTGTGCCTTAGGCACTGGTGCTGGTGCCACAACACTGCAACCCCTCACAGATACTGTACTTGGAGCACAGCAGTCACACCTGTTGCGAAGCATTTTTTTAAAAAATTGTAAGTACACGCCCCTGTTATACAGGGGCTGAAAAATTGTGCCTTAGGCACTGGTGTGGTGGCATGGATCATTGAGGAGGAGGAAGAGGATAGTCAGTGAACATAACAGGACAGTCACTCAGCATCAGCATAGGCAGTCTTGAAGGGATGTGACATTATAAATTATTCAGTTATATCCGCTTCAGGTGCCTGGTAGCTGGTGGTGATCCAAGACTGATTCATTTTTATGAAGGTCAGTCGATCAACCGAGTCGGTGGACAGGCGCACCCTATGATCGGTGACAAATCCGCCAGCAGCACTGAATGTGCGTTCAGAAAGAACGCTGGATGTAGGACAGGCCAGTAGCTCAATTGCATACTGTGCAAGCTCTGGCCAGTGATCCATCCTCAGGACCCAGTAAGCCAGAGGATTTTCGGTGGGAAAGGTGTCCAAGTCTGACCTTGCCCCAAGGTATTCCTGCACCATGTATATCAGACGCTGGCGATGGTTGCTGGAACCGATCATACCTTGGGGCAGACGTCCACCTTCCCCACCGCTCCTTCTGCTACTGACCGAAGCCTCAGCAACTCGTCGTCCAGGACCAGGAGTTTGTAACCTCCCAGTTTCTGGGAACGCGTTGCACAGACCTTTCTGCAAGGCCTCCCTGAGATGTCTCATCTTCTGCTCCCTCTGCGACGGCAAGATAAGGTCCGCAACCTTACCCTTGTACCGTGGATCAAGGAGAGTGGCCAGCCAGTAATGGTCCCTCTCCTTGATCCGAAGAACACGAGGATCCTTCCGCAGGCTTTGCAGGATCAGGGAGGCCATGCTACGTAGGTTAGCTGAGGCATTCGGTCCGGAGTCTTCTGGGTCACTGAGGATGACATGATCGCCAGCCACCTCCTCCCAGCCACGTACAAGTCCACTGGTTTGTTGGGACTGTACATCATCCCTAAAAGACTGCTGATGCTGAGTGCAAGGCTCCACCTCCATGCTCACACAATCCTCCTCCTCCTCCTCCTCATCCTCTTCCTGTGTGATGGGTGGGACAGAAGGAACACTGTCTGGATAAAGGGGGCCTTGGGAGGCAAGGAAGTCCTCCTCTTCCTGCCTCAAGTGCCCTGTCCATTATCCCACGCAGCGTATGCTCCAACAGGTGGACAAGAGGTACAGTGTCACTGATGCATGCACTGTCACTGCTCACCATCCTCGTGGCCTCCTCAAATGGTGAGAGGACAGTGCATGCATCCCTGATCATGCTCCACTGGCGTGGGGAAAAAAAGCCAAGCTCCCCTGACCCTGTCCTGGTGCCGTAGTCGCAAAGGTACTCATTGATGGCCCTCTGCTGCGTGTGCAGTCGCTGCAGCATGGCCAACGTTGAGTTCCACCTGGTGGGCATGTCACATATTAGGCGGTTCTTGGGCAGGTTCAGCTCCCTTTGCAGCTCGTCAGCCGAGCACTGGCATTATAAGATCGGCGGAAATGCACACAGACTTCCCTGGCCTGCCTCAGGACATCCTGTAAGCCTGGGTACCTGCCCAAGAACCGCTGCACCACCAGGTTGAGGACGTGAGCCATACAGGGCACATGGGTGAGCTGCCCCTGTCACAGGGCGGAGAGGAGGTTGGTGCCATTGTCAGAAACGACCATTCCTGGCTTAAGCTGGCGTGGCGTCAACCACCTCTCGGCCTGCCCCTGCAGAGCTGCCAGAACCTCTGCCCCAGTGTGGCTCCTGTCCCCCAAACACACCAGCGCAAGCACGGCATGGCATCTTTTTACCTGCGTACTCGCGTAGCCCCTTGTACGCCTACGGAGCACCGCTGGTTCCGAGGACAGAGCACTGGAGGAAGAAGAAGAGGAGGGGGTGGAGGAGAGAGGTGTGTCACAACCAGTAGTAGCATTTTGGAGGCGTGGTGGCGGAACAACCTCCAACACTACTGCACCTTGTCCTGCATCCCTCCCAGCTGCCAATAGATTGACCCAGTGGGCTGTGAAAGAAAGATAACGTCCCTGTCCATGCCTGCTGGACCATGAGTCAGCGGTAATATGCACCTTACCGCTGACCGCCCTGTCCAGCGAGGCATGGACATTGCCTTCCACATGCCGGTAGAGAGACGGAATCGCCTTCCGTGAGAAAAAGTGGCGTTTGGGAACCTGCCACTGAGGAACCGCACATTGAACAAACTCACGGAAGGGGCCGAGTCTACCAACTGAAAAGGCAGCAGTTGAAGTGCTAGCAATTTAGCAAAGCTAGCATTCAACCGCTGGGCATTTGGATGGCTGGGAGTATACTTCTTTCGACGGTCCAGCAGCTGGGGCAGGGAAATTTGCCTGCTACAATCGGACGTTGGTGTACTGCAAGTACTTGGTTGTGACACACCTAATTCTACACCTTCAGTCCTCTCAGAGCAGCTTTCAGAGAGGACTGAAGATATAGTGGGGATGGAGATCCCAGCTGATGAGGAGCAAGGAGAGGTCCGCTTTGTTCTTTGGTGTGGGTCTTTTATGTGTGCTTGCCAACAAGCTGCATGGCAGGTCGACATATGTCTGCTCATGCTTGTGGTGCCCAAGCGGCTGATGTTTTGGCCACGCGAGATATGCTTGAGACAAATATTGCAAATAGCAGTGGTGCGATCTGATGCACTCGTCTCAAAAAAGGCCCACACCAAAGAACTTTTGTGATAACGTGCAGAGGCAGCGCCCTGCACAGGCGGAGCTCTGCGGTGTGGCCTCCAGGGGGCATCCTGCCTCGTTGGACATGTGACGCCGCATCCTCCTCCTCCTCCTCCTCCTCCTCTCTCCCTTCAGGCACCCACATGGAGTCAGTGACCTCATTATCCCCTCCCTCTTCACCACTAGAGCAAACCTGGCAGTAAGCTGCAGCTGGTGGAACAGTACTGCCAGATTGTTGTCCTTCAGCATCCCCTCTCTCTGCGCGCACACTACTGCCTTCCTCAAGCTGGGTATCATCATCCGAGCCTTCGAATCGTTGGGCATCCTCCTGGAGCATGTACCCAACACTGTGCTCAAAGAGTTCGGGGGACTCCTCAGGAGGACATGGTGGGTCTAGGGAAGGGGTGGCTGATGATGCCATTGAGTACGTGTTGGCAGCTGCTCTGCCAGTACCCTGAGAGAGCCCAGAGCCTGGGTGAGAGAGGATGAGGAGGATGAGGAGGGCTTGGTCATCCATTCTACCAAGCCTTCGGCATGATGCGGCTCCACATGTCCAGCTGCCGAAAACAAAGACAAGCGTGTCCCATGGCCGCGTGCTGATGACGATGCAAGACCACGTCCACGGCCAGCACTGTTGTCTCTAGAAACAGAGCCTGCCTGCCCTGTGTTCTTGCCTCGGCATGCTCTGCCTCTCCTTGGCGGTCTTCCAGCCATTGTAGTCGGTAGTGTATATAGTATAAAAAACAGAGCTCCTATGTGTGCTCAAAACACACTGTAGGTCCTATGGGTGCTGACACTAACACACTATAGGTACTATGTGTGCTGCTGACAAGAAAATATAGGAGCTCTGTGTGCTGCCACTAACACACTAGAAGTCCTGTGGGTGCTGCTGACACAATAGGTAGTATATGTGTGCTGCTGTCAAGAAAATATAGGAGCTCTGTGTGCTGCCACTAACACACTAGAAGTCCTATGGGTGCTGCTGACACAATAGGTAAAATATGTGTGCTGCTGTCAAGAAAATATAGGAGCTCTGTGTGATGCCACTAACACACTAGAAGTCCTATGGGTGCTGCTGAGAAGAAAATATAGGAGCTCTGTGTGATGCCACTAACACACTAGAAGTCCTATGAGTGCTGCTGAGAAGAAAATATAGGAGCTCTGTTTGCTGCCACTAACACACTAGAAGTCCTATGGGTGCTGCTAAGAAGAAAATATAGGAGCTCTGTGTGATGCCACTAACACACTAGAAGTCCTATGGGTGCTGCTGAGAAGAAAATATAGGAGCTTTGTTTGCTGCCACTAACACACTAGAAGTCCTATGGGTGCTGCTGAGAAGAAAATATAGGAGCTCTGTGTGCAGCCACTAACACACTAGAAGTCCTATGGGTGCTGCTGAGAAGAAAATATAGGAGCTCTGTGTGCTGCCACTAACACACTAGAAGTCCTATGGGTGCTGCTGACACAATAGGTAGTATGTCTGTGCTGCTGTCAAGAAAATATAGGAGCTCTGTGTGCTGCCACTAACACACTAGAAGTCCTATGGGTGCTGCTGACACAATAGGTAAAAATATGTGTGCTGCTGTCAAGAAAATATAGGAGCTCTGTGTGCTGCCACTAACACACTAGAATTCCTATGGGTGCTGCTGAGAAGAAAATATAGGAGCTCTGTGTGATGCCACTAACACACTAGAAGTCCTATGGGTGCTGCTGAGAAGAAAATATAGGAGTTCTGTGTGATGCCACTAACACACTAGAAGTCCTATGGGTGCTGCTGAGAAGAAAATATAGGAGCTTTGTGTGATGCCACTAACACACTAGAAGTCCTATGGGTGCTGCTGAGAAGAAAATATAGGAGCTCTGTGTGATGCCACTAACACACTAGAAGTCCTATGGGTGCTGCTGACACAATAGGTAGTATATGTGTGCTGCTGTCAAGAAAGTATAGGAGCTCTGTGTGCTGCCACTAACACACTAGAAGTCCTATGGGTGCTGCTGCGAAGAAAATATAGCAGCACTGTGTGATGCCACTAACACACTAGAAGTCCTATGGGTGCTGCTGAGAAGAAAATATAGGAGCTCTGTGTGATGCCACTAACACACTAGAAGTCCTATGGTGCTGCTGAGAAGAAAATATAGGAGCTCTGTGTGATGCCACTAACACACTAGAAGTCCTATGGGTGCTGCTGAGAAGAAAATATAGGAGCTTTGTTTGCTGCCACTAACACACTAGAAGTCCTATGGGTGCTGCTGAGAAGAAAATATAGGAGCTCTGTGTGATGCCACTAACACACTAGAAGTCCTATGGGTGCTGCTGAGAAGAAAATATAGGAGCTCTGTGTGATGCCACTAACACACTAGAAGTCCTATGGGTGCTGCTGAGAAGAAAATAGAGGAGCTCTGTGTGATGCCACTAACACACTAGAAGTCCTATGGGTGCTGCTGAGAAGAAAATATAGGAGCTTTGTTTGCTGCCACTAACACACTAGAAGTCCTATGGGTGCTGCTGAGAAGAAAATATAGGAGCTCTGTGTGATGCCACTAACACACTAGAAGTCCTATGGGTGCTGCTGAGAAGAAAATATAGGAGCTCTGTGTGATGCCACTAACACACTAGAAGTTCTATGGGTGCTGCTGAGAAGAAAATATAGGAGCTCTGTTTGCTGCCACTAACACACTAGAAGTCCTATGGGTGCTGCTGAGAAGAAAATATAGGAGCTCTGTTTGCTGCCACTAACACACTAGAAGTCCTATGGGTGCTGTTGGGGTGCAATGCTGTGCTAACAGCACTGCGGTTGGTACTACTGCAATACTGTACTAACAGTAAGCACGCACCAGACTAATCCCCAGCAGCAGCTAATAACACACTAACTGTGCAATCAGCAGCAATGAACGATCAATGACTTAGGTAGCAATGGTTTAGCAAAGAAATAGCCAATGGTTTAGCAAAGAAGAGCAAATCTTTCAGTAGCAATCAAGCAAAGACAGAATCAGCCTGTCTCTCCTAAAGCCGGAAACACATGTGACCGGGGCCGACGGCGTGGCGGCCTTTTAAATGGTGGGGCGTGTACTAAAGCCCCTGAGCTTTAATTGGCTACAGGCGTCCTGCCTGTAGCCAATTATTGCTCTCCGAGTTTCCGGCGCTGTGATTGGCCAAGCATGCGGGGTCACAGTGCATGCTTGGCCAATCATCAGCCAGCAATGCACTGCGCCGGCCGCAATGCATTGCGGGGCCGCTCGCATCACACGAATGTGATGCGAACGGCCCAAATAGTTCTGGGCTCGCCGAGCGAGCGAACGCCCGGTGCTCGATTCGAACGTGGGTTCGAATCGAGCACCGGGCCCATCCCTACTTTCAGCCAACACTTATGTAATTATGATTTTTGATATATTATTTTTCTTGACCGTATTGCTACATATGCATATGTATATTTATATATATGTATAAGATTATGTATTGTATACATTCTATTCTTGTTATAAAGTATTTATAGTGTTTTATCTATTTTCAGTGTATCGTATTTTGTACCCCAAAACTCCTGATGAAGCTCAGTAGAGCGAAACATGTTGAGTGGTATACCAAAAATTGTCAGCTAAATTGTTTCAACATATGAAAATTCACTATTGTGTTATCTCTCCATGTCTCATGGAAATGTATTTTAATGTTCTTAAATGAATTTGTATATTAATAAAAATATTTTTATGGATATTATTTAATACCCATGCTAATTATTATTATTTTTTTGTTTTGACACCTCTAAAGTCCCGGGGGTTGGTGAACCCCAAGTCCTTTCTTTGTTTTTTTTACACCATATTCTGTTCATCTCAGAGAAAGCTTAAATTATGGCTCAGGTGGAGAAAGGGGTATGGCCAATGCTTAACTCCTGCATGCTGCGAGACAAACCTATAGTTATTTTACCACCAACATATCTTATACAATGTTACCATCCAGACAGCAGGCAAATCCCAATCACATATTCTGGACCCAAAGGGGCTGCTTTTCATGTATGAAGGACTGAAACTAGAATGGTTTTCTGCTTACAGAAAATATATGAACCCTGAACACAATAGTAAGCTGTTAATAAAAAGTGTGAAAAGAAAAAGAGTAAAGGGTGCATTTTCTTTTAAAATTTGTATACCCCATAGGACTATATGGCAAACCAGGAAAAACTGACATCTATTGTGCTATGTGCTCCTTGATCATCCAATCATACTGCTGTGCAAAATGTAAACACATTGGGGGTTATTTACTAAAGTAAAATCCATTTTGCACTGCAAGTGCCCTTGAAAGTAAAGTCGCTGTAGATCCGAGGGGGACATGCAAGGAAAATAAAAAAACAGCATTTTAGCTTGCACATGATTGGATGATAAAATCAGCAGAGCTTCCACTCATTTAAGATCTACCCCTTAGATTTAGAGCGACTTCACTTCCAAGTGCACTTGCAGTGCAAAGTGGATTTGCCTTTTGTAAATAGCCCCCATTGCTTCCCTGGAAGCCCAGGTTCTAAATCTAGGGAAGCAATTGTCAACACTGAGAAGTCCCTCCATACTAAAGGAGAGTTGTAATTGTAACAGGCAGGTGCTGGCAGGGGCCAGCATAGAGGCAGGTGGAGATAAAGAGGGTCACGCACCAAAGCAGAGTAGATGGGTGACAGTCGGGATGGATAGAGGGGAAAGAGTCAGTGAGGCCAGTCCTGGGCTGGAACATCTCAATAAGTATGTCCCGTTGAGTGACATTGGTGAAACCAGTCAGGGACCAGCACTGCGGGAGCTGAGTGACTCCCCTAGCTGCCAGGGGAACGACTCCTCCAGTGAGGGAAAGGAAAAATGTATTCTGGTGGTAGGGGACTCAATTCTTAGAAGGACAGAGAGGGCAATCTGTCACAAAGACCTGATGTGCCAAATTGGATGTTGTCTACCGGGCGCTTGGGTTCAATGGGGGGAGGGTCCAGAGGTAGAGATAGTCAACGCGGAACATATTCCAGAGGGTAGTATTGGGGACATTAGTGGTAGGTTGGGTAAAGCACCTAAACCAGAGGTAAGTATAGAGTCCTATTTGCAACCCCAGAGCACCCAATAAGGAGATAGTATGTGACTGGTCTTAACTACATGGCATGTGTTCACCAATGCCAGGAGTCTGGTGGGCAAGATGAGAGAACTAGAGCTACTGTTGTATGAGGAGGATTTTGATTTTGTAAGAATTACAGAGACTTGGTTCGACGGCGCTCATGATTTGATGTCAACCATTCAAGGGTATTCCCTATATCGCAGGGATAGAGAGGGTAAAGTAGGGGGAAGGGAATGCCTATATTTCAAGAATTATGTACAAGTGAATGTGAGAGATGACATCACTAAGGGAGCAAGGAAGGAGGTGGAATTCTTATGGGTAAAGCTTCAAAGGGAGAAAACTAAGGGGAAAGTAATGGGAGTATGCTATAGGCACCCTAACCAGAGGGAGGAGGTGGACCTCCTATCACAATTGGATTAGCCGCAAGAATGGGAAGTGTCATTATAATGGGGGATTTTATTTATCCAGACATAGACTGGGTGGAAGGAACCACACATTTATCTAAGGCTCGCCAGTTTCTAAATGTCTTGCAGGACAATTTCATGGGTCAAATGGAAATGTCCCAACTAGAAACAAAGAGCTACTAGACCTACTGATTACCAACAATACAGACCTGATCACGGATGTGGAAATATGGGGCAATCTAGGAAACAGTGATCCCAGGTCAATTCATTTTATTATAAATCACACAAATAGGAAACATAAGGGGAATACAAAGACACTGAATTTGAAAAGAGCCAACTTCCCTAAACTACAATCCTTGCTCGAAGATAATAATTGGGATACAATCTTAGGAACAAAGAACACAGAGGAAAAATGGTTATGCTTTAAGAGCATATTAAATAATGGCATTAGCCAGTGCATCCCAAAAGGAAATAAATATAAAAGTGCTAATAAAAGTCCTGGGTGGCTTAACTCCAACGTAAAAATGCATATAAAAGCAAAGGAGAAGGCCTTCAAAAAATACAAGGCTGAGGGATTATAACCAGCATTCCAACTTTACAAAGAATACAACAAGAAATGTAAGGGTGCAATCAGGGCGGCTCAGATAGGACATGAAAGGCACATAGCGGAGAAGAGTACAAAAGATCCCAAGAAATTCTTTAAAGCAGTATTCCACCCTAAAGTGGAACTTCCGCTCATCGGAAACCTCCCCCCCTCGGATGTCACATTTGGCACCTTTCAGGGGGGTGCAGATACCTATCTAAGACAGGTATTTGCACCCACTTCTGGGTATAGACTCTCATGGGAGTCTATGCCTCTTCCTGTCCCGCCACGCTGTCTGCTGGGACACACACGGGTCCCAGAGACAACGAGGAGCATTCCTATTGCATGCGCAGTAGGTAACCGAGAAGTGAAGCCGTAAGGCTTAATTTCCTGATTCCCATACCCAAGATGGCGGCGGCAGCATCTGAGGACTGAAGGGACGGTTCGGCCTCGGGTGCCGACATCGTTGGACCCTGTGACAGGTGAGTGTCCTTATTTTAAAAGTCAGCAGCTGCAGTATTTGTAGGTGCTAACTTTAAAAAAAAAATTTTGCCGGACTCCCTCTTTAAGCACATAAATAGTAAGAAAGGGAGGTCAGATCATATTTGTCCCATAAAGAATGATGAAGGGAATCTGGATACTAAGGATGGAGAGATGGTGAAGGTATTGAATTTATTCTTCTTCTCAGTCTTCCCGAGGGGCATAGGAAGCACCCTCATGGCTAACAGAGGGCAAAATTAGAAATAGACTTGGAAAACTTAACATTAACAAGTCACTGGGACCAGATGGCTTGCACCCTAGGGTCCTTAAGGAACTCAGTCAAGTAATTGACAGACCATTGTTCCTAATTTTTTACGAACAGTCTACTGACTGGAATAATACCAACTGATTGGAGAAAAGCCAATGTAGCACCAATATTTAAAAAAGGGCCAAGATACATCCCTGGGAATTACAGACCAGTTAGCCTAACATCAACTGTATGCAAGCTCTTGGAGGGGATGATAAGGGACTATATACAAGATTTCATTAATTACAACATTAAGAATCGTTCTTGTCAAACCAATCTATTAACGTTCTATAAGGAGGTAAGCTGTCATCTAGATAAAGGAAGGCCCGTAGATGTGGTGTATCTGGATTTTGAAAAAAAAAATTGGATACAGTTCCCCATAAACGTTTACTGTACAAAGTTAGACCATACAGTGAGTACAATGATTGGAAATCAAAAAAGGAAGAACTCCGGACAGCCGCACACAGAGAAAATAAAATCCAAAAAGTTTATTTAAAAGCAAAAAACACTGCAATCCATACACGGCAAAAAGGGGGGTACAGAGCTGACGCGTTTCGCACCACAACTAGTGCTTACTCAGCTATGAGTAAGCACTAGTTGTGGTGCGAAACGCGTCAGCTCTGTACCCCCCTTTTTGCCGTGTATGGATTGCAGTGTTTTTTGCTTTTAAATAAACTTTTTGGATTTTATTTTCTCGATGTGCGGCTGTCCGGAGTTCTTCCTTTTTTGATTTCCAATCATTGTGCTATTAGCCAGCACCTGGGGCTCCCACACAGGAGCAGGAGCATTCGCTTGGGAAGGAGAGTCTTGGAGCGGTGGTTGTTTGTTTCTCATCTAAACAGTGAGTACAAACTGTGAAAACTGGCTACAGGGGTGAGTTCAGAGGGTAGTGATAAATGGGGAGTAGCGGGAATGGTCTGGGGTGGCATCCCCCAAGGTTCTATCTGGGACCAATCCTATTTAGTTTATTCATAAAAAGGCCTGGAGGATGAGGTAAAAAGATCAATCTCTGTATTTGCGGACAATACTAAGCTAAGCAGGGCAATAACTTCTCTGCAGGATGTGTAAAACTTTGCAAGAAGATCTGAACAAATTAATGGGGTGGGCAACCACATGGCAAATGAGGTTTAATGCAGAAAAATATAAAATATTGCATTTGTGTGCAAAAATATGAATGCAATTTTCTCACTAAGGGGAGATCCACTGGGGTAATCTAGGATGGAAAATAACCTGGGGGTCCTAGTAGATGACAGGCTCAGCAATGGCATGCAATGCCAAGCTGCTGCAAGCAAAGCAAATAGAATATTGACATGCATTAAAAAGCAGATTAACTCCAGAGATAAAACAATAATTCTCCCACTCTACAAGACACTGGTCCTGCGACACCTGGAGTATGCTGTCCAGTTCTGGGCACTAGTCCCCAGGAAGGATGTGCTGGAACTGGAGAGAGTCCAGAGATGGGCAACAAAACTAATAAAGGGAAAGCGAGCACTGAACTTATTCTCTCTGGAGAGGAGACGCTTGAGAGAGGATTTGATTTCCATGTAGAAATACCGTATTGGTGACCCCAAAATAAGGATAAAGCTTTTCCGTGAAAGGGAATTTTAAATAATCTTTATTTATGGAAGACAGGGTATTACATTGCAATGTATATGAGAAAGAATAAAAAAAGGTAAACATTTGTCATAGGTAATGGTGATACGTAATACTCCAGTCATTCCTGTTTTGTTTTTCACTTGTAGAGGAAACAAGAACATAAATAGTAAACAGTCATAGATTAACTTGGTGTGGCTTAGGTTATAGAGAAAGTATTTATCAGGTGACGGGTTGGCGGGATAGTTTCAACCTGTTCATCGGGCTGGGTAGTCTCAGCCCACAGCCCTTTTCGTTGGGTATAGGACATACCTGTCCTTCTAAGAGGGGTTCATGCGTGTAGTACGCTTGGTTGGCTTTGTATGTATATGGCACTTCTCATGGGACCGGCTGGTGGCCCAGGCGAGCACGCATGGGGGGAGGGGGGCAGATTTGCGCCACTAGCTAACCTCTCCCCAGGCCGCTCTGGTCTTGTACTGGCTCCTTGGCATGGGAGGAATGTGTAGCAGGAAGTGAATCGGGGAGAGAGGTATATCTATTCCTATAATGTCTTCCCAGTAAGGTGTGATCGCAATCCCACCAAATATGCAGAAGAGTGCCCTTGTGACCACAGCCCAGCCAACATTGGTCTGACGTGGATGGGTATATCTTTGCTAAGTCTGCCGGTACACAGTACCAATGCATCAGTAGTGTGTAGTTCATTTCCTGCATATTGGAGTCAATTGGGCTGGATCGGGTAAGTTGGTAGAGGCAGGATATTTGGGTGGGGGTGAAAATAATCTCTAAGTCCCGTTCCCAGGCCATGATGTAAGCGGGCTTCACTGTGGGGGGTGCAGAGTTAAGCAGTTGGTTGAGTTCAGAGACCATATGTGGGATTGGTTCTTCTACTATAAAGAGATGTTCGAAAGGTGTGAGGGAGGAGATGTCTCGTATGGAGTCTCCTTGCATTTTAAAAAAATGGTGGAGTTGCCTATACCACCAGAAGTCCATAGGGAAACTCCACCTCCGGTCTCGTAGGGTTTCAAGGGGCATTAGTATACCATTCTGCATTAATTCACCACAACTGGCGCTACCATCGTCTTCCCAGGGGCCAAAGAAAGCAACCTGTTCACCCGGAAGGAACCATAAGTAACCTCCCAGTGGGGCCAGTGGGGCCAGTGGGGACACAGGGGACGCCAGTGTCAAGTTGGCATTGAGTCGGTCCCAGGTTCTCAGGGCCTGGGTCGTCAGTGGAGAGGTGGAGGTGGACAGCCCCCTGTGTTCCCATGCTAGCCATGGTGCATAGGCCAAGTTTCTCCCTGCCATGTATTTTTCTAGGTAGACCCATAATTTGGATTGAGTATGGAAGCGCCAGTTAAGTATTTTCTTGGGGACTATAGCCCTGTATTATATTTGAGCGTCAGGGAGGCCCAGGCCTCCTGCGTCTCTATGGCGACTCAACAATCTAATTGCAATTCTCGGTCTCTTGTTGTTCCAAACAAAAGTTGATATCAGACTGGACAGTTGGGCAAAAAAGGTCTTAGGTAGGGCCACAGGTATCATCTGCATATAGAACAGCACGCATGGGAGAATGTTCATTTTGATGATATTGAATCTGCCTATCCAAGTGAAAGCTGTCTTAGTCCATAGGGCCAAATCTTTGTTCACAGTTTTTAGTAGGGAGGGAAAGTTAGTGGAGTATAGGGTGCCAAACCTGTCTGTCAGCCGTATACCTAAGTATTTTATGGACGATTTAGCCCAGGTAAATGGAAAGGCAGTACGTAACCTGTCAGTCAGGGAAGATGTCAACTGGATAGGTAATATCTCTGTTTTCGTATAATTGATTTTGAAGTTAGAGAGTGTCTCGAAGGCAAGGAGATTAGGGGTTCCGTGAGGTGGAAAAGTACATCGTCGGCATAAGCCGAGAGCTTATGCTCTGTATGTCCCACCGTGAGTCCTTTAATATCCAAGTTCACCCTGACAGTGCATAGAAATGGTTCCAGCACCAGGGCAAACAAAAGTGGCGAGAGGGGGGCACCCCTGTCTTGTGCCATTTCTGATCAAGAATCTCGAGCAAAGGAAGCCATTGACTTTGAGCATTCGGGTCCGAATACAGAGCCATTATCCAGGTAAGCATGTGTGTGCGTAGGCCCAATGCTTCCAGCACAGCATGCAGGTATGTCCAGTCCACCCGATCAAAAGCTTTCTCTGCGTCGGTGGACAGGATCAGGTAGGGGGACTCGGGGGAATTGCACACTCAGTGAATAAGGTGGATTGCTCTGATAGAGTTATCTCTAGCCTCTCTGCCTGTTATAAACCCTGTTTGGTCTGGGTGGACAATTAGTGGGATCAGGTGCTTCAGTCTGGTCGCAAGAATCTTGGCCAGTATTTTTATATCCACATTAAGAAGGGATATGGGTCTGTAGCTTTGGGGCATAGTAGGGTCTTTCCCTTCCTTGGGGATTACAGAGATATGGGCCAATAGGGCTTCCCTAGGGATCGCAGTGCCATCTGTTATGGAGTTAAAGTAGTTTCACATCGACTCGGAAAGTAAGGGTAGAAAGAGTTTATAGTAGGCCTTGGTTAACCCATCAGGGCCAAGGCTCTTCCCGTTAGGCAGGGAGTTCACTGTAGATATTTTAGTTTGGTGGGGGTGATAGGGGCCTCCAGCATGGAGCACTGTTCGTCTGTCAGTGGGGGCAGGCCAGATGCAGTCAGATAAGTTTGAATGTCTTTCAGTCTCGAAGCCTGGTTCTCTGGGGCTTGTGTGGAGTTCAAGTTATAAAGGGTGTTATAATAGTCCCGGAACCCAGCGGCTATTTGGGAGGACCTGACCGTGTAGTCATCTGAGGAGAGGCGTAGCTTGTGCACATGCATGAGTGCCTGTTTCTTCCTAAGAGCTCTAGCCAACATAAGGCCGCATTTGTTGCCATGTTCATAATATCTGTGTGACAGGTATCGCAGTTGCTTGCATGCCTGCCTGTCCAGCAATCGAGAGAATAAATCTCTCAATTCCGTCAGTTTCCTTAGAGCCTCAGAGTCACTGTCCTGTTTGTGTTTAAGTTCTGCCTGCTGGAGTGCCTGGAGTACCCTATCAAAATCTTCTTGCCAGGCTTTCTTAAGTCTGGATCCTTGAGAAATCAGTTTGCCTATCACCACTGCCTTGTGGCCCTCCAAAACAATCCCCTTGCTCATCCCTTCCGTGTGATTTTCCTTGTAGTAGTGGGACAGAACCCCTGTGACCCCGGAGACCATGTGAAAGGGAATTTAGTAAGGCACACGGCCATTCACTAAAATAAGAAGAAAAGCGTTTCAGCCTTAAACTGCGTAGAGGGTTCTTTAATGTAAGAACAGTTAGGATGTGGAATTCTCTTCCACAGGCAGTGGTTTCAGCAGGGATCATCGATAATTTAAAAAAACTGTTAGATAGGCACCTGAACGACAACAACATACAGGGATATACAATGTAATAATGACATAAAATCACACACATAGGTTGGGCTTGATGGACTTAAGTCTTTTTTCAACCTTACCTACTATGTAACTACTGTAAGTAACTATCTACACAGATCCATTTTTAACAACAAAACAATTGTTCCTCCAGAGCCAGTATTCCTGCAGCGATGCTACAATCTAAACAACCTCAGGTTTAGCTAACTCCTAAAATGTACAAAAGTGTGTATGCGTATATCGCTCACCCCCAAATGGACTGCTTAGATTTTACCCAGGTCTCCCACAGTATTACAGAGGCTGCCAGTCACACAAGCATACCACATACCACGCACATTAAAAATTCTGTATCAGTCTAGGGGAATTTTTTTTAGTATTCATTGCTAAAGAACTTTAACTTGAGTTTAGGGTCACAGTATTCTCCAAAGTGATCTGCCACCCAGCATCCACAGGTATATCCTCAGTGAGGGAAATAACAAGATCCTCCCCCAGACCAGGACTTCAGTGTAGTAACCCGTAGACTATATAATGTAAAACATAATGTATAGAGTGCAGGGGTCAGGAGTAACTAGACTACAAAACAGCATATAGAATGCAGCAATCATGATGAAGCCTCTGTTCACATCAAAGTCCCCTCCTTACATCACAGTCGGCATTTCCCTATAGGTCATGGTTTCCAGAGTGTTGCCCCTTACATCAGAGTGCCCCCTTACATAACATTACATCTGCGTTTAATCAGATTCTCCCCAGCATTCCCTCCTTACATCCCCAGCATTTCCTCTTACATAAGAGTCCACAGAATTTCTCTTTACATTTAATTCCCCCTCTTAAATCAGGATTCACAGAGCCCTCCTTAAATCAGGGTTTGCAGAGCCCCCTTTGCATCAGAGTCTCCAGAGTTCCCCTTTACACTGTAAGGGGGGACTCTGCAGACTCTGATGTAAGTGGGAACTCTGCAGACTCTGATTTAAGGGGAGTTCTGGGAACCCCTATTTAAGGGGGAATTCTGGGGACTTTGATGTAAGGGGGAATGATGTGGACTAACTTTACATGATGGTGTAAAAGTGAACCCTGTGGTAACCAGAGCTCCCCTTGCATTAGAGTTTCCAGGGTCCCCCTTACACATTCATTCATCAGTCCCCCACAGTCTAGGGTACTACAAGTCCCAACAGAGCAGGTTACTATACCTCAGTCCCCACAAAGGGCACTGTAAGTCCCAGTATAGCGGGCTGCCATTCCTCACTGAGGAATGGAAGCCTGCTATCCTAAGACTTGTAGTACCCTATGTAGGGGACTGAGGAATGAAAGCCTGCTATGCTGGGATTGTAGTGCCCTCTGTAGGGGTCTGAGGAATGACAGTTTGCTATGATGGGACTTGTAGTGCCCTCTGTAGGAGACTGAGGAATGACAGTCTAAATTCACCAAATTAAATTCACCGAGCAACCTAACTAGAAGAGGGCACTATATCTAATAATTATTTTAACTTTTTGTAGATTAGAAATAAATAATTAGAACGAGTATTGTATCAACTTATCAGGTTTTCTTTTTTTGTTAATAAATTTTATTATTCATATGTCAACTTTACAAACATTGTGAACTGTAGCATGTACAGGAGATAAGGCAGGTATCAAACAAACAATTCAATGTAACATGTTACCTAGAGATAAACAGTAGTAGGAGTAAGGAACATATCAATAACATATATGGTTATACATGGGAAGTCATCATAAGTCATAGACACTTCATAACTGTGAGGATCAACGAGAGTGTAAGAGGGGTACAAGACTTATGTGAGTAGGGGAGGGTGGCAGTGTATAATCTGCAGAGAGTTATTAGACCTCCCATGGGTGATTAATCCCATCTTTGTTTGTCACCAGTTAGCTGTTTGTACCTGTTCACCCCAGTAGGGATCTCACTGTGAACAGGTAGGTTATTAACATGGGTGTAGTAGCAACCGTAGGAAGAAACAGGGTGGGTTCTCAATAGCCATAACTTTGTATTCAATATTGGTATTTGAAAAGTGTATTCAATCCAAACTAGTAGAGTGGGCGAAGGGGACGGGCGCCGTTTGGGGCACTCAACCTAGTGATCAGATATGTTAGGTGTGTAACACTCTAGATAAGTATCATTCGGGCAAATCCGTTGGTTGGAGGGAAGAATGTGGAGTGGGAGAGGTGAAGGTAGAAGGAGGTGTCAGGGTGTGATTTGATTGTCGGAAATGTATCCAACAAGCCCATGTTTGCGTGTGTGTAGAAGCGTCGTCCCTGGTCTGGTGAATTAAATTCTCCATTTCCTCAATTTTATCTACTCTGCGCGTCCATTCCTCAATTGAGGGGGGAGTAGGACTTTTCCAGTGTACAGGTAAACATTGGTTAGCTGCGTTAATCAAGTGTATTGTGAGGGATTTTTTGTATGAGCGTTTGATGTTTGGAGAATGATGAAGTAAAAATTGGGCAGGGGAGAGCTGAATGTGGGAGGTGGTGATTTGAGTTATGAGAGAGTGTATTTCAGTCCAAAATGGTTGGATCAGTGGGCATTCCCACCATATGTGAATCAGGGAGCCTATGGCCGTATTACATCTCCAACAGGTGGGGGGGAGTTCTGGTGCAAATTTATGTATTTTATCCGGAGTTTTGTACCATTTGGAGAACAGTTTGTATCTGTTCTCCTGCACCGACACGTTTAAAGACCCTTTGTGAATATGCGTGAAAATGCCTTCCCACTCTTTAGTTGTTAAATCCAGGTGGAGTTCAGATTCCCATTGTCTCACCAAGCTGTCTGATTTGATGTCATGTGTGGAGAATAGCATGGTGTATATTTGGGAAATTACATGTGTTTGTGGTTCAAGTTGGGAACAAAGAGATTCAAACTGTGTGTAATCTGAATGCCAGGGAATCATTGGTTTAACGGTTCCAAAGAAGTGACGAAGTTGAAGAAATGTAAAAAAGGAGATACGGTAGTCTGGGAATTTTGAAGATAGATCCTGGAGTGTTGAAAGGCAGTCATTTGTAAAGAATTGTTTGGCCCTCGGGCCTTGAATGTCAGATGATGTTGTCAGATCACACTTGGGTAGATTAGCTGGGAATTCTGGGTTATTGGTCAGTGGAGTCATAGGACCGGGTACGTTCATTATCTTAGATTGGGAGTTCGCCGTCCGGGAATATAGCAAGGTGGCGCCGATCAGGGGGTGTAGTGTAGAAGTTTTGGGGATGTGGGACGGGTGTATCCAAGGGAGGTGAGAGAGGGGGATGTTTGTAAAATTTTGTTCGATATGGATCCAATCTTTGTGTGGTTTGTGTATGTGCCAGTCAACAACCCTGGTTAGGTGGCATGCCCATTGGTATTTGGAAATATCCGGTAGTCCTAGGCCACCTTTCAGTTTAGGGAGTGTAAGGCGATGCCAGTTAATTCTAGGTTTGGCGTAAGACCATAGGAAACTTCTGCACATGTGTTTAAAGTCTGAGTGGAATGATGATGGGAGTCTAATCGGTATTGCCTGTAATAGATAGAGGATTCTGGGTAGCACGTTCATTTTCAGGATGGCAATTCTGCCAAATCAAGAAAATGATCCATGGTGCCATTTTATAAGGTCTGAGCGTATATCTTGTAGAATGCGTTGGAAGTTGCGTGTGTAAAGTTCGGAAAGGTTAATGGGTATTTTGATGCCCAGGTAAGTAATGGCTTGGGGTTCCCAGGAGAAGGGGAAATTGAGTTTACATTGTGCCACTACCGAAGGAGGGAGGGATACATTAATGGCATGGGATTTGGTGAAGTTTATTTGTAGATTAGATAGGTTGTTGAAGAGTGTGAAGTCTTTAAGGAGGTTAGGGATAGTCGTTACTGGGTCGGTCAGAAATAAAAGGATGTCATCGGCATAGGCCGCCACTTTGTAGGTCTTGTGTCCGATTGTGACGCCTTTAATGTCAGGGTTACTCCGTAGTTTACAAAGAATTGGTTCTAGGGTAAGTATGAATAGCAAGGGGATAAAGGACATCCCTGACGGGTCCCATTGGAGACCGAGAAGGAGTTCGATAGGTGGCCGTTTACTCTAAGTTTCGCTGATGGGGAGGAATATAAGGCAAGTATCATTTGAAGCAGGGATTGTGGAATACCCACAGCTTTCAGCGTAGCTATCATGAAGTCCCAAGCCACCCTATCGAACGCCTTCTCTGCGTCAAGTGATAGAAAAAAGCCTTTGGTGGATGACGTTGTAAGCCAATGGTGGATATTGATTGCTTTTGTGGTATTGTCCCTGGCCTCCCTACCAGAGACAAAACCAACTTGATCCAAATTGATTAATTTAGGAAGGAGAGGTTGTAGGCGATCTGCGAGTATTTTGGCATACAGTTTGACATCCACGTTGAGTAGAGAGATGGGCCTATAGTTGGTCGCTAGGGTAGGGTCTTTGTTTGGTTTTGGTATAAGGGTTACGTGGGCTTCAAGAAGGTCTCTATTAGTTGCGTCGTTGGAGGGGATGTTGTTAAAGGCCTTGAGGAAGTGGGGAATAAGCGTGTCTGAGAAGGATTTATAGTAGCATGTGGTGAGTCCATCCGGGCCCGGGCTCTTACCTGTTTTAAGTTGTTTTAAGGCTGTCAGTGTTTCCTCCATGGTCAATGGAGAGGCCAGTGATTCAACATCGTCTGAGGGTAAGGGTCTAGGAGAGTATTGATGTAAGAAGGAATGTATCATCTCTTGTCGGTCTGTATGTGGGGTCAACGGAGGCTTAGGGGGTAAGTTATATAATTTGGAAAAATAGTCTACAAAGTGGCTCGCAATGTCCTCCGTTTTAGTCAATGAATCACCTTTAGGAGATTTAAGCATATGTATAGTGTGATTAGCTTTTTTGGCCTGTAGGGCTCTGGCTAGCATTTTCCCGGATTTGTTGCTGAACTCGTAAAACGTTTTTTGTTGCAATGAGTATTTTCGACGTAGCGATTTGTTAAGTTCGGTGAGGAGTTCTTCCCTGGCAAGGGTCAGGTCGGATAGGGTAGCTGCAGCCCTTGAAGCTTTGTGTGTTTGTTCTAGAGTGTGTACACGTCGGGTTAAAGATTCAATATGAGCTTTGCGGAGTTTGGATCTAGCGGAGGCCAGTGAGATGAAATGTCCTCTTATCACACATTTATGGGCTGACCAGATTGTGGCCGGGTCAGTGTTAGGTAGTGCGTTTTGTTGGAAATATTGTGTGAGATGAGCTAGCGTCTTGTGGCACGAGTCTAAGTCTGTGAGTAAGGAGTTGTCCAGACGCCATATACGTGAGGTTGATACTGTTGGGGGTAAGGAAACGGTCATTGTAATAGGGTTGTGATCTGACAACACCATCGGTTCGATGGTAGCTCTAGTCAGGTGGGAGAGTCCAGATTGAGACAGGAAGAAGTAGTCTAGTCGGGAGTGTTTGTTATGAGGGGCAGAGAAGAAGGTGTAATCTTTACCGGTGGGGTGGAGTGTGCGCCAAGTGTCGTGTAGCAAGAGATTGTGCAGTTCCAATTTGATGGCTTTGAGGGCTCTGTATGTAAGGACGGAGTTGCCATTGGAGGAGTCTAGGCTGGGGCATAGGGTGATATTGAAGTCTCCGCCAACGAAAAGTGTTCCAGCTTGGAATGTCGTGAGCTGTTGGAGGGTATTACGGAAGTAAGTGACCTGATGAGAGTTAGGGGCATATACGTTGGCAATGGTAATAGGTTGGCCGTACAGTAAGCCCTTCAGGAAGAGATATCTTCCATTCGGGTCTTTGTGTGTGGAGATGTTTTGAATCGGGCAATGTTTGGACAGTAGGATAGAGACACCCTTGGATTTAGCTTGGTCATTTGTAGCGTGAAAGGCTATAGGGAATTGATGATTGTGTAGTTTTGGAATGGAGTTCGATCGGAAATGGGTTTCTTGGATCAAGGCAATATGAGTTTTGGATTTATGTAGGGTGGCGAGCAATTGAGCTCGCTTCTCTGGAGTGTTCAAACCCTGAACATTTATTGAGTAAAGATTGAGTTGCTTGTGAGTTAGGGTGATTCCTGATGGGGTGTTAGCAGAACACATTATTGTTACCAGTTGAGAACAGCGTTGGTGTTACTTAGAAGGGGCAAGGGATTTTAGAATGTAAGGGAAACGTATGTATGGAGCTGATGAAAGCTAGGGTGAGCAGAGTATACCGCTCAGATGAACCGAATAGGGAAGGAAGAGTGTCTTCCCTCCAATCTCAGTGTATGTACAATCAGTTTTGTACAGGGTGTGAAGGAGTAGGCCCACAAACAAGTGGGTATACTACTGGACACCACTGTGTGGGGGTTGGCACAGACCAGACAGCAATGTAGGCAATAATAGGAAAATAAGATATGTAAAAAAAAAAACAAAATCAATAGAGTAATATCTCCCTATTGCCCGATCTTGGAAGCGCATGTTCGAGGTATAACAAGCGAAAGGGAATTCAAAAACACAGCCTGGACTATGTGACAGGGGGTCGTAATCATAAGTTTGTATCTTTAAATCCTGAGTTTGTAGGATTCTCAAGGATGAACATAACTAAGTGATCAAAGAGGGGGTGATGATTGAAGGCCGAGACAGGGGTGAACATTCTGCAGCCCATTGTCGTAGGAGGTGGGCGTAGATATGGCTTGGTATCAGTATAGATAGTTTGGATGAATGTGTGCTGTGTGGTAAGATTTGATTGTATATGTTGAGAGGTGTAGCAGGATACACATCAAGTAAATGGATAATAGCAACATTCCCTATGTAAGACAGTGGAATATGTCAGTGCTCTTATGCTCAAACCGTAACAATAGTAACAGACAACATTTTAGCAGACCTAATTGATTAAGGAATAAGTCTGACAAGGGATTTTTGGCTGACCTGTAAGGAGAGAGAAAAGGGTTAAGTGTTCGTCCCGTCAGAGATCATCCAGTCGAGGGGGAGAGGATGTGGAAGGGTGATTAGTTCTGATGGCAAAGTTCCACGGAGGTAAATCTTGTACCTGGGAGATGTGTAGAGCCGATCCTGGGCTGCATCTTCCTGTGGCGGCGTGTAGACGGTCGGAAGAGTATCCACAGCCTGGCGAGCGTCCGTCGGAATGACGAAGAGTGGATGTTTGCAAGCCATGATGGAGAGGCACGGTCCGGGCATCAGGCGTTGGTAAGTGGTAGGAGATAGCCAGTGAAGAGTAGGTAGTCCCGGCATTAGGATCAAAAGATTGGCGTTTGCGATCCATGGGCGAAGGGTGCGTACAACGTCTGTGGTGGAGCCTTCGGGAAGAAACGGAAGTCCGCATGTGGGAGTGGAAGATGCAGGTCCGGAGTGGTGAAAGTTCAGCCGCAAGGCATGTTGGGGAATGTAGTTTAGGTCACATGCAGAGGCTACAGCGGAGAGTTCAGCGTCGATGATCCGGGAGGGAGTGGTAAGATGATCTCAGTAAAAGGGCGGAGACGAAACCCGGGTATAGGCAAGCCAAAGTCCAGGAGAGTTATTTAGTATGTTCAATTAAATGCACAACAGAAGGCACTTATCAAAGCTGAGGGGTAGCTTGTTGAATAAACTTGAGAAATCAGGAATAACTGCAGAGTTTGTTGGTTAAGCGGTTGACATCAATGGTCTCTTCGTGTTCTCCTGGAGTTAGGGGGGTTGAAAGGGCCGCGATCATCGCGTGGATCTCTGGCAGCGTTACGGTACATCTGAGGGGAAGGCGATCGATGTCGTCTAGCGCTGGGCCCCTGAGTTTCCATAGGTTCAGGAGGTGATGCATTCCTCTTGACTGCCGAGCGGCGAAAGTCCGTAAACCAGTCAGGGACCGCTACTGGAGGGATTTGTAGGACACGAAAGAAGTGAGGGAGGTCTTCAGGTACTTTTAAGAAAGCCGTGCGTCCCTGAGAAGTGGCGGCAAGGCAGAATGGGAACTTCCATTTGTATGGAATGCTGTGGGATCTGAGGGCATCCAAGAGAGGTTTTAGATCTCTGCGGTGTTGTAGTGTTATGTTGGAGAGATCTTGGTAGATTTGAATGGTGTGACCGGTGTGCTGAATTTGTGGTTTTTCGCGGGCACGCTTCAATATTTCTTCTTTAAGTCTGAAGTCTTGCAGACAGCATATTATGTCGCGTGGGGGGTCTGTTTCCCTCCCCCTAGGACGTAGGGCTCGGTGGATCCTGTCCATCGTGACTGGAGTTTGGGGTGATCTATCCAGCAGGCCGTTAAAGATGCCTGTCACTTCAGACATTATCTGCGCCCCTTCAACAGACTCCGGAAGACCTCTGACCCTAAGGTTATGGCGTCTGCCCCTATTGTCGAGGTCTTCCAGGTGTCTTTGCATGTCTCTCATTTGGAGGGTGTGGGTATCAACATGGTGTGTTGTCTTTAATAATTGGGAGTGCTGATTGTCTACCCTCTCCTCCACTGATAGCACCCTGTCATTGAGCGCGCGGATGTCCAGTCGCAGTTCTGAAATGGCCGCTGACAAGGTATCTTTTATGTCAGCGGCAATGGTCCTGAGATCCTGTATATTCAGGTGCGGGTTTGTGTGGGCGAGGGGGCAGTTTCTGTCCCGGCGGATTGAGCTAGTAAACCCGTTGGAGGAAGTGCGGGAGGTGCGCTGTCGAGCGCGGGTGCTTGTGCCTGTGAGGGCCTGTGGTGGGTGGGCGCCATGTTTCCCCTGTGAGAGCGGAACATGTCCGGGATGTTACTGGTCATATCACCGGGGTTGCCGCGAGGCGAGCGTGAGCGGGAGGCGGAGGAGGTCCGCGAGGCTGTCCCCATAGTCGTTAGGGCTTTTAGAGCGAGAATACCTCGGTTCAGCTGGGTTCAGATCGTGAGGCAGCGGGAGCTCCGGAGTTAAGCGTCCATCACTGTGCTCGGTCAGGCCACGCCCCCCTTATCAGGTTTTCTAACATATGGAGTCACTTTAATTCTACACATTATCCAGACATTTCAACTGGAACTGGGAATGCCCCCTTACAACAAAGTGTTGCTTCCTGCTTGCTAAATTTATGTTCCCGCATCTTGGTATTGTAATTTGCTCCTCCCACAATCATAAGTGAACAGATCACTATATTTATTGAGATCTTATGGCCTGTTGAAACTGTGATTATAAAAATGTTACAGTGCTAGTTGGTTGCCAGGGGCAAACTAACACAGAGGGGAATACAAATAAAACACTGACTGTGATTTAAACACACTATTAGAATAGTCTACCTCCATAATCAGCCTGTAAAAGGATATACTTTGTCTTATATTCACAGAAACACAGAAACAAATTACCACCGTTCATTACAGAATTAAAACATATATCTAGTGTGCTTACATTCACCCAGGAATTTGGCATACTTCAAATTTGCTGGCACTTTGTCACTGAGCTTAAACCAGATTTTACATTTCACTGCTGGCAATCACAGTGTTGTTGAGCATTTATTTTGTCATCCACAGTGTTAAGGAAGTTATTTGCTTGGATACTGATATAGTAGGGTAAATAATACGTTTAAAATCAGAATATAATTTATGACTAAATTATAACATTAAACAAAGTTTATTCTGAAGGGAGTGTTGTGGATTACTTTGTTAATATTGATTTTACAGACATGGATATAAAGACATTAGACATAAAATTCCACATCTCCCTATAATAAGTTGACAGGTGACTTTTTTTCATTAGTATGGTTCAGCATTTGGACAGAGAAGCAGATTGTGCTTCTAGGCTTCTACATTATCACCTGTCAATGATTTCACATTGCAGTTATTTTGAATATGAATAAAGTAAAGTTGCCATGAAAGAGGTGCAAGAGCATAGTGTAAATTGGCTTCTAGCTAAAAAAAAAAAAAATGTGCTTTCAAGGCAGTAACAAGGAAAATGTATCATCAAACAAAGCAAATTATATAATAAAAGTAGTGGCAATAATATTTTATTCAAATAACAACGATATGTTTTTATTAAACTTAGTATTTTTTTGTTGTATTCTTTTTAGGTAACCTTGTAGATGGGGATGACAACTTTAAAAAATGAGTACCTTATTTTGTGTTTTAATCACTTAAGTACCAAGCCTGTTTTTCAGACTCTGTGGTTTCATGTAGAAAACAGTTTTTATTGCTAGAAATCTACTTAGAACCCCCAAACATTATATATTGTTTTTTTTCTAACACCCTAGAGAATAAAATGGCGGTCATTGCAATACTTTTTTTACACACGGTATTTGCGCAGCGGTCTTACAAGCACACTTTTTTGGGGAAAAAAATCACTTTTTTGAATAAAAAAATAAGGCAACAGTAAAATTAGCCCAATTTTTTTTTTAGACTGTGAAAGATAATGTTACGCCAAGAAAATTTATACCCAACATGTCATGCTTCAAAATTGCGCACGCTCGTGGAATGGCGTCAAACTTTTACCCTCAAAAATCTCCATAAGCAACATTTAAAATTTTTTACAGGTTGCATCTTTTGAGTTACAGAAGAGGTCTATGGCTAGACTTATTGTTCTCGCTCTACCGATCACGGTGATACCCCACATGTGTGGTTTGACTACCGTTTTCATATGCGGGCACTACTCACGTATGCGTTCGCTTCTGCGCGTGAGCTTGTCAGGATGGGGTGTTTAAAAAAAAAAAAAAAATTCTTATTTATTTTACTTGAATTTATAAATTTTTACACTGTTTAAAAAAAAAAATGGATCACTTTTATTCCTATTACAAGGAATGTAAATATCCCTTGTAATAGAAAAAATCAAGCATGGGGCCACCCTCAGCTGTTTGCTTCACCATTCATTCACAAGGTGGCTTTCTTTCCTATTTGGTTGTCTGCAAGCTGGTCAGTAAGTTAAGCTAGGTTTTTTCCTTGAATTTCCTTGGCCTTGTTTATACCTATTGTTAGCCTTCCATGCTTCTTACTGCGATAGCCAGCTATAGATGGGGGCAAGTGGCATCCTTTTTGTATCACTATGGTCTTTTGGTCAGGCAACGCACTGACACCTTTGCAGCCATTGTGCTATATGTTGGGTGTTCAGTGTGCCCCATTAAGAAGGGGTGGCTCCCCTTCAGTCCACCTGCTCTCACCTATCCATCAGAATGCATATGCCTCCACTGTGGGGACACTTATAAGTTAGTGTTAGGTACCACAGATACCAGGGTGCCTTTATGAGGCTCTGTGGCTTACGCATGCATTTGCAAATGTGTGCAGACTAAACCCCTGCTTTTAACGCATACTGTTAGACAGGTTATTTGGTTGTCTGCAAGCTGGTCGGTAAGTTAAGCTTGTTTTTTTCCTTGGATTTATCCTTGGCTTTGTTTATACCTGTTGTTAGCCTTCCAATGCTTCTTACTGTGATAGCCAGCTATAGATGGTACATCACTATAGAGTGATGTACCAAGTGTACCACCATCGATCCCTCTGGCAGTTTCTGCTATTCACACAGCACCTCCTCTTAGGGGATTCAGAGGAGAAGGGACTGTGTCCACCCTGGGATCCGGCCCTCCACCTTGAAAACTGAGACACGCTTTTACAACTCTATGCTTGCGAGGGCAACTTACACCTGTTTTTATTTTATGTATCTCAATAAATTTGATTACTACACTGCGACTCCTCTTTTTTCTGTTTAAAACCACTGGGTCTCCAGTCTGATGGAGGAGGCAGCCATGCTCAGTCTATAATTAGTCATTCATTAATTAGTAGTTTCCCACAGCCTCCAGACCAGTGCTGTGTCTTGGCCCCCCCTCCTGCTCAGATACAGCCTCCCACGGCCGGCTCCCACTCAGATACATCCTCCCACGGCCAGCTTGCCTTGCTATATATCATGGACACTCAGCACTGGCAGTATGGCCATATACTTGGCCAGGGGGGAGCAACTGCCACCCCTATAAAACCGACCATGACTGACTGTCAGTGTCACTGGCTAATGGCTAACCTGGTGAACTTCACATAGCTTAACTGGTGGAGGAGGAGCCTACACAGATGTCAGTGAAATCGCTGCCAAATTCAGGACTGACATGCGGGAGTGAAAGCGTGCGAGTTTAGCTGAACTCACACAGCTTCATTCCCGCAGCTCAGTGTGAACCAGGGTTTAAGATCACAACAGACACTGAAGCTAGGTTTCAGTTGATTCTAACAGCTGTTTACATTAAAAGGCTTGCCGGAGCTGCAATTTTAGTGCCTCTATTGTGAATTTAAGTTCTGGTTCACACTGATGCGATGTAGGATTCACAGCAATTCCTGTGCATCTTCCACACTGCATCAGTGTCGCACTCCGTTCATGCAAGAGTGCTGCAGGCATCTATGTTAAAATAATGACACCACAAAAGCTGTTTACAAAACGCAGTGCAACTTGCTAAATTGGATTGCATGGGTGTTCACACCTATGCAGTCTGATTCCAGCATGGCAAAAAAAAGGTGCATGTATCTTTTTTGTGCAGGTGCAGTGCGATTTGAACCATACAAAATAAATGGGCTCAAATTGCACTGCAAAGAACGGCATGTTATTTGAACAGGAATGCGGTGCGATTCCTCTCCAAATCTCTTGTGGTTCCCGACACTGCATCAGTCTAAACCTAGGCTGAAGGTCAATTTCATTGCAGTATCTGCAGCCTCAGAAGTTGTGGAGTGCATGTTTTTTATTGCTTCTTAAAGTGGTTGTAAACTCTCCCCCACAACTTTGTCCCATGTAAATGAGAATAAAAAACCCTAATGAACACTGCTTGTAGAGATCTCCTTACTTGCTTAGTATTGTTGTAATCCTTTTTGTTCCTTAGAATGATGTCACTGAGTATTCCCATATCTCCCATGATTTACGGCACACTCTCTGTGCTTGTCTATCCATTATCAGGACTTCCTACGGCACAACCCTGAAATCCCACGAGACTGCATAATCACTCAGAGCTTCCTACTACACCCCATGTGACCATGTGACATCACATGAAGTGTAAACCTGGCCATCGGACAGCATTACTGCAGTCTTATCAGCTGAAGCTGATAAGACTGACATAGGAAAAGACTAGACAATCGGCACAAGTAAATACTATGAAATAAAATAAGTCAGCTATGAGCAGGGAAGCAGGGTTGCTATAGAAACGTTGGATTGAGAAGGAGGCTTGGTTAACAATGCAGGAAGTGCTTAATATAAGGGCATAAATACACTCTACTAAGGACTCAGAAAACAATACTTAAGATGGCGCTGCCTTACCCCTGGAAACAAGTTTTTTAAAGTTTCTTTAAACTGTAAGTAATATGCGATTTGGGCTGTATTACAGTGTAAATGGAAAGAACTATCAGAGTAGGAGAGTTTACTTCCTCTTTAAGAATATGTAAATGCCTTCATGTCCAATGTATGTGCATAATACAAGTACTTTTGGTCTGTCCTCACAGGGTGGTACTGTGGACGGTGCTGTCTCTGGGCCTAGACCAGTGATGTGAACCTTGGCACCCCAGATGTTTTGGAACTACATTTCTCATAATGCTCCTCTACATTGCAGAGTGCCTGAGCATCATAGGAAATGTAGTTCCAAAACATCTGGGATGCCAAGATTCACCATCACTGGCCTAGGGCAACAGGGCCCAGGCCTAGGTTGTCACTTTATGAAGGGACAGCAAAAAAACGACCAATAGCTGGCCAGACTGGGTGCACATAATTTAATTGGTGGAAGCAGTTTATGTACTGCAAAGTGCTCCATGCTATAATCTGTACATAATTCATATACACTAATAAACTGTGATATTATGAAACTGATGAGGCTGCACTGCTTGCCACTGATATGGCAGCACTCTTAAGCTGCACTGGTAGGCTGCACAGGTGACCCCTGATGAGGCCACACTGATAGGCTACACTGATGGTCACTGATAGGCTGCATTGATGGCCACTGATATGCTTTATGTTGATATTGTTAAAGTTGTTGTTAATATTTATTTTTGGAATTTAATTCTGTGTAAAACATTTAACAGTGGAATTTCATGAGATAATTTACGAGGGCGTGTTTAGCGATGGGCAGGGTAGAGGTTGGGTGGGCTAAGTGGTGCGAGTAACTCTTAAGGCCTGGTTAGTGGCTCAGGACTGCATTGTACAGTCACATCAGTCCCTGCCTTAAGGAGCTTACAATCTAAGGTCCCTAACTCACATTCATACTAGGGACAATTTAGACAGGAGCCAATTTACCTACCAGCATGTCTTTGGAGTGTGGGAGGAAACCCATGCAAGCACAGGGAGAACATGCAAACTCCAGGCATGTAAATTATATTGTCATGGTTGGGATTCGAACTAGCGACCCTTTTGCTTCTAGGCGAAAGTGCTAACCAGTCACTACACCCCTGTGTAGGGAAGAGGTTAACATCAGGGGAAATCTAAAGATTAAATGTGTGCCTAAAATGTGATTGCTCACTGTGTGGGTGTGCTTGTACTATAGGAAGGCAGAGATCTGTGTTCCTGCTTTCCAATAGCTCCCAACTGTCCCTGATTTGGAGCAATGCCCCTCTGTCCTCCTTATTTATCCCTCCCTTTGGTCTGATCTATATAATTGTAAATAAAATACACTTTTTTTCATTCAGAAAGTGTTTCCCAGTGCTGATAGGTATCCCTCATTCCAGTTCCGGATCAACACCTTTTATGTAATTTGTGACAACTGGTTGCTGAACTTGAGAGAAGAAAGACTGCATACGGCTCTCTTTGGAAAGTTAAAATTTATTACGGACCTCACAAAAATTGAGCCATCAACAAAATCACAACATGCTACAAAGCTTTGTACTTCATACAACAAAGACTTGTAACAGGAGTGTTTTTTTGATGAGTGCCTCCACTTTTGTTCATATCTCCTAAGTTCTTCTGCAGAACATACCTCTGTTCTAGCTATGTCCCAAGTGATAAGTGAGAGAGGATTGCAAAGTATTTATCCAAATGTGGACATTGCTCTCAGAATGTTTTTATGCACAGCAGCAACTAACTGCTCAGCTGAGCATTCTTTCTCAACTTTGAAACGTGTAAAGAACTACTTGTGATCCAGAATAGGAGAGGAAAGATTGAACTCACTGACTGTGATTGCAATTGAGTCAGAACTGACAAAATCTTTGGACTACGATGATCTTATCAACAGCTTTGCCACACAGAGAGTTTGGCGAAAGTCACTTTAGTTTGATTTTGGCATCATCTGATTCAACAATTTGCACTTATTTCAGTTTAAAATAGTTCTATATTAGTTTGAAGTTACATAAGTTATTAAAAACATAATCATCTCAGTTTCATGATGGAGTGATTAATGCAAGTATGGAGTGAATGGTGTGTGATTGTGTGTGCTAATACAGAGAGGAAGAGGTGGAGCTCTAAAAAAGAAAAGGGAAAAGGTGGAGTCCAAAGATGAAGGGGTGTGGTTTACAGATGATGGGGCGTGTCTTAAATAGGAAGGGGTTTGGCCTTGTCAGGAAAGGTGGGTCATATTTAAATTAGAGGGTGCATGAGTTTAGTCAGGCCTAGGGCAGCACAAAACCTAAATACACCACTGCTCCAGACCACTATTATTTACTGTGTTATTGTTTAGTTGTATTACCTGCACCAGATAGTTGCTTTTTTATGGCTTACTGACATAAACCAACCAATTAAGGAGTTACAATTGTATCCATTTAACTGACATCTTTATCTTTTTATGGTACAGCTGCTTCTTCTGCTGGAAGACCGACAGACTTATTTATCCTTTTGAATATAAACATGGTGGTACTGATTTTTAGGCCCCACATAGCTGCGCAAATGTTTATCAGAATGCTATTTTAACAAAAAAAAGGCAAAATGTCTTAAAATTTGCACACAAACACAACATAACTTACAAAAATTGTGCTTAATTTCTACTAAGGCCTCATTCACATGGGGTTTACCAAACCGTGCGCCCATGGAGGGCTGCGTTTACCCACATGGGGACGCACAGGTGTTCTGTGCAGGCAGTAAAATTCATGTCAATTGGGACACAGCGGCTGCAAGGACAGAGCCATTGCTTCCTATCTGATATTTTGCGGGTGCTTGGCCCCAAATAAAGACAGTTTGAGATCAGAAACATGTACCCACATGGATTTCAAGTTGGGAGGGAGCAGTGGCTGTGTCCATGCAGCCACTGTGTCCCAATTGACATGAATATTACTGCTTGCACAGGAATGCATGCAAAACTGTGCATTTCAATGCAGCTGCTGTGTCCCAATTGGCATCAATGTGACTGCCCACATAGGGATTGTATGGAACACTTGTGCCTCTCTGTGCAGCTAAACATAGCCTCACTGTAGTATGCCTTATGTAAACAAGGCCTTGGGCCTTGTTTAGACCAGCAGTTAGGGGGTGGCAATAATGCTTAGTTAAACTGCACAATTTTAAATGTTCAAACATACACCTAATGTCTCTTTTTGGAGACAGAGAAAAAGACTGAAGACTCAGCTGCACAGTGAATGATTAAATATAAGTCTCTGTACAGAGACTCCTTTTCATTCACCAACTAAAGCATAGTAAACTGTTTTTTCAATGTTAACTGCAGTGCTGCATGGAGGAGCCACCAGGGATCATGGTTTCACAGTGACAGGGGCAAACTATTTAGCAGTTTTTTTCCCCTGAGACTCCCCTTCAGCAGATGGAGCTGGTGAGAGGGGAGAGGCAGGGAAGCCAGCAATAGCATGGAAGCCACAGAGGATCGGTGTTGGCAGGGGGGCTTGTGCTGGGTGAGGAGCGAATAAGTGCTAAGGGTGATAGGTGCAGTGAGGAAGGGAAGAGTAAGGAAGGACATTTTAGCTGCCAGGCAGGGAGGGGGAGGGGCAGCAGGAAGTATAGAGAGAGTGGGGGGAATGGGCAGAGACGCTGTGGTGGGTGGGGGCGCAGTCACATTTTAGGTAAATAGCTCTGATTAGCAGCTTGTTAGCCACTGATCAGAGATATTGGTTTGTTAAGCAGAGTCTGCTGAACAATTTTGCTTTCAGCTCATGATCCCTGACGTAACTATGAGCTTATAGCAGAAGGAGGAATGTCAGGTCTGTACAGAGTAATGACCTGGCCAGCTGGAAGCAGTGCTGCAGGTCCGTAAGCCATACAGATCTGGCAGCAAAAGGGTTAAACTGAATAAAACACATAAAAATATTGCCACATCAGTTCTTCATTTTGCCATTACCAGTGTAGACAAGATATGACCCCTTAGATGAACCATAAAACTCCATATAACTTTAACTTATTTTAATAAAATAAGAGACCACACCATTTCTTGGAGTTAAATGGCCATAACAGCTATTTATTAAATCACCAAAATAAGAAACTCCAATTTTCTTATTTACAAATAAAACATAAATAACCATAAATAACACAATAACATTAACCCCTTCAGATCCCTTCTGAAACTGGAAAAACAAACAGGTTAAACCCACTTTTTTATTGGTCAGTGACGGCGCTAATTGCTATATACCATAACCATGATATCAATCGATATCAAACACCAGGGGGCACTGCGGGATATACAGACCCATGGGTCTCTCTCTGTACCACCCGATAACCAACTTTCCCGCAGTGCACAATACCATTAAACATCAACAACGTTTGATGTACAAGGAGGGGCCATCTATTGATGAGCCCCCCACCCACTTACCACCTCTATACCTGCTGCCGTCACTGACCAACAAAACAACCAACGCCATCCCCCCTCCGCTGTCATGATGAATTCCCTTCAAACGACCTGAAACGACAATGAGAACATTAACACATCCAATAAAACATCCTTAAAAAAGGGGAGGGTGAGTGGGAAAAACTGCCTCCTCCAGCTCTGTCTCTTCCTGCACTGACCTCCCGAGCTCCACCCCTCCTCTTATATGGCCGCTCCCCCTCTCTGCCCAGCCACTCTCCCATTCTGTAAACACCCCTATCTGCTGCAAAGTGTGTCACTTGACACTTTTGTCATGTGCAGCCCTCCATTACCTTTTCCTTTCAGTGCATTGCATTCCGGTCTTTTCTTGACCAGTGTAGGCAAGATATGACCCCTTGGCTGAACCATAAAACTCCATATAACTTTAACTTATTTTAATAAAATAAGAGACCACACCATTTCTTGGAGTTAAATGGCCATAACAGCTATTTATTAAATCACCAAAATAAGAAACTCCAATTTTCTTTTTTACAAATAAAACATAAATAACCATAAATAACACAATAACATTAACCCCTTCAGATCCCTTCTGAAACTGGAAAAACAAACAGGTTAAACCCACTTCTTTATTGGTCAGTGGCGGCGCTAAGTGCTATATACCATAACCATGATATCAATCAATATCAAACACCAGGGGGCACTGTGGGATATACAGACCCATGGATCTCTCTCTGTACCACCCGATAACCAACTTTCCCGCAGTGCACAATACCATTAAACATCAACAACGTTTGATGTACAAGGAGGTACCACCTCTATAACTGCTGCCGTCACTGACCAACAAAACAACCAACGCCACAGCCTGAAAGGGAGAAACCTCACCCTTGATGGCACCTCCACACCCGCAGGGCCGCCTGAATCCCCTCCTGTAGCCCCAATGACCATAAGTCAATCCCCACATCCGTGAGATGTACCCCATCCCGCCTCAAATACATCCCCACATTTACCTCCAACTCCCGGTGGCGGATCACTAAGCCACCTTGCCAGGCTATAAACCTCCCCACCACCTTATTTATCTGTATCCGGGCTTTGTTAATCCTGTAAACCAATCTCGCCATACGCCAAGTCGTCCTAGCCACCATATCGGACCATAGCAACATCGTCCCAGGGAAGGTGGCACGGAGGAACATCAAATCCGCCTTTATATCCGCTATCAAATCCCTCACCGTCCGTACCCCCAGGGCATTACCGCCAGCATGAATGACCAACATGAATAACCATGCGTACCTCTCCATCTCCGGGACCACCCTGCCCCACATCATACCCGGCCGACCCAACCACCGGATAACTGCCTCCCATCTGGAAATACCCAGCTGTCTCCCACCTGGTCTCACGTCCCCTCTCCTGGCACCCCAAAACACATACGAATGCCCGAAGATCCAGACCAGGAGTTGACGCCCTGCATCGGAAACAACAAGCACAGCATTACCAACACAATCCCAAAACACTACCCCCACCATCCTCCGGCCCCCCAACACAGTAACATAACCCCCCTACTTTTTATTTTTTTTATTATTCACAAACCAACTGTGACCGAATATATGTCCGGAATCGCTGCGACTCCCATCTCCCCAGCTTTTTCACATCCACTTCATCCAACCCGCGCCTGGAGGCCTCTGTAGCCGCCCCAATGCGGAAGGAGTGTGAAGTGTAGGCGTGACTGTTCAATCCCAACCTCCCCAAGCACTTTCTCAAAACTGCCACGAATTGAAACCTGGACAGGTAAGTTCCATCCGCATGCAATAGCAATGGACAATCTCCCCCCGGTCTCACTCCCAGAAAACTCGCCACCACCTTAACCGGGCAAACCCCACATCCTTGCAAAGCGTATAAACTCTCCTGTATCCCCTTGCCTCCTTGATCCGTTTTAGATTTCCGCAACCTAACTGAAACCCTGTCCCCCAACATTTTAACATCTTGGGCCAACAGACCCCCCGCCACCCCTTTTGAGGGGCTAACTAACTCCCCAATCCTAAACGCCCCAAAAAACACCAGTGAAAAAGCCGCCCCAAACAACAGTCTTTCATACCCGATTTGCACACCACTGGCAACTGTTCCCCCAATGCAACCAGATTCGCAAACATGATTGGGCGCCGTACATCCTTGCTCCTGCGTGACTTCCTGTATCCCCTAATGGCCTGTTTTACCCAGAAATCCTTTGTCAAATCTTCCCTTCCCCGCAGCTTAAACCAAAATGCCTGCCCAGCCATCTTCTTTTTTATGGCCGACACCGACTTGCCCTCCTCCATGTCTTTGAATACCAAGTAAAGCAGCAGCAACCTGGCCTCCAAAACCTCCCCCCGACTTCCGCTTCGGCCTGTAAGTCTGTCCATTCCTTCCATACCTTGGAATATGCTGACCACGTAGCCTCACTTACGGACCGCTGTATCCAGCCCGCGACGACTCCAGTGCTACCTCCCAAATCCAGCCGGGGCAAGGGACATCCACCTCTTTCGCTTCTGGCGCCAGCTCCCTGAACTTGTCACACTGAAAGCGAGACAAGGCGTCAGCCAGTGTGTTCTCCACACCAGGGATATGGACAGCATATAAAAAAATGTTTAACCGCATGCAATGCAAAACTAACTGTCGCATCAGTCCATGACCGGGGGTTAAGCTGCAGACATGCAGTTGATCACCTGCACCACCTCCATGTTATCGCAGTTCAACCTCAACTTGAGATTCCTGCAAGATTGCCCCCACAACTCCAAAGCTAGCACCACGGGAAACAGTTCCAGTAGTACTAGGTTCTTCTGAAAACCTGCCTCCACCCATGACCGCGGCCAAGGTTCCGAGCTCCACTGACCCTGAAAGAACGCCCCATATCCAGTCGATCCTGCGGCGTCCATCACCAATTCTACATCAAAGTTGCTCACAGGCCCCGACATCCAGACTGTTTTCCCATTGTACTCCTCAAGAAAATGATCCCATATGCGCAGGTCCTCCCTGTGCTTCCTTTGTCAACCTGATGAAATGTTTGGGGACCCTCAACCCCGCCGTCGCTGCTGATAACCTTCGACAAAAAATTCTCCCCATGGGAATGATCCTACACGCAAAATTTAACTTTCCTAACAGTGATTGTAATGTGCGTAACTGCACCTTCTTACAACCGTGGACCTCTCGCACTACCCTTCTCAGATCCCCCAACTTATCTTCAGGTAACCTACATTCCATGGCCATGGAATCTATTACTATACCCAAGAAGCTCAACTCTGTCCGAGGACCCTCCGTTTTGTCGGCCGCCAAAGGCACCCGAAACCTCTCCGCAATGTGCTGCAACGTGCACAAGAGTATCGCACACACATTGGAAGAAGGAGGGCCCACGCACAGGAAATCATCCAAATAATGGATGACGGAATCGATCCCTGTGACATCTCTCACCACCCATTCCAGAAAAGAACTAAACGCTTCAAACATAGCGCAAGATATAGAAAACCCCATTGGCAAACACCTATCTACATAAAATTGCTATTCCCAACAACACCCCAATAACCGAAAACTATCCGGGTGCACTGGCAACAGATTTTTGCCATCAATGCCCCTTTTCCGTACCGCTTTACCCAACGTACCGCGGCATCAAACGACGTGTATGACACCGTGCACGCCTCGGGATCTATAAAATAATTTACCGACCCCCCTTTGGGAAAAGATAAATGATGGATAAGCTGAAATTTTTTCGGCTCCTTTTTGGGAACCACCCCTAACGGGGACACCACTAAATCCCCAAATGGCATTGTCTCAAACGGGCCCGCCATCCTACCCAAGGCCACCTCCTTGGACAATTTCTCTGCCACCACCATCAGGTGCTGTAGAGCTGACTTCAAATTTTTTGCTAGTGGGGGAACCACGGTCAACGAGCATGGAATCCTGAATCCATACCTGAACCCCGTGCTAAGCATCCCCGCCGCCGCCCTATCGGGTATCTATTTAGGAAAGGCTGCATCCTTTCCCACATCACCGAGGTCGTCCCTTTTGTGTCCAAAATCCCCGGCGCGCTTGCCCTTCTTGAAACATCTGGCCAGTGTGTGATTTCCCCAGCACCCGGAACATTCGTGCTTGAATTTGCACGTTCCACCAAATTTACATGCCCCCTCATTGTATGGCCAACACACTCCCCACTTTTTTCCGGCCGAAGATCCTGCGGTGATGCTACCTCCGGCCCCCCCTTGAAATGTCTGCACCAGCGTCTTGGCTGAGGCCATCAGCCTCATCCAAAGGCTGATATCTTTATGGTCCCACCTCAATGCCGGCCAAACCGCTCTCCGCTGGTGGAACTGTTCATCGTACCGCAGCCACGCCGTTCCCCCATAAACCCGATATCCCTCCCCAATGGCGTCCATATAACAGAACAACGCCGAACAGTGTTCGGGGTTCTCCTCACCAATCACCCCCGCCAATATGGCAAATGCCTGAAGCCAGTTAGCAAAAATCCGCGGGATCAGACGATACCTCCTCTTCTCCTCATCGTCCTTCTTGCTGCTATCTGGCTTCATCCTATCCAGGTTGAATTTTTCCAGGGGCAACAAGGAAAAAATTTCCACGTACTCCCCTTTCCAGATCTTCTCCCTTACATCCTGTTTTAAATGAGCCCCCAGAGGTCCCTCGAAACAAACATATACCTCACACTTCGCTGCATCTGCCATTCTCACAATGTCATCCCTCGCCGTTTGTTCCTTAGATCTCTGTTCTGTCTCACTAACCTTTTCCGCTCCACCATCCACCGTTGAACTCTGACCATCGGGCGCGGCACCCGCTGCCACTACCTCCCCAGACGATCCTTCCATAACCCCCCCTGTTCCAACAACTCCCATACTCACCCCAGCAGTCGGAGCAGTACCTGGTCCTCCAAACCGGCCTACCAACACCCTTAAACCTTCCAGCAATTCCTGCATCTGCCCCGACCCACTTTCCATTCTCCCACTCACCGCCCGCGGTTGGTCCGTACCGGCCAACAACGGCGCGGGAGGTAACCCCTGATTCGCCTCACTGGAACCTGATCCCAACAATTTCTGAAAAGCGTTAGTAAAGGAAACATTGTCAGTGGACTTACCGGGCGCGTTTTCCGCAGCCGCTGCTCGGGCTTCCCCGGCGGGATAGGGCGACTGAGCCCCTCCTCGGACAATTCTCCTTCCGACCGCGACACTTCCTCCTGTGCAAATGATAAAGAACACTCCCTAGGCGAGGGGCTCCTGTAACAAGCGTGCCTCTGTCCACCTGCTTCCGGCTGGGCACTGCTTCTCGGCTGTCCCGCCCTCCCTCTCTCCTGTGCAGGCGGGCCGACTTGGGCTCCGCTCCTGCCCGCGTGCACCCTTGAAGCGCTGGCTGGCGGCATCCGGCCACCTCTAGCACCTGTTGCTGCGTTGGCCCCCACCCCCCCTTTGAGCTGCTCCACTGCTCCTTCTGTCCCCCCTCTGACTCGTGCAGAGCCGCAGGGGGATCCACAGTACTGGCACGTCTGAGGGCTGCCACCCCCCTCCTGGCCGTTGCCCGAGTGTCCCATAAATCCCCACCCCCCTGCTCGTGCAGAGCTGCTGGGGGGACGTGGTCCCTGAGGAGCCTGGTGCGCCGGCCATCCTCCTGTCCCTCCCGGCCCCCCTCCCCCCAATGTTCCTACTACACCCCATCCCGTTCAGGGCTGCAGGGGCCACTGAGGCTGTAAAAGCACTGCCAATATATCCTAGGGATCCTCCTCGTGGTAGGCCCGAGGCCCCGCCTCCCGCACTAGGCCTGCGGCCTGACTGTCTCCTGGGCACCCCCGCACTGTCCCTCATGGATCGCTTAGCTGGGGGGGTGGACCGCTCCCCCTGTGGGCTCCTTACCAGTCCCGATGGGCCCGCTGTGGCCCCCGGGGAGTACCGCACCGGCGGTCGAGACACGCGGCCGCGCAGCGCCTCGCCGCCATCCTCAGACTCCTCTTCCTCTGAACGGACATCCATCCCACTAGGTGCTCTGTCCAGCACCGCTGCCAGCTGCTTCCTGAGCCACTCAGGCCCGTGTTCCACCGCCGCCGCCCTCATTAACGCCGCCAATGCACCGCCGTCGGCCATCTTGGTTTGGTGAACACGAGGAGCAGTGTAAAAACTGCCTCCTCCAGCTCTGTCTCTTCCCGCACTGACCTCCCGAGCTCCACCCCTCCTCTTATATGACCACTCCCCCTCTCTGCCCAGCCACTCCCCCATTCTGTAAACACCCCTATCTGCTGCAAAGTGTGTCACTGGACACTTTTGTCATGTGCAGCCCTCCATTACCTTTTCCTTTCAGTGCATTGCATTCCGGTCTTTTCTTTCTATTTCACTAGCCAAGCTGATCTATATTAATCTGGTACATTTGTAATAACAGGCTTGTTTTCAGGAACATTCGTGAGGAACAGTATGAAGACTTGCCTTAAACGTATGCTTGTTATATTTGTGTCATTTTAAAGCGTTAGTGGGAATCAGTGACTTTGATGGGTCCCAGCGGGGTGCAGGCTGGAACCACCAGCTGCCTGCCACAGCCAGCATCCAGCACTATGTCCAGGAGCTGAAAAGCTCCCAGACTTCTGATGCTTTCACACAGTGGTACAAATGGTGAATGCAAGTTCATTTAAAGCTTTAGATACCTGTGAAAATAGTGACAGTCTTGCTATTGTGTGTTCCCGTATCAACCCTTAATGTTATCTTAATGTTACACTAACACAAACCATTTTTTTCCTTGTAGTCATTGCATTTTAGCATCAAATGGGAACAAACAAAGCTCTTATAAGAAACTAACACAAAAATGTACTTTGAGTTTTACTAATCCACTTCATTAAATAAAAGTCATACTAATGTGATGTCATTTTAATTAGCAGACTTTATTGATTATATTTTAGGGAAAACCCTATGTGTTGGGAAAATTACAGAAAAATGCATTTTCTTTAACTGCTTACTATATATTTTCAATAAATCCTAAGGAAATAAAATTATGTATATCAAAATTTGCTGCCAAATTAAAGCCCTACTGTCCTGAAAAAAAAAAAAAAAATCAATATAAAATACTTCAGGGTAGACTACAAAACCTAAAATATATAATTCACAGTACTAAAACATCATAACAAGGGACTGGCCACAGCTAAAAAATGCAAGGTTTTAAAAAAAAGACATGACAGTTTTCAGATATTGGCAGTGTTCCCTTTTTTCTAGACCCTGCCATGTTCCCAGCAAGTGACTAAGGCATACTTATACAATATCCTTGTATATGAGCGAGATAGCTGAAAAAATTGTTGGATGCAGTTTGTACCATGCCATTTTGTTAACAATTTTGAATTTGCATTTTTTTCTTAAATTTGTTGCCCATTGCATTCTGAAAAAAAATGGGGTTCAAAGTCCAAGTTATATCCATCTCCAAAAACCCTGAGCAGTCTACTTTTCTAACTGCAGTCATTTTGTGGTACGCGTTTGAGGGGCATGCCCCCCTGAGCCACTGTAAATTCAATATAGTGCAAAAAAACCAGACATTACAGTTTTCAGACATTGAGAGCCAGAATGCACTCCCCTTCCATGTTGCCATTGTGTGACTAATACCACGTACACAGGACCGGACTTTCCGGCAGACTAGGTCCGACGGGATTAGTCCGTTGGACAATCTGAACGTGTGTGGGCTAATCTGATCGTTTTTCGGGAGAAAAATCAGACGGACCTAGAAATAGAACATGTTTCAAATCTATCCGACGGACTCAATTGCAACGGACTTAATTCGGGAAAAACGTTTGTCTGTGTGCTGGTCCGACAGACCAAATACGACGCAAGGGAAGCTATTGGCTAATGGCTATTGAACTTCCTTGTTTAGTCCCGTTTACATCATCACGTTAAAAGTGAATGGACTTACAAACCGACTTAGTCTGATTGTTTGTGGGCAAGTCCGTCCGTTCTGAAAGTCCGTCGGAATTTTGGCAAAAGTCCGTCGGGAAGACAGTCAGACCTAGTTTCAGTCATGTGTACGCAGCATAAGACATTTCCACCAAAAAAATAGGGACGCCTTCTTTTTGCTGTGCATATAGCAAGCCATTTTAAACTGAGAATGTACTTTAACTAGGGGTGGTGCATTCATTTAAAATGGGTGTGGTTTTACACAAGACATATCATTAACCTAATTCCATGCATTAAATTAACATATATAAAACAACTATAGTTATCATAGCTAAAGACAACCAAAAGGAAACAAACACAACAGAAAACACTTGTGAATACTGGTAAATATACTGGAAATAAAATAAATTAGATAAATAAATTAGAAATTTTGGTAACAGGTTTAAATAGTTTGGTCTAAAAGGTCAAAAATTGTGAAATAAAAAATGTAGCCACAAAATGGAGAGTGACCAATAGATAGAAAATACAGACATCTGCTTTTAGAAATTCTTTGTTTCATGCCTTAATTTCAAGTTTCTCAGTACTCCTTACTAGCATATAAGATGATGACATTTTGTTCCAATAAAAAATAATTACAAAGGTTTATAGCCATGCTAATGAACTGCCTTAGCAAGTATTTCTTTAATGTCATTCACATACTAAATTATATGGTTGGAAGAACTATTTTTAAAGACTGCAAGACTGTTGGCGCATTACTGGCAAACATGTTAGCTACAATTAAACTTACATGGTAGAGAGAATTATAAAGTCAAGTATTATCAATCCAATCATGTATTTAAAGTTAATGTTTGTACACTATCAAAAGCTAGATTTTTTTGTATTAAATGTACATAGTATAATAATGAAAATGTTAGTTTAAAGTATGAGTATAGAATCTGACATGAGTATTAAAAATAACTGTTTGCATTTGCACTAGAACCAGGCATTTCTCTTGAGTGAGTCAAGGAGAAAACTACATTTATAACCTAATATTTCAACCTACATCCATATTGTTGGGAAGCTTTGTCATTCCTTAGTAGAGATGAGCGAATGTGTGCTTGTCTGTGAGGGGTTTGACAAACCCTGCATAGAGTCAAAAAATTCTGAATGTGGCTAACTTTGGCCAAGATAGCAGCTCTGCTCTGAGGCTCCAGCCATTCTAAAACAGGAGGGTCGTTACTAGTTACATGGGGAAAACAGAAGGGGAAAGCCTAAAAAAGAAAACCAATGCAGCAGCCACATCCAAGGATTAGTAAAAATGCAATATATTAAAGTTTTAGGTTTGACTATAATACCGCTTTAAGTTGACCTTTATTTAAAATGTAGATATACTAACAATCTTTTGTGAGTATATAAGAGTAGAAGAAAATATGTTTCTCCAGGCTGCCTGCTGTGCCAATATGTGCAAAAGACTAGATACAGTATTTGTTTGTGTGATGTCCACTTAACATCACAGCATTAGTCAGTCTGAGATCACATGGCCAACTTTGGGGTATATGGCTTGGCAAACTATGCAATGGTAATCTGATGAATACCTCATATACAGTATCTCACAAAAGTGAGTATACCCCTAACATTTTTGTAAATAGTTTATTATATCTTTTCATGTGACAACACTGAAGAAAGGACACTTTGCTACAATGTAAAGTAGTGAGTGTACAGCTTGTATAACAGTGTAAATTTGTTGTCCCCTCAAAATAACTCAACACACAGCCATTAATATCTAAACCACTGGCAACAAAAGTGAGTACACCCTAAATAAAAATGTACAAATTGGGCCCAAAGTGACAATATTTTGTGTGGCCGCCATTATTTTCCAACACTGCCTTAACCCTCTTGGGCTTGGAGTTCACCAGAGCTTTACAGGTTGCCACTGGAGTCTTCTTTCACTCTTCCATAACGACATCACAGAGCTGGTGGATGTTAGAGACCTTGCGCTCCTCCACCTTCCATTTGAGTATGCCCCACAGATGCTCAATAGGGTTTAGGTCTGGAGACATGCTTGGTCAGTCCATCAGCTTTACCCTCAGCTTCTCTAGCAAGGCAGTAGTCGTACTTTTTTTTTTAATTTATGAGCTTCAGAAAAGATACATTTAATACATTAGTACCTGTGTCTCTGCAACAGCCTTGTGTCATTTCCTATAGTTTTCAGGAACTATATGTCCCATGATTCCCTGGCACCGTGATCATGTCCTCAGGTGATTTCATGGGCAGGAGGACTGATTATAACAGCAATATAATAATCCCTCTCACATAACCCTTCATGTTGAAACATCTACATCAGCTTAATCACATTGAAACCTACATGAGGACATTGATTGGACCAGTCACTGTGCTACTATTGAGTGGGAGCAGGCATTAAATCCCCAGGACAGAAAACGCAGATGACAGTGCATGTAAATAGTAATTTGAAAGAGGATACTGCAGTCAGCCTCAAAAGCATCTTTTTAAAGAACACAAATAAAAAAAAATGTACATCATTGCCAATGAATTGGTGGATTTTGAATTTTGTAAGAAGATTTGCTTTAACAATGGCATAGTGTGAAAAGAAAACTGAATTGATATAATGAATACTATCACTGTATCTGTTAATTGCATACAGTTTCTGGAATACAATTTTTTTCTGATGAGATTCTTTAACTTTATTTGCATCATGTACTGTCATTTTAGCTGCTAAAATGACCTTTAAGAAATGTCATTAATAATAAAGTATGTTTTGGTAGCTGTACAAGGAATACAATAATATAAAAAGAACTTGGAACTTACATAATTTATATCAATTTGTGAAAACGTTTTCTTTAACAATATTTAAAAATAAAAGTAAATAAATCATGTACATACAGTGGTGTGAAAAAGTGTTTGCCCCCTTCCTCATTTCCTGTTCCTTTGCATGTTTGTCACACTTAAGTGTTTCGGAACATCAAACCAATTTAAACAATAGTCAAGGACAACACAAGTAAACACAAAATGCAATTTGTAAATGAAGGTGTTTATTATTAAAGGTGAAAAAAAATCCAAACCATCATGGCCCTGTGTGAAAAAGTGATTGCCCCCCTTGTTAAAACATACTATAACTGTGGTTGTCCACACCTGAGTTCAATTTCTCTAGCCACACCCAGGCCTGATTATTGCCACACCTGTTCACAATCAAGGCATCACTAGGAGCTGCTTGACACAGTAAGGTCCACCAGAAGATCCTTAAAAGCTACACATCATGCCGAGACCCAAAGAAATTCAGGAACAATTGAGAAAGAAAGTAATTGAGATCTATCAGTCTGGAAAGGGTTATAAAGCCATTTCCAAAGCTTTGGGAATCCAGCGAACCACAGTGAGAGCCATTATCCACAAATGGCGAAGACATGGAACAGTGGTGAACCTTCCCAGGAGTGGCCGGCCGCCCAAAATTACCCCAAGAGCGCAGCGACGACTCATCCAAGAGGTCACAAAAGACCCCACAACAACGTCCAAGGAACTGCAGGCCTCACTTGCCTCAGTTAAGGTCAGCGTTCATGCCTCCACCATCAGGAAAAGACTGGGCATAAATGGCCTGCATGGCAGAGTTCCAAGGAGAAAACCACTGCTGAGCAAAAAGAACATCAAAGCTCGTCTCAATTTCTCCACAATACATCTTGATGATCCCCAATACTTTTGGGACAACATTCTGTGGACGGATGAGACAAAAGTCGAACTCTTTGGAAGGTGTGTGTCCAAGTATATCTGGCGTAGAAGGAACACTGCATTTCAGAAAAAGAACATTATACCAACAGTAAAATATGGTGGTGGTAGTGTGATGGTCTGGGGCTGTTTTGCTGCTTCAGGACCTGGAAGACTTGCCGTGATAAAAGGAACTATGAATTCTGCTGTCTACCAAGAGATCCTGAAGGAGAATGTCCGACCATCTGTTCGTGTACTCAAGCTGAAACAAACTTGGGTTCTGCAGCAGGACAATGATCCTAAACACACCAGCAAGTCCACCACCGAATGGCTGAAGAAAAACAAAATGAAGACTTTGGAGTGGCCTAGCCAAAGTCCTGACCTGAATCCTATTGAGATGTTGTGGTATGACCTTAAAAAGGCCGTTCATGCTCGAAAACCCTCTAATGTAACTGAATTAGGACAATTCTGCAAAGATGAGTGGGCCAAAATTCCTCCAGGACGCTGTAAAAGCCTCATTTCACGTTATCGCAAACGCTTGGTTGCAGTTGTTGCTGCTAAGGGTGGCCCAACCAGTTATTAGGTTTAGGGGCAATCACTTTTTCACACAGGGCCATGATGGTTTGGATTTTTTTTCACCTTTAATAATAAACACCTTCATTTACAAATTGCATTTTGTGTTTACTTGTGTTGTCCTTGACTATTGTTTAAATTGGTTTGATGTTCCGAAACACTTAAGTGTGACAAACATGCAAAGGAACAGGAAATGAGGAAGGGGGCAAACACTTTTTCACACCACTGTATATGTGCAAAAGGTATTGAATTCAGTGCTACTGTCACGTGTATCTGATCTCTCCAAAATAAATAATAGATAACGTGAATGCAATATCAAATAAACATGATATCAAAAGGAAGGGTAATGGAAAAATTTGGATAAACCTACTGGGTACTATACGCAAAGTGCCAGTGTTGCAAAGAGCAATTTGTCAAGTGTGCAAAATAATGCAAATAAAAGTTATAATATCCTTGTGAATAATTAAAAAATAATGGTCAGCGCAACTTATATACCCTATAGTACTACAATGAACAAGTACCTGTATAGTAATTGTGCAATCAAAATGATTCAAAATAATAAAGTGCAAATGTGCATATAGTAAACAAATGCTGTGCAAACGGTGCTGACTACTATATTCCTTTACAAAAAAGTAGAACTTTGCAAGCATATATGCAAATAAATATATATAAACAATCCTAGTGATGAATAGCTATGTAAAAAAAAAAAAAACGCACTTAATGGTGTGAGGTAGTCCTTAGTAAACACCTGGTGGTGTATAAATGTGGCCCTTAATAAATCAAGATAATATTGTCCATATATAAGTTCATATATAAACGTGCAACAAGTGCAAAAAGTGCTGATGTGCAGCGATATGACAAGCAGGCTCTTCAAATAACATCCGATGTGCGTTTTTCGTGTGCCCTACTCAGTGCTCACTATGCTCTTACCTCCAAGTGGGTAACAAAACGCCACTGAGATCTGTGTATTGTAGGGACTTCCTGGGTATCGTGACAGCAGATGGTATCCCTCAGAGTGCTGTACTCCTATCCTGGCTTCCAATTGGTCCGTTCGGCCGCTTATTCATAGCATATATATGTGAGGAATAAACAGGAATATCCCATAGTGCAGTAAATTAAGACTGGTTTATTGTTAAAATAAGAAATGGCTACTTACAACATGTATAAATAAAAACAGCAGATCTGTAAAAACGGTGTTACAGGCGCCTCTTTGTGTCACTTCTGGTTGTCTCTTATTCCGGTCACTTCCATATGCATTACGTCATGTCACGTGACTTCATCAGGGGAATTTTTTTTTTTTTACATAGCTATTCATCACTAGGATTGTTTATATATATTTATTTGCATATATGCTTGCACAGTTCTAGTTTTTGTATAGGAATATAGTAGTCAGCACCGTTTGCACAGCATTTGTTTACTATATGCACATTTGCACTTTATTATTTTGAATTATTTTGATTGCACAATTACTATACAGGTACTTGTTCATTGTAGTACTATAGGGTATATATATTGCACTGGCCATTATTTTTTAATTATTCCCATTTGAGTGCATTGTATACACTGTAGGTAAAGCAGCAATTTATTTAATATACCACACACAGACACTTTTAACTTTGATAGCGCGAGGGAACCACACTTTTTTAATAATATCCTTGTGTCTTATCAAAATCCAACATTAAAATAATACCCCTACTGGGTAATGTAACCAAAAACTCCAGTGCTGCAAATAATGCAGAATGTGTGAAAAAAGTGCAAATAAACAAGACTAAAAAAAATAAAAAATAGAATAAACATTAATCAATGCAAGTTAACCACTTCAATACCCGCGTATAGTCATATGACGCCCACAAGGTGGATCTACCATCCTGGGTGGGCGTCATATGACGTCCTCGGATTCCCGGCCGCATGGGGGGCGCGCGCGCGCCGCCGGCGGCGCGCGCGCGCGCCCGCGGCATCGCTCGGGACCCGGTGCGAGTGCCCGGCGGCCGCGATGTCCGCCGGGCACCCGCGATTGCCCGTTAAAACAACGGGACCGGGCGGGACCGTGGAGCTGTGTGTGTAAACACACAGCTCCACGTCCTGTCAGCGGGGAGGAGACCGATCATGTGATCCCAGTACAGAGGATCACATGATCGGTCTCCTCCCCTTAAGTCCCCTCCCCCTACAGTTAGAATCACTCCTATTAGGGACACACATTAACCCCTCCAGCGCCCTCTAGTGTTAACCCCTTCCCTGACAGTCACATTTACACAGTAATCATTGCAATTTTATAGCAACGATCGCTGTGTAAATGTGAATGGTTCCAAAAATGTGTCAAAAGTGTCCGAAGTGTCCGCCGCAATGTCGCAGTCACGAAAAAAAAATCGCAAATCGCCGCCATTACTAGTAAAAAAAAAAAAAAAAAAAATTCAATAAATCTATCCCCTATTTTGTAGACGCTATAACTTTTGCGCAAACCGATCAATATACGCTTATTGCGATTTTTTTTTACCAAAAATATGTAGAAGAATACGTATCGGCCTAAACTGAGGAAAAAATTTTTTTTTTTAAAAAAAAAATGGGATATTTATTATAGCAAAAAGTAAAAAATATTGTGTTTTTTTTTCAAAATTGTCGCTCTTCTTTTGTTTATAGCGCAAAAAATAAAAACCGCAGGGGCGATCAAATACCACCAAAAGAAAGCTCTATTTGTGGGAAAAAAAGGACGTCAATTTTGTTTGGGTGTAACGTCGCACGACCGCGCAATTGTTAGTTAAAGCGACGCAGTGCCGAATCGCAAAAAGTGCTCTGGTAAGGAAGGGTGTTTAAAAGCCCTGTATTGAAGCGGTTAAACAGTCTAATTATGTCACTTCATTTTTATATGATAGTGTCCATTGAAAAAACTGTGCATCCGGCAATGTCAGTTGTGCAAATATCATCAACTTCCAATCCTCAGTGATGTGATCGCTATCCCTTGCACCTCAATCCTCAGTCATGTGTGCTAGCAGCTCACCTCATTCCTTAGACCATATGGTCTCAACACGTTTAGGGTATAAACAATTCCTCTCCATGACTGTATCATATCCTTTTTTCCAGTCAGCAATGCGATGCTTATGAGTCTGTCCGCACTCTCTTCCACTATCCACTCTCCTCCCCTCCTGTGAGTGATAGGTTATACAAGAAAGCTAATCCTTGTAGTATTAAAATTAAAATGTTTTATAGTAACTTATGTTTTATAGTAACTTACATTTAAAATAGATTTTTAACAGCATCAGAAACAAGAAACTTCCGAAATCGGCCTGAAACTGGAAGAGAAATACCCAACACTTCCCAAAGGGAGGTTTTCTTTAACAAAGCTCCCCACTTTTTGACTGATGTTTGGCCGTATGACTAAATGAATGCTGAGCACTTCTTTGACAAAGGCTCCTTTCTAAGTCAGGAAGCCCTAGCACAATGGATGGATTCTATATATTTATGTTTTCCTTAACAAATATTGAAGCTCCACACTTTTTGACTGATGTTTGGCCGTATGACTGAATAAATGCTAAGCATTTCTTTGACAAAGGGTCCTTTCTTAGTCAGGAAGCCCTGGATGAAAAGCTCTTTTTCACTTCTGGAATTACGTCCAATTAAGGCACTTTTTCACCCATCTGAACAGACTTTCTGAGTGGACCCGACCACACACACCATTTGAATCTCTGTGCTTAGCAAAAGAACCCCAATCTCATCTGATCTAAGCTATATACCCATTGGTTTATCTGACCACAACCAGCCCTGTAACTTAGCCTGTCCTGTAGAAGGTGGGACAGGGATTTGTCCCTTGACTTGTCTGCTGAGGAATGGGAGCAGGTTTGTGAATATTTACATAAAGGTACGGTGAATGTATCAATACAGGAAACTGTCTTTACAATTTTCTCCAGATGGTATAGAACCCCCCTCTTGATACACAAGTTCTCTCCTCAGGCCTCATGCAAATGCTGGAGGTGTGAAGTGAATACTGGTTCTCTTCTACACATCTGGTGGTCATGCCAATCCCTGCAACAGTACTGGTCAGGGGTACATAGTCTTATCGCTAAAACTACTACCTATAACATTGACTTTACCCCAGCCCAATTTCTTCTTACTAACACATCTCTTCTTAAATCTACCTACTTAAAATCCCTAGCTATGTGTTGCATTTGTGGCTTGGGCATGCATTCCGATTTTCTGGGGTAAAAAGAGCCTGCCTAAATACTAAACAGACTGGATCAGACATATTCAGAAGATTGCTGAGATGGAGGAGCACATAAACATAGCAAGTAAGGATGACCTTGATGTTCAGGTTGAACATAAGTTCAACTCGAACATCGGGTGTTCGCCTGTTTGCCGAACAGCGAACATTATGGGGTGTTCGCAGAAAATTTGAGCCCCCCAAAATGCCCCATAACGCACTGCAAGATCACAGTGCATTGCAAGAAGTATGAAGATTGGCCAAAGCATGCACCTGACCTGCATGCTTTGACCAAATCACAGCGCTCTTTGCTAAGAGAGTCATAATTGGCCAAAGGCAGGGTGCCTTTGGCCAATCATGGCTCAGGGGGACCAGGGAGTCCACACCCCACACTATATAAGGCTGCTTAAACAGTGGCCATGTGTAGTGTTGTCGGCGTAGACAGAGAGATAGCTTGATTTAGATTAAGCAGGCAGGTTATTCAGTTAGTGACAGTGTATTTGATATATCCTGTATATATATATATATATATATATATATATATATATATACAGTCAGACTAGAATATATATATTTATACTCTGCATTTAGCATTGACTATACATTCAGTGTTTACTTGATATTCAGTCAGTCCAGGCAGTGTGCTAATATATATATATAATATATAATATATATATATATATATACACACAGTATCTCACAACAGTGAGCACACCCCTCACATTTTTGTAAATATTTTATTATATCTTTTCATGTGACAGCACTGAAGACATTACACTTTGCTACAATGTAAAGTAGTGAGTGTACAGCTTGTATAACAGTGTAAATTTGCTGTTCATTCAAAATAACTCCACACACAGCCATTCATGTCCATTCATGTCTAAACCACTGGCAACAAAAGTGAGTACAAGTGGAAATGTCCAAATTGGGCCCAATTAGCCAATGTCCCTCCCCAGTGTCATGTGACTCATTAGTGTTACAAGGTCTCAGGTGTAAATGGGGAGCAGGTGTGTAAAATTTTGTGTTATCGCTCTCACTCTCGCATACTTGTCACTGGAGGTTCAACATGGCACCTCATGGCAAAAAACTCTCTGAGGATCTGAAAAAAATAATTGTTGCTCTACATAAAGAAGAAGATTGCCAAGACCCTGAAACTGAGCTGCAGCACAGTGGCCAAGACCAGGGTCGTTTTTTCCACTGGGCATGCGGGCAGTTGCCCGGGGGCCCCACTTGTCTGGAGGGCCCCATCCAGGGCTGATCCTCAGCACTGCAATCTGCTGCTTAAATTGACTGACTGCACTGGTTGCTCACTTCGCCGGCTGGCATCTAGCTAGCAACCAGTGACGTCAATCAGAGGCCGTGGCCGCCCCAGCTTTCATAGCGCACCGTGGCTGCCCCAGTGGCTAGTGAACAGGCTCCGCCCACCTCTGCCATGTTCTTCAGACAGCATAGAGAGGGAGCAGAGCGGAAAGACGGCCCTTGATAGCTGGTGCTGCCTTGCTGCTGTGAGTGACACACTGTACTGCACCAGCCTGGCGGCCTCAAGTAAGTCTAACAATGTCTACTTAAGTAAGTTCAAGTTGTGCATCAAACACAGCCACTGTCTGTGCCCCTCAAAAGCTGCCACTGTGCCCATCAAACACAGCCACTATGCCCATCAAACAGCCACTGTGCCCATCAACACAGCCACTGTGCCCATCAACACAGCCACTGTGCCCATCAAAGCTGCCACTGTGCCCATCAAAAGCTGCCACTGTTCCCATTATACGCAGCCACTATGCCCATCAAACGCTGCCACTGTGCCCAAATGCTGCCGCTCTGCCCATCAAACGCTGCCACTGTGCCCATCAAACTCGTGTTATATTGTCCAAACGTTGTGTTAATGTTTAAACACTGATTTTGTTGGAAGTACCAATAAATATAGCCTTATTGATAATTTGCATTTTTATTCTCGTGCGTGATCCTGTAGACAGGGCCACAGATCACTGTATTGCCCGGGGGCCTATAATGCTCTTAAGATGGCCCTGGCCAAGACCATACAGCGGTTTAACAAGACAGGTTCCACTCAGAACAGGCCTCAGCATGGTCGGCCAAAGAAGTTGAGTGCACATGCTCAGCGTTATATCCATAGGTTGTCTTTGGTAAATAGACGTATGAGTGCTGCCAGCATTGCTGCAGAGGTTGAAGGGGTGGGGGGGTCAGCTTGTTTGTGCTCAGACCATACGCCACACACTGCATCAAATTCATCCCAGAAGGAAGCCTCTCCTAAAGATGATGCACAAGAAAGTCCGTAAACAGTCCTCTATATAAGATTTTTTTTTTTTTTTGTTTGTCTCAGTAAACAGACAACAAAAACACATATACTGTCAGTACTTAGTGACTGCCTTCTCCACATCATATGACCAAACAAATTAATAATACAGAGCATATCTTAATAATCATGCAAATACATCAAAAGATATTCCATTTATCCCTCTTCCAATATCTCCTAGCTTCTTCCTCCCCCATCGCGTTCACATTAAAAAGATAAACAATATACATCCTAGCCAAAAACGAACTCAATGCATCTTCTACAAAGATGAACCTCTTCCTTCCTACCCATATATTCCTAACATCCCACCCTTACCTTGTAGACAAAAGAAAAGCACCACACCTTCCTGGCTCAATTTTTCTCCAATCTCCACAAACCCAGAACTACCATTTCCTCCCTTACAAAAACCACTCCCACCACCTCCCTCAGGAAGCCCTTCAACTTTCCCAGCACTTCTTTAGTGAATACACAGTTCCAAAACACACGGAACATGTCCTCCACTCCCTCACAGCCTGCTCTGATGCTTTTCCCGTCGAAATTCCGACTGAATTTCGCTCAAACTGTCTTGCCTACACACGGTCACACCAAATTCCGACGGTCAATAACACCAAGGCATACAACACGTTCGACTGCACTATAAAAGGGAAGTTTCATGCTTCTGAGCATGCGTTGAAAAGTTTCCGAGCATGCGTCGGAATTTTGCGTGTCGGAATTGCATACACACGATCGGAAAATCCGATAGAAACGTTTTCCGTCGGAAAAATTAAGAACAGGTTCTCAATCCAAAGTCCGTCGGAAATTCCGACAGAAAAAGACCAATGGGCATACACACGGTCGGAAAATCCAATGAAAAGCTCCCATCGGACTGTTTCCATCGGAAATTCCGACTGTGTGTACGCGGCATAAGACTAAAAAATACTGAGGAACGACCCATGCCTGTGGCTTTTCCAGGGCCCGCCTGTAGAGTCCCCATCTTGTAAACAATCTTCCTCAAAGGTACTGCATCATCTCCTTCCCGATTCCGTTACCTCTTAGGGTTCTTACCAATGTGACCCAGTAATGCAGCATCAAAAAGTCCCTGATCTTTGGATGTCGGAAGCCACCTTTGGCCCTTGGTTTAGTAATCTTCTCCCTTGCACACTTCTCCATCCTCCCTCCCCAAAAGAACAAGAACAGTAGCCTCGTCATCTTCCTCACCCAACCATCAGGAGGCGGGAAGATAACAGAGACATACAACAAAATCGGAAGGATCACTGACTTGATGATCAGAACTTTCCCGGTGCAGGACAATTCACGCATACGCCACATAGACAAATTTTCCTCCACACTCTCAGTCACCTTCTGAAAACTGCGACTTCCCCTCAACTCCCTGTCGAAACACACACCCAGCACCTGCATCCTCTCCCCCTTCTGACTCTGTCCCTCATTCACCTCCACCTCACAGCCCACACTACACAACTGACACTTACTCCAATTCACACTCATCCCAGACACACTGCAGAACAGACTCACCTGCAATTTTCCACGCCGCACATCAGACATTCCACCAGCCACCAACACAACATCATCCATGTACCCCAACAATTTCACACTCCTTCCGCCACTGCCAGGCACAAACACACCCTTGAATGCCTTGTCCTTCTTCACTTCACTCAGTAATGGCTCCATCATGCAGATGAGCATCAAAGGTGACAGGGGGCACCCCTGCCTAACACCAGACATCACAGGGATACTCCCCCCTAGGGTACCGTTGACCAAAGCCTGACTTGAGACACCTTTGTATAGTCCTCTGATAACTTTCATCAGCTGGTCCTGAAACCCTAGGCCCTCCGGAATCTGAAACAGAAACAAATGGGAGACTTTGTCGTAGGCCTTTTCAAGGTCAATCGACTCTAGAAGCCACGGCAAATTGTATGATTGCGCATAGTATACGAAATCCCCCAGCAACGATAGGTTGTCGGAAATCCGTAGACCAGGAACTGCACACACCTGCTCCTCCCCAACAACTTTGCAAACCACAAGCTTGACTCAATTGGCAATCAACCTTGCCACAATCTTGTAGTCAACGTTCAACAGTGTAATTGATCACCAAATCCGAATGTCTCTCTTGTCACCCTTCTTATAGATGAGGGTAATCACCCCCTCCCTTAATGACTTTGGCATTTCCCCCACTTTAAACACCAGCCTCACCAACTCACACACCTCATTCTTCATCAGTCAGAGTTTGTCGATTTTGGACCCATCCGTTGATGGCACAGCGAATGTCTGTTGGATATTTCACAAACATGTATGTACAGCTTCGTACCTACCCCAACAAGTTTTTTTAATTTTACCCGTATGTCTATTGTCACATTTGATCTGCTCTTAGAAAAAGTATGACCCGGTCTGACATGCATGGACACCAATATGAGAAAGTCACTGATTAGATTGGAAATTTGATGAAGGGTTGGGGCAAAGAAGTGGAGGTATTCCTCATTGTCTAAGCTACCTAAAAAACTAGAGTATTTAGCCGCGTTTGAAACGTGGAAAAGCAAGTGTCTGAACATATTTTTTTGCTTCTGGAAAAACAAGGTTAAACACAACTGCTTAAAAATGGGAAAAAACAAGACTGTGTACATGCATGAACATTGCATGAGTTCAGGGGCAGTTGAAAAAAGTGTCCAACTGCCTCTGAACGTGCGTTTAACAGCGTCTCGTGTGCATGGGGCCTAAAGACACCTGTGTTCGTTTGGAAAAGATTATTGTGAGATGGAGAGTAACATGTGAAAGTGACAGAGAAAAGTATATTTTAAAACATCACACATTCTAGCATTCTTAAAAACAAAATATTTGAAGTAGAAGCAACAATGTTGCAAAGGAAAATTTATTTCAGAGAAAGATAGATTTCATCTCAACATCAAAAGGATTTATTTGTGAAAGTTACAATTGTTCCATTAGAATCAATGGCTAAAACTTGCATTGGACTATAATAGCACAGATTTCCACATCCAAAAAATTGAAAATTGTATAATACTTAACGTAATTTTCCTTTCCTGATGCCTATCCACAGCATACCTGTGATAAGCCCCGCCCCAGAGTCCTCCCCTCATGATAGTGAATAGATTATAAAAGAAAGAACCACACCCCCAGCATTCTCCTGTTACATCAAATACCAAAGGGAGGGCATGTATGCTGCTATGGATAGGCACCAGGAAAGGAAAATTACGGTAAGTATGATACAATTTTCCATTTTGCTGGTGCCTCCATGGCAGCATACCTGTGATAAAATAACTAGCTACAAACTGGGTGGGTAATGCTCATAAAGAAAAAATGTATTACGGAACCAAGAGAGCTGACTTAATTGCCCTTCTTCCAAACTCCACTGAAGCGAGTACCCCTAGGTCAATTCTAAAATGTCGTATGAATGCGTTCGAAGATGACCCTGTAGCCACCTTGCATATGGTCTCTAGAGACACTAGCCCTTGCCGTCCAAGATGAAGAAACTGCACTAGTCCACCAGAGGATCCATCCATCCCTATACGTTCTTTGGACCAGCTTACAAATCCAGGAGGCAATAGTTCTTGAGGCCTCTTCCTTCCCTCTGTTCTTACCCCTAAGGGAGTCTGAACAATCTATTCAATGCTCTCCAGAGAGCCGTAGACTGTAGATAATATCTTTAAAACTCTGCAAATGTCCAACCCATGTAGTGAACCTGCATGCAAATCCATAAAAGTAGGTAGCGTCCCAGCTTCCACGATAGTGGATCAACACAAAACTTTTAGGGACAAAACCGTTCAATGTCCGTAGTTCCACCCTATCCGGTAAAAGATTTGTGCTCATCTTCTGCTCTTAAGGTTTGTATTTCCAAGGCCCTTTTCCCAGAAGTAACTGCAAACACAGAGGTAGTCTTTTGCGTTAGATTCCATAGAAAAGGGGCTTCCGCTGGGTCGAAAGGCTGAGACATCAGACCAAGGACCAAGAACAGATCCCAAGCTGAAAAAGAGTGTTTTACTGGTGGCCAAATCTTTAACTGCTCTGAAGAATTTATTGATGAGCAGTCTTCCGCCCATCTCTTCTGAGTAGCTGCTGAGATAGCTGCACCTGAACCTTCCGTTAACATAGCACCTGACCGAGGGCTAGGCATGCTTGTAGAAAAACTAAGAGAAGTGCAGAAGCAGGAATCGTGGGATCCGTGCCCCTGTCGGCTGCACAAGATTTGAACTTATTCCATATCTTAGAGTACCCAAAATGTATGGAAGGTTTCCTAAACTTTAAGAGTGTTTAAATTACTCTTGAAGAGCAACCCAAGGATTGGAATGTTTCCCTTTTAACATCCCTAACTACAGATTCAACTTGTGAGGTGCTGGGTGCATGAACCTCCCTTAGGAGTGGAATCTTGATAGGGTGAGAGGTACTGAGATTCATTGCCCAGGGAAACCATGACCTCCTCGGTCAGTATGGGAGTATTGCCACAACACTGACTGGATCCTTCAGAAACCTGCAAAGAAATCTCGACATTATAGGTTTTTGGTGGGTGGAAATGCAAAAAATGTCTTGCATCGCCATGGGTTCAAGAGGGCATCTACCACCTCCACCTGAGGATGGGGTAGGCGAGAGAGGAATCTTGGTAATTTGGCGTTTACTGTTGCCCAAGTGCAACAGGACCGACTTCTGTTGTAGATGTTCTCCCAGGCTCACTAGGGCTAGATAGGCAGCCCGAATCTCCAGGACGTTGGAGACCACTCTCGTTGTGGGGCAGTCCCATCTGCCTTGTACTGCGAGATGATCGCAGTGTGCTCCCCAACCCCTCCAACTCGCATCAGTAGCATCGGGATACCGGATGACCTGGTCCCAATTGAGCTCAGGCAAACTGATGCCGAGAGGTGAAGGGAGTGACCAGACGTGACATGTCTTCTGGGCACTAGTCGCTACCTTCTGGGGGAGGGGGGAAGCCACACTGTTCCGGCTGTCTAGGTAGATCATTGACTGGGTTGGGGTTAGGAGCCTCCTTGAGAGGTGCCAGGACTGCGATCAGAACTTCAGAATATACCCTTGAGGATGTGCAGACGCTGCAGGTGAGACACTGGAACTGGAGATGCGTGTGGCCAACCGCCATCCTTAGATATTTCTGGAAAAACAGTAAGGATGCGCCTGTGGATATAGGCATCCTGAAGATCCACCGAGATCATCCAGTCTTCCGGCTGGACCATTTGAATGCTCGTCTGCAAGGATTCCATCTTGAAAGTGTCTAACCAAATTAATCAGTTTAGTCGCTTTTGAATCCACTACCGGTTTCCGCTCCCCGGGGATCAGAAAGAGGGGAGAGCAGAAACTTAGAACTTCTAGGAGGAAGGGACAGGCCCTACTGCTTGCTGAATTTGGAGAAGGCAAAGGAAATTATGTAAGGCCTCTGCCCTTTGGAGGGACGCTGGCATTCGTGTTAGAGTAAATGAATCTTGCGGGGGATGAACTGAGAACGTCCAGAAATGCCTGAAGCGGACGGTGGATACTACCCAGGTGTCCTTGCGTCAACTGGACCAGATCCGGAAAACCGCTTCAGCCTGGCCCCGACCAGAAACACTTGGAGTGGACCTGTGTCAAAAGGACTTCGCCCCATCCTGGGGGTTGCTTATTAGCTTTCAAGAAAGTGGCTTGAGTGCCTCCCCAATTTTTCTTAGGGTCTCTGTTCTACCGGAACTGCGAGAAGTTCCTGTTTCTGGAAGATTGATATTTGGAAGAAACAACACGGGAACGCTTTCATCTTGAGGGGGTAAATCATTTTTTCCCCTTGTTTAATAGAAAAATTGCTTTCTCAAGCTTGTCTCCAAATAAAGCTTTCCCGGCTTTTCCCCTACAAAGTCTGCAGATAACTTAAGCTCTTCTGGTGTCTTTATGTTATCCTATTTCGGTACAACTTGCCCAATAGCCACCTCAGTGTTTTCCACCCAGACCCTGATGAGACTGACAATAATGCCACTTCCGGTCTACAGGCGGCTCCCGTCAATTGGTAGGCCTTTTTAAGGACCAAATTGATATGTCTATCTAGAGGATCCTTAAAGGAAGCTGAGACCTCCATTGGCAAGGTGATGTTCCTGGCTAAGCTAACCACTGCAGCATCAGCTACCAGAGGCATATTCAAAAGGGTTGAGTCCAACTCTGATAAAGGGTGAATCAAGAAAAAAAATGTTCTCAATCTCCTAGGGTATTGTTTGCTTCACTGCAGACAACAAATGGCTGCCCTAGAGACAAGCTGAATCCTGATGGGTCGGATTCATCTGCTGACTCATCTCTGTCCCCCGAAGCTAGAAGGGAAGGCACTGAAGCAGGCATTTACAGACCCAGAGGTGGAATAGTCTGGAAGGTCAGAATCTGAAGTTGGGTCCTGCCTTGCTGCGACTGGCCCCTGTTCAGCATAGCTCCGAAGGAGTCTCTGCAGGATAGCTTACCTGCCATAGGGTTGGCTTTGCAAGCCCAACACCTCTTAGCGCTTTCTCGTCTGGGAGAACTAGGTAAACAGTGTCTCTTGGAAGCCGCCCTTTCACCCTAAAGGCGTTGTGAGCGAGCTGCACAACCTCGGCTGGAAATTACCCTTGCGGTAGCCAGAGGTCTAATTAGACTCTTTTTGGCGTATAGGGGTGAAACGAGAGTAACAGCCCAAGGCACTCTTTTAACTCCAAGAAAAAATAAAAAATGATCTTCTTTTTTTTATATATAAAAACCACGAGAACAAAGTGTATGCCTTTACCTAATAGAGAAAGTCTGAAACAACAGAAATTAAATCTACAAAAATAAGGAAGGGAGAAGAGAACCTCACCCTTCTACTCCCCATCTGCTTCTTTTTTATTTATTTTTTAGAACACCTTCCTATGGCCAGAAAACACTTAAGAAAGACCTACATGCTGCACTCACCCTGTCCTTCTGTCCTCCTTCCCCTACTACTAGAAGAAAATTTGTCCAAAAGAAAATTTTAAATAGTAACAGCCGATACCCACCAGACTTCAACACACGATGAAGCCAAAAGCACTCAAGGTAAGGACCTGCTGGACCACTGCAGAGTAATACACTAACCCTCCCTCATCCCCTAAATAGAGCAAAGGAATGAAGGAAAGGTATTAGAAGTTCGTCAGGAACTCGCCCCCCTAAGAAAACTGCAGTGAGGGAAAAACCCCAGGGATTTTCCCTCAAGCAAGATGGCACTGAAGGCGTTAGCCTTTCGCGCAAGCGCCGTACGACCAACAGCCCGCCCCCATCCTCGAAACCACGGCGATTAGGGAAAAGCCAATACTGACGGCGTGCTTGGGTGCATGTGTTCGCCGCACACGAGGGACGCCACAGGCGAAGCGATAGCAGAAAACGAAAAATAGACAAGAAGGAAATATGAAACATGCCAAAATCAAAAAATAGGGAAGCAAAGCTGCCTTACCTGCCCACACAGAGAAGAGTACCAGTCAAACCTGATCTGCAGGACTCAATGCTCCAAGATGGGAGACCGCTGCTGCCCCAAAAGACCCTCAGAAGGGGCTCCCCTCTTATCAGAGCTTTTAGCAGCCCAAGGAAGGGGACCGCATCTGGGAGAGGCCTAAACCCAGACGGAAGCTGCACAAGGCTAAAATAAACATGCCATTTACCATATATCTGCAATTGCTCTGTGAACTATAAATATGAATGCAATATACAGTGTAGCAGAGCATTCCAGAGAGAGACAGGAAAAGTCTTATTTGGGGTTTATATATCTCCCAGGTTCCTCTCATATATGTTCAGGGATCTTTAATCTATGGTTCGGTTCAGGTCTTGGTCCTCTCTTCTGGGCCAATTTAAACTCACCTGAGACAGACAGCCAGTGCTATTGGCCTGAGAATCAGAAAAGTCCTGTCTGTATGTGAAAGCTGACATGCTGTAGGCTTGCTCAGCCTGTTAGTTAGGGCTTGTATTTGTGTATAATTAGTGCTGAGATATGGCTAGGTTTTTGTTTTGTTATTATTGTTCCTCTTTGTTTTCTGAGACACTGTACAGCACCTTTATATAGACTTGTAAATATCACAAGTAAACACTGCACTGTTTTGTCACTACATCCTTGGATTTTGTATCTGTGCCAGAGAGACTGCTTATCCCAAGAGCTTTGTACCTGTTACCTGTTCCCTGCTCATATATGGTGGAGGATGATGGCACTTTTAGCAAGGAACTGCTATTTAAAGGGCCAGTTTCTGTAGTGGCTAAACATGGAGGAAATCCTTAAACAGTTGGCGTTATCTAACGTTGCATAGAAGCAAGCAAACACTGCACAACAGCAAGCCAATTCTATTGGACAGAAGTAAACAAAGATGCTGTGCCAACAGATTGGTGCTGTACAGGGGCAAACGCAAAGGCTGTTTGAGCAGTTAGCCACTGCTACAGAAGCAGATATGAAAACACTGAGGTTTTACAGACGTTGGTGCAGTGGTCATCTGTAGATTTGGGTGAACAAAATTCGGCCTGAACATTGTCTGTTCTCCCATTTGGTGAACACCCGAATTTGCAGGGTACTCGGTGGGATGTTTGCCCACCAAGCGCTCCACAATGCACTGTATGCTGCACAGTGCATTCCAAGCCCTGATTG